>JAGSMU010000003.1:8780000-9515000 GCA_029286865.1 Teinopalpus imperialis
GGCCTCTTATTGCAAGTGATTTAAATGTATTTGAAAGTTTATTCGTAACACCGATTTACATGTATGTATTTTATATCAGCTTGAATTTTTGAACTTTGAAACTTTATCCATAAAATTAAATTAATTTAATTTTATAAATCTATAATAATAATATATCTTTAATGAGTGGAATTCCATACCACAAATAACATGACCCTTATATTTTAATCTATATCACGATACAATCACGGCACTATACATAAATGATCTCTACCCGTTCAGATACAGAAATCAACTATTTAGGGAACCATTAATCAGTCATCGACTCGGAAAAATGATAAGGCAGACCTTTTTTCAATTAAGTTAATGCTGATTCTTTACCCGACCTTGGTGTAATCCTTTAAGCCAATACGTTAAAGTTATTGATGAAACACTTGATTTTTTTCAGATTGCAACGGTCAAAACTTTACAGGAAATATTGAAATACTAAATTTTTTATAAAATTAGGAAATACTTCAGTTTTTATTAAAATCATTATACACACAACATTGTATATAAAATACATTTTTATACACCTCTCATATTAAAAGCGAACTATTCCATGTTAAAAGTTTTCTTCTAGTTTTCACTATCATCTTTTACGTAAAAAAAAATAATATTAAATACCGTCGTAATATATATAATGGACCAGGTACATAAAAATACGGCATGTACAATAACATTTGCGTACATCTGTTTTGTTTTCTGATATCGATCGACATTACATTAGCGCAAGTGGCAGTCGCCTAATGTCGCACGCTTATAAACGAATATCAGTTACCATTACTATGTTATATAAATTTGGGTACTTCTATATTAATAGTATTTTTTCTTTTAGAACTTGGTTACTAATTTAATTCAGTTTAGATAGATCAATTATATAAAATCAATGATTATGTCCTTTTTTTCTGTCCCAATATCTTACATTTTACAACTCAAGTAATCTCAATCTCCCGATTAAATTTTAAAATTGTTGTTGTGTAAAAATTTAATTACACACCCTAAAATATATTAATGAAAGAACGCTGAAACTAAATAGCCCCCCCATAGCAATAAAGCACCTAAACACAGGCATCGCTGGAAACTAAATAAAATCCTATTAATTCTATTGTTGGGTATTATCGCGTCCAATGAATCAAAAAGTATGGAATCTTAGAAATTCCATACTTTTTTGATTCCACTTAAAAATTTTCGCGACCCTGGAAATAGCTTACGTTTAAATAAGCATATTACTGCCGAGGTAAAAAAAAACGTGAGCAAATTTCACTTAAATTCGTTTTAAAAGACCCGCTGAATTCGAGTTCAATAAGCGTAAAATAACTTACAAAAGGGAAATCCCATTCATTGATTTGCGTAATTGATAAAAAGCTCTGTGATTGCGCGGGGTCAGCCAAGCCCGTTTCAATATTCTCTAACAGAGAGCTCAATAAAAATTCTTGTCTCTGAATTCCCGATCCAACTACTATCTCACGAACTTTGAAAAATGAGTAACGTTTTATGCATATATGTAACACTTCAATTAATTTGAAGTAATCCATTACGTTTATATCTCTAGAGAATTTTACTTCAAAATTTGAGCTCATATTTTATTACGACGCATAATACCTTACAGTAACTTTTTAACTGTATAAGCAATATGATAAAAACAAAATATTATTTAATAAATACTTTTGTATTACATCTTCTCCTATGTATCGCGGGCGTGTGTGTTGGAGCAGAAATAGAAGAGATGGCCGACAGAGATTTTCGTGGACAACTTTGACGGGGCTAGGCTCTGCGCTCAATGGGCACATGGAATGAAGACTTTCATTCCCTGAAGTATCATATCGGAGGCAGAATCACCAATAGCGTTGGGATTATCCAATGAGAAGTAAACCCATCCCCATGGGAGGGATGCAAAAAAAGACCGCATCCCGTCTCAATCCGCTAACCAAAAATATGCGATAACCTGCAAACCACAACGGGAACATGAGAGGCATCGATTATGGGTTTTATAAAGCATATGCGTGACTTTGACACAGGGATGGTCGTCGCTGTCCTTCAAGGCAAGCTGAGCATACAGGGAATGTGGGCGCCTAGTTCTCCAAAACCTGACGTTCCTGTTCCTGGGGTAATTTTTTTTGGAAATACCGCTACCAGGTTTTTTGGGTCCGTACCCTACGTACTACGTAGGGCCTCCGGCTACAGATTTTCAACAGTTATGCTATATACGGCAGCAACGTGATAAGTCTATAGTGCCCTGGAAGGCGCTTGTTGTTTCCTGATTTCGGCGATACGCTAATCTTCCCCTTCTTAAACGTGTCGGGAAAATAGCTCGTGCATAGCACGCCATTAAAGCATTAGCTGGCGCGCTAAAGGGACGATGCCTCTGCGGGAAGGTACTATGAGCGCCGATGTAGGTATTCCATCGTAACCCAGTGCCTTGCGAAGGGGAGGATGTTGCTCCCCACACCACAGCGTGGGAAACAACATCCTCCCTTTCTTCTTGGCCCTTCTCCTTCGACGTCCATACCCCCTCTTAATGGCGTTATAGTAGTTAGGAGACTAAGGGTGTGCCTTTGGAGGCAGATGTGCTGGGCACTGGCAATAATTTAACTGATTCAATAGTGCACCTATTTGTGCACCAAAGCGGCTTCAAGCACCGGTGTATTGACACGCGTGTGGGACAAGAAGTAACTGGGGAATAGCAACCGGCTGATGTGCGGGGTGAGGAAATATCGCCACCCTCTGACATAATGAATATGTCACCCTCTACTAAGCTATCTTGTCGCTAAGGTACGAAGACGTTACCCACTTTGCATTCACTATGCGCTCCCCCACGGAGCTGACCTGAGCTCTACTCACTGGTTATCAATCACACCGCACAAGATCCTCGACCCCTCTGGTCTGCTGTCTGGATTAGGTGAGCTGTTTGCTCGCTTGCCACGTTATCTATAAAAGAAAACCTGAACATTAACATTTTTCACTTTAAGCGATTTGGGTACTGTGTTATAACATTTTCACAAGTGAAATTTATTAACATACGTGTACACGGCAAATACTATTTAACTGTATAATTGATATGAAATGATAAATGTATAAGTTTCCTATACAATATTGTAATTATTAGCGACTTGATAAAAGTACTTCAAATAAAATTTAACCATTTTCAAAGGGGCTATTAATCAAGTTTAGATAACAATGTAATCTTAAAATATTTGTTGCAGTAACTGTTACTCCATTAAAAGTAAAAGTTGGTAAAAGATATGAGATACTTTGATCATTAATTGCAGTAAACGTGAACTGATTCTGTTATATTATATAAGTTTTAAATAAAGACGTTTTGCAAGTTCTTTATCTTATTAGAATTATCATTTAAGTGACGTGTTCTGTGTGCCCTACAAATGTTCTCTCACTTAGGTAAATAAAGATAATAAACGCTTTTTACATTATGCCTGTGTGTTTTTACGTCACAAACATGGTCAAAAAGAGGATCAGTCTATCGCGATATATGGGATGCAAAAGTTAAAGTTTACATATGGTACAGCCAGTCATCATTTGAGGTGGTGAAATTTATGAATACTAAGAAAGATATTAGAGAATGAATATCGCGACCCTCTTGCAACACCATCAGCCAAAGCTGATGTACTGTGTATACATTCGGGAGCAAAAATCGACTCAAGCGTCATGCACGAGATTTAATTTCTTGTAAGGGCCACCGCCTTTTTATAATCACTCAAACCGTAGAAAAAGGAGATCAAGACTTTTCCTCAGTGATTCAGACGACACGATTACGCGCTCATCTTCTATAGACAACACTAAACTCACCAGACATCAAAATTTACCCCGTCGTAGGAAGTATTGGTGCAATTACTCGCGATACGACCATATCCCTGGCAGATTTTCTCCAAATAATGTGAGTAGAAGCGTCGCTGGAGTTTTTTGCGCCACTTCTTAATAAGCGTCTACGCATTCCGAAGTGGTGGTAAATGTAGATGTCCCGATAACGATAATGACGAATGATGATCCGTCAGAAGTTTCTGCCCGCTAGTCAAAAACTCGCGCGCAGGGTAACAGCCCAAGCCGAGGTTCCCTATCGGGAGCCCTTGTGCTAGTTACCCACAATAAAGGTTTAGGCTGGGTGCCCTAAGCGCTCGGCCTCCTTTCAATCCGGCGAAGCCTCCAAAAGCTCGTGTGATAAACATGAGCTAGTGTGCTGTATCGAGAGTTTACCGGCGTTACCAGACTCGTAGCTATAACCGAAGAAGATGATCCGGTAGAAGGTACACATCAGAGAAAGATGACCGATTCATCGTGGGTACATTGCTCAGAAATCGGACCCTCTTTGCCATTCAAGTCCCACAGGAGCTCAAAGAAATATGAAGAACCTGCCTGCACAGTTAGAAGAAGACTATAGGCGGCTAACCTGACTCCAAAAAGGCCGGCTACTAGCTCTGTGCTCCTTGCAGATGACAGACTGTGTCTCACTGGCAGCGATAGACGACAACGAGTCTATAAAAAAGCCTGGAGAGTGATTCTCCTAGTGCTGCATAAGTGGAAATGTGTCACTTGGAGTAGGTTCCTGGATGGTGTCGGTGGGCATTTCAATAGAGGCATAAACTGAGTCAGTTCTCATCGAAACTTAGGGCAGATTTGGAGGTTTGACGGAGGACTGATATATTGAAAAGAGATATTATGGGATTATGTCATTCCTTACGCAGGCTTTGTCGGTGAAAACTTTGTGCTAATGCAGGACAATACTGATGGGCCACATACTACAGCTTCTGTTCGGCGGTACCAACAGGAAGTCGAAATTGAGTGCCTGAAGTGGTCATTATTCCGGATTAAGAGCATTTATGGGACTTCAAACCATACTCGCTGAAGAATTGGATGGCGTTCCTAAAGAGATCCAAATTAAGTATCAGATCGAGTTGTAAGAGGCACATAAGCTAACTAATCTAAATAATGGATAACCGTTCAACTAATGGTTTTGCATATTACATCCAATTAGAAATGTTAATATTGTTATAGCAAGTGTCATAGATTCAGAGCTATTGATTTTGTTTAATCTTAATAATTCATAACTTAGACAACTCTTATTTAATGGTACTAAAGTTGTCAAACCAGTTCACTTCACCAAATGCGTAGTAAAATAAGTGATAAATAAGCCGCTTCATCCATCTTTAAAAAAGATTCAAGTTGTACATGGGTTGTCATTTCTGTGGATTGAGATGAACTGCCACTTTACCAGAAATAGAGAGATAAATTTAACAGAATACATTTACCGTACACAACAGCAGTGTTTTGCTGCTATTTCAAACTGGAGCCGACCCATTCATGTTGCAGTTGACCACCAGCTGTGACTCGGCTGTACCACGCATAAAACAGTGCCTCTACCTCAAATGTTCAGTCAAATATTTTTCAGTTTATAGCTTGTGTTATATTTTCAAATAGCTGTACAACAAACCTATTACAATCTTTGAGTAGCTAAAATATTTATATGTATTTTTAATTAAGCTCTTAGTTTTAGCTAGCTTATTTTTTATGTAAATGTTAAACACTACTGGTGTAAAAATAGCTTTGTGAAGAACTAAGCGGACAACTTCCTATAATTATTATTTTACACATAATCTAAATTGTATAAATAATACCTTTATTTTGAACAAAGTTATTGTTTTTCTAACTGAAAAGCTCTTTTAACAATTCTCAATTATTATATCAAGTGAAAACAAATTAAAACAAAGTACTGTTTAGAATTTTAAAGTTAGAAAATTAACTATTCTAATAAAAAATCATTTTCTGATCGGCCCAAAATCTGAAGTCTAAAAGATTAGCCATTTCTTACAGGGCATCCTGTAATCTTTATATATTTACTTTCTTTTTATTGTTATTTTAAATTTAATCAAATATGATTTTTTTAAAGGAGATATTATGACTTATTTCTTTAATCATATACACAGTTTTGTCTCACGGATATTAAGTAAATTAAACATTTATTCAATACAATAGACATTCAATTTTAGTATCGTAAAACCATTTATTTAATTTTAAAATAAGAAAATTCGCTGTGTTATCATAAACGCAGAAAATATTTCATACAAATGAACAATTCTTGGCGTTTATATGAACTCATCAGATAAAATACTCGCTAACCACATCCTAAAGAATGAGTAGAATTTTAATCTTCGCACTGAGAAAAAAAATCTTCGCCAGTTACTGTTTTATAAATTCAGCCTTTGAAATAGCACACAAGAACACCAGATGTTCAATGTTTACTGCTCTCTGCGCCTTTCTTCTTGCTCAAAATGAAAACATTTTTTGTGTTTATCTCGGTTTTCTCATTTTACCGATATTAGTACTGTAGCGAAATGTTTGTACTTTTTGTATTCTGTGAAAAAAATTGTGGGCTAGTTTCCCTACAGCTCAAAGATTTTACTTAAATTAAACAATACAATGAAAAGTTATTAATTAATATTTTAATTTAAATAGCAATTAAAAATGGTAACTGTTAATTAAAAACAAAGCCTAGAAATAATGTTAAAAAGAATATATGGTCATTTATTAATTTATAATTTTTTAAGTATTTATTATTTTGCATTTTACCTTGAGCTTATTCGCTCATAATAATCCAATAAAATTTATGAATAATTGTGATGATTCATAATGATTAGTTATAGAATTAATTACAAGTTTTGCATACAGATCATTAAAAATAATATAAGAATGTAATTGTATTTAATTATGAAAATACTTTTAGGGCGATTTTAAGATAATTAATATTATTATTATGTAGGGAAAATGTTTTTTTTCATCTCCGCCATGATGGTCAATAGAATAAATAAATAAAAAACTACGAACATATAAAGACCAACCATAGGGGAATCCCTCCACAGGGGAGACCAAACGTGCGAGGGTTAGGGTGAAAGGGAAAGAAACCTGCGGACTATACGAGCGGTGTCAAGGAGCACCACCTTCTGCCCATCCAGGAGTCCCAAACGTCTCAGGTGATTCGAGAGGCTGGCCACTGAGTCGAATGCCTTTCTGCAGTCGATCCAGGCGACAGAGAAGTTCAGATGGTTGCGCTTAACCAGTTTGCCAATAACCACGTCGATGAGGAGTGGTTCCTTGGCCCCACGATCACCACCCCTGCATCCATTCTGAGCGTCCGAAATCACCAGATTGCATGCCGGGCGATTTCGCGTTCATAATGTTAGTGTCTTATAAATAGTGGGTAGACATGTAATGGGGCGGTACTTATTCGGATCTGCAGTGACCTGATCTTTAGGAACCAGATGAGTGACCCCAGTAGTGAAGAGATCCGGAAGCGATCTACGGTTGAGGGCTTCCTGGAACTGCTGTGCGAGCACTGCGTGGCATCCCACGAACCCTATGAGCCAGAGAATGACTGGGTCAGCCTGGTCCGGTACTTGACCCGTTCCACGACCGCCTGGACGCTCCAACGAGTTATTAAACCTCTTCTGGTCACTTTGGAAGAGACCTTTCGACCTCTCGGTATATCGCCGTATCCGCTTATCCCGATCTACCATTCTTTGCTTAAGGTCGTCTATGCGCTCCGTTTTTGTGTAATATCGTGCTGAGACAAACTAACTCCTGTCGCAGCAAACGTCTGCCCGACTGTGCACACAATTCTTGGCCTATTATTGCCCGATCTGAAGCTTATTAGTCTACCGATGAGGACTCTGGTTTTATTATTATTACTCTTAATTTGTGCGTGCTAACCGTATTACCGTATTTGTGAAATCATGTTCGGATTAAAGTATTAAAATTTATAATAGTCATAGTGTAAGTTATTCTTACTTTTTATTTCCTTTAAAAATTTTTGAACATATTCTTATACAACTTTCCAAAATCCTACATCAAATGAATTGAAGGAAACATTTATCATAATACTTTAGCTGAGATAAATTTAAAGAGAACTTACAATGTGGTATTTAATAATTGCTAAGTCCGTATTATTCCCGTAATTGGCTCGCTAAGATTTATGACCGTTATCCACGCGGGCTTTGTTTCCACAATAATTAATTGAAAGATTGTTTTAAATAAACAATGACAAACTTTGGCGATTATATTTATACCTTATAATGAGATCAGAAGAATGTTTCACTGATGTTGAAGCTGTAACGTGAACGGTAGGTATGCTTGACCAGTTCTGGTAAGTAAAGGCAATTATTGATAACTAGACATTCCATCTTGGTTCGCGACGGTTAGGCACTCTTTTATCCAAAAAAATGTTGCTAATATAACCGGAACTTTTCAGACATTTATCAAACTGACTAAAAAAGTTGCCCTATTTTGATAAGTTTAATAAAAATATACGCGCAGTGACCAGACGTGTGTAAAAGTGCTGCCTATGCTCATTGCACCTTCTTCAAGAAGTGTTTGGGGTAGAATGTTTATAAAGTTTTAATCTGCTTATTTCAGGCAATAATAAAACACAATGTAGTACTGTAATCATTCATAATGCTTAATTGCAGAATTAACTATTTTATTATAGATATTTCCTATAATTACTAACATTCTCGTTAACCACACCACCTAAGCTTAAATACTTGTGCTAAGAGATGATTCACACATTACTTTAAAACATATTATGATAATTTTAAAAATTTTGTTCGTAGCTGCAGAATGAACCCTCACAGAAAACCAGCGTAAAATAGCAGCAAAATGCTGTTGTGTTTCACCTGGTGACTCAGCAGGGGTAGGGATCCGGAAACCTTTATTACTGGTGACGAGGCATTCCATCTCAGTCCTCAAGGGTGACAACGCATCTGCATTATGATTCCTTGTCAAGGATGAATGTAGATGCCATGGGCCGCAGGAATCCCTTACCATCAGGTGTGCAACTGTGTGCTCGTTTTTTACTCTCAACGTAATTTAAAAAATTACAAAAATGTGGAACATGACATGTTTATTATTATTCATTTATCACTCTATTATTTAAAACTTTTTGATTCTAGATGAATGCTACGTAGTGATTGTTTTGTATATTAATGCTGGCTCCTAAATACCTGTCCTTAAATATTAATTTAATGCGGATTTACGTATACAACTCACAATCAGCGTGTGAAACATTACACTGTTACACTTTTAGGTTCCTTTGACTAGTTGGTAATCCAGCAAGTTTATAGCAGCAGCGTTGCTCTACGAGGTATTAAAACTTCCCCCTTTTCATTTACCTCTTAAGTGTATATATTTATATTTTATTTTTGTAACTACTCTTTAAATAGTTTTACTGACCTAAACAAAGCATTTGATACAGTGAGTAGAGAGGCTGCAGCTACACTTGAGAGTATAGGTTGTCCCCCAACACTCTGGAGTCTCGTGAAGTCATTCCATGAAAACATGAAAGGATCGGTGGTGCATAATGGCAATACATCTGATTCAATATGTGCAGAGGCGTACGACAGGGTTGCGTGATAGCTCCTACTCTGTTCGGAATTTATTTTTCGCTGATTTTAAGCAGTGCTTTTGGCGAAAATGAACAGGGTATTCATCTGCACACGAGGTCCGACGGAAAGTTGTACAACATTTCTCTCCTTTAATCCAAAAAGTACAGAGAGGACCATTTCGTAGATTCTCTACTTTTTGCCTTTGTCGCTAATTCTACTAGTGAGCTCCAAACTATGGTGGATCGGTTTTCTCATGCATGTACTCAGTTTTCCATGTCCAAAATGCCAAAAACACAGTATTAATGTAACAAGGCATTGCAGATACCCTAACCATATAGCTGAATGAAACAACCCTTGAGGTAGTCGACAAGCTCTGCTATTTAGGATCGACCATGTCGAGCAATCTTTCGCTTAATGCAGAGATCAATATTTGCGGCGATTATGTTTGGGAAGCAACGAGAAATACAAGATTGTGGAAAAATAAGTACTTGACGAGTAAAACCAGAATGATCATTTTTCAGTCGTACATTTTGAGCATACTCTTGTACGGACAGAAACCTTGATGACATATGCAAAGCAAGAACGTGGACTTAACACTTTTTATATGCACTGTCTATGAAACATCTTGCACATAAAATGGGAGGACAGAGTAACGAATGACAGGGTGCTTGAGTTGGCACAGCTGCCTAGTCTCACTGCTATTCTTAAACAGAAACGATTGCGTTGGCTAGGGCATGTTGCATCGCATGGACCCTCCGAGTCTATCACGCGATGTATTGCTTGGTGCAATAGCAGACGCCAAAAAAAGCGTTGGGAGACCAATGCTGCGTTTTAAGGACAGTGCCAAGCGGAATATGGCTGCATTTAACATCGATCACCAAGAATGGGAGAAAGGGACTTGCTGAAAAAGAAAACGCGTTATGGACGTTCGTAAAGTCTGTGATGAAAACTGGTTCGGTATACTGGCTGACAGGAGAAACAGGAGACACCATAATAATAATAACATAAACCCACTTGGTACTACCTTTCCCTGTCAGTCCTGGGGTAAGGGATGCCGCTCTCGTATCGGCTTATACACCCATCAAAAAATATGTCTTCGCGACACTGCATAAACCATCTGGTATAGATGTAAAATGTATTTATAATAAAAAATACGATTTTATTGTATCATTATCCCTAGATACCTCGACATTAACACGGAACTTTAAGTTTAATTTAAACTTTTTCAATTAAGTTACGTATTGTTTGGTTAACAATGTTATAATTAGAACTTTGATGATGAGTCATGATGTCATCATTTTACGTTACATCGCGTATTATGTGAGCAAAATTGTTGAGTAATGAAGAGTTGTAAATTAGGTCATTAGTGGCAACACGATCATAAATGTAAAAAAGAAATGATTTTTATAAATAGTATATGGATAATGGTTCGAGTAAAAAGTATTGTATATTTAATACAAATTCAAGGTATTTTTTATCAAATTTGATTTACATTTGAATATAATATTTATATGCCATTTTGTTCAATAACTTGTTGTCATTTTAAAGGTAGTGACATAATCCCATAACTATAGAAATTTTGGGACTTTGATGAAATTCTGGGAAAAAAATCGGAAAGAAGTAGTTTCAACAGTTATTTCTTGACGTTAACCTAACACTACCTAAGAACTTCCTTAGCGAAGTGAAAATCGGAAGGTGCAAGATCAGGGCTATATGATGGATGTATTAACACTTCCTAACCAAGCTTTCTCAATGTTTACTGAGTGGTTCAAGATGTGTGTAGTCTTGCGTTATCACGATGAAAAACCACACGCTTTCTCTTGAACAATTCCGGTCGTTTTTTCTTTATTTCTTGCATCAGCATAATTCTCCATAGCCCCACAGATCAAACATTATTTTCGGGACTTTGAATATTCTTTCAATAATATTAATTAAAATGACATTTTAGCTGCGACATCCACTTATAGCGCTGTCGAGTATCTTATAAAGTCAAGTATTCTTATACCCACAATAGGAGATGATGTCGCACTTGAAGTACGTATTATTAAAGTGAATATAATTCAGTTCAAGGTAAGAAATATCTTAATTTTTCTAAATTATTCAACATCCATTAAATTACTACTTTGGTAAGTAATCAAATAAATAACAATTATAAATATTACGTGGAGTTACTTATACATTAAATCAAGGGAAATATTGTTAATTATGCCATATTTTCAGGTCAACGTCTTTCTTATATCCGTTTATGTGTTTATCTTGAGTAATGTGTACTTAACTCTAGGTAATACTGCAAAAGTTTTATAGTGTGTGAGATTGTATAAATTTAAAAAATGTAGAATTTATCAAGTTTAAATTAAACCAGAGAAAATGTATCGGCAGTGTTTTTTGAGCTTTATTAAGGTTTAGCTGTTCACAATAAAAAGCCGAAGGAAACCAAACGAAATTTTTCTATACAAAAAGGACATAACATCTTTCAGCACGCCTGGATTCGAGTTCGTTATTTTTTATTTTATTTATTAATTTTAAACAGTGCCAGAGCTAGACTGCAGTTTGTTTCTAGCTGCAGAATGAATGGGTCTATGATAAAGGTTTATCTCTGGTTTTGTTTACTTCAACGCGGATTTCTGGTGCTGTTAAGCGTCTATTTCGCTTGCTGGTAACAACAATGAAATTATCTTCACTAGGCGTGGTAGCTCTCGGCCTTCCCGAGCTTGGACGATCTTGAAAACTGACTGTCTCCCTGTATCGAGTTATTGTGCCATGAACACAAGTCTTCGATAACTTCTGTTGTGAAGCAATTTCACGTTCGGATTTGCCTTCATTGTGTAAAGCAACGATGGCAGTACGCACTTCACTGCTAATGTTTCGACCTTTTCCCATGTTATGACGTCTTCACTGTAGAACTTAACAAACTTAAGTAAACTTGGATAATAATTAGTCAGAAACACGTACTTTCAGGAGCTAAATAATCCCAATTATTGACCAATAGCAAAATAATTAGTAATGAGGACATTATAAAAATATTATTACGGCTCTACCACCTGGCTCTAGCGCAGCGTTTGTCGGTGTTTGAAACACTAGAATTTTATTATCCAATAACTTGAAAGTAAACAAAATAATGACTTCTTTAAATATTTGATACTAGCAACAGAATATGCAGATGTGCATTTGTTTTATTTATCCTACGGGATTTCATTACAATTGATGGATTATTATGTTGTTTATGTGTGGTCATAAACTTTTGGCCTGCAGTGTATACCTTCTCCTTCTCCGTTTCCTTTACTATGTTAAACGTTTAATTAAAAGTAGAAACATCAAGTGAAACTCCAATAATATATTAAATGTTTAATAAACCTGTTTAATCATCTAATAGAACATTATACTTTCAATGCAATATACTTTCAAAGCGTAAAAAATATTAACAGTCCATGCAAAAAAAGGCTATAGTTAGCTAAACTGATTTTTCATAAAAAATCCTTCTTTACATTTTATGACTTTTTTCACAAGTCTCGGAATACGGGCAATCAATTTGTTAATGGTGTCTTGTGATATATTGTTACAAATTTCGCATAAAGCATTCCACATTTCTTCACACGAGGATGGGCCACGATTACGGACGTTCCTATCAAGCTCTTCCCACAAAAGTTCAATGGGATTGAGATCCGAGGTCTGAGGAGGCCAAACCATGTTTTTTAACTCTTTCTCTTCAAAATAATATCCTCTACATAATTTTGAGCTATGTTTTGGATCACAATCTTGTTGGAAAATGAATCCATCTCCAATTCATCGTAACCCGGAAGAAACGGCATTTTGTTCTAAAACGTTTTTGTACTGTTCTTTTTTCAAATTCCTTCAATTTTATTCAAATCGCCGGTTCCTTGGCTAGAGAAGCAACCCCAGACCATAATTGAGCCGTCACTATGTTTGATTGTTGGGACTACACAATCTGACATCATCTTTTCTTGGGCACTGCATCGAACGTAAATTCTACGTTTTGAACTGAATTGTTCAACCTTGGATTCATCGGTCCAAAGCACTTTTTTAAAATCTTCTTCAGTTCAATCTCGATGGGCAAGAGCTTACTGCATCCGTTATTTCTTGTTGTGCGGCCTTAGCAGAGGTTTTCGAACGGCAACGCGACCATAGAACTTCGCATCTCTCAGTCGCCGTTTTACTGTCTAGTGAGTGTGGAGTTACCTCCTTAATTACTGGTGACGAGGCATTCCATCTCAGTCCTCAAGGGTGACAATGCATCTGCATTATGATTCCTTGTCAAGGATGAATATAGATGTCAAGAATCGCAGGTATCACTTACCATATTAACTTAAAATTTCTCAAAGAAAATAAAAAAATGAAAATATAAATAAAGAGATAACGAATCAATTATAATTCGGAGGCTATATTAACATAAAAATATCTTGCGTAAAAATACGTTCACTGGCAATTTAAGGCATATGGCGCCCAACTTGTTTCGAACGCATTTGGTGTAATGGAGGTTGTTACAAGAGCGGGTGTTTGTAATGTCCGGCGTGTGCTGTAACACATTTTTGTTACATGTTTTTTACACTGATATCAAATAGTTCAGACTATTACGGTTTATTTGTTAAGAACTTATTTTATGATAATCATAATTTATAAATATTAATGCATATTTTTTTGATGAACGAATGAAGTCATTCCATTTAGTAATGGGATGGAATGGACCTTACATTGCCTGTCAGCATAATATTGTTAACTTTCATTGATTGTATATGCTACGTGGCTGCAGCATCATCGCTTTATTGTTGTTTCATGGCCATCAAAAGCAAAATTACATCTATTTCATTAAGATAAACTTAAAATAGGCTGAAACTATTCAGTGACATATTGGATTATATCTGAATGTCTAATCTTGTTCTATTTCATTATTATAGTTCATCATATATGTCGTTAGGGTTATTTTTTCGGATCTTAACTACGGCGAAATATTGTGTTTTATCATTATCCACATATTCACAGCCTATCAAGAGTCAATCACTCCATATAGGCATCGCCGCAAATTTCTACAAAATACGATCCTATACCACGTACATCAATATTTTAAAATTGTTGGTGAAATCAAATTTTGATGAACTCATACTATTCACCATCGTATTACTACTAATAACGTAAATTTGTTGAAATTTTAAGCAATGTTCTACACAATGACACTACACTATTTATTTATTTAATTGAAAATAATATATATATACACGTTCAGTTTTAGCAACCATGAAGATATTAATTACAAATTTGTACAATCTATGAAGCAGAGCTATGTTTGGTAAAGTAACCTTAGTCCTCTATTATTCCAGATTAAGGTTAAGGAAAGAAACCGGTGACCTTATTACCGGTGATAGAAGGCATTCCATATTTGCCCTCAGGAAAGACGTTGCGATGTTGTCTTCATTTTGATTCATTATTGAGGATTAATCATAGGCCGCAGGAATCACTTACCATCAAACTGTGTATTCGTTGGTCGTTATAATAATATTTTACTACCAAATATTAATAAATATGGGGAAATGTTTATTAAACAATTCTAGTTTTTTTAATTTTTCAACCGCAGCTTACGTTTCTTCACTTATATTACATTATTTATTACACATGAGTGGCAAGAGGTCGAAGGCGATAAATAATGCTACAACATATAAGTTACGACGGCTAAGGGATAATTGTGATTTATTGTGCATAAAATGTATCTGTCCTTTATATGTTCACTTATCAGAATAAAATACTCGATGCCGTCACAGTAATTTTGAAGTGGTCTGTAGAGTTATAGTAAATCATTATTATTCTGACGTATAAACATAATTGTAATGATATGGTATACTATATTTAAGTTACTATGTTTAAGTAACTAAAAAAATTACACACATACATACTCAGAGGTTCTAGATTTTCTTTATAGTATCGTTAGCATTCACGTAAATAGAGAGGCACTCATACTTCGTCCTATTTTCTGGTCGAACGTAATGTTTGCGCGATAACATCAGGTTCAGATGCAGTGTTAGGGACATGGGACAAATATACAAATACACCAAGACCAAAAACACAAGAATTTGAGTTAGCGAAACATTGTTGGTATCGCATAAGTGATTCTTGGAAATCTTAGACGCCGTAGTATATCAGAGAACAACTAGAGAGGGATCAAATAGAAAAATAGATTGGAATGTCCCATAATTTACTAGTCTTGGCTTAGTTGAATATTATTAAATCATTCGAAAATTTTTAAAGGGACTCAGTGATCGCGAAGATCCATTAGTATTATAAGACATAGCACTAATGGATCTTTCTAAGTAACACACATAGTTTTTATTTTTATACAGAATATAATTTATAATATAATACGACCAAAAGACGTACGTAGAACGTAAGCTCTACAAAAAACGTGTAACATCAACATTAACATAATGGCCAATAATAATGGTAGAAATAGTGCGTGGTATTTATGATATTTAAATATAATGGCAGAACTAGGTATGCTACCTGGTCATATGTATCCCACTAGATTCAACAATTGTTTGGACCAGGTAATGTTAAAAACAATTGCTCCTACAGCAGTGCACGTAGTTAATTCCTCAATAACTGACCGTTGATCTATGGTGCTCAATATTTAGCCTAGCTCACAGCAAATCTAATAAAGTAAATTCATTCCATAAAATTGATTTTAAAGCATGTGTTGATTTTATTTTATAACTCCTACATCTGACGCAACTTTTTATTTTGGCTTGATTGGCTTTCCGTATACTCCCCAACACTAATACATAAATATATCTTCTGACTGACACACCCACACTAACTGACATGCACATACAAACAAACATATCCAGACAAACGCACGTGATACATGTATATACATTATAATATATCTTTAAATTAACTATAATTAGATAGAACCTCACTCATACTTAAGTATGATATAAGATCATTTCTGACTTAAGATCTATATATGTATATTAAGGTGAATTATGTGATATTAATCTAAAATACTGCGTAATTTGTTAATATAAATAGATAAACATAAACTAGGCCCAAGAGCTAGGGTTGACAGATTTATCGTGAGCAAGCAGTATGATTAGAAACCATAGTTTGACTTTGTCTGAGGTTAGATCTAGACTCCAAGAAATACGAAAAGTGACAGAAAGTAATTTCACTGAATAAGCTGATGAAATTACCTTATTATATAAAAAAGTAAAAAAGTTTTTATTATGAAATTATATATTTAATATCTCGAAGTATGTACCATTTTTATCTATGCACTTTCTCCATTTTATTGTTAGTTCATTGATTCCATTGCTGAAAGATTTTTGGAGCAATCGCAGCTCCTGTAATTAAGCGACCGTCTGTCGTGAAGTATGGGGTCTAGCGTTGTCCTCATTACAACAGCAGTGACCTAGAACAATTGACCTTTTTTTTTATTATTTGATAGTCTCGGTTGTTTAACGGCTAGCTTTTCCATCATAGTTTACAATTGTTGATGATACAGATCTGCTGTATGTGTATCATCTGGCTAGATCTCAGGAAGCTGGATTGCATGACACCAGCAATGTTTCACCAAACACTCACCAGTACCTTTTTCGGAGTCAACTTTCGCTTGCAACAGGATTTGGCCGGGTCTGCTAGGTTCAACCACTATGATGAGCATTTCCGATCGTCGTACAGTATTCATTTTTCATCACAAGTAACGATACATTGAAAATTATATGAAATACATTATAATTTGGAATTCTGTACCAAACGCCAGATTATTTGAGATCAAAGTGGCCAGTTTGATAAAACGCCAATTTCATATGTAAGGACCTAATATTAGAATCAATATGTCTTTATTTGTTTTTGTTTCTGGTATAGTTGTTTTACTGCATAAACAATAGATTACAGAAGATACCTATTTTCCAAACTATAATCAGCTTAATTATTGATACTAACGTACACATATCAAATAGTATTTTTGTTCTTGATATTTTTTAGCATTACACTTATCATCCCGATCAGCGTGGTCGTAATTCATATATCACATCTAATATTATTAATAAGTTGGTCACGGGCACAACTAATCCTAAACTTATATATAATATAATACAGTTAAAAATAAATGTTGATACAGCTTTGATTTGAAATAAAACATTTTATTATTATGTATATGTTTAATACATTTCTATCAAATTAAAATTTTTTCATCACACCCAAACAAATTTAAGTAACAAAAGTCACCAGTTTGCCAATAATTTTTATCGCAAATTAAACCTAAGGAAACTTTCTGAAGAGCTTTTAAAATGCTATGCAGCTTAGCCCAGTATGTTATGAATAATTTACTTTAACTACATTTTAATGGTTGGCGCGGCAACAAGGACTGCAACGCGCTTTTCACTGCAGTAATTTGTTATAGCTGTAAACTCATAGAAGTTATGCTTAAACGTATTTTATATAAAATTAACGAAGTGCAACCATTTTTTTAGATGTGTTTAATATTTATCATGTTAAATATCGCACTCCTAAATATTATTAGAAATAAATAAATTATAAATCTATATATATATATATATATATATGAGAAAAAAATATAAAGTACTCAGGTGTGACATTATATTATATACTTATCGGAGTCGAATGTGGGTGTCATGAGCATTTAAAAAGTCAATCTGCGAAAGAGGGTTCATTAGAGGTCTAAAAAACTAAAGAAAGGAAATATTTTAAAATAAAGAAAATATTATAATTACAAAAACCAATTCCGCAACAAAATTTCAAACCGAATAGAGATTTCTTAGCCTCTCGAGACAACAGTATTCTTGGAATCTCGCGCGAGTGCTGGATCCTATTTCTTAATTTACACTATAATTAAATATTATTGATTTATTTAATCTCTAAGAGTCCCTTTTTTAAAGAAACAAATGCTATGCTGTGGCATATGAACTGCCTCAGGTTGGCTCATTGAGAAAGCCACCTTGCAAACTAAAGCGGGGTATCATTGGTGATGCAGCAGTGGTAGGCTAATAGAATACGGCAGTCTCCCTACCTTCACCGTAGCCATTGACGTGATCCACTTCAGGGGGCTGGACGGCATGTACCATCTTGGTTCACATAGCCTCCAGATGGTAAGCTCAGTGGTATCTAATATCTACTAGGAGGTGCGAGGCCTTTTAGAATGGTACTCTGTTACGGTGCGCCTTGCCTGGAAACCACCAATTACTGATCATGAATGTTGGCCAAGGCCTTCCCATGGCATCACGTATGCGGCATAGGCAGAACATCGTGGGGTTTTAGTTGTTGCGATTCGGACATCGCCTGTCCTTGCTCCCAAGAGAGCGAGGGTGTGCATAACGAATTTATCCACGGAAAGAAAGGACCTGCAAAAAGCTAAACTAAACTGGCATTTACTTAGTTGATGTATTACTATGTATGATATATATACTATGTATACTATGTTATGTAGAGCCTTTAATTATCAAGTGCATTTAAAAAAACCTGGTGACATAACCGCCAACCTACATAAGGGCTTAAAAAAATTTTTCTTCAAATACCCATTTTAGCATTCATATAATAATTGATATAATGTTTATATACACAAAATATTGCGTTCACTCAACATTTTTGTATTTTATTTTAATCATTTGTTCTTTGTTTAAAAATATGTCATTAATGCAATGAAAAAAATATGCAATCGTAGAACCTCCCTATTTTTTTCATAAAAAATGAAGTAAATGCTATTTGCTGCTATTGTAGAAAATTAAGTTAATTACTTTTTTACGCTTATTCTTGTTTCTGCCATCAAAATATTTTAGTCGGTATATGTTTATATTAATTTCAATATACCACGAGGGTTGATGGCGGTTTTGTGAGCAAGGCTTTGAATGAAGAAGTTTACTCGATGAGAGAAATAGCGCAGTCTCAGTCTCTCAAACCCGCATCTGTTCTTACTGCTGTTCAGAAGCGTTACATCAAACTGCTGATTGCCCAATCAAACAGCCAACGACACTCAAAAAAGATCACAGTTGTAAGTCTCCATTGAATTGTAAAATTAGCAATCAAACTATTTGCACTTGCTTACAGAAGTTTGGATTATGAACAATGAGCTCCGAGAGAGCAATACTTACAAATAACAATACAAAGCTATGAATACTAAATATACTTAAACAATTTATATTAATAAGAAATGTGAATTTTAAAGCCAGCTACGAGTAGTAAGTTTAAGCTAACGTACTGAAACAATCGGCTTATGAAGGTACAAGGTAAGAGGCTTAAAAGGTGTCGGTCCACTTTACCTCAAGGTTACTCTAAATAGACCAGTTTGTTTTATAACGGGTTGTTTCCTTTTAAGTTAAGCGAATCGTTTTGAATTATATATAATTTATTTTGTTTACTTCAAGGCACTTTCACATAAAATAAAAAAAATCACGACAGACGACATTCGGCAAATTATGAGTAATATCGGAGCACAATATGTTATATTTATATAAATCAGTGATTATTAATATTATTAAATAATTGAAATTTGATGACATTAATTTGAAGGTCGACCCCAAGTAAATGGGAATAGGTTTAGGATGAAAAGAAGAGAAACATATAAAATTCGAATTTTTGTACCAAAAACATACGCAGAGGTATTTTAAACGTCCAAACCTATTCGCATTAAAACTTTTAAGATAACGAAAGCTTATTTAGCAGAAAATCAATCATATCATTAATTCATGGACTCAACTGGAGACCACGCTTTCAATATTTAGTAAATAGCTATTTTATTTGGACGGGCACTTGGTAGTTTAATCAGTTGAGCCAGGTATGATTTATGCAATGATTTCGAATATCAAAACCTTATCTTGTCTATTGAGCCGAGTTTATCTAAATAAATGTGTAACAGAAACACGGTAGGTTAATTATATATAAATTACATAATATATCTTCTCCATTCTTTATTAAATAGTGTTTTCGAAATGTTACTAATTATTAAAGTTATTGTATTCAAATATTTCGTAGCAAGTAAACATTGATATTCTAAAATATTTAAGATACATAAAATTCATTCAATTCATCATCGTCATTCCCATCATACATAAATCCTGCAAGCACATCACTGGCGAAAAAAAGTATTATTTTTATGGCGACAAATATTTAAATTACCGAATTAAAAAGACTCTTGCTAAGAAAAGCTTACTATTCTTTAGAAGAATTCTTCAATTCAATTTTTAAGAAATTTAATGCCACTAGTGTTTTTTTTACAATTAGGATAAATATTATTAGTTTTTATTATTAGTGTAACTGTTTCTTTTGGCTAATTTTGTATGCCCGCAGGGTAGGACATAGCTGGACAAATTACTTCTAAATTTTATATTCAATACCTATGGTCCACAAATAAATGATTTTGATTTGATTTGATTTGATTGATAAAATTAAATATTTATCAACGTTTGTGTTATTCAAAAACAAAAGAAAGTAAAATTTGTAATTGTAATTAAAAGAAATAATAATATTAATGATAATTATACACTGTGCTACATATCTTAAAATTTTTGGTAACAATTTTATGTGCATTGAAAATATTGATCAGTTGTTACATTTTGAGCATTATAAAGTTTCGTTTCCTAAAATAGCACTTCATTGAAAACTGACGGAAGATATGACAATCATCCTCCGCGCTAGCAAGAGCTGTTGTGGCAGAGTAGTCACCGTTCCGTAATTTCCAACTTAAACTGACATGAGACATGATTAACGTAATTGTATCATTATACGCAAGCTCAATGTTTTTTGGAAAATTTTATGCCAGTATAGTGTACATAAAAGTAGATGAAACTATAATAAAAACTTAATTTTTACTTATTTTACAGAAGTAATTAACATGTGACATTGTAGTAATTTTAACAACACTTTTAATAACATTGTAGTGTGTGTTAATAGTCTAGCGCAATTTTTCCAATCATTTATATGTCGCAACCCACGTAAAAGCTAAAAATGTAAGTAAAAAGCCATGCAGCCCCCTTCAATGTATTATAAAAATATATATAATAACATTTTACTCACAGTTTCTTTTACACCAAGCAAGCTAAAAGTTTATTTCATTATGTTGTTATTACATGATAATATTTAAACTACATTCGAATTCATTCATTAACGAATATTTTGTATAAATGTCTCAGGGTTGTTGTAAACTATCTCTTTTTTTTAATTCGGAAAATGCCTTATGCATGCCCCCGCAGGCGAGGATGGTTTATTGTGACTCCAACTTGGCTACGTAGGGCTCATCACGTCGTTTTCTCCTCCCGCAGTACACCAGCACAAGTCCAAGGTATGCACTCAGAGAGTCCACCTGGTGCTGGTTTGGGCTGGCCACTTCGGGCCAGGTCAACGCCATAGACCAGCTGCATGGGTTCCTCTTCTCTTCAACGTGGGTGACCAAGCTACTGAGATACGATGCGGCGACTACTCATTCGGAGGGGGTCGTGCATGCTAGGAAGACTTTTAGGCTTTTAGACTTATTTAAAAGAACTGTTAATAATTTTATTATATCAATAATAATTATAATATATTAATTTCTTATAAAATACAGTATTATATATAGATTGAATTAATATATAGCTTATCTATAAATATGAAATATCTCAATAACATGATTTGTATAATTTATGGTTACTGAGTAGTACGAATTTTTTTTTTTCAACCGTAATATGTTTTATCTGCCAAAGATTCAATACATCGATTGATCTTTGAAACACTTATAGATCTTGAGAGGTAAAACTTCCGTCAATTCGCTCTCTGGCTCTTTGCTTTTGTTTTTTCGACCTCAATGTTTCCACTGTTTTACAAATTCATTTACTTATATTTAAGTAAATAATGTTTGATATTATAAGTGAGCGAAAATAACGTAGCGGAATAAACTTGTTAATCTATTCAGCACTTTATAAAGTATCAATTATTATTATAATTCAACATTTGCTAATTTCAATCGGAAAGATTTATTGTAACATAAATAAACACGTCATTTAATTTTATTCTTGCACAAACAACTTCTAACACAATTGCTAAAAAACAGAGAATTAAATAAATGAATATTTATATATTATACAAATCTTCCTAAACATACCTATATATTTAAGTTAAATTTAGATAAGTATAAAATAAGTTAATATGATCTACGAGTGAATAAACTTAGGAACATAAGTAATACAATTATCAGCAGTTCTTTGTCAGAGCGTAAGGAAACATGTCATATTTTGGGTTAAGACCTTAATTATCAAACTGAAAACTACTTTATAATAAGTCCAATTTTCCCCCATTTTCGAGTCAATAAGTTACAATTACACAAAAATTGTGGCTCCATTTTGCATTGACATGCCGAAATAAATAAATTTCACACTTTTAACGAACAAACAATATTGATATGATACCATCAATGTGAAAACAATAATTAAAAGTAAAACACGCACTGGACGCAAGCACACAAAACACTAAATTTCTGATATTTTGTTTTTTTCATGAAATGTTCTATTCAGGATATAAAACTATAATCTATATACTACTAACTAATATCAAACTAGACTTATTGTTAATTAATATACTTATTATTATTCATTCCAAACACGATAAAATATTCCAATGCATCTGCATTGTAAATTAATGCCACGATTTGAATCAGAATAGAAATAGAAACACATCACATGGCCAGAGTCATATCTAGCCTCAAACCCATATGAGCAGAGTTGGCCAAACCACCGTCCACGGAGGCCAGTCTAAGTACTGGCAACGAGCTTAGGACGAAAACCCATAGGTATACCATTACTTTCAATTAATAAATTCATCTTTACTAGTCAAGTCTTGCATTTCATTCCTGTAGTTCAGCTCCAGAGTCACATGACTATGTGAACAGTCAATACTAGTATGTAATATAAATGGAGGGAGAAATAAATTGTAAGAACATACTCTGTTCTTACAATTCTCTATTTCAAGGGGAATTCGAAGTTCACACATTTTCAATGCTCAAATTCAAAATATATATACGGTTTATTAATGATAAAACGAATCCTATCAAAACCGCCACCAAAAACATAACCTTTGTTGGATCCACATTGGCTATAAAAATCGGTGAAAATATATGGTAATAGCGCCCCGAATGATCGCAACGGAGAGTTACGACTCCATTTTGACAAGTGTGGCCACACAAATACTATAAGTACACCATACTCGTAAATCTGTTCAAAATAAGGAAATTGAGTTAAATATAAAAACGTGGAAATTCAAAATCTAAAATCATCTTATAAAGTAAGATACAATAATTTATTTTAATTAAACGGTTCGTCCAATGCTTGATTTAATTTGAACGAGACATTGTGTAAGGACCTCTCTACCTTATTTATGATACATGGGTGAAAAATAAGCACTAAGTGTCCGAGGCCTGTGCAATTCACGTTCATCCTCATAAACCTCCTCCTCCTTAAATCATAATAATCATGCACACATTTTCTGAATTTTGTTACGATTCGTGTTATTTATTTATTTCACTTTTACTACATAACATTTATACAAAGCATTTATATAAGGAAACTTATTTAAGAAAAGTATGTACAAGGAAGCAGCTTATTTTACACTAAAAATCTCTTCCAGCAGGCCTGGTGTTGGACATATTATTGGGAAAAAAAACACATAAATATAAAAACATACAAAAAAAAGAATTAGAAAAATAAATAACAAAAATACAGGACTATATTTATTTACTAACATGCATATAAATAAATGAATAATAATACTTATAATATATAATGTAAACATAAATAATAAAAATATAAATAAAACAATAAAGCCAACATAATATTTTATATATTCAACAGAATAAAGATAAGTAGTGTTCCTTCACTAGTTTTTTTTAAATAGCACAACAGATCCCGAGGCACGATTTTTTTCATGAAGAGCATTCCGCAAAGGAATTCTATTTACATATACTATATTATAGCGCCTAATATATTTTAAGGGCTGCCAAGGCCAACGTATTTTATCAACTGTCTTAGTGGAATCTTTTCAGTAATTGAACCATTTACATCCCGTTCTACGTTAGTTGAACAATTTATTTAATCGCTATTCAGCTACCTCGAAGAATTTAGATTCTACTGCATATTATAATAATAATAATATTTATTTTCAGTCTTGTGCCCATTTTGTTAGTAACAATTTTATTTACATACTACGGTTAGTAACATAAAAAGAAAATTATAACACAAATTTAAAATTATCCACATTTGTAACACGTAGTACTTAATACTGTTATATAATTGATGTACATCTGATAGTATTGTAATTAAATAATTATACCACACCCCTGTGGATACAGAACATTCTGGCAAAATTATGGCTGACAAAGGAGATCCGAAAATGGTACGCTTTAAATAAGACACTAAGTTTGCAGAGGATCCCCCAATCCATGCCTATAATGGAACTTTATGTCGGCCACCTGTGCGATTTTTATTTCCCAACATGGGCATCTGTACGGTACATTGCTACTCTATATAGGACAAATCATATACATGAGTATATTGCAAGTTGCTCCCACCTTACAGTAATCACAATATGAAATTCCGCAGTGCGGCCTTACCGTAAATCTTGGTTTAATACACACATGCAAAACTATCAACTAAAGCGTCATGTAGTGTTTGATTTAAAGATAGATTACAATGCAAACAGTACATAGTCTACCTTTATTTTTAAATATAAAATAGAATAAAGTAACTTTTATATAAGTTACTTGTATGCTTGTGTGTTAGCAAACCTTCGTGGATTCGCACTGAACTCGTTTAACTATCTTTAATGATAACAGAGTAGTGTTTTAAGAGTTTATTTTATATTTTGTCGTTCTTTGCAGTTACATAATGTCATACAAAAAGCGAGAAAAGATAGTTACAATTTTTTTACGAAAAGGAATATTCACACACTCGTAAACAATAAATATCCGCCTCTTCATATCGAGAAAAAGGAGCACAAATTTTATATACCAATAGCTAATACTTGTTCAATTAACTCGGTCCTACAATTTTGAAGAGACACAAGCAATAAAGACTTTTGTCTTACCTCCGCGACGAAAATTATATGACCTTCACATGAACAAATCACGGAATCATCATTTCGAATAGGGCAGGCCGAAAATGAATTGGATATATAATAATAATAAATTAACTGACTAGGTGGAGATAATTAACCACTTTCCATTAACAGGAAATAAAAATGAAATATGTTGCAAATATGATAAAATTTTGTTTTGAATTAATTTCTTAAACTAACTAAATGAAGTGTCTTTGTGGAGAGTGACTTCTGGAGAGAAGATTAAGAAAACATGTCTTAGCCTTAAAAATGAAAAAAAGATTTTCAACACATTTAAAATGTCTGTATTAATTTCTTCTGACAATTATTACTTATAAAATGAATACAACTATGCAGACATATTAAATAACTCTTTTATTTTCTTTATTGAATGTTGATTTTATGACGTATGTAATATGTAATCGAAAAATAAGATGGAATAAGAAGACATTTAAGTGGATCTCAAATTTACTACATATAAACTAATAACTTTATTTTACTCAACACTTAATATTTCTCTAATCGGGTTGACGTTAAGATACTATTTATACTAAGAATATATAAGCTTATTTTTAGCTTGTTCATACTTTGTGTAAATATGTCTATAATTTTTTTTTAATTCTAAACTAACTAACCTTTGAACCTACTTTCACTAAATTACTAATTTTAAATTTTTATGACGATGTACTCCTGTTAGATTTTGACCACGGCTATATATTCTGGTTATTACCATATGGCATCAACTGTGCAGATCGGAGAGAGGCTCAGATGCAATATCAGGGACACGGAATATATATATAATACACCCTGACTCGAAAACAAACGATTTGTTATACACAAATATTGTTCATCAACTGAAAATCGAAACTAGGACTTGCGACCCAGCAGCCTCTAACCACTTCCGTGGTGGTCGCGACCAATATAGCGTCATACACTTTGAATAGCTCTAGAATGGTTGGGTGGCCTCTAAAATTCTTATTAAATTCGTTTTAGCTAAAGAAGGCACTCAAAGTATTTTGAAATATCTTACCAAGTCGAGTATTTCCAACGATGTTAAATTAGTATATCAAGTGGCCACTTCAAGTACTTGTATTATATTTGGGTACGTGAGTTCGTGTTACTACCTATCTAAGATTAAGTAATAAAAGTAGTTCTGCTGTAATCTCGTTTTTATATTGTATGTCAAATGATTTTAAATAATTTTTAATGATATTGTGAATTTTAAATTAATTATTACCTTAGTAATTTATATTCAACGTTATTCAAAAATATGACGTGATTATTTGTATTTGATAATAATAAGTTATTTTTAATAGCTTAAGGCATTACTTCTCAACCATTTTCATGTTGGTGCCACACGAAAAAGCTACAAAGGTAAGTAAAAAGCATTGCGACCCCTTCACTATAAAATTATACTAACATTTTAATTGATAGATTATTTACTTTTAAAACTATTGCATTACATGTTTATTTTTAAAACTATGTACATTTAAATTTATTCCCTTTAATAACAAACGCCAAATACCCGCAACCGCCCTTACTGCCATTAAATACGCCATTAAATATTTCAAACATGCGCCAACCAAAATCTCACGACCTGCCACCTATGCTGCATTCAGCAGGACCACTATCACACACTTCAGCCACCCCACCAGCGTCAATATTTAGCTAAAAAAATATCGACAATATAGTCAAAGTATAGAAGGGAAAGCTACTGAAAAATCAAAACATGAAAACATATTGTGATTTTTCAGTAGCTTTCTTGTATCGTCGATTATACAGTTCTAATTACAAATAATATAATTATTCAAAGCATTATTTTGAGTCCATCCATTAATGCAAACCAAGTAAGTTGAATGTTCTACAGTTAAAAAAAATAAAAGAAAACATTAATTTCTCTTGCCGCCCATGAACATCCGCAGCACTAGATGAGGCACAGGAGCGATGCGGACCCTAGATACAAGTAAATAATTATTGTATTATATATTAATAATAATTGTCGTAATCACGCTTAATACTTTTCTTCATACATGGAGGTTAAATAGTACTACAAAGTGTTTAAGAAAGTATTAATATATAAATTGATGACTTAAAAATTGATAAATTTTAGCCCCGCACTACCTGCCAACGTTTCTATTGAAATGCCATTAAATTAGCAAAGATTAGAAAGTCTATTCCTGGGGCAATACTTAAGTATTGCATAATTATTTGGTCCTAAAAATAATAAACCTCTTCAAAGTAGGATACAAGGTAAGTGATTCCTTTGGCCCATGACACCCACATTAATTCTCGATAAGAAATCAAAATGGAGATGAGTTGTCACCCCTAAAGACTAAGATGAAATCCTCGTCACCAATAATAAAGTTCTCAGGATCCTTAGACTCACCAGATAAAACAGTAGCGTTACGCTGCTTTTATACGCTGGTACTCTGTGAGCACGTGGTCGTCTTCTCATTCTTGCTACAGCTAGAAAATCAATAGCCTAATAGTTTAGAGTACGGTCTGCCTAACTTAGGGTCGTAGGTTTGAATCCGTCATTAGTTAAAGTTTTTGTTCTGAACTATCTACTAGCACAAGCATTTAAGCTTAGTTGGAATGATTAACGGGAATGTTAGTGAATGTAGCACTGCAAACATTATTTTCAAAAAAATATATAAAAAACTGCCATTCTGCCATTATAATATATGATAAAATTTCAAATAATCTATTTTCTAACTACTCAAACTCAGAGTTAAAATTATCATAGACTTACGACCGGCAACGGAATTGTGGATTTGATTCTCAAGCAGACAAGGTTTTATTAAAAATCCGTTTTTTAAATTGCCGCTGTAGCTCCATTTCGACTATTCTCGTTCTAACTTATGCTGGATACACATAAGCAGCTCTTACTATAATGTATCCCATATTACAACAAGTTTAACTTTATGCAAAAGATGATAATACAAAGTAACTAACTTATTTGTACTAAGAAAATGAATTGTATTAACATTAGCTCTCAATACAAATAAGTTATTAGTTAACTGTGTACTGTAAGAAAAGTTGTACTATTTATATATTGTGTGTGTGAATGTTCTAGCGAGATATACGTAGAAAAGAAATATGTGTTTATCGTGTTTTCTACTTCGTAATAAAGACTAGATAGCTTTAATTAAAACGGCTCAATAAACCTTAGCCCAACTTCTTTTACTGGCGTCATTAAAACGATCCTTTAGCCATTCTAAATCCAATACCAGTCTGAGGAAAACGGCACTCTAAACGGGCACTTTTCTATTCATTATGTGAGTATGGTACTACGAGCGTGATAGAAGCATTTTTATTATAAATATACAAATAAGATAAAATATCTAAAGATACTAACAAAAAGGCATACATCGTATTTCTCTGCAATATGCGGTACTTAATTCGTTTTTAAATAGTTATGTTCATAGATATTTGTAGGCTGCAGTGATCACCAACTCACTGCTACAAATAAAAATAAGATTCATAGTATTAAATACGATAAATAAATTAAAAAGATTTCATAGCAGTAAACGGAGATAATCTTGTATTGATTTCTAAATACCTATGTTTGTGCTTGCAGATAAAACATTTCTTTGTTTTATTCGTTATTTAGTTAAGTCTTACGACAGGAATAATATGCATAAATGTTTATTTTAACTAATAATGAACGTTTATGTACAAAAAAACTTTAATAAATAATTAAAAACAAAAACTAATTACTTTGGTCATAAATATTTATTTGCTTTAAGTATTTTAAATAAACTTACATAGACCTAAAAATATTTAAATTGTATAATTCATGTTAAGAATAATATTCTTTCACAACTTTGACAAAGTGTTGACAAAGGTCAAACATGTCCTCCTGCTAGTTGTAGGGACTACCTATGTAGGTTTGCGGGATATAGGGATTAGTTGATATATACAAGAGGCTGAGGGCGAAATAAATTATGATACATCTGGCATACTTTACACGTACTTTACTGTGGAGGATACAAAATTGTTCATTAAATCGACGTTGACATATTTTTACAATGACACCAAGTTATACTTATATGGAAATATAAAAATTATAATGAACTTTAGTACTAAATGAAAGTACAGCATTCCCAAAATTATAAAGGCTAAAAGCCTAACAAAGAGTTTAATCCTTCATAAATTGTATAAAAATGTAGGAATCAATCAAATGTGAAATAATTGATTATGTACCATATAATCAAATTTGATACTTTTTCCCAACTTTTATCAATTATACTTTTATAATAAGTTAAAAACAATATTCTTGTACAAAGTTTTGTAAGCTTGTTTAATAGAAAAATATTTAAATAGGCAATTGAAAATAAATATTACGGTTAACTTATTTTTACACACAAATTCACAAACAACACTCAAGCGACCCTTTATCGTGCGAGTGTATTCTAAGCACCTCTGTTGGTTGGGTTTATGCTACGGAGTTCAGACGCAGTAGAAAGGTGTTAATTATTTGAAAGTTTCATAATAAAATAAGTTTTCGCATTCACTAAAGCAATGCATTTTACATATTGTTTCATGTATTTCTCGAAATTCAATTAATTCCCAGTTTTTGTTTTGCTATTCAAGTAAAATTTAACGTTTAACTATATGATATGACTATACACTATGTGCAGTGTAAAGAATTCTTAGTCTGCTAGCTACTCATATATGCTCTATGCGTTATTTAAGAGTGGCATAGTAGCGGTTGGTATACAAGTGTTATTACGCAATATGTATTTTTGTATGATCTTGTGCGTTCAAATGCAGTATCTTTACTTTTCAGTTTTTGAATAAAGGTATTATTTTTAATGTTTTTATTTATATATATGTTAGTTACTAATCATTCAATTAAGTTTGATTACATTAACATTATAAGTTACTTTAACGTTTACTACGGAAATTTTAGGAAATAATAAATCCATCCTCAATTTGATCAAAATTTATACCAATAGCTTTCTCAAATGAGTAAGGCATAAGGCAGTCATTAGTAAATAAAGCTTATTCAATATCTTGTTAATGTTCGTCCCATCAACTCTTCTATCCATTAAAAATAAAAACGTGTTCAATTGTACATTTATGTATCCCGTAACCATATAATAATTACCCGAAAGGGTTCTTTAATAGAAATTAATTCCTTTTATTTGATCCTTTTCACAAAGGAACTGTTGCTACCCTTTTTCGCAGGTGCCTAGTAATAAGCTTATAAACGAAGGCAAAGTGAAAAGAAGATTCTATTTTATTTATTTTATTTTATTTTACATTTTTCGTAAAATTTACAGCTAGAATATTAATTACAAAACATTTTTAATTATAACTATTACATAGAGTAAACAAAATTTACTGTTTACGTAAATTGTGTAGTATCTTTAAAGTTTACAGTTAGTAATTTTGTAATTTATTTAATCAGACCAAACTTAGAATACTTATACGTCCTTTGTATCTTGTATAATCTCTAATGTATCCACTTTATAACTGGTGTAAATAGCCTAATACCTCTAACGGTCAACATGATTTTCAGTGTTATAATTTAAAAGGCCATTAGTATAATTTTCTAGGATAAGAAATAATGTTATAAGATGCTTTTGAATATCAATCACTCAGTGTGACTTATGTATCTTCAGTATAAAATAGGTATCGGTACCGCAGCAAATATCTTTAGGGCCAGTTTTGTTAATTGTTGTTTGCCCGTGATTCGCTATCCATTTCGATATACGTCAGGTTTAGTATATTGAGAACTGAAGGTTTCCGGACACATTTCATTTGATAGTAAATGATTCCGGTGGTCCATAACAGTTACATTGATCTTCGATAAGGAATTGTAAAACAGATGCGTTGTCATCACTAAGATAGAATGCCTCGCGCCATAGGTAATAAAGGTACGTATTATTTCCACATCGTTTGAAGGATTTCTATTGACAGTTTTTATTCTAACACGTAGCACGATCATTTGCTGTTCATGGAAAGTGAATCCTAATATTTGAGGAAACTCTAATTACAACACTGCTTAAAAGGCTTGGACTTTCTCTTCAACGTCAGTGTAACAATCGCATTGAAGACGAAGTTTGCTTCGGTTGAAGTTATTGCACAATTGATTTATACATTTAGATGTATAATTCTGGGCATTATTATTAGCCAGCTAGATAGGTAGTGGTGTGTGCTACATTATTTTCAGTAAATTAGTGTTCCCAAGTCGGGGTTCGAAAATTAAGATTTGAACATTAAAACTGAATTGTGTTTATATACATTAAATTGACACCAGAGCGCTGAGTATGGTGGCAAAGGGTTAACGCGCTTTCATTTTTAAATCTATTTTTAATTGAAGCATAAAGGTTAAAGAACTTTTATAAATCTGTGGCGCGGCTCAGAATTTTATGAATAATTTACTCCAACAAAATGTTAATGGCTTGGAGTTCAATGAAGTTGTAATATGTATACTGCAGTTATCTTTTATAGTAGAAAGGACACTTTACCACTTACTACTTACTTTATGTACTTTTAATATATTTATTACAATGCATCATGAGTCAGCAACTAAAGTACTGGTTCCATAACCAAATTGGAAATCCCGGTGTACTCGTATAACGTGTGGTACAATCACTTAATAGCATCTACCACCAAATCCACTACCACATCTATGTATCTGTATGGATTAGCATCCAGGAACTCTTGCATGGATTTCTGTTCTATAATATTTCGTTGTATTTTAATCTACCGATGTAGTTATTATCATGAAAAGTTTATAAATAAGTTTGAAAATATATAAACTGAAATAAAAACTTTCAGTAATGCCGAGGCGAGCTACTAATGGAGAATACATTTGATAAACATATATATTAAGAAAATGTTCAAGATGAAGATTTGATATACAATTTTATGAGAATGAAAAATAAATGAATGACGTGAAAATAACAAAAAATTATTTATCTAGTATAGACGTCATAAATTTTCCTTTCAGTATATTCCCCTTATAGTTGTAATTTTAACTACATGAGTTTACATTTTATGTATAATTCCTTAACTAAATTTACCAGTGCGAGGCAGTGTCATCAAAGAAACAAAAACCGCACACGTGTGCGGTAAGCCAATCTCGAGCATTACCCAGAAACGGGTTGCATGCTTTTATGGCAGGGTTGAAAATCAGCTTGGTTGTTTTTGAAAATAACTTTACGTTTATGAATATCTAATGAACAAAAGAAGTTAATTTGGTAATTTATATGCAATATTTCATATATTTTTCTTTAGAACTCTTTGTTTATTTACCTAAAATGTGTTTTTTTTTGTACAATTCTTAAATCTTGAATCACTCATATCTCAGTTATAACAAATTTAGGACACTACATCATATGGCCAAATTTTCTGTAAATGTCTTCTACTTTTACCCCTTGCATGGAATGTATCGTAGTTCATAGCATTCTTCAACGGTTCTACGAAACGAAGATAACAAAATTAAGTATTAACTTTGGTGCGAAACAGTGGCCGTTGCCCTGCCGCAGCCGAATTAATGTGACTCGTTTTGTGTCACGGAGGTTAGGAAAGCGGCATAACGCTTTACGTAATCTTCTTTGTACCATAAAAATAAACAAATTTCCTTAATACTTGAATCCTTCCAGCCGACTGTCATATATATATTATAAATTACTCCTTGGACCCTGCTGAATCCTCGGCCCTGTGCAAAAAGGCGTATCTATGAATACAACCTCATCCCAAAACTCCTAATCCTTCATTGCCCAATCAATTTCATCCTATCTCAGAAATGGGAGATTTCTGTCAAAAGTTTTTGAAACGTTTTCATAAGCAAAGATCATGTTACAATATTCTTATTTCCATCCATACTTGTCTCAGGTGCTCAGCCCCATCTTCGGATTGGTTTAAATCTTGTCTTCGCGGCCGCCAGCAGTCAGTACGTGTAGGACGGAAATTCTCTGAATCCGCTGGCTGATACCGCTACCGGGGTGCCGCAAGGCGGTACATATTCTCCTTCTGTTAACAAAATAGAAAACTTGAAATATAGCGTTATTTACGAATATGAGTTCCATCGTGGCACCAGCGCTGCAGAAACAGCTTGAAGAATTAATGACGTGTATAGGGAAGCTACTATAAAACAAAGCACGGTATGTTTTTAGTTCCAATATTTTCGTTCTGGAGATTTTGACCTCCAAAACAAATCTAGATCAAGGTACAAATTAAAATTAAATAAATACCACAAGACTGGGAAAGCGGCCCCATGCACACCACAAGTCCCATAAAACGCAGTACCTAAGTGCGACCAAGGTGGACTCAGCAAGTACTAATATTGTATGGGTTCTTCTTAGCTTTGGTAGATACGGCCTTACTAAGCCCTCCTTTACTTCACGACAAGGGAGAAACCTAATTTGAACTAGTGCTTAGCTACAATACCACCAAATGCTAAGTTTTTTCTAACCAAATTATTCTGAAATAAAAAGCCGTTTCGTTTTGAATATAAAAAATAATTGTATCGCTTAATTTACTGAAAGGACTTTAATATTTATTGGTTGTTACTTATTCAAACTTTTGAGACTGATGATTACGATACAATACATAAAAAATATTCCAATAGAGACGCTTTACTAAACGTATTCGGAGATTGCTAAATTTAAAAAAATGTTATCATAAAGAAAAGCCTGGCGATGGTATTACTTACTCATGTTATCCAACCATTTACATCCTTCATCAATACGCAATCAAGATTTAATTCCGGTTTCTTTCATTGTACAAAATACGAAACACAACAGCGTTAAACTGCTATTTCGTGCTATGTTAGTGAAAGATAGGTTTTAGCATTGAAGATAAAAGAGAAAATGATTGCGGACATCAAGCGACTGTCGATTTAGTCTTTCCAGAAGCATACGCGTCTGATAAATATGCGTCGTGAGAGGCGAGCTTTCGTAACTACGTCTTAACTGCTCCAGTTTCTAACTGAAACCTTAGGAAACTGGTTCATGTACATTTCTCGATCCAAAACGTCACTTCCCGTACCATATTTAATAGTCCAATCCCTGGGAAAAAGACAGTCAAATATTTTGACTGAACTCACCTTTGCACGGAACTTACAACTCATTCCTACACAAAAATAGAATTCATGCCATTAAGTGGTTATTCTAGAAAAGCTCCGTACGCCCGTGGTTCCCTTTCAAGAAAACGTAATCATCGAAAGCGGTCGGTAATTTCCTGGCCGTGGGTGACATTGACATTTAGTTCCTCGTATTCCAAAATTAGCACACAACGTGCATGAATAAAATTTCCATTACGGGTACATATCCATGGCGTTTCTTATGATATTAATTCTCCGGCATCAATGCATTCCAAAGATGTATTAAGATATGAAACCTTTGCTTTTAATAATATTTAATTATAAATAACCTACCGAGTCGTGGTTGGCCCTATCGGACATTCTCTAATCACCCTTACTTTCGCACTCAGAGCAACAGTACAAAATTTTGTTTAAGCGCCTTTGCTGCCTTTGTGTCTGCCAAGTTGCAGCAATCCTCGGGCATACAGAATAATAAGAGAAACTAGCAGTAATGACGAGAGTAAAAGTGAACAGTGAAAGAGTAAATCGATAATAAGTTTGTAAGGAGGCCCAAGGTGTAAATCCAACGTGCCTATTTAAACGGGAAGTTGTAACGTCAATGAATAATAAATCGTCAACAGCTTTATATTTATCTGGTCAGTTGCACACTACTACGACATAGACAAAGACATACTTTTTTTTATGTTGTGGCTTTTAGCCTCAACGCGGATGCGATGTTGGCTGCAGTTGAAATAATAAATTTAACGCAAACCTTTTCGAAATTATTTAAGTTATTCAATTAATTTTGATGTATACCATTAGGTAGTGTATTTAATGAATTTTAAAACAGAATATTTGTCATAGAATTTCATTTTATTTCATTTATTTTTAGTTCTAAACCACTTTTAAATATTATTTCAGTTTCAGGTTTTACTTACGTATATAATACTATGTATTTAAATAAATTAAATATTATTTTTCCCTCTATCCAAACACCTTTTGCTTAGTCTTCCTCTGGGAAAGAAACACAATTCTCACAATTATAATTTCTTTTATAGAATAGGTGGCACACGAGCAAGCAGCTCATCTGATGGTGATTACCGCCACCCATGAACATCCGTAACACCAGAGGAAGTGCAGATGCGATGTCGGCCCTTAAGATAGGTCTCTTTTCTTGAAGGTGCCTAAGTTCGGAAATATTGCTGAGCGTGAAGAAAATTTCACGTAAAGTGCACAGTGGTGGAAGGCCAACCATTAAGACGATGAGGATAAAATTTTGAATTTAATCGTGGTGTACAATTTTTAAACTCAGTGGCTGGAATTACCCCAATTGTAGTCTTTACGTCGGCCCTGGGTGCTCTGTGATTATCCTGTGTTGCTACCACAAAGGAAAGGTCCTTTGTGTCAACAACATACGATAGAACAGTCTTTCCTTGAACGTACGGCACGTACAGTTCTTAATCACTTTATTTATGTATATATAATATTCTGGGTCAAACGAGCCCACAGATCACCCGATTATAAGCGACGACTGAGGCTGAATGATGTCTACATCTTATTTTAATTGAGAGATAGATACATTAGATTCAAGACGCGGATACAAGTACATTGTATTGAGGATTACAGGTAACGAAGATTTCATCTTAATTGCTCCGTTACCTTTAATTGGATCCCTACGCTTAGTAACTCATATTTTCAATAACTTAATAATATAAACTGCGTAGACGAGATACATTACTTGTATAAGAGCCATTTAAATATATCACGTTTTCTATGTCGTTAAAAACAACTCTCCGATTTTAATTAAATGCACTCGATAATCCCCTCAACTCGACATCTTTTACAAGCTTTATAAAAACGAGCTGTGAGCCATTCTAAACTCAGTATCAGTATGTGGAAATCGGCACTCTTAGCAATTTCAATTAACTACTTGTGCATCGTACTACTAGCTTTTTATAAAGTGAGTATAAACAATGGATTATAATTATCTGTAGTAAAATTGATTTTTTTTATCAAAATTTTAGAGGAATTAATAAAAACAATAGAAAGTTTTACGTTTAAATATTTTATACATAGATCAATAGAGTTATGAATCGTAAAGTCTTTAAATTAATTAAATTATAGCACTGGCCTAGATCAAATAATCAAATCAAATGATTCTAAATACTTGATAAATATATATATTAATTAAATAAAATACATTTTGTTATTATTTTGATCAGCTTGAATACAGGATTTTGATCTTTATCTCAATATGAATTTCAACATTGAGTGAAATACAAGTTTGTGTATGTATATATATTATATATAAAATTAATATATGTAAGTAAATTATATACAAAAGTAAAGCAAAATTACTGAGAGTTATACATAAAATATTTGAATCAAATATAATGTATGGATAATAATATTAAATATTTTATACATAGATCAATAGAGTTATGAATCGTAAAGTCTTTAAATTAATTAAATTATAGCACTGGCCTAGATCAAATAATCAAATCAAATGATTCTAAATACTTGATAAATATATATATTAATTAAATAAAATACATTTTGTTATTATTTTTGATATATAACATGGTATTAAAAGATAAAAAGGTATATGGTAAATAAATTATATAACAAATAAATACTTATTTTCTTAAACGATTGCTATTATATGGAACTTTATAAGAATAAGCTTCTTATCATCTAATAGGAAGATCATTTGTGTAATTTCATTATCATCGTCTTAACTAATCCACCGCTGAACATAGGAAAGTATATTTACACTAAATTTCGTTTTGCATTGTCGTTTTTCATCTATTATATTTGCTAATTATATATGTATACTTATTACACCTACTTAAACATGTTCTTCAAAAATATAAATAATAATAAATGTATATACGCTGTCACTTTAGAAGCATGTTAACATAACCATGACCTTATTATTAATAAATAAAAATAATGTTTACCCAAACTTTTATTAAAAATATTTATTTCCATTTTTTCTCTATTAAGTGTAAACCTGTTGATATAAGCTCGAACGTCATTTAAATACTTTGCTACCAGTCCTCAAAACAATATTGAAATACTTAATAAGCAGTATTTTTTTAAAAGATTTCAATAATTTATGTGTGCATGGTACGTCACACTAAGTTCAAATGATTATTGTTTTATATAACAATATCTGATCAACATCCACCCAACCGAGAATACCAAATCAATTCTCAAATACCATCCACGTCTTTTTGACGACCGAGAAGTCCTAAATAACGTTATAGCGGAGTAAGCAAAGCAAACAAGTTAAAAAAAATGCAATAAAATCCTTAAAAAGTTTTATTCAATGTACAGCATGTAAATATAAGAAGCCATAATATATCTAAGTTTGAATAATAAGCCACAAGCAATAAACAAAATCGACATAATCTGTAGTGGTAGAGCTGCGCAGCATTTTGTTTCAGGCTGCAGAATTAATGCAACACATCTGTGGTATCCTGCAAATTCACACTGGTGTACTATTGGTAACCTATTCATGTGTTGCAGGAACAAACTGCAGTGTGGCTCTATCACTGAGAACAAAATATTTATTTCCATTTTTCTCTATTAAGTGTAAACCTGTTGATATAAGCTCGAACGTCATTTAAATACTTTGCTACCAGTCCTCAAAACAATATTGAAATACTTAATAAGCAGTATTTTTTTAAAAGATTTCAATAATTTATGTGTGCATGGTACGTCACACTAAGTTCAAATGATTATTGTTTTATATAACAATATCTGATCAACATCCACCCAACCGAGAATACCAAATCAATTCTCAAATACCATCCACGTCTTTTTGACGACCGAGAAGTCCTAAATAACGTTATAGCGGAGTAAGCAAAGCAAACAAGTTAAAAAAAATGCAATAAAATCCTTAAAAAGTTTTATTCAATGTACAGCATGTAAATATAAGAAGCCATAATATATCTAAGTTTGAATAATAAGCCACAAGCAATAAACAAAATCGACATAATCTGTAGTGGTAGAGCTGCGCAGCATTTTGTTTCAGGCTGCAGAATTAATGCAACACATCTGTGGTATCCTGCAAATTCACACTGGTGTACTATTGGTAACCTATTCATGTGTTGCAGGAACAAACTGCAGTGTGGCTCTATCACTGAGAACAAAATCTGATTAAGAGCTACACGGGACTTTCTTATTAGCTAAACTGGAAGATCTAAAACGTACAATTGACTAAGTAGATAAGTATATAGTTTAAGTAAAGATACATATATTAATAAATTCAAAAAAGGATATCTTTTAAAATTACTTAATTACAAAGCATGAACTAATCTTCACGTTACAAATATTATTATTTTTGATATATAACATGGTATTAAAAGATAAAAAGGTATATGGTAAATAAATTATATAACAAATAAATACTTATTTTCTTAAACGATTGCTATTATATGGAACTTTATAAGAATAAGCTTCTTATCATCTAATAGGAAGATCATTTGTGTAATTTCATTATCATCGTCTTAACTAATCCACCGCTGAACATAGGAAAGTATATTTACACTAAATTTCGTTTTGCATTGTCGTTTTTCATCTATTATATTTGCTAATTATATATGTATACTTATTACACCTACTTAAACATGTTCTTCAAAAATATAAATAATAATAAATGTATATACGCTGTCACTTTAGAAGCATGTTAACATAACCATGACCTTATTATTAATAAATAAAAATAATGTTTACCCAAACTTTTATTAAAAATATTTATTTCCATTTTTTCTCTATTAAGTGTAAACCTGTTGATATAAGCTCGAACGTCATTTAAATACTTTGCTACCAGTCCTCAAAACAATATTGAAATACTTAATAAGCAGTATTTTTTTAAAAGATTTCAATAATTTATGTGTGCATGGTACGTCACACTAAGTTCAAATGATTATTGTTTTATATAACAATATCTGATCAACATCCACCCAACCGAGAATACCAAATCAATTCTCAAATACCATCCACGTCTTTTTGACGACCGAGAAGTCCTAAATAACGTTATAGCGGAGTAAGCAAAGCAAACAAGTTAAAAAAAATGCAATAAAATCCTTAAAAAGTTTTATTCAATGTACAGCATGTAAATATAAGAAGCCATAATATATCTAAGTTTGAATAATAAGCCACAAGCAATAAACAAAATCGACATAATCTGTAGTGGTAGAGCTGCGCAGCATTTTGTTTCAGGCTGCAGAATTAATGCAACACATCTGTGGTATCCTGCAAATTCACACTGGTGTACTATTGGTAACCTATTCATGTGTTGCAGGAACAAACTGCAGTGTGGCTCTATCACTGAGAACAAAATATTTATAACATCTTTTAATTAATCACTACTCTACTTATACTAAGTACGCTACTAGTGAGATAAGATTTGAAATAAATTGTCGCAGGATCATCGAAGATTGATTATAGTTGCTTCCAAATTGTATTTTATATTAATGTTTTCCGTCCGAACATAGCTCAGTATAGATATTCGGACGCAAATATAATAATGTAACTGCCACTAGAAGCCGATCGCTTTATGTTCGCTTTGATTACTACGAAAACATGTTTTGAGAAAATCTATAACATAAGGGAAACAGTACCAATACCAAATTATATACTTAAAAACTTAAACCGCTTACTCACGCAATACTTTGCAAATTCAAACTTTTATCGTGTTAACGTTCTTTTGATTAATGAGCGCTCTAAATGTCGTTATATTTTACAATATATATATTTTATAATAAACAATTTTGTTGTGTAATAAAGAAACCATTTTACCAGTAATTGGTTTTTCGAATTCTTTCACATATCAAGTAAATCACAGAAGCGTTGAGTTAAGTTTTCGCTGGTGTTACATCACTTCTATTATCCATGTCTCAAGACGATTCTTTTCAAAATCAAATAATCTTTTTTCTCTTCAACTTTTATAAATAAAAACAGTTTTTGATTTATTATATATTTAAATAAAATACCTGAATATAATAGTAAATTAATTATCCGAATGAAGTAGTGAATTTTAGATCACTCTACTTTGTTGTATTGTCTCATCTTACTATTGATGTTTGGTTAACCACGTCATGAATTATGTTTACTTATTTTTTTATAAAATTAAATTGTCTTAAATTTGTTTTATCTTACTATTAGTGTCATAATATCCAAATCTTTATCTTTCAAATCTTATCCACGGTTCGATTTCTTTGTTTGTATAAAATATTTAATATTATTATCCATACATTATATTTGATTCAATAATTTTATGTATAACTCTCAGTAATTTTGCTTTACTTTTGTATATAATTTACTTACATATATTAATTTTATATATAATATATATACATACACAAACTTGTAATTTACTCAATGTTGAAATTCATATTGAGATAAAGATCAAAATCCTGTATTCAAGCTGATCAAAATAATAACAAAATGTATTTTATTTAATTAATATATATATTTATCAAATATTTAGTATAATTTGATTTGAATATTTGATTCTAGACCAATGCTATAATTTATTTGATTTAAAGACTTTACGATTCATAATCTATCGATCTATGTATAAAATATTTAAACGTAAAACTTTCTATTGTTTTTATTAATCCCGCTAAAATTTTGTTAAAAAAATCAATTTTCCTACAGATAATTATAATCCATAGTTTATACTCACTTTATAAAAAGCTGGTGGTACGATGCACAAGTAGTTAATTGAAATTGCTAAGAGTGCCGATTTCCACATACTGATACTGAGTTTAGAATGGCTCACAGCTCGTTTTTATAAAGCTTGTAAAAGATGTCGAGTTGAGGGGATTATCGAGTGCATTTCATTAAAATCGGAGAGTTGTTTTTAACGACATAGAAAACGTGATATATTTAAATGGCTCTTATACAAGTAATGTATCTCGTCTACGCTGTTTATATTATTAAGTTATTGAAAATATGAGTTACTAAGCGTAGGGATCCAATAATAGGTAACGGAGCATTTAAGATGAAATCTTCGTTACCTGTAATCCTCAATACAATGTACTTGTATCCGCGTCTTGAATCTAATGTATCTATCTCTCAATTAAAAATAGATGTAGACTGTGGGCTCGTTTGATACCCTGAATATTATATATACATAAATAAAGTTATTAAGAACTACTTTCAAGGAAAGGCTGTTCTATCATATGTTGTTGACACAAAGAACCTTTCCTTTGTGGTAGCAATACAGGATAATCACAGAGCACCCAGGGCCAACGTAAAGACTACAATTCGGGTTAATTCCAGCCGCTGAGTTTAAAAATTGTACACCACGATTAAATTCAAAATTTTATCCTCATCATCTTAATGGTTGGCCTTCCACCACTGTGCACTTTACGTGAAATTTTCTTCACGCTCAGCAATATTTCCGAATCGATGACTTAGGCACCTTCAAGAAAATATTATTATAAATATTACATATATTTATATATATATATATATATATATATATATATATATATGTGTATATATATATATATATATATCCCTGATTTTGTAAAGAGGCCCTTAAACTCAGAGGTCTGTCATCGATTTCAGCAAGTACAACTTTCATGTCTATAGCAGTCAGCCTCTGTTTTAATCTGGGATGATTGAGATAATCCAAATTCTGGTAAGGTTTAGAGCAGGCTTCCTGCTCCTAATTTTGCCAGATTTTGTAATCCAACGTATTTACGTCTGGTTTGGAGGAGGGCCATTCGTCGTGCCTGACGAAGTGGATTCAATGGGCGAACCAGTTTTGCGTGCTTGCTGCCTGATGGAACTGTCATAATAAAGTACGAGTATACTATGGGAACCAAAATAATTCAACTATTATGTTGAGTTATCGCATCATCATCAAAATAACTAAAGTTAAATATATACTTTTTTTGAATAATTAACGGCGTTAGCATTTCGAGAAATAAAAGCTGGAAAAGCGCCAAAGCCTCGTTAGTATAATAGTAAAGTTGCACGACGAAACCATCGCCTTTGGTTTATATACCGGTAGTGCTATAAACCAAAGGCGATGGTTTATAGCACTACGGTATGTACATTTACTTCAAACACTAATTCATACTTTAAACATTAGAATGCTATTAATAAATTGTTTAAAGCTCCTACAAGGTTAACAGGTCTTAAGATTTTAATTTATTTTAATTAATGATAGCGTATACCAAACCTATGCTTTAGTTAAAAATTTAGTATAGATTGGCGAAATATTTTTATTTTTATTTTATTTTTTTATTTTATCTTATTTGGAAAACATACAGCAAAATAAAAAATAACTTAGGTTTATATACATACTATAAATAAGCTAGTAACATGTTTTCACATATAAATATCTAAAAATAGACCCCATAAATACAGATACTTTACCCGCAATACTTTTATAATATATAACATACAGACTTAATTTAAAATAATAAAGAAAACAACAACATTTGCTTGAACAGAAAAGAAATAAACAGAAACAAAAAAGAAATAGAGTATGTTAAGCTACAGTATCAAACCAATTTCTAGTCAATGTTTTTTTTTATAGTGGTGATTTTTGAGTTAAAGATATCAAAGTGATGTTGCTCTACGTATTTGTTAATTAAATTGGAAGCTTGACAGAAAAATAAGTTTTTTCTATATTTTGTTGCGTGAAAGGGTATGTAGAAAATAGGATGTTTCCGTCGTGAAATAGCTTTTTGTGGTACAAAAAATTGTAATTTATCTAAGAGTAAAGGACTGTCTACTCTGTTTTGCGCAAGTCTTAATAAGAATACTATATCAGCTATGTTTCGTCTTTCTGCCAGTGGTAACAAGTGGTGTATTTTACATTTTGAAACATAATTATTGCTTTTCGTTCCACATTTAAATTCTAAAAATTTTAAAAACCGTTTTTGAATGGCCTCTAATCTAATTATATAAATGTCATAGTCAGGATTCCAAAGATGCGATGAGTACTCGAGAAGACTCCGCACATACGAGCAATGAAGTACTTTTATGGATTAATTTTTTTACAAAAAAATCCTGCAAGACCTTATTATGAACCCGAGAGCTTTATTTGCTTTTTTAATAATATAGTTGATGTGCCTGTCATACAAAACTTTAGAGTCTTGAACTACACTCAAATCTTTAATTTCTTTTACTGAAACAAGATTTTGATTCAGTATTTGGTAGTTATATTTTAAGATATTTACTTTACGTGTACATGACATTGCGAAGCACTTAGACACATTAAGATGAAACTTGTTAGATAGACAATACTGCTCCAGTCTGAGTAAATCTGCCTGCATGAGCTTACAGTCGTTATAATTTTTAATTTCTTTAAATATTTTCATATCATCTGCATATAGTATGAATTGAGAATTTAAAAAACAAGTATTGATGTCATTTATAAAAATTATAAATAATAAAGGACCCAATAAGGAGCCTTGTGGAATGACAACAGTGTTAATAACAACAGCTTGCGACCTATTTTGAATATAAGAAGATTGAAGATAATCCACCTATATAAATCGCCATGAATACCAGCAGCTAGCAATTTTTGTAGAAGTATTTTATGGTCTATACGATCAAATGCCTTTGTAAAATCCACTTGTGAACCCTTATCCATGAAAAAAGTGACATAGTCATTAAATAATAAAAGATTACTTAATGCAGACCGATTTTGCATAAAGCCATGCTGTTGGTCGATTAAAAAATGAGAAACTGTAGCATACAGTTGATTAAAAATTATTTTTTAAAAACTTTTGCATTTAAGCATAATTTAGAAATTGGTCGATAATTTTTAACGTTATTTTTGTTACCGTTTTTATGAATAGATGTAATAAATGCAGATTTCCAAATATTTGGCATATATCCTTCTTTTGTCGATCTTTTAAATAATATACAAATTGGTTCTAACAGTCTATAAGCACATCCTATAATTAGTTGTGACGGAATGTTATCAGGTCCAGCACCTTTAGTCGGGTCCAACGTTTTTAGTAATCTTAATACTTCATTTGAATCAATCTCTATATTATATATTTCGAGGCTATAACTTTATCACACTTTGGTACACCAAACGAATTGAACGATGTTTGAAGATAGTAAAAAGGTGGACTGAAAGTACGAAGAAAATACATTACAAATGTCTTCACCTGATTCAGCTACAACATTTTCGTAAATTATTTGGGAGGGTAAAGTGTGAGAAGACTTAGAGGTAGATTTAACATATGACCAAAATCTCTTAGAAGTATGAATAAACAAGAGATTCTTCGGTTTGCTTTATATACGCTTGAAAACATTCCTCCTCTAACCGTTTTGACCGATCTCTTAAAAACAGAATACTTTTATGTTATCTTATCTTGTAAGTTGCCATATATCTTAAATTTCAGTTTAAACTTTATAAAGAAACAATTCTACTATATATCCTTTTTTGTAAATAAGTTCGCGGAATGAAATAGCGAGAGGGTTATCACACACACATTATTTATTGATTTGTTTTAAACAAGTAAATTAGGAACACAATTTTAAAATGGAGAAAAATCAATTCCGCGCCTTTGTTAGGTACCTTACTGAGCTTGGAAAATCTCCTTCATCTATTTTGCAAGAGATGTATAGTCGTCCCGCCAATATTTCGACTTCCCGCCGATATTTCGACTCTGCCGTCACACACTCTAACCCCTTGATTAAGTGCCGCCACTTAAAATCCCATCGCGAATCACAGATTCACCCGCGTCCGAAGGAGACTGAGGTACACCCTCGACGACCCCGACGATGCTACCACCAGGGCCCAAGCACTTCATAAAACACAACATACGTACATTGCACCCTCATATCGCTCCCGCCGACGGCGAGGGTGTCGCAAACAAGGTTATTCGCGATACCGCACTGTCACTGGCCGGTTCTCTCCAGTCCATACAGATAGACACTTCTTCTCTAGCGCCCACGCATTCCGAAGTGTTGGTACACGTTGTTAATAATAAAAGCGATATTAATTTAGATAATCCTCTGTCAGAAGCAACTGACCAAGCCGAGGTTCGGCTCTCTCGGGCACCCTCGAGTCAGACGCTCTCGCGAAACAGGGTAGCGGTCCAAGCCGAGGCTCCCTCTTGGGAGCCCTTGTGCTGGTTACCCATATATAGAGATCTCGACCGAGTGCCATAAGCGCTCGGTCACCTCTTAACCCGGTAAAACTGTAAAAGCCCTCGAGCTAACAGCGGCAATCAGCCCGAAAAAAAAGAGATGTAGTCGGTCTCAGAAGGTTCTAGATCCAACTTGGATGGGTATTTTTAGTAATATCCCATGTTGCCTATGTTTCCTGCCCTGTACTGAACCTTGGTCATCTACTGCTGGTCATATGACTGAGCTCAAAGTAACTCAGCGTTCTGTGGCAAAGTTTGACAGCGTGATAGAGTTCCCAATATAGACACCAGTAGTAAATTGAAGGTTACAGTTACAGGTCAAAGGATTATTTACAAACTGAAGTTTGTTTTTTTTACATAGAATAGGTGGCAAACGAGCAAGCAGCTCACCTGATGGTCAATGACCACTGTTCATGGAAGTTCGCAACACCAAAGGGGTCGCAGGCGCTGCCGGTCTTTAGAAAGGTTTAGGCTCTTTTCTTGAAGGTCCCTAAGTCGTATAGATTAGAAAATACTGGTGACTGATTCCACAGAGTAGTTATGTGTGGCAAAATATTTCCTGTAAACCGCAAAGTGATGGATTTCCAACCATCGATATACTCGTACATCTCCTCAGAATACTCCCCATGGTAAATTCGGTAAAAAATGCATAGAGATGCATCATCTCTTCGGAGTGTCAGTGAAACCAGCCGATGGAAAAGTATCTGATCGTCAACGTTTGGAGCTCCGCGTTGAATGAGATCAAATGAAAGGAGCTGGTACTGGAGTGCCCCAGCCCATTACCAGCTCTATACCAGTATAACACATCCCCTCCCCTATCATCCGCATAGCTATGAATGTTATTAATTTGCATGTCATTGATATACAGAATAAACAAGGTTAAAGATAGCACATAGGCTTGGGGAACATCAGTGTTCACTGGTTTGGAATTTGGGCATGCACCGTTGACAACGACCTTGATCCTAGAATAAAGAAGGTAAAAGATAGCACACAGCCTTGGGGAACATTAGTGTCCACTGGGTTGGAATTTGGGCATGCACCGTTGACTACGACCTTGATCCTAGAATATACAAGGTAAAAGATAGCACACAGCTTTGGGGAACATCAGTGTTCACTGGTTTGGAGTTTGGGCATGCACCGTTGACTACGACTTTGATCCTAGAATAAACAAGGTAAAAAGCACAGCCTTGGGGAACAACAGTGTTCACTGGTTTGGAGTTTAGGCATGCACCGTTGACTACGACCTTGATCATATAATAAACAAGGTAAAAGATTGCACACAGCCTTGGGGAACATGAGCATTCACTGGTTCGGAGTTTGGGCATGCACCGTTGACCTTGATCCTACAGATCCGATCGAAGGCGCTATCCACCGACGCCTCTCCCTTGGTCTCGATTAACTCCGCTATTGAGATCCACCACGACTGGAACTCCGTACGTGAAGTTTCCAGTTGTATCAGATCATATGCCAAAGTCGTGAACTGATCTCGCCATATGACCGGTTATACGCAATCCACGCCATTCGTCGTGTTGGGCTTTGACGTCTCAGCATATCACGGTCTTTGCGAATGCGAAGGATGGGGGCGAAAGATTCTCGAATGGTAACCTCATATTAGCCATTGCAGTATAGCACGACCCCAATAGATGGAGTGACGACTTATACAAGTCTTCTGGAAGCCTTTAAATAATAGTGGCTCATGATCTTGCTTCAACGCATTCTGAGGAGGAAGCCATTATTTACCTCTTCGAGGCACATACCCCAATTATAATTAATCTAAAAAAAAATATTTTCAAATAACGTTATCGAGGAATAATTGTACTACGGGCGACGAAGGTTATATATACCGATATTGGCCAATTTCCAATTTTTAAACGATGTAATTGTTAATTGGAACGTTAATAATTGGCCTGCGTTCTATTATGCCTAGTGATTTTTATTCTTATCCTTCCTATCACTATTTAAATTAAAAAATTATATTAAATTAAAATATAACAAAGGGCACATTTTTCTTGATAAGTATTAACAGCTATTTAATTCCTATTTGAGAAATAAAGATTAACATATACTTTGATACTTCTTAATTCTTTAAAATCATCCATAAATATTTAATTTTTAGTTTTAATTATTAACCCGTCTATCACCGTAGATGGATGGGACTATTTCATAAATGTATAAAAATATATGTATATGTATAATATAATTTTATAAAAAAAATCTTTTGAGGCATTTTTACAATACATATTTTACTTTACCCACTTTATGTAGTGAAAATATAATATAATTTAGTTAAATAAAATTAGTGTTTCCTTAAAGAACAGCCTTCTCCGTAAAACAGAAAATTAGAAGTCTTAATCTACACATTTTTAGAATACTTTTAAGTAACATAATGAATTAGCTTAAGAATATATTATTTAACTTGAAGCATATATTAAAAAAAAGCGTTTCAAGCGAACATTTATTTCTAGCATTTCAAGGTTTTCGTTTCTAAATATAGTTGTACAAAATGTTCAAATTCGAGATTGTCTTTTTAAGATCTAATTACTTTTTATACCGAAATAATTCAAAGGTATAAAGTGCGCCTATATTAAAATGGTTAATTTAATAATTTTTTTTATAATTTCGTTATATTTTTGGAATTAAATCCATATAAAAAATCAAAAATCTTAAACCTGAAAACAAAAGATAGTTAATAGACAACGGCACTGTAAATTATGTTATAAATGTTATTATTAAACAATTTTAAAATAAATGTCGGAAAAAGAAAGTTTCTGTGAAATTAGCGTATAATTAATTTACTTCTATAACGTTTCGTTTTACTTATAGCTAAGGAATATTTATGCCACTCAGTTAATCATTGCTTCTTAATTGTGTGCTTCTGTGTTAGCACAAAAAGCTTTATAATACGAACTGCTAGTTCCCATGATCTAATAGTAAATCATGCGTTTCGTAATTTACATTACACTTCAAGATGATAAAAAGAGTAAGGAAGCACTAATTTAATTATTTATGTCTTCCTGGGTTATAAATTGATTGTAATACATAATAAATCCATTAGCTGTATTAATTTTAACATAACAAATTCTGTACTGATAGTTAAATAGTGCATCATTAATGATAAAATCAAGTTATGTTCTGGCTATCTAATAGGCTATCTATTTTGAGGGCTTAAATTCACACTGTCATGTACAATGATGTAAATTAAAGGACTTTCAAATCCTTTCTACTTTGACTTTAATTTGTTTTGTCACTTTAAAAACATCTTGTATAATTTTTGTAATTCACAAGTTCCCATATTGGTTTTCTAACACTAAGTAACACACACAAAACAACTGTTATGGATAATTTATAAAAAAAAAATATTAACTTCTAAAAACTATTATATATCTCCCAGACTGGGCTAAGGAAGACTCATGAGTTATAGAAAATAAAATTTTAAACAAAGACAAATAATAACAATGCCTAAGATAGTTCGAAACGTTATTGCAAACAGGAAATGGATGTTATTCACGGTTTTAACCACTTTAAACTTTATACAACCTATATCATATAAAAGTAATTATATGTCAATTTTCATAATTTTCCTATGCCAGGAGGCTCCGCTCTCTCATATCTTAAATTAAGTGTGTCTATGTTTACTAAATCTTGTTGTAAATTGCTTGTATGATATATATTTATTTATTTTTTGCGTGTGTGAGTATTACTGTTGGTCCAGAGACCTTTACAGCTTTATCCAATTAGACTCGCGAGCGGAAGGCTCGCTGAATAGGGAAACAACGACGATGCTGCGAAGCTCGCGCGGAGTCTGCTGCTGCACCAACGCTGAACTCCAACCCCTATGGACGAAGAACGTCGAATACAACAGAGGAGGGCGATAATACGATCCGAGGGCCCCTCATAAGGAGGTACGAAACCTCGACTCGGATCGCTATCTAAAAGGAGGAGCATATCTATATATGCCGTTATATGTCTATGCGTTAATGCTTACTAGAAAATAAAATGTTTACCCTACCAAGATAGAGACTTATATATTTTAAGAGGTTCATTCAAGTTTCAGAAACTTTTAGTATGGCCCCGTATACACATGCCAAATAATCTCTAATAAAACACAACAATTTGAAAACATTAACTAATGATAGACTTTCACTAAGTAAATTCATCGTTAAAACCCCGAAAACAATTAAAGTCACGTTCTCTCACAATAAGGCAACGATTAAACAAAGACAATAAGAGCAATGGGGTATTAAATCAGTACTTGAATGGTTTTATTGTGAAAATTAAGGTTTTATATTTAAAGCCAACTTTATATAAGCTTAATTGTATATCCGTTATTTTAATATAGTATATTTCTACCTCTCCGTAGTGGACGAGCGTGGCGGCCCATGCATGCAAAGGTCCCGATAACACATCTGCTTAGCAGTGGGACATAATAATAATCTATTATTAGTCTCTACTCTCAACTATTAGCCATTAACAGATTGTTTTATCTTATCTATTTATTTTATAATGGAAATATATGATACGGAACAAAAATATTAAAATAATCTAAATAATGTTTTTCTCGTAGATTGTGCCTCTGATAGATTATGATTGTAAAAATATTTTCATCAATCATCATAGTCATAGTCATCGTCGTTGTATCAAATAGTTAAATAAATAAATACCTGGTTTATATGCACCTTCAGTTCTAAAAAGTGTTTATAGAAGTTTCGCCATAGTGAGTGAAAATATTTATGTTACTTTTCAACCTTGTGAAAAATAATATAAAATGACATTCAGTTCAGTAATCACTTTCACTGCACTGCTGAAATACAAATGTTTGTTGGTTCAGTAAAGCGAACATCTCATTTATCTGTGCTGGCTTTATAACTTCTTTGACTTGGCACCAACAATGTTGACCTAAATAAAATTGCAATTTGCAACAACTTCCTGAATCCTGAAGGTATCTTACAGAAAGGATAAAAACTTACATTTTAAATTACATATATCGTCACTGATATATTAAGTTATTCAATAAAACAAAAAATCTTATATATCAGCTAACGCACAGACATAGAATTGAAGAAAATCTATCCGTCGACTTTTCGACGTTATTCCCTCGAAGCTCACTTCGTTCGAGTAACCCTTTGTGTTCATCTACACTTAAGTATTGGGTGTGTATGAAACTGAAAATAATACATCAACACCGGTGAAATGTAATTATTTACAGTCTGCTTTTTTATGTATATAATATTGCTAAAAATATTATATACACATATAAATTAAAGATTAGATTAATTTTTTAGAATTGAGGATTGTAGTAGATACATTACATGTCATAAAATAACAAAAGAAAAACAAAGCAAATAAAGAAGAATAATGGGGAAAATGAGTGAATGCGTTTTTGTTGTGAAAATACATCAATAAAATAGTCCTAAATGGCGAGAAAAATATATGAGATACATAACACTAAATAATATCTGTACGTTTGTGCATGTGCTTGTACATTTTATTTTTCACTTATTGACAATATCGTCATTGATTAAATTATCTACAAATTTATCTGAATTTAATCTTGCATTTACTCTACAAGTATATACAGCAGATTTTTATAAAATAATTTTTAAAAATTTATTATTTTTTGATGCAATAACGTTGAAACATATTTTTAATGTTATTATATTAACAGATGTAAATAGTAACGAAATGCATAATATTTAGTTTCAAAATATATTTTCTACCTTAATTATTAATGACTTACCAAATTGTATATAGTTTGAAAAGGATAGCGTTACTACGCGTACTCGGGCACCTTCGATTCAGACGCTCTCGCTGAACAGGGTAACGGTCCAAGCTGAGGCTCCCGCTTGGGAGCCCTTGTGCTGGTTACCCATGAATCGACTGAGCGCCACAAGCGCTCGGTCACCTCTCAGTCAGCAATCGCCAGCGGTGTTTCCGAACCGATACGACTTAGGGATCAGTTCAAGAAAAGAGCCTACAACTTTTAGCACCAAGGACAAGGATAAAATACCTCGTCTCCACTTAAAAGGCTCTCCGGATCCCTACACACACCAGTCGAAACAAAAAGCGTTTTGATGCTATTACGCTGATATTCTGTGAGCGTGGGTCGGTCCTTCCAGGGTAAAGTTGTCCCTTTGCAAATAGTAACAAAATGCAGCGTGGGTCTACCACTGTCAAAATATGTTATCTCGAATATTTGTGAGTATTGTTATATTATGTATAAACTCTTATAAGGAAAAAAATTTATAAGTGCATAGTAGTGTAAGACGATGATATTTTTCATTATACATTTTTTTTAGATTAAGTGGCAAACATGCAAGCAACCCACCCGTATGATAAGTGATAACCGCCGCCCATGAACGTCCACACCAGAAGAGTCGCAAACGCGTTGCTTCAGGAAGGTGTAGGCTTTTTTCTTGAAGGTAAGTAAGTAGGATCGGTGCGGCAATACTGCTGATAACTGCGGATTCCACAGAGTAGTTGTATGTGGCAGGAAATTTTGCGTCAAGCGCACAGTGGTGGATTGCCAACCATCGAGATGGTGAGGATGAAATTTGGAATTCTATTGTGATGTTTAAACTCAGGGGCTGGAAAGCTGGGAGGGCACTGAATTTTGACAGTTCAATTACATTGCTAAAAAGGTACAAAGAGGTGATTACGGGTAAAGCACTTTAGGTTTAAATACTTACAATTTCTCTTTTTATATATTATTTGTCTTGAAACAGTGATAACCTTTTTTAGGAATGATCTAACAAAATTAATCTGTTTTAAAGCGTGAAACGTTGTTTTTTTATATTAAAATGACATAAAAGTTTTATAACTACAAAAACTAAGTGTAATTAATGTTACTGCTTTTCGACTATCGGGAAATTGTTTGCTGTTGAAACTGAGACTCCATTAAGAGCTCCGATAAACGATATCAAGTTTACTTTTCTCATCAAAAGCACTTATATTGAAATAGATTTTTCGAAATAAAGAAAATTTATCTGGTGTTTACTCACTACACTTCAGAATTTAACAACATTGTATATTTTTATTTTATTTTTTAATATGACGGCCGCATTATTTGGTCGTCAAAATACCTAGAAGCTTCGTCGTGAATCCTAGTTTCAATTCCCGACTGAAGAACTATGATGTCCTGCGTCCGTTGCACGACATCTGAACATTCCTCCGACCGTGAAAGCTGAGTAGATCATGAATATTAGCAATTCTATTAACATTACTAATATTCAGGTTAACCACTCTAAGTAAACTGAAAATGCTTGTGCTAGGAGATTAGAATTTTATTCTTCTTCTTTGTCGGTATCACTCTTGACAAAATGATCATGGTCATCACTTCAGGCGCAAGCTTCACAACACGCCACCACTCTTCTCTCATGGCCGCATTCCTCGTGCATTAATATAGTGATGAGCCATTAACTGCCGTCTGGCGTTTACTTTTATCCGGTCAGTCCACCTCACAGGAGATCTTCCTAGTGGCCGGGTACCCTAAAACTTTCCCTGGACCACAAGTGGCTCAATAGCCACCTCCCCTCGGCGGCATACGTGACCAAAAAAGGTGAGGATACGAGACTATACCAAAGATGATATAAGCTGCTTGATGCCGAGTTCTCGATGTATTCCCGTTGATACGGAATTTAGTCCACAAAACTCCGAGCATTCTCCTCCAAGACAACATCTCTAGGGCGTCTATCTTCTTCTTCTTCTCTACTTCCCCCAAGGTCCCCGTTTCTGCGGCATACAAGAAAATGGGAAATACAAGTGCCCGAACTAGGTGGATTTTTGTGGCTCATGTATGATTGCACCACATCGCAATTAGCAATTTGTGAAGTTTATGGCGAATTGTTATTCATGCGGTCGACAATCATCATTTTTGTTTTATTCCGGTTTATCTTAAGTCCGAACTCAAGGCTAATGCGTTCCATAGTTTTATTAGAATTACAATTTTATTGGAAGAGACTTAAGTTTCTCAGACCGTACCCTAAACCAGGCTATTGACCCTTCAAAACTCTCGTATCATTAACAACAATTATGGAATTCACCTCCCATCTTAATCTTTTACTAACAGAACTTATATATCCTGTATAATTCAAGTACACATATGTGGTTTAATAACTATATTTCAGTATAATATTACACGTATAAAAATTAAGAACATGGGGTAATTTATACTTCTGTATAATGATAACAGAATCCAATAGTAATGAAACTTCGTCATTCGTCATCCTAGCTACTTTCACTTAGTACTTTTAGCGCCCTCTATTATTTCTTACTTTCTTCTTATTTTTTTACATTTTAGTTAGTAGTAAAATGCAACATCCTTTTGCAAAATATTTTAAATAATATAAATACCCGAAAACTAATTAGACCTGTCCCTGTTGCCTACATTTTTAAATTTCAAATAATCTTACTGCCATTTGCTTATATGTGCTAATTTGCAAACTGAATGAGAACAAAAAATATATTAGTAAATAATTTCATTTATTTTAATAAATTAAAAGAATGAGTAATCAATTCCTATACAATAGATATACTATATAAATAGACTAGATATATCCCCAAGCTATTTCTAATATACCAAAGCAATCGGCTTATAAAGGCTCAAGGTAAGAAGCTTAAAGGTGTCGGTATATTTTACTCTCTATAGATTATTTTGTTTTATAAAGTACTTTTATTTTCATGCAAAGAAATTGTGTGTTGATTTCCACATTTGCTTTGAACTTTCTATATATTTATATACTCATAATATTTAGAAAATATTGTGCGATTTTTTCTATAAAAATTCGACAATTTTTTTAGAAATTCACCAATGTATGGCTACATTATAATCATATATTTTTTTATATGAGGATGGTTTTAAAACATGACGATAACTTCTAACCTTATAAACTGGCGAAGCCCTTGCTATTTATAACGATGTATTATACTTTATGTACAACAAAATGTATAATTACAGTTTTTTAGAAGAAGAGAGCCGCAAATCTTCGAAAGTTAGATCTAATTCTGGCCTTTTAATATTAAAAACTATAAGTTACAAATAAACAAAAACAAAAAATATATTAAAGTCCTAAATAATGTAAAGTTTAAGTAGATCAATATAACATTAAGATAGAATCAGATCTTAGGTGATTTTTAAAAAATCTACCAAACTACGAAACGACAGTTGCAATTTTATAATTCAAAATAGTCAACTTGTAATCAACGTTCTAATGGATTTCATATCGTAAAGTTATGTAGTATATGTATCTGTGTGAACAAAATTTTACATTTTTTTTTATGAGTGTACAAAATTACTAAAAAAAATCCAACTTACGCTGTTTTAAAAACTGTGACAACTTTGGTGTATGAGATGTTTATAATGAGATTTATTAATTTTAACATTCATAAATTTGACAGTTATATCTACAGTCTAAAAAAATGGAAGTGATTTCAATTTATCGTGTTCTTAACGCTGTTAGAAAGACGGCATTTTAATTAGATCGGCTCGAAAATCCTGTGACCTAATTTTTTATATAGACGTCATTAAAACGATCCTTTAGCCATTTTCAATCTAATACCTATGTAGAACGGCACTCTAAGCAAGTTTATTTGATTAGACATTATACAACAGGCTTAATTGAAGCATGTTGAGCTTTATTTTTTTCAACGTAATGGATCCAAGTTTATTCTAAATTTTCTTAATAACAAATAAAATTCTGAGATTCTGATTGAAAGATTTCTGTTTTATACTTCCTCAGCTGATTTTATTCTGTTCCACTCACTTTGCAGAGTTTACTTTGCGATTATACAGGAGATGGGCTATGCTTATAGAGTATATACGCTGCCGCAAATTTTTAAGTGCAGCATGATTGGGTCTGGTCCGGTCGAGGAAGGAATAGGCTCTTACAAAAAAAACCAGTTGAATATATTGCATAATCGTGCTGTTAGTCCTTAGAGAGGATAACGCATGTGCATCTGGAATCTTTCTTGAGGATGGCTGGGCTATTTATGGACTTCATCACTTACTATCAATTGAAATGTGTCCTCGGTTGTCAAATTAGGAATAAAATTTACTGTCACTAATGGTAAAGCAAAATTGAATATTTTTTAAAGGAAAGAGTTCTCTAAGAAGTTATTATACCAGGTACCAGGTTTAGATACTGAAAGTTTCTGGATTGATAAATAAGACCAGATATTGTATTTTTTATAAACGTATTGTTTTTTGAAGTATATGCCCTCACTATTTACATATTTTCCTGGCAACCATTATTTGAATCAGTGTAATACAATAGATACCGCTTCAATGGTTTCGTGGAACGCAATCGCCGCATGCTTGTAAATCGTAAACCTCTAAGCTTATCTTTAATTTTCTGAAATAAAAAGAAGACGTAAGGCGCGAGGGTGGATCGTCTGTTGGATGCGTCATCAATTCCACATTTGAGGTACAAATACGCATTCATTGTCTTAGTGCAATGTGGGTGCCTTAATCTGGTGAAGGATGACATTGCGAGGACTCTTTTATGTTATGTTATTTGAGCGAGTACAAAGCCGCTAACTCGCTTTCCTAGCCCAAGGTGATAAGATCAGAGATAAATACAACCACATCCAAATGTGTCACCAAATAATTTGTGTTTTACAAATGTTGACCATAAAGCGGATATTTCGGTAATTTCACCACGCTGTTGGTAAAACGGAGGTTTTCATTGAAGAGCACCAAATATGTTTTTTGTTTAGTCTGATGGCGCTTTATACGTCGACCTTTTTAATACAATAATATTATTATAACAAAGAATGTAAGCGTTTCAAAACTGTAGAACTGTGGTCATTTGGTGAAACGAACAAAACCAACAAAGGCCAAAATTGTTTTCATTTAGAACAGAAATGAAGTCGTTGAGAGCTGTATACAGGAAGCGGGTGAACTCTTTTTGTGTTGAGACACAACAGGCATCTTTTTCATTACAAACTGTATGAACGAGAGTATATATATACATATATATATATATATATATATATCATATTTACATATACATATATCATCGTTATTCGATGGATGTAACATTAACATTTACAGTTTAATTAATGACGTAAATTTAAAGTGACAACTCATGGTGTATGGTTACTGCGATCAGTGTGTGTCTATGTAAGTAAAAAAAAACTATTCAAACAACTATTTTCATTGCTTGTCTTATTATCAACAAACTTAATTATAATCATTTTCGATAGCCCTCAACTATCGAAAATTAAATATAAGGGCACATTAAATAAATAATTCATTAAATATTCCGGATCAGATTCAGACCTGTTCCCTGTATATCAAATTTGGCTATTAGTCATGTTGAAAGTTGAACGAATCAGTTGCTCATGATAGCTAAAGCTTATGAACCATTATATACATGCTTTTGCCTTCATATCTATTTTATTTTATTTCAAACAAAACACTGAGTTTTAAATTCTTTACTTCTTTTATTTAATTCTTATCCGTTATTATATTTACTGATTACTGATTTAAAACCCTGAAATCCTGTACGATTAAGTGTATTACACTAGGACTGCTGCATGATTCAATGATCAGTTGATTGCCTGTTATCTTAGGAGTTCCAATTGGTTATAATTTTAATACAAACGCAATTTATTTGTATTTGGACCTATTCATTATTTTATATTTAGTATTTATTCGCTCATTCTAGTCATTAATATAGAGTTCATATAAATTAATAACAATTGCGTTCATTTATAAGAACAGAAATCGTAATCGTATTTGTTTATTAATATATCTAGGAAAGTGATGAAAAAACAATATTTAATATATTTGTATAGTAATCTCATACTAGTCATACCTATATAATTAAGATCGTTCCATGCATAATTAAAAACGTATTATATCTATCTGTCAACATGTATGAATTTTAAAGATTCTTTTCCGATTCCGCTATTTGTATTCGATATGGTTATCTTTTTTTTGTTTTTTTTCGGGCTGATGGCCGCTGTTAGCCCGAGGGCTTATACAGTTTCACCGGGTTGAGAGGTGACCGAGTGCTTATGGCGCTCAGTCGAGAGCTCTATTAGTGGGTAACCAGCACAAGGGCTCCCACGAGGGAGCCTCGGCTTGGACTTGTTAACCTGCTCCGCGAGGGACTGACTCGAGGGTGCCCGAGAGGGCTGAACGTCGGCCCGGTCAGTTGTTTCTAACTAAAAATTATCTACATCTAATAGTGATATTCACTATTATTATTATTGGCTATCTGTCCTCCCACCACTTCATATGCGGATCAGTTCAGAATGCGTGGGCGCTAGAGAAGAAGTGGCGCACAAACTCCAGCAACTCTTCTATCTGTATCGACTGAAGAGAACCGGCCTGTGACATGGCGGTATTGCGAATAACCTTGTTTGCGACGGCCTTGCCGTCGGCGGGGGCGATATGAAGGTACAATGTACGTGTGTAGTGGTTTATGAAGGGTTTGGGCCTTCGGTCTCCTTTGGACGCAGGTGAATCTATGATTCGCGATGGGATTGTAAGTGGCGGCACTTACAATCAAAGAGTTTGGGTGTGCGACGGCAGAGTCAAAATATCGACGGGAAGCCTGCTTCAGGTACTGAGCTATGGTCGGCAGCTCAAGATCTATGTTTAGATTTTCATTACGCAAGAACCATGGCGCATCGGTGGCCTTGCGCATGAAACGATTTTTATTATTTGAAGTCGGCGACAACATGGTACTGGTTCAACAAACCACGCCACGTTCCTGGAAGAATGCTATTATCACGATCTTGCACAAAAAGGGAGATAAGACCAAGCTATCCAATTACCGCCCTATCAGCCTACTCTCACAGGTCTCCAAACTTTTCACCAAGGTTCTGTGCAACAGGCTAACGCGCCTCCAAGATGAATTTCAGCCCGTAGAACAAGCTGGCTTCTGGAGTGGATACTCCAGTTTGGACCACATTCAAGCAGTCGGGCAGTTGATGGAGATATGCAAAAAATACAACCGACCCCTGTGTACTACTTTCGTTGATTACGAAAAAGCTTTTGACAGTGTCGAACACTGGGCCGTGTTTCATTCTCTCCATCGCTGCAACATTGCAAGCGATAATGTGGATATCCTGCATGAGCTGTACAGGACTGCAACACTGCGGGTGCGCCATGCATACGATGACTCTCACCGTGCCCATACGGCGAGGACTGCGCCAAGACAATACCATCTCGCCCAAGCTCTTTAACAACATCTTAGAAGACATGATGAAAATGTTGGATTGGAGCCACAAGGGTGTTAATATCAACAGCGCTTATATGTCGCACCTGCGCTTTGCAGACGATCAAGTCCTGTTTGCTGAAAACGTATCAGATCTCCAGCTGATGCTTGCAGATCTGCAGGCGTCATCCCTGAGGGTCCGTATCAGGATGAACAGGTCTAAGACGAAGATCATGACGAACCAATCTTTGTGTGTATCCAACATAACTGTGGGCAACGACCAGGTAGAACTGGTGAATAATTACGTCTATCTTGAACATCATTTATCTTTTGACAGTAGTCTTTAGGTAGCTGAGATCGAAAGACGCATACGGCTGTGCTGGGCTGCCTTTGGAAAACTTGACGACGTCTTCGAGCTTCGAGTCCAAGCTCCCACAATGCCTCAAGGCCAAGGTGTATAACCAGTGTGTCCTGCCCATTTTAATATACCCCTCCAAAGTATGGACGCTCACAAAGCAAAATCTGCACAAAATTCAAGTAGCACAACGAGCTATGGAGCCATGCTAGGAATCACTCATACCCAACATACCTAACGTCGAAATTCGCCAGAAAACCAAAGTCGAAGACGTGGGTTTGCGGATCATGAGACTGAAATGGCAATGGGCAAGACACCTGGCTAGGAGAGAAGACGGTCACTGGACCAGGGCAGTAACCGAATGGTGACCAAGGCAGGGGCACCGATCAGTAGGCAGACCATCAAATATCTGGGACTTTCTTCTTCGTTGTTGTGTAGGATTATATGATCAAACCATCATACCTTCTGGTTGAAGCTTTAGCAATTGGCGTTGAAATCACTAAGAGCTTCCTTCCTTGCACTATGAACTCAGAGGTTTTATAATTTAAAAAAATAATGTTAAAATATTGATAAGTTTTTACGATTTTAATCGAAACGTTAAGCGAATGTAGACACGAATTCTTGATCATTTTAAGAATCTTCTCTCTAAAACTTTTGTAATACTCAATATAAGTTTCGTGTAAGCGTCGCTTACATCTGTTGTCAAATAAAACTCGCATCGTCCATGTCGTATAAGAAGACAAGTTTCAGCGAAATCTATTACAGCGCCATATGTTGCAATATTGATTTGAGCACAACTGCATTGTTTTGACAGAAAATGTATCATATAGTTTGAAACTGATTTTTACACAAATTTAACGAAATGGCTACAACCTCATGACTTGACTTATGGCTCTGCTGTTGATCTTTCATAATAAAAATTTCGTCTACATTTTTGATGAAATGAAAATGAAATATTATTTTGGGTTAAGGATTAATTGAATTTGTTTCATCTTATCATTCATCAATACCAAATCTAGTAAGGAAAAATTAAAATACACCCATCTATCCTTTAATTTATTTTACATCTGTCTACCTTTATTTCTTTCTATGTTAGTCGTTAGTCAACTAACTAGATTTATAAACACTGTATTGTTAGTGAAAATTGTAAACGTGTAAATAATTTAATACTAGGTATATAACTCTATCTTGCAGCGTATATTGTTTGTAAATTAATATGAGGGCTATCTTAGCTGCATCATTGTGCCGAGTTGTCACACCCCTTTCAGCAACTAATCATTAATTTGTGAGCATTTATGATCAATTGATGATTGATTTTTTTAATTTTATTTAATTATTGGTATTGGAGTCATACTGCTGCTAGCTTGTAGGTGCCACATGAATAGATTGGCTTGATTGAGGATGCACCATGAATACCCTACTATACAATAACACTAGTATTAACAGCGTAACGAAGCTGTTTACGTATGGTGAGTATGGGGATTTGGGGATCCAATTACAGGAAACAAAATATTTCATCTCAGACCCTCTATGCATGTGCATCTCGAATCTATATTAAAGAACTTAATTATCATCACAAATAAAAACGATGAGATTGAAAATATTTTTAACCTTAGATTTACATCAAATCAAAAGGAACCAACGCAAAATGCTTTGTATCGATTGGTAGTTATTTTCCTAAAATATTAATATGATTAAATTAAATTTTAGATATATTGAAAATGAATGTCAAATTATTAAATTCAATAAAAAAATATAAAATTCATAAAATGGTTTTTCATAGATTTTCCTTTAAAAAAAGTATTAAAATAATCGGCTAGCGAATGTTAAAATGATTAACATCTTACGTTTTAGCAAACAACAAACAAAAACGAAAATTTTACATTATTAATACGTTTCTGTTTAGAAACGTGACCCTCTTAAATCCTCGTCCACCTAACGTTGAGAGCTTTAGCAGAGAGTTTAGTAAAGAATCACGTACTACCTAATGAAGTTTGCCTGTCTAAGAAAACAAGTTTTTATTTAATATTTACAGTTTCATTTGATTTTTTTTTATGACTGCTACTGCTTAATCACAATCCCACCACGCTATGTGCAATGATGGTATTACAAACTAGCTTAGTAAGTGCCTATTCACTCTTCTTTTGACCGAAGACTGAGGCAAGCAAATTGATCCAACCCATTGAAAAGAAGGCATTAATAACGATGAAGTATAAGGCTTTGACCAAACGCTAATATTTTATGGTGAATTTAAATATATAACTTTTACACATAATCTCAGAGCTAAACAAATTTATTTTATCAGTGGTAGAGCAATACTGCAGTTTGTTTCCAGCTGCAGAATGAATGGGTCAGCTCGACCGGGGTAAGACCACGTCCTCACAGAATACCACCGTAAAATAGCAGTGAATAGTAAAAGCAGCGTCTGGTGAATGTAGGATTCCGGAGACGTTTTTTACTGGTGGCATTCCATGTAAGTCCTCAATGGTAACAATGCACCTGCATTATGACTCCTTAGTAGATGTCATGGGCCGCAGGAATCACTTGCCATCCGGTGAACTGCTTGCTACTCTAAATATAATTTTAAAAAATCATATCTTGATCACCTAAAAAGCCATGATAGTAAATAATTCTTGCAGCATGATAAAGGATAAAAAAAATTATCCGATATCAATTGATAACCCTAAATTTACAACATGATTTTATTCTACGCTACACATTAAAAGTATGGTCTCTCTTCCAAAAAATATGACTTTTTGTTTAGCTTTTTATATATTATACTTATTTAATTGGAGGTATGATAGTACGATCTGACATTTATTTTTTATTTTGTCTAGAATCTCCGAGCCATTCTTAGCCCATCGTTTTTCTAAAGCACCTTTGACATTGTTTTTCAACCTTTCAAATTTTGCCTGTGGCTTAATGTTCTAAATCTTTTGTACGGTATATTTTATAGTTTATTAAAAAAAATACAAGACAAAAGACAATACCTAACAATTTCTTACAAAGTAATTGCATATTGATAATGTACGTCTGTGTAATATATTATGTCTTACCTACAGTTTTATATGTTTCTTTTGTAATACGGTTGTGATAACAATGTAAAGATATAAAACTGCTTAACTTCAGTTTTATATCTTTACATAGGATATCCGTCAAATATTTAAAATAATTATATTTTGATATAGAAATGAAAAGTGAAACTAATACCAATATGGAAAATATTTTTATGCATTGAAGCAAATCTTAAGGCTTATGCTATTACATGAGTATTAATAAATCAGATTTCTGTCTATTTGTTTATTTCATTGATTCAAAAAATTGCCCAAGTTTTATCAGTAGAATATTTTGATTTCAGCCTCGGTAATATCTTTCGGGACCAGGTAACACGAAAAATATGTGATCTATAGATATTGTACCGCGGCTAGAATATATTCCGAGGAGCGATGCAACAGCTTTTTCCATCCAGATTACGTCTACGATGAAATTATCTTATTGTTAATAGATCATATAAACTGCAGAGAATAGATTATATTAATGTAGGTATATGGTTAGTGTAGCTGGAAAAAGTAATAGTAATAAGCTAGCGTTAATATACATTTTGTTGTTTTACACAAAGTAATCTTTAATTTATAATTTTTTATATATATTTATAATTTTATTAATAAATCATCATCACGTATATAGTAGGCTATACTACGGTAAAAGCTATTTTGTTAGCCGGTGAATTATTGTTTTTTCCCAAGGGTATGGTATAACTTCCGGCCTGTCTGGCTATTTCCGCAGTCAGCCAATCTGAACCATTGATGAAATAGTTGATTTTTTTTGTCTAGGACGATAATTTTTCCTGGGTATAACTTATCATTGTATTGGAAAATAACAAACTAATCGACTTTCTTCTGAATCGGCTCTCAAACTTCTTTTGTAGTATCCATTTCTTCATTCGACTCCGAGGGCGACTCAGTGTTGGGGGGAAGCTCAAGCCCACTAATACTATCCGATGCAAGAACGTCTAACTTAACCTTCTTTGGTTTCCTCAAACCACTTCTTTGATTTTGATTCTTTTGCTTTTTCATCTCTTTTTTTTTAGCCCTTCTGCTTTATTAGTTCTTCCCTTTTCTTTCATTTTTCATCCACTTCTTCCTTTTTCTTCTTCTTGATTTCTTGTTCTTCTTCGAATTGCTTTTGCCACTTTGAAGAACTCACGACATAGTCACGATGCTTGATATGTTTTCTATTTCTTTAGGCGTTGTTGGCCACATTAAAATGTCTTTCATTATTACTAGCAAAGATGAAGGCACTCGCGACGATGAGGCTCCATATACATTTTGATCATCCATATTCACGTTTTCTTGAACTGGTGACAACTGGGCAGGTGATTGGAAGAGATCTTCAAGGTTAACATTTTCGCAACTAACCGACTCTTGGCCTCGCATCACTTCGTCAATTTGTTCGTCCAAAAACTTTGGAAGTATATGGTGGTTGTTGTGCAGATAACTCTTCATATATTTTTTGGAAAATTTTTACAGCCGCATTTTGCATTTTAGCCATTGGCACCATAGCTATTGATCCCTCCAGTAATTGGCCCCTACAGCTATTGACCCCCGGGCCAATAGCTGAAAAGAAACCTTCTATGGAGAAAGAGATTATACCAGGGCATTTCTACAAAGAACCTGAACTGAAAAATAATAATAACGCTAAAAACTTGAAAATCGAGTGATAGTTCCATTACTGAATCAAAATCCAGTGATGGGCCAATCACTGAATGCCCATATTGGTTTGGAAACAATTATTGGCCCTTACCTTAAAATGTAAACAATAGACCGGGTAGTGAATTGGCAAGTAACAACTTATACAACTACCCCTTGTTACGTTATTTTATAACTCTTACCTGTCCAAAGTTGATTTTACTTTGATTGGTGAATCAAATAATCTTAGCTTTTTCTTAAATTTTTCGTTAGCAGAGTCATAGAGCGCTGTTGTCTTTTTGGAATATTTCTTGATTGCCATATTGCTTTTCCTATTGTTGGTGCACTGTTGCCAACATGATTAACGTTAATGGCGCCAATTTTAAAGTCATTTGTCACACCTTTTTTGGGCTTCAATATCTTATTTTTTTCATTTACTAATGAGGGGACCAATCAACGTGCGGATGCCAATCACTGTACTTGTTAACCCTATATATATTTTGTCTTTAGCTATAATGATAGTAAAGACGTTAACAATAATTTTCTTAAACATAATTTATCAATTACATAATTAGCGTGTCATGCATTACGGTATTACTAGAATGAAATCTTTTAAACAACTCGTTAAAGGAAAATAAAAAGTCATCGAAACTTTTATAACAACGTTGTTAAATGTTTTTACCGTTTCAATATAAACTCTAAACAAATCTCAAGGCCGTGAAGTCTTTAAAAATGTGTTCTAGATAGTTATGTGGATAGCCATTTGTCTTCATCGAACACAGCATTTTGTTGCTGTTGTAGACATGCAATATTGCATACCTTAATATCTACCTACTTTACTTAAAATTCATAACTTTAAGATTGTTACATAACAATTGGGTTAAATTCAGTAAGATAAATATGATTATAGTCCATTATGCAAACTTCCTTCATAAAACACACAAAGCCGGTATTATGTATGAGAAGAACAATCTGCTAGAAGATCAGTAAGCATAATTAGGTCTAAGTAGGTAGTCGAACAATCCTGATTCGTTAAGAGAGATTAAGACGCTCTCAATGTTGTAGTTGTCTGAATAATGAAAGTTCGAAAATTATTTACTATAGAAGTAAACATTTCCAGAACATTGGTTAAAATATAAAGTTTGTTACAAGATAAACATATGTAGCTCAAAACCTAGCCTTATATATTTTATATTTTTAATGTAAATTAATATTTGACTAATGCGTCCTGATATCTTCGTGGCTTCTTAAGGCAAAATAGCTAAGTATATGTATTTTCTTTAACACAAAGTTCGAGAACTGATCAATATAATAAAAAAAAACTTTAAATTGCTTCGTTTCACTTAGGCAGCTTTATATCCGTAATAGTATGTAAGTAGTAAAACCACGGAGATTTATATATATAGATAAGTGCGTTCGTGTTATCGTTTCGCATGACTTTAGTGTGGTTTGGCGGTAATACTTAAAACCGGTAACGGTTAACATTTTGTTAAAACAAAACTAAACTTACAAAACAAAACAAACTATTCTAAACTAAAAACTAAACTTATAAAACAAACTTCGGGAATCGAACTGAAGTTGCTCGCGTACTATAAAACTGAAGTGAACGTCTAGAAACTGAACTGTGTGATTTCCAGATTGGTTGTACAAATGGTGTATTAATTACGAAACTTTTATGTAAAGAGTAATATCCAATTATTTTAAAGAGATAAGACTATTAATTTTTAGTTAAGACAGCGAATAACAGAGACTGGCCTTGAAAGGGTATTTAATGCTAATTAAACAGCATTAAGCTAAAGATTTACCTTGGTTGCGTTCAAAGAAAGTAATTAAACACTTAGGGATAAAGATGGTATATTATATCTTTGTATTGTCTGTACCGTTGTATTATCAGAATTACAATATTTTAATAATAAATTATATACCGTGATTTCATTACTTATATACTATTACGGATATAAAGCTGCCTAAGTGGAAAGAAGCAATTTAAAGTTTTTTTTTTATTACATTGAGAGTAACACGAGCACACAGTTCACCTGGTGGCAAGTGATTACTACGGCTCATGATATGTTCACTCATCCTTGACAAGGAATCATAATGCAGATGCGTTGTCACCCTCGAGAACTGAGATGGAATGCCTTGTCACTAGTTATATAGGTCTCCGGATCCCAACACTCACCAAGAGAAACACAGCAGCATTATGCTGCTATTTCATCCTGGTATTCTCTGATGTCGAGTTGATGCTTTGAGTAGTCACATTAAACAAGCACAACTGGTGTGGATATTTGGGGTTGAGAAGATTGACTTTATAACGTGTAGGGACCGGACAACTCAACAATAAAATATTAAAGTAGGGTTTTCGGCACTGAATATTATATGGTGAATGAGAAGTATTTGATATATTATTAAATAATTCTGCCTTTTGTTTGCCTTTTTTATGTAGCATATTCTAAAAATATTAGATATATAAATATTATCGTCTAAGTCCCCGTGGTAGCTCAGTGTCTAATTCGCTTCTAATTTTCGTTCGCTATTACTTCACAGTACGCGAGTAAACTGATTTCGATTTCCTGTGCTTAGAAATTAATTTGTTAATCTCTTATCATGCGACAAGGATGCAAATTCTTGTTTTCAAACAAAGCTTAAAGCTCTAAACTATTTAAATTAAAATTATAACCTTCATGTAGCTGTACGTGAAACACATTGAGGAGACAGGGAGAGCTATCCCACATGCCACTCCACTGTACCGTCCGCTAATCAGAAGGACACGCGGTCCAGCAATCCCCCGTAGGTCAGAACATTAGCCACTAGCGATGACGTATCATCACCAGTATCCAGGGCGCACCGTCCCAGTGCTGCCTTTTCCCGGATGTGGCTATCAAGGAGAAATTAAACAGCTGGTAACTCGAGGACATCAGAGGATACAAAGTATCAAAATGTGTATAAGTTCACTAATGTATCTTAAGTAACAAATATTTCAGAAATAAATCATAGTTATAATAAAATTTCTTATGAAATAAAGTGCAAGGATGGGGCAGGACAGTGTTAAAAGTTGTACGAACAAAGCTGTATTCACGGGGTAAATAAAAATAAAGTTGTAGAGCACATGGTTTATCTAGTTTATCTAAAACATCACTTTTAGCTTTATTTAAACATCTTATGAAAAAACCTTTAGTATCGTCAGGTATAGTAAACAACATATTGTCATGATTAGGTAGTTTCCTAATCAAAATTATATCTATCAAATTCGTCACTTATTTTTCAATCTTCTTTCACCCGCTACTGTATAATTTTAAACATAAATATACCATACATGAAGAAAAAATAAAGGAACCGACCTGAGTTAAAAATAGGACCTGATAAGGCATTTTATCCTCAGGATTGATGGTTATCGATTGATCGTTTCAACCTTTAAAACTTCATACCGCAAAACACAAATACGGCAATAAGTCATATTACTGAAACTGTATAAATTTACTTCCTACAATTCTAGAAATACTGAGCTTACATTTCAGCAGGTTGCAATGTAACACAAAATACACTTCGACCCAAAATGTGACGTTGAAAGTGCATTGAAGATAAAACACTGTTAGGTTTTGGTTTCCAACTTTTTTTTTATATCAAATTGGGAGTAACAAACAAGCACACATTTAATCTGATGGCAAGTGATTCCTGCGGCCCATGACATCTACATTCATCCTGGACAAGAAATCATAATGTCTGTGTCCGATGAAGTTGTAAGAGCCGCATAGGCTAACACAGCATCAACATTAACAGAATCTGGAATCATAATGCAGATGCGTTATTATCCTTCTGGACTTATGTGGAATGCCGCTTCACCAGTAATAATCATCTCCGGACCCCTACACTCAACAGACGAAACACAGTAACATTATGCTGCTATTTTACGCCGGTATTCTGTGAGGGTGTGGTCCTATCGCGGTCGAGCTGACCTATACATTCTGCAGCTAAAATCCAGTCTAAAGTCCAGTATCATTTTACTACACTACTCTAGAGTACATCTTCGTTAGAAAATGTAAAAAAAAGTAACTATTCACATTTGGCTTCGGAATGTTTACTTATTCGAACATCAATAAAAATTAGAGAAATTAGTTTTATGTATTAAATAATATAATTAATTATTGATTGAGGGTCTCTGATACATACGTAAAACATCATATAATATATTTAAGTACTTCTCATTATGGAACAAACAATATATCGTATAGAACAGATAGCTATCGAATTTCTTAACAATTTTTTCAAGTGTTTTAATAATTATGGTTTTGAAACACGATTGATACATATTATCAAAATACAATACCACTCGTACAGCTGTATTTTCACAAAGAAACTATATAATGTACGTTATTTCTATTATTTGATTAATTCAAAAGTAGCTAATATTTCAATAGTTTTTCTTTAAAAGTAATATAAATAATTTAAAATAATAAGAACAAAGACCCGTATTGGTAGAGGATTAAATGCGAATTAATTGACAGTAGGTGCCAATTAGTGCACTGTGCTATATGGACATCGTGCTCGGTGTTATTTTTATTGCAGCATCAGCTATAAAACATAATAATAAGAAATATTTAAACTGTTGGTGATTAGTCATTTAATTTTAATGAATTTTTACTAGTCTTACCCGTGAAATGTACTATTTTTGATTACCATGTCTACCAAAATAAAAATAAACACATTCGCGGCCCCCTTAATAGGATTGTTGTTACACTGAAAGCAAAACAACTGTTAACAAATGATATACAATTCAACAAAATATTTTTAAAATTCTAAAGTAAAAATATGGTCGCCCGAATTGGTGTGGTGATTTGTTTTAAATTGTGTTGGGGCGCTGATTGTCCACAAAAATTAACCCTATGTGGTTTTGGAGTTACTAAACCATAAAGGATTGGAATAGTTTGCACGGGTCTGTCTTTCCCTCCGATTACAATGTGGGTGTTTTCAAGAGTAGAGTGAATAGACATTGAGCTAGTGCGCCAGGACTGCATTTCCGCTTAACATCAGATGGGATCGTGGTCAAGTACTTGCTTTGAAAGTTTAAAAAAAATAAGCAAATAAGCTATAAGTAATGAATTTTTTTGTAGTACACAAATTACATAAGTTAACATAGCGATATTTTTATACATTTAGTTTGGTTTTTGTTGTGCTGGGACCTCTGAAACTACTAAAGTAGAGTTACTCCATTCTAAGACTTTCTGAGTTTGCGGATGATAAAGTGAGAATCAAAACTGCCTAATCTTAAGAAATTGCATTTATATAGTACCTTCGTATAATTTATTATTAAATATTTTTATTTTACGACGTTAATTTTTGCTTGCTTATTTACTGCAACTTCCTGAAAATCTATCACCGGTGATTATTTTACCTGAAATTTATTTTATTTTATGTATGTATATAAAATTAAAGTATTGCTGCAGTGTCTCTAGTTAAGGTAATATTTAGGAGAAAATACATTGTTTGGGAAATTAATCTATTCTTAATTACATAAGACACATTTGTACACCTAGGCACTCGTGACAATTGATTATAGAAAGTGTACTTTATCGAATATTTCATAAGGTCATCAGCAATGTACTGGAATGTCATCCGTATTTGTATTCCTAGCAAATTATCTAGCTAGTATAAGGAAACATGTATAATTGTATATTTATGTATCCCAGATCCTCCAATAATATATTAAGCGAAATTCAATATAAATTCATTTAACTGAAAGATATTGTTCCTAAACCCAAAAATTAAGAAATTACTTATATTTTTACTATAAGACAGGTTAAAGAAAATTTAAAGGGTTATTTTTATATATATTTATATATTATTTAGTTATTTTTATAAAAAAAAATTATTATCTTTAATTAGGCAAATTTTTTGAGATTGATGATTTTATTGTTATTATTGGGTTTTCTTGGATGTCCTTTCGTTCTTTGTATCTCCAATCTTTCTGGCCCGCGTATGACGACGCATAGTTGACTCCCCTATGGGGAGCGCGTAAGTGTGGAAGCGAAGGTTGGCGTTCTGGAGGTGCCTAGAAACTGCACGAAAATCGATTGGCCTGATGCCTGATGCTAATGCCCTATGGCTTGTTTTGCGCCTCAGGGTAGTTACTGTATTTTATGGTCTGACGTTATAACTGGTCTGACCACTTGGATTTCTCCTGGAGTATTATAGATGGAGAAGGTTTTGTTTTGTGCTCGGCAGGCAGCGCTTGTGAGTGGCGTTGGTGGTGGGCGAGGTCGCCTAAGGAGAAACGGGATTCTTCCTCTTATGCTTGACAAGCGAGAAGCACTCGTCAGGCATCCACAGTATTATTTTGGGGGCCTAGTTGTCGCCTAGTACCATAGCACACAATAAACAACAGCCACCTCTACAGCGAGAGGGTGTCAGTTACCCACGGATATCAAACAATGCACGTCATAAAACTCAAAGGCACAATAAGATTCACTGTCACTGGCATCTCCTACAACACGCACGTCATTAGCACAGCGAGGAGGCACTTTTTTCTTGAAGAAGGCGGAAGGTTTACAGGCAGACGCGGACATCCGCAGACGTCTACAAATTACACTGTCTTTCTTTAAATTATGTATATGTATATATGTCATTGATTTTGCCATTTTTCTCGGTGCTAGAAAGTTTCTAAAGCAATCATTGTATTATTATGTTCATTCATTGGCTGGAGAAGAATGTCATGGTCTAATGTGTCGAAAACATCTATACGTAATGTATACAAAAAAGAAAAGCTATTCAAAACTAACTTTTGATGTGATGATACCAGAGCATTTAAATTGAAACATAAACATGAAGGTGGAACTGCTAATAATAAACTGAGAGGAAAAACTAGTTTAACAAATGGCTAATGTACTTTTGTATTAAAATTTATTTCATACTTAAACTTGTAGAATTACGAACTCTTATAAGCATTATGTTTAATTTAAAAGACAAATTAAACGATATATTTTTTTTATATAAGGACGTTAAGTGTGTACACAAAGATAAATTATTTATATAAATGCGCTAGTAGCGTTGCGGAGAGGCGGCTATCTCAACCATCATTAAATTTAAGTAATGTGCCGTGCATTCTACAATTTGATGGGTGACCGCTTCGGGAGCGTTTATTCCCTTTATTTACATTTATTACGTGATGTGTTTGAATACGCTTTTTATTAATGTTAAATTTTTGGCGTAATTTTTTATTTTTAGGTTTATTCACCATAAAACTGTTTAACGTTTTATGGTTTTTTTGTGAGAGAAACGATGAAAGTGTAGATGTAGAGCATCTTTCAAGTGAAATTGATTGATTAGTATTAGCTAGTAATTTATATATATTTGGCTATAAATTTTATATTTATATATAATATTTATAGCCAATTAAATTTTTATTTTAATATATCAAATTATAAGGATAGATTTTGTGGCAGCATTTTTTAAAAAATATCTAATTATTGGTTTTGATGAAATTCCTTTCGTTCTCTTTAACGGTCGCTATACCTTGAAAGTTATGGAGGAATGGTATATTATCTTCATACACACACTTTACAAGGCTAATGAAGTGTCGCATCATAAAATACAGACCAAACAGACAGAACAGACTGTACTAAATACAGAATATTATAAATTCACTGATATGCCACTTTAACGTTTACTATTGTATACTCCAGTTATTCTGCTTGTTCGCCTAATAAAATCCAGTTGGATCTGATCAAATATTGTTGATGCTCTTAAGATTGCTGGATACAGTCTGCTGTTATCAACGGAGATACGTTTCTTCAGTCGTTCCTGAGGCTCTCGAATCATCTTAGTGCTGCGTCTTTTCATCTACTTGCACTCGGGTTTGAGTTACCGTTTTGTATGCCCTCAAAGAGACTTCACGGTCTACCTGTGTCGCTTTTGTTGCATCTGGGCATACAATTTCGCTGCCCTCAAAGCAGCTTAATACTGCAGCGGCATATTTCGCTTTTAATGAATCTAAGCATGTAATTCAGCCGCTCTCAAATAACTTGCCTTCCAAATTCAGTATCTTTGAAATACTCTAGCCATCGAACAAATATTTTCATTTGTGCTGTAGACGATATCCTTAAAAGTTTTAGAGTCTTTTTGCTGGTCGTTATAATAATAAACTTAGTAAATAAGGTAATAAACTAGCAAACAATAGAACAGACAATAAGATGAAAAACTAACTGAAAACAAATATCTAATCAACAAACCCAATCCTATGGATGTGCCACCATGGTGCAATCGATACTTAAGGTCAACCCACTTTAATAATTGAAACACTAATCCTTAACGGCAAAGTTAAAATTTATGAAAAATGATAATAACACCTTAATAATAATGAAAGCATTTAATATTCAAATTTAATTTAAATATTTATACGTATTTAAATACAGTCCTGGTTTGTTTAATAGAATAAGCCGTATGTCGGAAGCAAATTTCTACCTCTTTTTTACAGTTAATGGTGGTACGCGCCAGTTAGTTTAATGCGCAAGTAAAACATCGCATTATAATAGCATTACGCTGATGTGTTTCGTATGGTTAGTAAGTAAGTACGATGAAATCCATATAACTCTTAGGGGGTGACAACACATGTGTATCTTGAATCTTTATTAAGAATGGTTGTAAATGTCATGGACTGCAGTTATTACAAGATATTAAATTATAGTCGTGATGTTAAGTTGAAAGTATTATAGAAAAATTAAACTTATAGGAAACTTAAGTGATACTTTCCAGTAACAAAGAGTTATATTTTTATTTAAAAAATAAAGAGTCAATTGTAAAACTATCACAAAATATTTTTATCTTTACATATTAAATTTCAAAAGCTGTTACAAAACAACATGTAAATGTAGAGTGTTGTTTAACAAAACCCTTTTGTACTAATGCTTCTAAAAAGTTAAATGAAAAGCAGCAAGACCTCGAATACTCAGCTGTGTACCTTAGAGTATAATATGATTTATAACATCCATTTGTTAACTGTTGCTCATGTATACCACAACAAGATATTCACTAAATTAAGCAACTCGGGAATACCCTAATTTCGTTTGCTTATGGAATGTACTGCATTAAAATAAAACTATTAATGTTAAATTTTATATCATTTCCATGAGACGTGGTGATAAAAATGAAAATGGTAAATATAATAAAATATTTCAAGTCAGCTATGAAGGCAGTGCGATAACAAAACAACTTGCATAAATACTGTCTTAAATTTTATGTGGTTAAAGCAATGCATAAGTGCATTTGCAAAGCAGATGTTTGCATAGTTCTCTCATCCCTCCGCATCAGCCTTATCAGATTTACTACAGACGTAATATGAATCATAATTAATTTAAACCGGTACTCCCGTATATTTACGTTGAAATGCAACAATTAATAAGTAAGTAAAAAGGATCAATGAGCTATCTTCCACAATGTATTCTGCAAACTGCTAAAATATATGTTTATTATACACGTGTGTCTTCTAGATCATTATGTTAAAGAGATGAAATTTAAAAATCTGAAGAGGTCCAGGTAGCATTTAATTATAATTATAAATTTAATTAAAAACATTCACTCAGATTCTACAATTACCAAATATTAGCTATGATATATAGTAAGGCTGCTTATTATATTAATAAAACAACAAAGTATGTATACTTGGATGCAATTTTATAACAAAATAGTGCAATAGGTTTCTTGATATTAAATTGTGCATTTGTGAAAAGCAGCACGATTCAGCAGTATTGCGGTTAGTTTATTTAAATAACAACAAAGCAAAATATTTTTAAAATAGTTATATAAATAATTCTTGGCCATTCTTGGGAAACAGCATTGTATAAACAAGGAAAACTACAAAAAGTAAGATAAGCAAGAAAATTGCTTTTATTTTTAAGTAAAATGAAGCCGTGGAGAATTGTTCAAACCGAACATGATCGTTTTTTATAGCGAGCAGTATGCAAGATGTATCTGAGGTCCTAATTAACTTATTGTCTATATTACACATTGGTACATCATTTGTTTTGTAATTAAATTAAATAGGATTCGTTTTTCTATCAAATGTTATAATCTTACATTTATTTATGTTTAGTTCTAGATGATTTTGCAGTCAGTACGCGTGTTATTTTTTCAAACATTGTTGAAGCAATTATGTTCATTTTTATAGCCTTATAAATTTTAGTGTCTGTTTAGTATATTTGATTGATGGAACTTTGACGAAGTAAAGTATTGAAATAATTGGACAAAGGTACCGTCTGGGATACCACAGAAATAACGGCCAAGATATATAAACCACAATCCGTTGCTGTTATAGCTTGACTACGGTACCGAAGATAGGAAATCAGCCAACTTTAGAGGTCACTAGGTATTCCGAACAGGATTTTAATGACAAAATGCGAGATTTTATGGAAGCCATTTGAATTATTGGTATACGCGGCATTCACTTAATACCCAGCATCAATGGCTTCGAAAGATTATTGGTAATTCTTATGCTTATTCTCTCTTCTAATTCTTTGATTTGTTAATCTTTTTTGGTTCACGATTAAATAACGAATAAAATCTCCTACTAATTTATACCTATATTAAGCATCTTTTAAATTGGTAGAATAGTGATATTTTTTTAATAAACACATACATTTCTGATAGATGGCGATATTACCACAAATTTAAATAATTCCGAATTTTGGATGCAATTCATACATTTTAAATTAAAATAATAAAACCATAATTGATTAAAAATCCTCTCTAACCATTTACTCAAACAGACGTACTCAAAAGTACTTATTATTTACTCAAATTACTATTACATTGATTGGTTTCTACTGTATTCAAGCATTCGAAAGTCTAGACTTTGTTCAGTAAATACTTCAGTAGAATTTGAATAAGAACGCTTTTTAAACCGATTCAGGGGTTTATTTGTCATTTATGTCAAATGCATAGCTGAAGAACTTTTTATATAAATTTATAATACTACTATATGTATCTTTTTAAAGAAAACATATTCAATTACATATTTGTTTTTAAACTAATCATTCAAAAATAATACCTACTACTAAAACTACTACGAAGAATGACAAACTTGTATTTCGTGCTGTGAGTGGAAGAAATTGTCAATCTTACTAATCGCATAATTATAACGATTACATTATTATTACTTTTAAGTCCACTGCAAATTCTTTCGTTAAATTTATCTAAATAGTGAATATTAATCATCACCATTTAAAGTCACTAAGGCACGTAAATAGTTCTTGTCAATAAAATTATAAGATAGGTAATATGGTATATAAAATTATAAGATAGATAATATTAAGTCCTAACATATGAAATTAACGTATGATATGGAGAAAGTACAAAACTATTTTTTATCAAATTATACTTTTAATCAATCGAAGTACCAAAAGATGTACCATTATCATCTATGCACTTTCGTCATTTTATCGTCATTACGTATTTTCCATCATGATACAATTTTGAAGTAACGTTTAAATATTAAGAAAAATGTGGTTTAACCGTTTCGTCTTACTTAATAATAATATGTGTATTATAGTGTTTCATTCCATAAACAATATTTTTAACGAATTGGTAAACTATTATAATTTTCTAATTTATTTATAAATCTATATTTAATTTAGATAAAGTTGTAATATAATTTGTTGTCGATCTTCAGTCTTTCCGCGAACTCGTACACCCAAATATTAAGGTACAAGAGTACGGAATATTGAATTGTATGCATATTATTTATAAACATTTTACAACAGATCTCAATTTTCTACTTTCAAAACATCAAAAAATCTGGAAATAACCATCTCATTCTGTAAAAAAATGTTTCAAATAAGGAGATTTAATCCAATTTATTATTATTATTATAAACAGTGAAAAGGTTAGAAATTCATTTACTAGAAAGCCTACATTTACGTTATGTGTATTTTCTAGTTTTATTTACAGGTAGCTTTTTGTATTGAGGATCACAAAGGAGCACTCAGTTCATCTGATGTCAAGTATTTCCCGCAACCCTCAACAACCACTTTTTCATCCTTGATAAGAAATAATAATGCAGATACGTTGACGCCCCTGAGAACTAAGCTGGAATGCCTCGGAACCGGAAATAAATGAACTCAGCAGACGACACAGCAGCGTTATGCAGCTATTTTATGCTGGTATTCTGTGAGGGCGTAACCCTGGCATGCTGCAGACAGAAATAGACCATAGCGTAGATCCACCACTGTTAAAAGTAGGCACGACGGTAAATGTTCTCGTATTAACCGTCTTTTAGGATACATTGCTTAATAATGTCTTGGTGTGCAGACACATGAAAATACATATTGCAGTTGAATATAGTATGTTTTGGTAATAATATAATAAAGATTCTAATAATTGTATAAAACTAGTTTAGTACATTTGCATTTTTTTATTCCCGCCTTGGTGCGCTCCTCGTTGCAACGCACGTCATTAAAATGTAATTAAAATAAATTATGCATATGTTTCTGAACCGCAGTTTAATTTTCAGGTCATTAAGTAAGCAAGTACTCATTTTTCACGTACCTGACACACTTCTTTCGTGTCGTCATCCATAAATCTACCCAAATATCTTAGCACACTTAACATTTTAAATTAAATATTTAATGTTTATTTATAATTACAACATAAGTTTTCATTAATCTTAATAAAAACCTTTGTTATGCTTTATATAATTGGTTATAATAACTTTAAATTGTAATAGATTAACGTAACAGGCGACTATATCCGAACTCAAATAAAATATTATAATAAACATGTATTCGGCGATGAAGCAATTCATCCAGACAAAATCTGCAGATTTTCTCTGGTCAAATATCATCATCTATCGATACCATATATCTTTTGAACAAACCCAGTTTAAATTTTTACGTGCGGGAAGGCTTTAGTATCACAGACCACATACTTACTCTTTGGCAGATTATACAGAAGCCCGAGGACTATATAATCTGCGTTTACGTCTGGCGTTTGTGCACTATAAGAAAGTCTTTGTCTATCAAATGTCGGTATCTCGAAGTGTTTGTACAATAAAGTAAAATAAAATAAAATCGAACGAGTACAGTCCGCCACTACTAAGCCTATCCAATTACAGAAGGGTGTTAAACAGAGTTATATTATAATACTGAAACTTTTACCGATCTTTTCGAAAATGTTTTCAAGGAAACCGATGGATATTACGGATAGATATGATAGATACGGTAGAATCAATATACCAACGATATATTTAGTTATCATGGCAGAATCACCGAGTGAAGCACTTTGCTACCGTAATAAAAATGATTAATCCCAAAAGCATTTCTATCAGTAGTAAACCCACGCTGCTGTTCATTTCTCCTCGCAGTATGGATGCGTTGGCTCAACTGGGTAGCAGCACGATCTTACAGAATACCATCGTAAAATAACAGTATACAATTGAGACGTTGTCCTTCACAGATGACCATATAAGGAAGCTTGCTCATGATGTTTCTCAGCATTATTGAATTCGAAATGTGAATGTCGGCAGTAGTATTTAGAATTATTAACCGTTGGCTAAGTAAGATTCTCGAGTGTCAATCACGTATTTTTGATTTTCGACTGAGTGACGACAAATGCAGTTCTACGGGAAGTCGATGGATGCAGGTGTCTCCAGATTGTTTGCGGCAGTCTGTGAGGGAGGCCTATGTTCAGCAATGGACTGGATTATTGATGATGATAATGATAGTTTTATAAAAGACGATATGCATTTCATTAGATTGAGAAGCAAGGGTTCCAAGGCATCAATAAACCAGCTATAAGGTCCGCTCGACCGGAATAAGACCACGGTATCACAAATTATCAACGTAAAATAGCAAAGGCGTTATGATTCCTCATTTTAAATGAATGTACGTATAATGGGCCGCAGGAATTCCTTGTGACAAGGTGAACTGTGTCCCTTATATCTTAATAAAAATACCAAACTGCTTAGTTATCTCTATTAACTTTTACAGAGAATATACTGAAAATAGTCGGTAAGCAATGATATTAAATTGATAGGTTATTTTTGCTGCTCCTGTTTTTTATACTTTTTTTACTTGTTAGGTCTAAATCCCAAAACACTTCGTGATACTCGTAACTTTTAAATAACAAATTTTATATTATAATATAATCATATACAAGAGAACTGCTTATTTTAAGAGTTTTCTTCGCTTTAGAAGCAATTTTTAATAAGATAAGCCATTCGTTCGTAGTCATTTTCCCTGCACTGCGGAAAGAAGATGTTTGTGTATTTAGCAAATAAAACTTCTCAGTTAACTGGGTTTGCTTATACCGTCTTTGATTTGGCAGCAAAGGATGTCAACAAACCGTTTCACCTGCAGTGAATGTATTTATATTTATTTGTGATAGACAAAGTTTAACTTTGACTTGGTTAAGACCTAGTCCGGCCATAAGTTCTGTTAAAAATTAAAATGCATTTTTTTTAATGAAGTAATGTAATATTATTATAATTAATAACTGCATATTTATTAGTCTCAGCAAAAAACAAAAAAATATCCTATTCGAAAGGTGGCCCCTTTGGCTTTTATACAGGCCTTTCATCTCTTTGACCACGAAGCTATGGATTTACGCACTGTTTCCAATGGAAATTTCGCCACTGCTTGCTTCAAAGATTTTTTAAGAGACTCAATGTCGCCGTATTGTTTAGAGCAGGCCATGTCCTCTAAAACTGACCTTAATTTGAAGTCTAATTGGTGAGGTCTGGGCTAGATTGCTAGGCTTGGGTAGTTCGTGCCTTGTGACCAGGGGAAAGGAAAGTCCACGGTATATTTTTAGAAAGTTTATTACTGAGAGGTTTTACAAAATGATCCAAGACTTTATTTGATACACTTTGGCTGAAGTTTTCACTCCTTTTTCACAAAAATGTAGTTTTGTGACTCCTTGATAAGACACGCCAAACTATCACTGACGCAGGATGATGACCACGTTGTACCTTTCCGACCACTTGAGCAGCTTCTTTAGAACTGTGAGCGTACATTTTATCATTTTGCTAATTGTAGTGTTTTTCAATCGTGAATTTTTTTTCATTGGTAAAGAGGATATTTCTGTGCCTTTCACCAGCGTATCTCCACAGAAGGCGTTTTGATTGATCCATTCTCTTTAATTGTAAAGATTGATTTAGGGCATTTCCTGTATATCGACGATAAGCACCAAGCTTCAGGTCTTGTTTTATAATACGTGACAGAGTCCTAGAGGGAATCTTCATTTCTCGCGATAAGATGTTTTGCTTCCTAATGGGGTTTCGACCAATTCTGGCTTAAACAGCATTAACAGCCTTTGTAGTTCTAACAGCACGCGTCTGCCCCGATTTCTGGTCTTCGACAGAGGAAGTGTTGTATCTTTTGATAGTACTATATACGAACATACGACTGATACCAAGCTTTTGAAGTGTCTGGAATATGACCGACGGCTCAATACCCACTTTGTGTAAGGCGATCACTGCAATCCTTTTTTCTTTAACACCCCATTCCATATTGTAATTTGATGATGAACACGAATAAATATATGAAATGGCGCCAAAATATATATATATATATATATATATATATATATATATATATATATATTTAAATAAAATTAAACTAATAAAAGTTTCGGTATATCTGTATCTAGTTCGACTTTAATTATTTATTATTAGCTAGATTTATTAAATCAAAGAGGACTAAATCGGGGTAAATTAGTTATTCCTAAGGAAAATTCTATAAGTTTAGTTATCTAACAGTACGCCATTTTATCATCTTTAAAAGTTATTTATATATAAAATTAATGAAATAATAATTGCAAAATGTTATTTTGATAAATTTTACTGCTAGTTTTAATTTTTTATTGATGAATCACCGGAGACTAAGAAATCAGGTTCACGATGTGGTGGTTGTATGTTTCATTTCCTACTGATATTACCATGGCATTTTGTAGTTTTATACTATAAAATAACATGCTTCATACTATGTGCCCAAAGGATGGTGAGAAAGCTTTTTTATAATAGAGGGGGCAAATGAGCTAGCACCTACACTAACGGTAAGTGATCAGCGAGAGTTACAACTGCGTTACCTACGTTTGAGAAAAGGTAAGCCCTTTTACTAAAAGATCCCAAGTCATATCGGTTTGAAAATGCTGCAGACGATAGCTGATTCTACAAAGTGATCGTTCGTGGTAGAAAAAACAACCATAGCAAACGCACAGTGGTGGATTGGCAACCATCAAGATTTTTTTTAAATATATATATGTATAATACATATTTTCGAGTTAAAATATAAAAAAAAGGCAATTCGGATATAAGATGCAAAATTTTATGAGTGTTTAGTACAAATAAACAATGAGCCCATAATTTATCCTAAACAAGTCAGGGTGAAGGTGTCTCCTTAATATTATATAGACTAAGATGAAATAAAAATCTTCTTTACCGTTTGAGTTGAGTTCTATAGTGATATGCTGTATTGAATGTTTTATGCTAGTATTTAACGCACAGTACACGACCGAATCAGCATATTTATCTTATAGTTTCTAGTTGTTATACTACGAAGTACAAAATCTTTCTGAAAATTCTTCATGCAAATTAAAGATATAAACTAAATAATGTGTAACCTAATGTGTTTTCAACCACTGTAGTTTATTGCATCTCTTGTTGGAGTTCGAGCCATTAAAATGTTGTTGCAGTAGGATATTTAATATTTCTCAGCCGCGCTGCAAAAAGCTCTTTAGTCTACCGCTAAAATGTGATATATTATACATTTAAAAATAATAGCGCATTATTTTCATTGAAAAAGGAAAAGATGAGATTTTGTAAGAAGCAATAGAAGAAGTCGATACCATGTATAAAAAAGTTAAACAATAAAAAATCGTTAAAGAATCTCTCGATAAAGAATCGTTGAATATGTTCTAATCCCTGAGGATCAAATGGTATGTGTCCTCACCAATAATAAGGATCTTGTCTTGGCCAGACGAAAAACAATAGCATTTTTCTTACATATTATAATATCGTAGCTATAGTAAGTACAGTTAAAAACTAGTTTAGTGAATTTTAATATGTACACTCATATTTTATACTCATTAAATATAGTAATAACGACCATAAAAATACGACTGCAGAAAATACACTTACAACTCTTGTTGCAACGGAAGTCATTAAAATGAAGTTAGAGTAATTTTTTTATGAATTTGTGAGCTAAAACGCATATTTATTTTTTCACTTTTCTTTAATCAACGTATCATAGGGGCTAAATTAAACAACAGTACATGAAAGAGTGGTAAAATCTTTATAACTGTAAGAAACTGACGCCGGTTGTGTAGGAAGTACAGTTTTTAACTTTGTCCTCTGCCAAATATTACCTGGCTGCTATCTTTATTAATACTTGGTCCAGAGGAGGCAATCAAGCACACAATCAATGATTTTACTAATATATAAAACCCATCAATATATAATTAATATCTCAATAATATAATACTCAATAATGAATCCATGAACCGATATCATCAGTTTATAGTTGACATCCTACGTACGTATAGAAAAAACGTACGGTTTACAACATATCTGTGATTGGAACTACCAATTTTTGCTGTGAAAACATGGCTTAATTACAGCTTTAATATAATATAAAATTTAATAAATGTATATATAACGTATTGGCTTAATCGCAGATTTATAAATTTTATGTATTATTTTCTTATAATATCAACGTTCTCTAATTGCATTAAACTAATTAAACTTGTTCACTTTTATTTTTCAACGAAATTATATTAAAGTTAAAAGCTATATGGAATTGATTTAATGGTTTGAAGGATAAGGAGTAACTGAATAACTTATCTATACATTTATATTAAAAAAATTACAATTGGTGTTAGGAAACTTGCCCTGCCGGCCAAAAATGTAAGACCGCACATAAACAATATAATTATCCATCAATTGTAATAAAATCCTATAGGATAAATAAAAGAAATGCACATCTGCATATTCTTTTGTTAGTATCGAATATTTAAATAAGTCATTCTTTTATTTACTTTCAAGTTATTGGACAATAAACATCTATTGATTTCAAACACGGTCATACGCTACGCTAGAGCCAGGTGGTAGAGTCGTAATAATATTTTTGTTTAGTATTTGTCAATAATTAAGATTACTTGGCTTCTGAAAACACGTGTTTCTGACTTATTATTACCCGAGTTTACTTGGATTTGTACACAAACAATCTCAATTAGTCTAAACTTGTGGTTTGATCACGTCATAAAATGGGAAAAGTTCGAGAAATTAGCAGTGAAGTGCGTTCTGCCATCGTTGTTTTACATAATGAAGGCAAATCCGTACGTGAGATTGCTTCACAACTGAAGTTATCGAAGACTTGTGTTCATGGCACAATAACTCGATATAGGGTGACAGGCAGTTTTCAAGATCGTCCACGCTCGGGAAGGCCGAGAGCTACCACGCCTAGTGAAGATAATTTCATTGTTGTTACCAGCAAGCGAAATAGATGCTTAACAACACCAGAAATCCGTGTTGAAGTTAACAAAACCCGAGTTAAACCTTTACTTGGTTAAACTATAGTAAAACGGCGACTGAGAGATGCGAAGTTGTATGGTCGCGTTGCCGTTCGAACACCACTGCTAAGGCCGCATAACAAGAAAAAACGGATGCAGTGAGCTTTTGACCATCGAGATTGGACTGAAGAAGATTTTAAAAAGTGCTTTGCACCGATGAATCCAAGTTTGAACTATTCGGTTCAAAACGAAGAATTTACGTTCGACTCAATGCCCAAGAAAAGATGCATCAAGCATGCTGGTGGCTTAATTATGTTCTGGGGTTGCTTCTTTAGCCAAGGAACTGGCGATTTGATTTGAAAATTGAAGGAATTTTGACAAATGAACAGTACAAAAACATTTTTGAACAAAATGCCGTTTCTTCCAGGTTGCGATTAATTGGAGGTGGATTAATTTTCCAACAAGATAATGATCCAAAGCATAGCTCAAAATTATGTAGAGGATATTTAGAAGAGAAAGAGGCACTAGGGGTGTTAAAAAAACATGGTTAGACCTCCTCAAAACCCAGATCTCAATCCCACTGAATTTTTGTGGGAAGAGCTTGATAGGAACGTCCGTAATTGTGGCCCATCCTTGCGAGAAGAAATGCTTTATGTGAAATTTGGAACAATATATCGCAAGACACCATTAACAAATTGATTGCCCGTATGCCGAGACTTGTGATAAAAGTCATAAAATGTAAAGGTGGATTTTTGATGAAAAATCAGTTTAGCTAACTATAGCCTTTTTTGCATGGACTGTTAATATTTCTTTACGCTTTTAAAATATATTGTTTGTCAATCAATGTTCTATTAGATGATGATGATAGACTTTTGGCTTGCATGTATATAGTGTAAAAACCCTTGTAGTTTATTCGTAATAATAATAGAGTTTCAATTCAATTTTTCATATTTTTTTTATTATTACATTGAGAGTAACAAACGAGCACACAGTTCACCTGGTGATCCTTGCGGCCCATGACATCTACATGTATCCCTGACAAGAGACCATAATACCGATGCATTGTCATCCTTGAGGACTAAGATGGAATGCCACGTCACCAGTTATAAAGGTCTCCGGATACCTACACTCACCAGACAAAACACAGCAGCATTATGCTGCTATTACACGTTGGTATTCTGTGAGGGCGTGGTCCTACCCCGGTCGAGCTGACTCATTCGTTCTGCAACTAAAAACAAAGTGCAGTTTAGCTCTACCACCAGATTACTTTACATAAGCCCACAGAATGATATTTTTTAAGGATTTGAAAGACCAATCTGAAAAAATGAACATTTGTATAATACTATCTACTAAATAATAAAATATACAAACTTCCACCACTAAAGAAAAAAAAACTCCACACGAAGCGTAGTTAGTTTTTAAATTAACCTGGTTCAGTCCATAAAAGGCTTACAAACTTAATTTGGAGCGTTACTTCAGTGAGGCTTTATTACGAATAATAAAGTGCAGAATTTCTTTTTTAATCACACTGCTTCTTGCATTATGACTTAAAATTTTTAATAGATATTTTTTTTTATACTCGATTGGCATTACAAATTAGTATATTAAGTGATATCAGAGTTTTTTCACACCAATTTGTAATCTTTAAAAAATGGCAAAATGTCTAAAATATTTCACCAATTGATACGATTTATAAGAAATGGTTGAGAAAATAACAAAAAGAATGAGAATGATTGCCCAGCATATTGGATAACGGTAAATATTTTATGGCACTTTTTTAACATAACACGGTACTCCTCTGTTAAGAGTAGCATAGTGTATAAAACGTTGAAATGTTTTCCGTACACTAATCCCCCAATTAAGGCAGCGATTTTTAAGCAAATGGTAATTTTTTTACTAAGAAGAGCGGAGGTACATTATGAGCTCAGCTCTCCCATTACGAGAAGAAATGGTTTTTATAAAGAGATTTATGTATCCTTCTTATTTGTTCTTAATTGTAATTATACGGTAAATAATTTCATAAAGTAAGTATTATACGTTTGAAACCTTCATTTACGTTTATCGATTAACTTCATTGTCTTTTAATGATGACATTGGCAAATTAATCGAGGTATAGGCACTGCAGCTAGTTTTGAGCTGTAACATAAATGGTCCGATTCGACCGGCGAAGGACCATGTTTCTGAAAATACAACGATGTAATAGCATCGTCTCCTTGCTGTGTTTCGTATGGTGAGTGAAGGGTATTTAAAATCCGATTATTTAAAACTATATTCCACGTCATTCCATCTGTGCTCTTTTGACACCTTCACACAAAAGTCAATAGAATAAGGGTAACAAAGATCCACGTTCATTGTCAATTAAAATAATTATCCCCAAGATCTTTAGTTTTAAAAAAATATTATGCATACTATTAGATCAAATTATTAATAGATATTATTTACCCTAGTTATATATATATATATATATATATATATATATATATATATATATATATATATATATATATATATATATATATATACATATATATATATATATATATATATATATATATATATATATATATATATATGAAGGGACTTCGTCCCTATTGGAGTGACTTTCCATTTTTACTATGTGGGTTTTACTGATTTTTACACTATGGCGTGGGTTATCGGGCGAGGAGAGGATAGTTCTAATAAAATATGGCCGCTTTATTACATTGCTATATTAAATAACTTTGACAATATTACAATTAAAATAAAGATTGCAATATACAAGATTAATGAAACAATTTCTGACAGACATTATGACGTCCGCCGAACACGTGGATGCGTGCGCGCTCACTCGACAACTGCCTAACGTCAACCCCTTAACTTTCTCACGCTCCCCAAAATGGCCGCCTCTCCAGAGTTCGGCGTTACGTCAGAGTGACAACTCTGTTCCGTTTAGAAATTACAAATTATGAGAATCAATGAAAACCCGATTAAGACAATTTCCAATGCACCGACACGGCCAACCCTGACAGTCGTGCGTCCTCGCGCGATGGTTGTATGATCCGTAATTCACTCTGCAGGACCTGTTGAATAGACATGTCAATTATTACTAACCGCTCGGCCCATACTCCTGACAGAACGACTACACATGGAAATGTGTTGCAAGTTTTTTTTAAGGTTAAGAGCGGACCGGGCGTCAGGCCCCATCGTCCTGCTACCACATGGCATGGACCGGGCATACTGGGCCCTTTCGTACCATTTTCGTCAGTAATACATGCTTTGGACCGGGCATACTGGGCCCTTTCGTACCATTTTCGTCAGTAACACATGCTTTGGACCGGGCATACGAGGCCCCTTCGTTCCAATATCGTCAGTAACACACTTTGGACCGGGCATACTGGGCCCTTTCGTACCATTTTCGTCAGTAACACACTTTGGACCGGGCATACTGGGCCCCCTCATCCAGTTACTATTGACGAGACACATCTGTTACGTAGACCGGGCGTACGAGGCCCCTTCATCTAGCAACCAAAGTACGGCCCGGGCATACCAGGCCCTTTCAACCGGCTTGGAATTTAGCGTGGATGGGGCGTACTGGGCCCACCTGTCCAGCTACTAATCATAAGTTTAAGCGGCAATTTAATAATTACGTAATTTGCATGATATTTGAAATAAGAAATTCACTTACTTCTATGTACTTCGGCATCTAATAGTGATTGAACTTATTCTCGAACAATTACCTTCTCTGCAGGTGAGAGTCTATATGGGCGTCGTTTTACAATTTAATGCGGATCAATAATTTAGAGTATCACTTCCTTCCCTTACTTTATTATTCCAACACTCACAAACATTTCGATTATATTTAATTTCCTATATATTTCTTTTATTACACATTTTTTTGTATAAGAAGTAAGATTTCCTTTTAAATGAATATTCTCATATTTAGTTTTGGTCAGTTTTGATAGACCACACCGATTTAATAATACATTTTTAAATGTGTATTTTGCATGATATTATATTGAAACAATAAACATCAATATATATGACAATATTATAAATGAATGGCGTTCTGCTTAGAAGTAGCCTAAGAGATTATAGCCACACTTATTTAAATGCTTACAAATCAAAAAATAATGTTTCATTTAAACAATATCCGAATATTGAATTCGAGCGTACAATGTTATCGCAGACGATAAGTCGGCATTATTCGGGTCAATCAATCAATCGATAACAAGAGAAAACTTTCGTGTTAATACTTTTACCTCACCTATATACCTTCTTGCCACCCTTTACAAACATTGTTCATTTTGTATATCTTTTTTTTTTTGAACATACACTTTATTTAACTTAAATTGAAGTACGCAAAATGTTTAAAAAGTTTCTTAAGTACTCGTAGTAATCTGTTTTCTTCGTTTCTCTAGGCTGCTAATGTTTCTATTACAACCTTCATGAATTTTGATTTCATTTAACGCTCGTTTTCTTTCTGTTCGCAAACAAATTCCTGTAAAATGGCTCGACGGTGTATACATAAACTTTAAACATATAGTTTACTAATTTTGCTATTTAATAGCACATTCAGTGAAGTTATTGTTTAAATTAATATTACGTATGTTTTCAATCTGTATCGAAACTAAACTAAAATATGGCGACTAGAAATATCATGCACATTAATTTAAAACATAACTGTCTGTTCTTTTTTTACTTAGTCCTGTATTGCATAATCGCAAAGACGTATTCTCAGCCACTACCTTACGTACTTTACCTCACTAACTTATCAACATAACTTTATTTAAAAATTGTTAACAATTTTAATAGCTAAACATAAATACCGCCTTTATATTAGTGCGATTAGAATAACGCTTAAGTACATTTGCAATGCAGATGTGAGCATTACTATCTTATCTAAATCCCTCCACATTAACTCTACAAGATTTAGCAACGTAATATGAATCATAATTAACTTGAAACCTAAATCCGCATACATCAATGTTGAAATGCATAAATTAAAAACAATTCTACTTACTTTAGCGATGTGATTTGCAAACGGTTCTGTTTTCAAAACGAAAATTTTGCAGAATTTGCTAATCTCGTTATTAACTATTTATAACAGGGCATACATGTTTTAATTACATAGCTGTGAGTTTACACAGTATTATATGAGCAATTAATTAGCCACAATAACATATTATTTATTTACAATGTTTATATTGAGAACACAGACCAAGCTATGATAGAATTGCCTAAATATTTATATTTATCATAAAGTTCAGTACGACATTCCTAGGCCCCGTGGATGCATTAATTTGCTATATGCTTGTAATTTATTTTGCTATATAATTTACATTAAATTCATACTTGTGTGAGTCTTTTTTTAAGCTCATGTTTATGGCATTATTTCTACACCGATACATATAATAAATAATAACAATTGTTAAGTAAATTAATCATATTATTTTGTTAAATCCGTAATAATTTTATTTTAGTTTTTATAAACAACTTTAAAAAGGAGGTTCTGGAGTAAAATCCTGGGCTAATAAGATATCAACGCTGGGCACAATTTTCGCGGATCATAGATTCACCCGCGTCCGAAGGAGACCGAGGCACGCCCTCGGCGACCCCGACGACGCGACCACCAGGGCCTAAGCTCTTCATAAAACACTACACACATACATTGCACCCTCATACCACCCCCGCCGACGGCGAGGGCGTCGCAAACAAGGTTATTCACGATACCGCCATGTCACAGGCCGGTTCTCTCCAGTCAATACAGTTAGAAGCGTCGCTGGAGTTTCTTGCACCACTTCTTCTCCAGCGCCCACGCACTCCGAAGTGGTGTTACATACAGCCAATAATAATAATAATACAGATATTAATGTAGATAATTCTTAGTCAGAAGCACTGACCGAGCCGAGGTTCGGCCCTCTCGGGCACCTTCGAGTCAGACGCTCTCGCGGAAAAGGGTAACGGTCCAAGCCGAGGCTCCCTCTCGGGAGCCCTTGTGCTGGTTACCCACTAATAGAGGTCTCGACTGAGCGGCATAAGCGCTCGGTCACCTCTCAACCCGGCGAAACTGTAAAAGCCCTCGAGCTAACAGCGGCAATCAGCAAGAAAAAAAAAAAAAGCTGGGCACAATGTTCTGTTCTAGGGAGAGTATTGGACTGTGCGCCATACGACTCCACTGTGGATTAGGGAACTTCAGATCTCATTGAAGTATTTTTTTTTATCCATCTGTTATACATACAAGTTACTTCACGCCATTTTCAATCACCGCCTAGCAGGAAGTAAATAAACTCTTCAAATTGTAATTAACAATATCCAACTCCCAGCAGGTCGAAAAATCGGTTTGCTTGCATACCGTAATATTTAAAGCGAGTGGACTAACGGTTTAGTAAGTTATAATGAAATAATGCTTGTCTCCTTGCACACCCCGGTATATCTCTAATATTATTTAGTACATCCCATTTTTAAACAGAACTATGATAATTTCGAAATAAAAATCTTAAAAAACTACTTTTGATGCCTGCGTACCAAATTTGAGAGCCATCAAGCTATGAAATCTTCTCAAACTAAAAATTGTACTATCAGTGATTATTTCAGCAAAATATAATATAAATTAATAAAGAAAATAATAACCGTGGAAAATATATAGCAAATGTTCATTCATAATTTTTATAGGCTCTGTAATCGATATTTCATGTTTGATTGTTAAATTTGTCAATATTTTTGTGGAACTCGTATAAACACCCCAATTCACTGGAAGCAGGTAGCGAAGAACCCTGTAGCCATCTAAAGTGAGCCCTAGTTTGACTTGCAGCCGTACTGAATATATGTACAAAAATTATTAATTTCAAGTCTGTGTATTATTTCATTCTATTCGTAAAATATATTTTTAAAACCTTTAAGTGAATAGATTAAGGCTAAAAGTAGGTCGGAGCTAAATTTCGGCTAGTTACTATTATTTCTGTGATCTTGCACCAACCTTCAATACCAGCTTCTGGGTCTTCCGGATCAAATTTTATGAGCTGCGTTCGGTTATGTTGCACAGGAGTGGTTTGCGTGGCCGCCAATAAGCGAGTAAAAATTTATTCCATTCCAGTAAGTAGATTTTGAGTTTTCGTCAAATCACCTCTCGATTTTTGCGCACTTTCACTGATAATCTCCTCAGATCGATTTGGCCCTTCCCATCCCACTTCTGATGAAGGGACTTCGTCCCTATTGGAGTGACTTTCCATTTTTACTATGTGGGTTTTACTGATTTTTACACTATGGCGTGGGTTATCGGGCGAGGAGAGGATAGTTCTAATAAAATATGGCCGCTTTATTACATTGCTATATTAAATAACTTTGACAATATTACAATTAAAATAAAGATTGCAATATACAAGATTAATGAAACAATTTCTGACAGACATTATGACGTCCGCCGAACACGTGGATGCGTGCGCGCTCACTCGACAACTGCCTAACGTCAACCCCTTAACTTTCTCACGCTCCCCAAAATGGCCGCCTCTCCAGAGTTCGGCGTTACGTCAGAGTGACAACTCTGTTCCGTTTAGAAATTACAAATTATGAGAATCAATGAAAACCCGATTAAGACAATTTCCAATGCACCGACATATATATATATATATATATATATATATATATATATACTATTACTCACTACGGCATGCAGCGGTTATCTAGGAATTAGATATACTAGATTAGAATAGGGATGACCAACGAGCATACAGTTCTGCTGATGGTAAATGGTGGTAAGTGCAGTCCACGTTCCCGTGACATTCATCCTCGATAACAGATTATAATGCAAATGCTTACAAAATGCATTGTTATACTTGAGATCTAAGGTGGAATGACTTGTCAACAATATATATATATATATATATATACATGGTATATTGTTTTATATAATATAATCGTAAAGCGTAAAGTATGAATAAATAAAAATACTACGTACTAAATGTACAGGCGTATAGGACTGTAAAATGACCCTTACTTAGGACATATAATAAAATATTCTCATTTAAATTTACTTCTTATTCAATAATTTAGAGTATCACTTCCTTCCCTTACTTTATTATTCCAACACTTACAAACATTTCGATTATATTTAATTTCCTATATATTTCTTTTATTACACATTTTTACAAAAAAATAATTACAATAAAATATTCATTTAAAAGGAAATCTTACTTCTTATACAAATAAGAAGTAAGATTTCCTTTTAAATGAATATTCTCATATTTAGTTTTGGTCAGTTTTGATAGACCACACCGATTTAATAATACATTTTTAAATGTGTATTTTGCATGATATTATATTGAAACAATAAACATCAATATATATGACAATATTTTAAATGAATGGCGTTCTGCTTAGAAGTAGCCTAAGAGATTATAGCCACACTTATTTAAATGCTTACAAATCAAAAAATAATGTTTCGTTTAAACAATATCCGAATATTGAATTCGAGCGTACAATGTTGTCGCAGACGATAAGTCGGCATTATTCGGGTCAATCAATCAATCGATAACAAGAGAAAACTTTCGTGTTAATACTTTTACCTCACCTATATACCTTCTTGCCACCCTTTACAAACATTGTTCATTTTGTATATCTTTTTTTTTTTGAACATACACTTTATTTAACTTAAATTGAAGTACGCAAAATGTTTAAAAAGTTTCTTAAGTACTCGTAGTAATCTGTTTTCTTCGTTTCTCTAGGCTGCTAATGTTTCTATTACAACCTTCATGAATTTTGGTTTCATTTAACGCTCGTTTTCTTTCTGTTCGCAAACAAATTCCTGTAAAATAGCTCGACGGTGTATACATAAACTTTAAACATATAGTTTACTAATTTTGCTATTTAATAGCACATTCAGTGAAGTTATTGTTTAAATTAATATTACGTATGTTTTCAATCTGTATCGAAACTAAACTAAAATATGGCGACTAGAAATATCATGCACATTAATTTAAAACTTAACTGTCTGTTCTTTTTTTACTTAGTCCTGTATTGCATAATCGCAAAGACGTATTCTCAGCCACTACCTTACGTACTTTACCTCACTAACTTATCAACATAACTTTATTTAAAAATTGTTAACAATTTTAATAGCTAAACATAAATACCGCCTTTAAATTAGTGCGATTAGAATAACGCTTAAGTACATTTGCAATGCAGATGTGAGCATTACTATCTTATCTAAATCCCTCCACATTAACTCTACAAGATTTAGCAACGTAATATGAATCATAATTAACTTGAAACCTAAATCCGCATACATCAATGTTGAAATGCATAAATTAAAAACAATTCTACTTACTTTAGCGATGTGATTTGCAAACGGTTCTGTTTTCAAAACGAAAATTTTGCAGAATTTGCTAATCTCGTTATTAACTATTTATAACAGGGCATACATGTTTTAATTACATAGCTGTGAGTTTACACAGTATTATATGAGCAATTCATTAGCCACAATAACATATTATTTATTTACAATGTTTATATTGAGAACACAGACCAAGCTATGATAGAATTGCCTAAATATTTATATTTATCATAAAGTTCAGTACGACATTCCTAGGCCCCGTGGATGCATTAATTTGCTATATGCTTATAATTTATTTTGCTACATAATTTACATTAAATTCATACTTGTGTGAGTCTTTTTTTAAGCTCATGTTTATGGCATTATTTCTACACCGATACAGATATTAAATAATAACAATTGTTAAGTAAATTAATCATATTATTTTGTTAAATCCGTAATAATTTTATTTTAGTTTTTATAAACAACTTTAAAAAGGAGGTTCTGGAGTAAAATCCTGGGCTAATAAGATATCAACGCAGGGCACAATTTTCGCGGATCATAGATTCACCCGCGTCCGAAGGAGACCGAGGCACGCCCTCGACGACCCCGACGACGCGACCACCAGGGCCTAAGCTCTTCATAAAACACTACACACATACATTGCACCCTCATACCACCCCGCCGACGGCGGGGCGTCGCAAACAAGGTTATTCACGATACCGCCATGTCACAGGCCAGTTCTCTCCAGTCAATACAGTTAGAAGCGTCGCTGGAGTTTCTTGCACCACTTCTTCTCCAGCGCCCACGCACTCCAAAGTGGTGTTACATACAGCCAATAATAATAATAATACAGATATTAATGTAGATAATTCTTAGTCAGAAGCACTGACCGAGCCGAGGTTCGGCCCTCTCGGGCACCTTCGAGTCAGACGCTCTCGCGGAAAAGGGTATCGGTCCAAGCCGAGGCTCCCTCTCGGGAGCCCTTGTGCTGGTTACCCACTAATATAGGTCTCGACTGAGCGGCATAAGCGCTCGGTCACCTCAACCCGGCGAAACTGTAAAAGCCCTCGAGCTAACAGCGGCAATCAGCAAGAAAAAAAAAAAAAAGCTGGGCACAATGTTCTGTTCTAGGGAGAGTATTGGACTGTACGCCATACGACTCCACTGTGGATTAGGGAACTTCAGATCTCATTGAAGTATTTTTTTTTATCCATCTGTTATACATACAAGTTACTTCACGCCATTTTCAATCACCGCCTAGCAGGAAGTAAATAAACTCTTCAAATTGTAATTAACAATATCCAACTCCCAGCAGGTCGAAAAATCGGTTTGCTTGCATACCGTAATATTTAAAGCGAGTGGACTAACGGTTTAGTAAGTTATAATGAAATAATGCTTGTCTCCTTGCACACCCCGGTATATCTCTAATATTATTTAGTACATCCCATTTTAAACAGAACTATGATAATTTCGAAATAAAAATCTTAAAAACTACTTTTGATGCCTGCGTACCAAATTTGAGAGCCATCAAGCTATGAAATCTTCTCAAACTAAAAATTGTACTATCAGTGATTATTTCAGCAAAATATAATATAAATTAATAAAGAAAATAATAACCGTGGAAAATATATAGCAAATGTTCATTCATAATTTTTATAGGCTCTGTAATCGATATTTCATGTTTGATTGTTAAATTTGTCAATATTTTTGTGGAACTCGTATAAACACCCCAATTCACTGGAAGCAGGTGGCGAAGAAACCTGTAGCCGTCTAAAGTGAGCCCCATGTTTGACTTGCAGCCGTACTGAATATATGTACAAAAATTATTAATTTCAATTCTGTGTATTATTTCATTCTATTCGTAAAATATATTTTTAAAACCTTTACATGAAATATAAAAAAAAACGTAAATTTACAACACTTAATTTTGTAAGCTTTGAAAGACTCTACATAAATTATCTTGAAAATGTTAATAATCCGCTAAGTAAGTTCCTTACACTCGCCATTCGTAATACAGCATCATTATGCTACTATTTCAAGCTAGTATGTTACAAGCTGTAGAGTTCATTGGATTGAAAATAGCATTTAACATTAAAGTTATTTTATTGAACTAAAAGGAATCACTTGTAATACTAAAATATATCATAGGAAATTCACTCAGTACATTCATTTTTGTTAATTTATACTATAGTATAAAATGATACCTGCGATCGACAGTTTGTCAGCTACACCTACACATGTAGGCCGTATCCACCATTTTCATCATTCGTCTCCCTGTTTGTTTGCGATTGATGTTACGAATATTCCTTGCACTTTTTACGACAGTTTTTTTGTTACTTATTTGCTCGTAAGTTTTTGTTGTATCTTTCCTTGTTACGATAACTACGAGTCTATAGAGGACCTGGAAAGCAACTCACTCAGTGCTGCATAACTGAAAATGTAGCATTTTAAGGAGGTTCCTTGGTGGTGTGGGCGTTTCAATGGAAACAAAAACCAAGTTGGTTGTCAAAACTAGCGGCAGATTTGGAGGTTTGACAGTAAACCGAAGTATTGAAAAGATATTAGGGGATCATGTCATTCTTTACGCAGGCTTTATCGGTGAAAAAGTTGTGCTAATGCAGCACAATGCCGTCAACTTACTGCAGCTTCGGTACCTGCAGTAGATCGAAATTGAGTGGACATGGAGCCAGTATTTAGTCTGGACTTAAATGTTATTGAGGATTTATGGGACGAGCTTAAAAAAAAGTTCAGGCTATAAATCCTGTTCCATCTACGAGATCGTACCATCGACACTCGCTATTGAATGGCGTTTTCAAGAAACTGAATAATCTTATCCGGTCTACCGGTAAACGGATGGGTAACCCTAAATATTGAATTATTTTTTATTATTTAATTTATGATTCTTTTGTCTTTTTCTCTGTATTTTCTTCAAAGTGAATGTTTTCTTATTTTAGAGTTTAACACGAATGTTGTATAAATACTGTTTTTTTTGGTAATAAAAATAATTTATTAATATGAATGTCATTTAAAGCTAAAACCTTTAATCTATAAAATAAATCTGAGCAACAGATTTTTTACGAAAATATTTTGACCGCAAGCGTAAGGCGTAAATCGATTTTAATTATGAGTGTAATTATTAATAAGAATACAGCTGAAAATTAATTTAACACGATGAGACTTGGGTAACAAGGTAAATTTACTTCAATTTAACTCAAGTTAAGAGCTTGTAAATATTTTAATTTCATTAATCTACTTCTTAGTAGATCCATAGAATTAAACAATGTTTTAGAAGAAATAAACTATTTTTTTTTTTTTGATATTTCACAGGACACTACAAAAATTTAAGGTTGACATAAATACATCGTGAAAAGCCTCGAAGGCTTTTCGGTTTTAAAGCTTCCATAGAAAAATGATGAAGTCATATAATTAGCTACATTGGAAGCGAGAAAGGCTTTTTAGATGGGGGTCTGGTTATGTTTGAGTGAAAGACAGACTACCATAATGTGATGAATGCAAATAATTTTGAGAAGTGGCTAAAGGGAAATTTACCGAAATTAAAAAAAATCTTTTTGGTGTTAGATAATGCCCCTTTCCACCTCCGTGAGATAGAAAAATCTTCTACTCTGGCGTGGCGCAAAGCTCAATACAGTGGCAGACCTCAAAAAATTTATATTTCCAAGACACAATAAATAAAGCAGAATCATTGGGAATCATTAATGAAGAAAAGTCTAATTATCAAAATTAAAATAGGTGATTAGCTCTCTGCCGAGTACGGTGTCACCATCTCAAAACTGCCATCTTACCACTGAGAATTGAATTTTATAGAACTATTACGGGCACAGATAAAGAGGCATGTCGCAAGAAATAGCAAAAATTTTCAAATGGCCGAAATTTAAGAATTGTTTCGTGATGGGCTAACGTAGGTGACACCGCAACAGTGGTCGAGTTTTATCGATCATGTTATTAAAAAATAATACAATTTGATGCAACTCTACCACCTTATTGATGTAAAAAAAGAGTCATAAAGTGTAACAGACTCAGATTCTGAAAGTGCCTATTCAGAAATAAATAATGATTTAAAAAGTTCGGTTTGTATTAATTCTTTTGCCCTTTACTCGTTCCCTTAAATTATGATGTTAAAAGATAATTAGGCACGTACGGTAAGCAATACTCTTAAAGTATCCATTTCCGACTTTTATCTTGCTCACGATAAATATGAATACGTGAAAAAAATGATTGGGATGAATGGCAGATCATCAAGTATGACTTAAATTTATATTTTGAATATCACACTACAATTATAAATCCATGTTATTTATAATACTGAACATTTAAATTCAAACTAATAAACTATAAAAAACTTAAAAAAAGAGAAATAACAATGTTTTATACTCGATCCCTCGGGATGCAACACTATTTTTACCTTACGATACGGTAGCAATCCACGAAATGTCATTTTAGTCTAGTAAATTAATAATCAGACTATGGTCGCTTTTAATTCTCTGCAATGGGTATCGCTTCGTATCTCAACCAAAAACTGTCTGTAGGTTTGTTTTTATCTCTTTAATTATTTTCTTTTTATTATTATGTCCTTTATTATGAGACTAGCGAACGGAAGGCTCGCTATGTAGGGAACTGTCCGTAACCGCGATCCGACCCAGTTATATTGCTCTATAAATGTCGGGAATGTTCTAGTCGATCATGATGTGACTGTCTCAACCCTAGACACGTACGGCTGCCCCTAGTACATAAAATCGGGAACATTCCGGATCGTACTTAGAGATGACCATTTCGTTCTATCGTGCAAGTAACTATACTTCTCAAACATTTTTGGAATATTCCGGAAATATTATCGATTACAATCGTCTCTCTCTCTCTTTCCCGCATATAGACTGCTCACATGTCTAGAATTTTCCTGAGACACGAACCTATATACTCGTCCCTCTCTTTCGCGCATCCGGCTCACACCTCTTCTGGAATGTTCCAGAGATATGATCGTACATACTCGTCTCTCTTTTACACACGTATATGATGTTTTCCTTCTTACACACATTCTGGAATGTTCCAGAGACAAGTGTAACTGATGTAGAACTAGGCCTGAAACAGCCTGAAATTGGTTTTGAAGAAACAGTGCCAAGTAATTGATATTGTCCTGAAACGGCTTGTAAACGTATTTTAGTCAGCTAAAAACAGTGTAAACTTGGAGTATTTTCGTCTTTCTGATTTACTGCTATGTGTTAGATTTTATTCTGGAATAACTTGTAAATAAACGCAAACAGTGAAAATAAAAGAAAATGTTTCTGCGAAGGTATCTTTAACCCGTCTGTAACTGCCCCTCTCCTTAGAGATACTCGTCCCCAGCATCATTAGATCCATTATAACATGCCCATCGATTCACGAGCACAATTTCAGGCATTTTTCTAGCACTATCCACCTTTTCCATCATTTGCTGCTTGCCACTCTCAAATGTTTGTCCTAAAATAACTGTTATGTGGAAATGGTAAACACTGTTGGCAGAACTACTTTTTAGGAAGAATTCCTCTACCGTACTACGAACTAGTAGCCGTCAGGAGCTGAATATTACGACATGACGATGGGTATCCCTTAACAATATGCTTTAGAAGCTGGTACTTGATCACCGTGCGCGAAGCTCTAGTGTATAAAGTTAACTCAGATTTATTCCCAGTGATTTCTCAGCCATCCTATCTTAAGTCTGAGAGATCATGACTGGTCAGCCCCCATCCCGTGGTCCTGGCATTTACTCGTTGGTCTGCGGCAACGCCCGTTACTACATCCACTGCACCCCATTCACTGCTCTTCATTATTCCCTGAATCTCTTTTAGGGCATGAAAATCTCATATAAACCCTATATACCCCAACACGCATAACATGTGGGTCTGTCTCTAGATTTTACTTTATCTGTCACCGTTCGGACGCAGTACGACCGATCTTTGCGTACTGTCTCTACTTCCCGATCTGCAATCCCATCTAGCAATGCTTGCACTAACATACTATCAACCAGAGATGGTGGGTGGGATAAGTAAGCCTTTCTAAACAGTTTTTTAATTTCAAATTCCATTGATGCAGATTCTTACCACCTGTCTCAGTAGTACTCTGTCCGTTAATTGAGACCTATAAACGTGTTCCAGATGTGAATCCCCATCACATCTCTCGAGTATCCCTGAGTCGCTCTAAAGTCACCTCTCCGACCATGGTATCTTGATCCCACAGCCTTTAGTTTTTAGAAAGGAACCTTACATACCTAACTAACCTTTCGTGGGCAAGGATGGGTTGTGATGGACTCGTAGCGACGAAAACCTCATGATCTTGCGACTTCGCAGCCTATGGGAGGACCACGGGCACTCCACCTGTCCGACGGCTCATCGGGGGATCCGAATCCACCCAGAAGCCATGACGGCTAGGAAAGTTAAACAATCCGAGACCCACGCGGTGACCTACGTTTACGTCTTCGTTGCCGATCATTATTCTGCCGCGGAGGACAGGGGAGCAACAAAAATTGGTCCTACTCGAACATGACCATCTCTTTCTATCCCGCGTATAGCTGTGTTTCTCATACATTTCTGGAATATTCCGGAGACATAATTGATCACAATCGTCTCTCTCTCTTTCATACGTATAAGCTGTCCTTCTCACATACGTTTAGTAATTTTCTGGAAACAGGTGGGGTACAACCAGCCCTGAAAACGAGTTTTCGAAAAATAGTGGCTATATAATTCATAGTCTTTTGAAGCGGCCTGAACAGTATTAACTTGGAGTATTTCTGATTTATAACTATGTGTTGCTTCTGGAGCGGCATGACAAACATGTTTCAGCTTGCTGAAAACATCTTTATTACGAAAAATTAAAAAAATATATTTTTGGGACTTCCTATTTTATTAGTTCTACTGCTCTAGCCGATCCATGTAGGAATGTCGTAACTAAAAACTAATGCAAAATAACTCTACCACTATGATAAATAAGGTATTAAGAATAACAAACATCCAAATCGTTAACTACCTACGTTCTACGTTCCACAAAACTCACATTCACACTAGATAAGAAAATATAACGTGCACGTTGACGTCACCCTTGAGGTTTATTTAATTATACCAAATGTTAAAGTAAAAATGCCTGAGATATGAAAAAAAAATTTTATATACACCAAAATTTATTATAATATATTAAATAAATTAATTAATTAATATTTTTTAAATTTAAATTACTTTAGAGTATGTTCTTGAACAGTGTATTGCTTTAGTTGGACCAATATACTATTGTTGAACGATGTCTCATAACATATTTAGATAAGTGAAATTAATTGTATTCACGGAACAATATGCTTGTGTCAACTTTTAAAGCCATTGTCCTTTTGATTACAATTAAAACAATTACAATAGTTGGTTAAAATATATCGCAAGTGAACACTGTCACCACGTTCAGTTCAACAATACGCTCACCGCTTTCGTGTTGCGGTTATAGTTGTTAATTAACGTTATCTTCAAAGGCCGACGCTAAATAGATTAATAATTCCTATTGACAAACAGTATGACTCCATCATATCGCAGTATCACGTAGTGTTTATCAGTGATAAAATAGTGATACTAGAAATAACACTAAACTTACATTATTTAAAATCGTTGTTTCTATTACCGCCGAGTACGTAACGTAAGTCAAACATGAATTCAGAGAAACGAAATGTGTGCTTGTAATAAACGTTTTGCAATTAATAAACTCGTAGCTTTAATTGTATTTTGCATTTTTTTATTAATAATTTACGAATACAATTTCCGCCGAGAAGTAATCGAGTTGTATCAAATAAATTCGGATAAAAAATATAAATTTAACGTATTAAATATATTTGAAGATAAACACATAGAAAATGTTTACTCCTTTTATAATAAAAGACAGGTAACTATTTGTGTAAATTTTATTTTAAAATTATGTTTATTTTATATATATATATATATATATATATATATATATATATATATATATATATATATACATAAATATATATATATATATAATTTTATTTTATATATATATATTTATAATTTTATTTTATGTGAAAATTATATATGTATCCATGTATCCATGTTTGTAACTTAAAATAGTTTATCTAAAATTTTATTTTTCTAGACTTGGAGTACATCGAATTTAGGATCAATTTTATTCAAGAATATTAGAAGTAATACATTCACGCACAATTCCAAGAAAAACGGAACATTTATTATATTGATTTGGAAATATTACGATTGGTTACAAGATCGACATTTGTACAACTTTGGATCTTCACGGTGAATTTTTTCTTAATATTTATTATTGTCATAAATTCACTTAAAATCGTAAACTTTGTATTAAAGTTAATATCAAGTATAAAAAAATTGATAATTTTCTTTGCGAAAACATTACTCCGTTAATATTGTACTTTCAAATAGCAATTTACGAAACATATTTGTTTATTTCTTTGTAATAAATAACATGAAATATTTTAAAATTACAGACAGGACGTCTCGTTAGACGGATGCAGTGTCAAAAATTGTGTTTTTACTAAAAGTGAACAATACTTAGAAACGGCTAATGCTGTCGTGGTGCATCTACAACATGGACAATTCCCAAATACAAAGAAAAGAAATCCACATCAAAAATGGATATTCTTAAGCGATGAATCCCCGTGGAACACCTTTTCCCTATCGAAACGAGGCCCTAAATTACAAGATTTGGCATATGTTTTCAACTGGTCCATGACTTATAGGTAATAGTTTTAAATTTAAATTTTCGTTAACACGACTTAGAAAGTTTGTATGCATTTAAAAAATACAACATGTATCTACGAGTTAACTTCCTGTTTTAGAACCAAGTGACTAGCCATTCCATCTCAATCCTCAGGGATATTAACACAAGTGCATTCTGAAATGTCTTTACTTACCATCAGATATACTGTGAGTTCGTTTACCACCTCTAATATTACAAAAAAAGATAAAACCTACGGAACGAAATATATTATAGGCTGTTAGAATCTTCGTTATGCAAAGGCACTCAGTATAGTCGCCATAGAAAATGATAAAAATACGAGATGATACGGAAAAAAATTAATTGAATTGTTTCGTATTGTTTATATATTACAGAATTATTTATATGGAAAATTTGGTTCCTTATTCAATTTCAAAGTACGCAATAATCCTTGTTGAAATGACCAATTGCATTATAATAATTATTAATTCATGCGTTTCATTCAATGAAATGGATTATTTGTTTTATTTAATTATTTTAACTAATCAACGATGTTAATATATAATCGAGTAACACCTTCGAGTCTCGCTAAGCTAAGACTTTATTTTCCGTTTTTATACAGTTAATACTGAACTAGGATTAATGTTATCATATATGATATACCTACGTGAATATTGATTTCAGAAGTGATTCGGACGTGCCTGTACCATACGGGCGGACTATACCATTGTCAGATGCATCTTTTATAGAAGCAGTGCAAAAATCAATACCTGATTTAGTTCCAGATTGGAATAAAAAGCGTCATGATGTGTTAGCAACGATTCTGATGTCTAATTGTGGTGTTCCTCATCGAATGTCCTATTTAAAAGAACTAAGGAAGCATATAAAAATCGATGTGTTAGGAGGTTGTTCAGATAATCTTAAGAACAGGTAAATTTTTAGTTTCTATTAAATGGTATATATACATATATATACAGTGGTAGTGGGGTGGACAGCGGTGGTCAAATAATTAAAGATACCTATTTAGCTATATATAACTTTATGATATTTAATAAGAAATAAGTTTTAATTCTACTTTAATGACTATTAATAAATAATATTAACAATCATTACATTGCACTAACGTCATATTATTAAAATGAAGATAGTAAATACTAGTATTTAGTAATTGTTGAGACTTTATTCGTTTTTTAAATAAATCATAAACTTTCTTTATCTGCTTGCTGCTATCCACCTAATTAAAGATAGTTTAATGTTTCATCGTCTTAATTCACAATTTAAACTCTTATTTTTTCCATTTTCCCGGGCTTTTTCAAAAAATGCGCCTAAAGCAAATCTAGTTTATCGTTATTCCAATATTAACGTCATTTTGATCATTTCAACGAGCTACTACGGGAATAAATCAAAAGTGGCGATTCCCCTAAAAGGAAGATCATTCGGAATTTTTATTACAAAGGTTGGTCATAAGATTTGGTAGTGAATGCTATCAAACATTTCAAAAAGCTTATCACAACAGGAAACCGACATCTAGAAAAACAACCCCACGTGAAGACTTAAGAATGATATTGTTAGACAGAAAGAACCGTTTAAAGGATCAGAGCTTATTCGTTAGGAAGTATTTAGTGCTCGAGGGTCGAGATGTGTCGAGTGTCAGCAGAACAACTAGAAGATGATTATGTGGAAAAATATCTCGTAAGGTACTTTTTAAAAAACTCCATTTGTAAAGTAAGCAAATATTAAAGCTAGATATAGAGTATGCAAAAAATATGAACATAGGATTGAACGTGAGTGGAAAAAATCACTATTTTCGAATATATCAAAATATTACTATGATTAATTCTAGTGGAAATCAATATGTGAGTCGTACTCCAAATAAAGAGATGAATTCAAAGTATACAATGAAAATAGTCAACCATGGAGGAGGGAATATCAAATCTGTTTTTCCGGACATGGTATCGGACCTGTTACGCGAATTGTAGGCAAAATGGATAAATTCCAGTATAAGCTTAGAGGCATTAGGAGTGACTATGTTACCCTATTCAGAGACAAGTTTGCCGGATTTTTGAATTTACCATCAAGACAAAGGTGCAAAACACACATTGTTTAAACATTGGCTATAAAACTTTCAACGGAGCCAATCAGTAACGGTCTCAGATTAGCCCCCATACAGTAGCGACATCAACTCTATTGAAAATTTGTAGTGCCATGTGAAAAGAAAGGTGGCCACAAAACATACCACTAACATTCATACACTTTATAAGACTTTTAACATGAGTGCAAAATCCAATATCAATTTAAGGAAATTAAAAAAAATGGCGGGCTATTACTAAAAGGCTGCCAAAGGACATGTCTACAATTAATTATAACAAACTTTAATATTTATTACATTTATTTTTCTTAGTTTTCTTAGTGTGTCTTTAATTAGTTGGCCATACCTTTGTCCAATTCATACAACTTAAAATATAGTTATACAGGATAAGCACGTAGGACGTCCCAATTTTATTGAAAATATAATATAACAAATAATATAAATATTATTGCAAGTTCCTATAGTATTCAAAATAAAAATAAATATTTATAAATCGCAGATAATATAATATTCCTTGAGTTAATTATGTCACCACCACTGCATATAATATGCATGTTTTTCCAGTGCCAAGGTTCTTTGCGGGAAATTGTAAATTTTTGGTGATAACAAACGACGGACATTTATTTATAAGTCATAAGCTTAATTAATATTTTACACAGGTATAACATGCATTAACAGCACATGTTACTTATAAAAGCTGATAAACATATAAACCATATATATATACGACCTATACAAGTATACAACATACCCATTGATGCAGGCGGCTTGGACCCCTAAGGGTCACAAAACACAATATTAGAATAAGCGCGTTAAAATAATAAGAAATTATGTAATGCGAGTAAAAGAATATAATTAATTGCCAATGTCAATTAGTAAGTCAATGGCATTTTGTGGTGGCACGATAAATATTTAATTATTAATTAATAGTTTTAAATGTTTCAGCTGCCCAGGACATTTTCGATCTGATTGTCCCATTATATCCGAGTACTTGTTTTATTTGGTATTAGAAAATTCTATGTGTCGGGAGTATTTGACGGAGAAAGCTTTTTATCACGCTTATTATAAAGGAGCAATTCCAATTATAATGGGACCTTCAATAGAGGATTGCAAGGATCTACTGCCGCCAAACTCATTCCTACACGTTGATAATTATGCCACTGCTCAAGATCTTGCCATAGAAATTGATAAACTTAGCAAGGACATTCCAAGGCTACTAACTTTTCATGAATGGCGGAGACATTTTCAAGTTTATAATGAACATGGGTATTTTGGTTCAAAATCCAGACATTACTGCAGAGTCTGTGAAGCGTTAAATTATAATGACGACAAAGTCAAGGTATATGACGAAAATTCCTTAAGAAACTTTTTAGATCCATCTTTACTGTGTAGATAGCTTAATTTTTCGATCCATACATATTAATTATTTATTATACAATGTTATTGGTTTATTCTTATTAACCCTTACACACAAAACACAAAACATCCATTGTTTTCATTACAATGAATGCTAATCAATGATTAGCTTAAACTAAATATCTATGTTTTACTTATGCCTACAACATATTATGATATCATTAAGGTTAAGTCGGTGTCGCTGGGCTGGTGATCTTCCAGCTTGAAGCTTCCGTAACTCATCATTGGGAAAACGCACTAAAGACCAAAAGAGAGGCCTCGGTCTTTTACAACGAAGACTTTGATCTGGTTTGGCACTAAGCATTTCTTTTGCATTTCCGTAAAAATTTCCTGAAAAATTATACAACAGAAATCATCAATGTCGACAGTCGATACCGTATACTCTGACACCAAACCCTTGGATCCTAGAGTTCAACAGGTTTGTATGGTGTCGCCCAAGATGTCACTTCAGCATATCAATGACGTGATGCAAATTAGTAGAATTCATTGCTATGCAAAAACTTACTACCAATCCCAAATAGTAACCGATCACATCTAGTCCAGTTAATAACAACAACCTTAGGAAGACACAGGATTCATGACTATACATGTTATGTGTTGGCGTTCTATGCCTGGTCGCTGCGCTCCGGTGTGGTGAGATCATCGTGCGCCGTAGGCTCAACTCCACGCACTTCGAACGGAAAGTATAAATTGTTTAATTACGAAGGCCTGGTTGAGCTACTTAAACTTCAACAATTGAATAAATTTTAGATCAAGTTCCAAAAAGTAGAACGGGCATAAAATTCAGATGCCTTTTATATTACTATTTTTTTTATAATTATTAATAATATAATAAATAATAATAATAATTTATTTATTTCAAGTAAGATAAACTCATTTGTTAGTAACATTTCATTTTGCTTAAAACCTATTGTTAGTAGAAAGTACATATAAATTTATACTAACTTAAATTATACTACTGGCTTGACTGTGCTTATACATGCCGTATCCCCATCACATGCTATGCGAGACGGTGCACCATCTGTTTACATAAACACAGTCAAGCCATTGAGCGATCATACTCAGGATGCTGTTGCAACTGGCCCGCACCCTGTGCACCAGAGACGCACACCCCTTGCGCATGGTCGCAAAAAAACATGCCACCTGTGCATCCGTGAACATCCCTGAAGCACTACAGAAACGGGGCAGCCCCAACAACATCCTGATAGGTGGCATGCTATGGTGAATATTGCGCCCAACCTCAAAGACCATGACCTCAGACTTATTTGCATTATATTGCAGGCCATGTATTTCAACATATTGTTCACATATGCGTATCAGTTTTCTGAGGCCGCAAACCGAAGCACTCAACAGTTCCATATTGTCTGCATAGCTGATATTATTTACACATATGTGTATGTGACAACCCATTCTACTGCTACTCAGTCTTTCAATTAACTCGTTAACATACAGATTAAAAAGCGTAGGAGAGGTCAGTCCACCCTCTCTCACCCCACAATCCAGCCTGTATAGGCGCGAGAGCGCCCCGGCCCATTGAACACTATTAATCTGGTTTCCGTACCAAAACTTTAAAATATTGAACAATTCGACCGGTAAATTTCCATCTTCGAGCTTCCGCCATAAGACATCATAGGAGACCAGATCAAAAGCCCTAGATAGATCAAGGAAGCTGGCATACACTGACGTTTATTTGTACATTTGTATCATTTAGGTGTTCATTGATTGTGTAATAACTACCTCGCTTTAAATTATCCTTGACTATTAATTTAAATTTAGGTAAATTCATTACGCAATTTGATATCATAATGCTAATGGCAGTTTGGTACCGTACTCCCAGTTCGTATCTATCATTAAGTAGGCAAGACTGACTGACAGAGTCATACTATGTCACAAAAATAAAATATACACTAAGAAACACGTTTTCTTGGATTTAGAAAATAAACATTGTATTAAGCTAAAAATTCCTTTGAGTTACAAACAATATCAACATTAATAAAACGTTCCATTTTCTTTCCGTATTTATAAGAGTTTTATGAATAAAATGTTCGAGTGGTAACTAGGTACATATTATTATTTAAAAAGCGCCACTCTGCGAGAATGTTGACTTGTCAAACATAATGTACTTTACGGGGAAATACGAATTGAATCAGTACGTAGGATTATTTTGACACGTGGCTATTTCCTAATTTACACTTGACTGATTATGATGCGCTCTTATTTGCAGTCATAAACTTCCCTATTTACAATATAACAGAGTAATTATTATATTGTGTAATAATTATATAACAGAGGTCAACATATACTCTTATATATTTAAGATTTATCGGTAAAAATACAAATATACATATTTTTATTTAAATCATTATTTATAGTCAACTGTAGCAATATATAGCAACCGTTGATTTTCTGCTAATGAACTTCACAATTGGTAATGGCCACGAAATTGTTTAATCTGAAAAACGAACTTAATTCATAATTAATTATTAACTGATATATGCCTTATTAGGTCTAACATGTTGTATATAAAACTCCCATAAAGATAGAAAAACACCGTACGCTTGATTGTAAGTCCATGAAATATTTATTATTATTAAATTTTAGACGATATTCACAATGATGTGAATAAAAGACAATGATTTTACATATAAAACACAACGCGTTTGTTGTCGTTTAGAAAACTGTAATGAACTCTTGTTCCGTTAATTTATTCTATTTTTAAATATACGATGATTGAGTTGGCAATTTATTTTCACTTCTTATTACACAAGTAATGAAAATGACTATTTGTTAGTGTTGCGAATATGATTAACGCGGTATATGTGTGAGTTGGGCGAGATCGGTACGCGTAAAAAACATATGATAACACTTCTTGCATGTTTTTTCAATTCTGAAAATAAAATAGTGACACTAAGTAACATAACAAAACGATACTAACAATGTTTAAAATGTGTGTTTCATTTGATAAACCCATAGCTTTAATTCCATTTTACATGTTTTTGTTAATAATTTACGAATATAATTTCTGCTGAGAGACAATGAAATTTAATGAAAAAATTGAATTAAATGTATTAAATATGTTTGATGATGAAAACGTAGCTATATTTGCAATTTTAAAAGTACAACAAAAATGTTGTCTTACTAGAATTGGAGAACATCGAATTTAGGATCAATTTTGTTTAAAAATATTAAAAGTAATACATTCACTTCAACAACCAAGGAAAACAGAATATTTGTTATATTGATTTGGAAATATTACAATTGGTTACAAGATCGTTACATTTATACAAACTTTGTACTATAAATATTTTTACCGTTGTCACACTGCAGTTTATATCCAGCGACCGGAGAAGGAAGCCCTTGCAGAATACCACAAAGAAATACTAGTATAACGCTACAGTGTTTCGTAGCGATACGGAGATCCTTATTACTGGTGACGAGGCATTCCATCTTAGTACTCAGGGGTAACAGCGTATCTGCTTTATAGTTCCTTATCGAGGATGAATGTTACGTGTTACGGGGGTGTTATGGTTTGCAGGAATCACTTACCATCAGGTGAACTGTATGCCCGTTTGTCGCCTACATTACGTCAACTATAGTAAAGCTGCCTTAGCTGTCATAGCTATTTCGACAATTTAGTTTTCGAATTAAGTAATCAGCTCCTTAATATTTTAACTTTTTTATTATTTTCAACTAGTTATTGACCAAACATACTCGTATATTTCTTTGTAATGAATAACATGAAATATTTTATAATTACACACAGGACGTCTCGTTATGCGGCTACGTCCTTCAAGCCATGTGTTTTTACTAAAAGTGAACAATACTTAGAAACGGCTGATGCCATGGTGGTGCATCCACAACATGGATAATTTCCAAGTGCAAAGAAAAGAAACCCATATCAATGGAAAAATGGATATTCTTAAGCGATGGATCCCCGAGGAACACCTTTTCCCTATTAAAACGAGGCCTTAACTTATAAGATTTGGCATATGTTCTCAACTGGTCTATGACTTATAGATTTTCGTTAACACGACTTAGAAATTTTCGATGCTCTCAAAAAATACAACATATATCTATAACATCCTGTTTTAGAACCAAGTGACTCCATGATGCCTTAATATCTTAGTTCAAGTATACATAATGTTTTCTGTTTATTACCAGATTTCAACAATGGTAGAACCATGTTGCAGCTTCTTTCTAGCTGCAACATGTTGAGTTGGTTAAAAGGACCACGCACTAAAACAATACCACCGTAAAATAGAATCATAACGCTGCTATGGTGAGTGTAAGAATCCGGAGACTCAATTAGAGATAACAATCCATTCCATCTCAGTACAGAATCTTAGTTGAGTATAGACGTAGATATCACGGACCGCAGTCAATGCATATCATCAGGTAAATTGGGTGTTCTTTTGCTACCAATAATATTATATAATAAAGCTAATATCACCGTAACAAAATATATTTCAGGCTTTAAGTATTTTCGTTATACAGAGGCTCATACATCAATAATCGCATTCAAACAATTATCAGAAATATTCTGTCAGCACCATCTTCCCCAGTGCAATGCGGCACCAATTACAAGAAGACTCCATAGAGACTGATATCAATACAAGGCATTTTACGTACACAAATAACAACATCTTCATGATACTATTATAATATAAACAAGAAAACAATGTTCACATATTCTTTCTGACTTAATATACAAGATGAAGAGTATAAAAGAAAACATAAAATGTTTAATATCATTACGTGTCGAAGTTATGGTATATGTAATACAGGTGTTGTAAAACAAAGGTAAATATTATCATATATAATTTATCCGAATATCAATTTCAGAAAGGACTCAGAGGTACCTTTACCATAAGGGCGGACTGTACCATTGTCAGATGAATCACTTGGTAAGGCAGTCCAAAAATCAATAACTGACCTAGTTCCAGGCTGGAATAAAAAACGTAACGATGTGCCAGCAATGATTCTAATGTCTAATTGTGGTGTTCCACATCGAATGTCACATTGAATGTGTGCATAGCAATTTCAATGATGAACTGCGTGAGGGACGTCCTTCAACAGTCGCATGATAGAGGAAGATAAAAAAGTGACCTATCAGCAGATACAGGCAAGCTTAGGCATTGGTATGAGTCAAGTACAAAAAATATCACACGAACATTTAAGCGTTAAGAAGGTTTGCACCAGATGGATTTCCCATATTATGACCGAAGACCAGAAACGCCTTCACATGGAGAGGTGTCGCGAAATGTTAGAAAAGTTCAACGGCACCTCCGTTGAACTCGAATGCTGTATTTTACATCGTCACAAGTGATGGAAGCTACATATTGGTACGAACCTGAAACAAAAAGGGCAATCTGCTCAGTGGGTGTCCTTTCGAGGATCGACCATCTAAGGTAAAGAAAGAAAGAATTCATGGAAGAAAGATGATTGCCTCGTTCTCTGGTCGGAGAGGTCATTTCGCGACAGTTGTGCTGGAAGATGGAAGGAGTTACTGCACACTGGTATGTTAATTGTTTTTTGCTTGTTGTCTTGGAAATTGTTCGATAGCAGCGCCCTCGAAGCAGGATCCTCCTTACCACGACAATGCATCAGCGCACTCCGCAAATCAAACAACAACATATTTAGCTATGGCAGGTTTCGATATAACGAGTCATCCGCTATATAGTCCTGACCTGACGCCATGCGACTTTCATTTATTCTCAAGAACCAAAGATTAACTTTATATATATAGATATATATAAAGATGGCAACTAAACATAAACTGGCCTATAAACATGCAATGAAATATATCCACAACATATATCATGGCAAAAGTTTCATCTGAGACTGCTCGAAGTAGATAATGGAATGGATAATACTGGTTCTGAGAATGGTTTCCTACATTATGCGCTGTTGAATGATCGATTTTTCTGACCATATGAGTTCAATAATTTTTCGAAAGAGGAGGACTAAAGGGTAATATCAAATATGCCAGAGTGCCTCTTGTGGTTAACGTCAAAGCCCTATATCACGCCTCGTACATAGTATTTGAATAAATAAAGCAACAACAAAGTCAACCAATAAAGCTGGCACGGAATTATTAAAAAATCAATCATAAAATCTTAAATTCAAAGAAAAGGTTGTTTATTTAGAAGAGAACTGGACAAAAGGCGTATTGTACTCGAAAAAATAAAGCAAAATAAAGGCTCACCAACTTAAGGCTATGGATGAAGTCATAAAGCATGACTTACACAACAAAGTTCTAAACCTGCCTTATCTTATCATTGCAATATAAACCCAATCAAAAAATGTGTGTGAAAAGGCACAGCCTTTGGGGACATGAATGTCGTACAGCTTTGTGACCGCCTCCACCAAAGACTCCCAACTAACACTCTCCGCCTCAAGACGAAGTTTCTCAATGTTTAACCTTTTAAAGGAACGTAGGTTTGGGAGGTTTAAGGGTATAAGACAGGAAAATTAGGTCGTGACCGGAAAAACTCTTAAATAATTAAAATAAACATAATTAATTATATTTCTGTTCACATTATCTATAGACAATATTTCCCAATGTCTCGTGAAAGGTAATTAATAAAGATTTTAATCTATAAATAATCGGTTGATAGATATGACTGCAATTGTTCGATTAATTCATTTCATTATATAACTCACTAATACTGAAACACGGAAGAAAGAGAAGCTGGTATTGCAAGATAAAAATAAATTCTTTACACCAAAGCAGATCCATAAATTAAGGACAAATTTAGAACTTTTCTAAAGCTATTTTAAGACTAAGATTAATATCTTGTAATAAAACAAAATATTTCTAGGCTGGAATCGATCGTAGTATAAAGTATAAAAAACGATTGGAGTCAACCAAGGAGACGAATTGATTTTATTGACAGAGAAATATATTGCTAAAATTTGAAGAAAACTGTTTTTTTACATTAGAAACATGTTCAAAAACGAACAATTCACACTTTTAACATTGTTCAATTTGAGCCAGATTCTAGGTTATGAGATGTATTAATTGAGACAGATTCAAACATGTCATGTCATCCACTTTTAGGTTCGTCGGTTTCGTCGACTAGGTATTCTATATCAATTATAAGTTCTAAACAAAAGATTGATGAGATGCTCCAACTGAACAGAGCTGGAGAGAGGAGGATTTAAGGGATCATCACTATTGAACATCCTATTATTCAGTCCTCTTTTTAAATTATTTCAAAAATATCGGTGATTCCTGTTCATAGTCATTAAAATAGTCATAGATAATCTTACTAGCTACACCAAATCGCTTTGGCACCTCCCGAAATTTATGTAAAAGTAAAAAGTTATTTAAAACTTTATTAAAATTCAAGACGTAATTTTTCAAGATAATAAATTGTATTGTTAGTAGCAATAATCATTTAATTGATATTAAATGCATTAGTTATTCTGATCATAGAAAATGAAAGATGCATTCGACCAATTTTTAATTCACGCTATGGCAATTATGTTTTAGCGTTATAATTGACAAAACAATGTGACGTCAAACGTAATATTTCCACCAACTAATTTCCATAGTTTTCCATACTGCACAGCATATTTATATGTGCAGATTGCAGTTGCTGTCAGTTGCAGTATTGGTTATTACTCATATTATGGTAGTATTCAGATACTAGATCATTGAATATATTAATGTGCAATTATTTCATACATTTTAAATTATATTTTATTAATACATGAACGACTAAAAATAATGGATAGTGAAAACAATAATTTTCATAATTTGCAACTTGCCTTGCATCAGCAAATTGAGATTGAAAATGCAATTCTTAGTGAATATTTCCAAACAGAAAGTGCAGAAGTGAGATTATCCCCTGTTCAAATCCAACAGGAATATTTTGAGAACTTGCCGGATTGTGATTGGGTTAAGTAAGTGTAGTAATTTTTAATAGAAATTTGTAGTTATTGTACATATTACGCATTTAGATTTCGTTCAATAAACTTCAAAAACCTTAATATTAGCTTATATATATCATAGCTAACTGCAGAATTCGATTAAGTTTTTGTTTTATTTCTATTTAGGTAAATGCTTAGTCTAATTTTCATTAAATATTAATTTATTCCTACAGAGTTCTCTGTCGTTATTTATTTGATTGTATTATAATAATTATTTGGTAAAATTACAGATATGAAAAAAGTAATAGAAGTCATTTGCAGCAGAACATTGCTTTTGCACTATTTGGAGGTCCGAGTTTTGATGGAGATTTATTAAATGTTGAAAATAGTCGAGAAGTTAACCTTGAAGGTTACACATCTAGGCAGAAAGAACAAGTAATTAGAATATATGACAAGTTATGTGAACAAAGTATGTATAAATTTAAAAAATCTGTACTTGTAACAATGGTGGATGGAATGGTTTTAACAATGGTGGAGTCATGCTGCAACCGAATAACACTGCTGTTTTTAAGGGTAGGGATCCGTCGACCCGTGACTAGGTATTACATGGTATTCCTCTGGGGATACAACATCTTTGCATTATGACTGCTTATCAAGGATGAATGTGGGTGTCATAGACCACACATATCACCAACTGCGTGCTGCTTTGTCACCCACACAATAAAAATGACCTGTAAATATTGGAAATCCTGAATTGCGAACAAATAAATAAATATCTAGTTTTTGTTGTTGTTAGTAAAAAATATATATTATTTTGAATATTTTTTCTCTTTTTTCATTAGAAGTTATACTACCATTTTTTCACTTACTTTTAAGAAGGAACTAAATTATTCATATAATTTTTTTTTTATTTGCAGGTAAATATTCCCAAAATGATGAAGACATTGTTATATCAATTCTGTTAATTGTATGTGCAAGACAAAGCCCTGTCAAATTCTATAAAATTGAACCATCAAACTATTGGTTAGACCTACATCAGAGAAATGATATTGATATTTGGTGTACAGCTGTGTTTAGGGTTAGAAAGTGTATACCTACTACAGATGGTATGCACTTAAGTACATTTAATGCTAAATTGTAAAATTTACTATATACCTTAAAGTGTTTTTATAGCAAACCCCAATTAAGTTATAGATATTTGTAAAAATGTGTTGTAAAATTAAATATTTTAGGATGTTCAAACTCCTATAACTACAAATTTCAATGTTCTGAAAGCAATTCTTAAATATTTCAGTTCATTTTATTGTAAGTGGTCCCTGTGGTGCTGTCTATAGAAATGTATATCCATCCTAGATAAATCTCAAGTTTTCAAAAGATTGTTGTAATATTATTTGTAGTATTATATATTAAATAAATCATTAAGTAGTTTTCCAGCATGCTACACTCAATAAAAAATTCTAACCTCTACCAGATATCCTGTAATAGATCCAAACTTGTATACCACATTATCAGGGCTTGAAAAATAAACATCACTTAATTTTTTTTGTATGAAAACCAAACTACATCATAATAAATCAATTCAGGACTGTATGGTGAATAAAACTTTATTGTTACATTATTGTTGGGGAAAATCTCTTTTAGAGCTGAATTTGATCTTCTTTGCTTATGTGATGTACAAATTTGTCACATCTGTATTAACTACCATTTTCTTGTCAGTGGGTTATTGATTTTCCTGCATATATGTGCTACCTTTTATGTCTTTTCATATCTATGTAGGATTTAGCTTCTTGAATTCAACAACAAACCAGCCAGAAATGTTTGCCCATAATTTTCTAGTTTAAGTGCCTTGTTCTTGAGTTTTAAATTAAATTTACTTTTTAATTATGTTAATGTAAATTATCAAGTCAAGGTAAATGGTACATAACTGTGTGTGTAAGTGGTGTATATAAATTTACTAGGTTTCCATTCCCAACTTTGATCTCGATCATTGAAGTCTACATAGATGTCATGGGTGACAACACTAGTGCATTTTGAACTTTTGTTGAAGATGAATATGCTCGCTCAGTCAAACACAAAAGTTATGAGCCATGTAACAGCAATCAATATAGCTGAATATTGCTGATACAATTCAAAGTAAGAAATTGAACCCAGAATAGTGTAATATCTGTGGAGAATCCAGACGACTACCCTAAAAATAATATATTGAATACATGTGTGAATGTGGTATGAGGTTAGTAATGGTGTGATAACATAATATTTGATTTATAATTTCAGGGAAACCATGTAGAATGTACATTGATGAAAATGCACGAGTGTACCAAGATTGGGCTTCATATTTAACAAATAATACATTGCCAAAGTGTGTCATGATTGTTCCGGAGAATGGTGAATACAATGGTACTATTGTCGAGGTCAGGATACAATCAATATAACACAATTGCAATCAAAATCTTAAAACTTTCATTTACAGACATTTGGTACACTTAAACAGTTCACATATTTACTATTGAAACAATGTTTTTTTATCAGTAGATTACATTTATTATGAAGTAACAAGGCTAAAAACAATGAAACCTCATAAATAAAAGTTTTATAGTTACCAGAATTTTGGATAATATTGATATTTTTGTTTTCTTAGAAATAACCTCTATAAACATACATGACCTCGCATATATTATACTTGATGTAATAATTTTAAAGTTAATCCTTCTCTACGTGATTAGTCCCAGCTAATTGCTATTGAGCCTGTGTTGTTTGCTGTACTCCGCATAATTATGAAACGAGCGGTAGCTGCGTGGCACTTCCACTTGTCTTTAATATTCCTAGATTATATCTGTCGGCATCCATCTTAGAGATAATCACCTATTGACTCGAAAGTACAAAGCCTCGTTTAGCCGAGTCCCAAGCAGTGGTACGCGATGTTCCAAACGCGTAATAACATCGGCTTCGTGCCGTGTTCTGCGAAATGAATGGATGACCCTTAAGATACAAAATACTTCGTCGCAATTGCATACAAATCAAAACACAATATAAACATAGAGTGTGTGTTGAGTAGGGTCATATAGTATAGTAGAAGTCAAAAGATAAAGGAAGATTTTAAGTTAATAAAAACAGCTATTTCATGCACATTATTTTTTATTTCCTTGCAAGTTAAAATTTATGTGATGGATTAAGTGCATTTAAATATAGTGGCATTAAGAAAAAATGTGTTTCAGGGTGAAGAAGCATTTGCTGTGAAACTAACGGTGGCACCATCGCCTACATTAGGCCTTAAGGCGAGAGTTCTAAGTTCTGTTGACACAGCAAGCACAGTAGCTTCTTTGGGTGCTTTGGGTGTCCTTGGTGCTGCCGTATTCACTCCCGTCGGGCCAGCTGTTGTTATTGGAGCGACTGTTGCAACAGTTGCCACAGGAATATATGGTCTTGTCCGTTCATCCATACATCTAAACGATAGGAGGGTTCATGAGCAGGTAACTTAACTCTCCATCCTAATACAATAGGGGTAGAAGAAATAACAAGTGTTAGAGCTACACTGCAGTTTGTTTCTTACTGCAGAATGAATGGGTCAGCTCGACCGGGGTAGGACCACGCCCTCACAGAATACCGGCGTGAAATTACTTGATCTAATTACTCAATTTTCCATTGCAGACCTTAAGTCCGTCGGATGCGGAAGCCCGCGGTAGCTGGATCAACATCGCAGCTTCTGGCGTTGGACTAGCGGCAGGCGCTGCCACAAGTCTCCTATCACGGTCCGCTGCCGCCGGCACTAATTTGAGTAATGTAAGTTAATACTGTATAATTTCATAGTCAAATATACATAAGTTAAAAATTAAGTAACCACCTGTATATTGATTCCACATTTAGTATATATTTATTTATTTATTTACTCTTTATATTATAAGAATAATACATACATATATAGATATTAAATACATAATACATGTACAAATACACAATACATATGTATACAATAAACAACAAGTAAAACTCCAATGAAATATTAAATGTTTAATTAACCTGTTTAATCATCTAATAGAACATTGATTGACAAACAATATACTTGCTAAAAGCGTGAAGAAATATTAACTCCATGCAAAAAAGGCTATAGTTAGCTAAACTGATTTTTCATCAAAAATCCTCCTTTACATTTTGTCTTTTTTCACAAGTCTCGGCATACGGGCAATTAATTTGTTAATGGTGTCTTGTGATATATTGTTCTACATTTCGCATAAAGCATTCCTCATTTCTTCTCTCAAGGATGGGTCACGATTACTGACGTTCCTATCAAGCCCTTCCCACAAAAGTTCAATGGGATTAAGATCCGGGCTCTGCGGAGGCCAAACCATGTTTTTTAACACCCCTTGTGCCTCTTTCTCTTCTAAATATCCTCTACATAATTTTGAGCTATGCTTTCGATCATAATCTTGTTGGAAAATGAATTCATCTCCAATTATTCGCAACCCGGAAGAAACGGCATTTTGTTCTAAAATGTTTTGAGAAACAACCCCAGACAATAATTGAGCCACCACTATGCTTGATTGTTGGGACTACACAATCTGACATCATCTTTTCTTGGGCACTGCGTCGAACGTAAATTCTACGTTTTGAACCGAATAGTTCAAACTTGGATTCACCGGTCCGAAGTACTTTTTTAAAATCTTCTCCAGTCCAATCTCGATGGGCAAGAGCCCACTGCATCCGTTTTATCTTGTTTTGCGGCCTTAGCAGAGCTTTTCGAACAGCAACGCGACCATACAACTTCACATCTCTCAGTCGCTGTTTTACTATAGTCAATGATAATTACTTCAGTGCGGATTTCTGGTGCTGTTAGACGTCTATTTCACTTGCTGGTAACAACAATGAAATTATCTTCACTAGACGTGGTAGCTCTCGGCCTTCCCGTGCGTGGACGATCTTGAGAACTGCCTGTGTCTCTGTATCGAGTTATTGTGCCATGAACACAAGTCTTCGATAACTTCAGTTGTGAAGCAATCTCATGTTCGGATTTGCCTTCATTATGTAAAACAACGATGGCAGAACGCACTTCACTGCTAATTCTCGAGCTTTTCCGTTTATGACGTCTTCACTGTAGAAACCACAAGTTTAGATTTATTGAGATTATTTGTGATCAAACCCAAGTAAACTCAGGTAATAATAAGTCAGAAACACGTGTTTTCAAGAGCTAAATAATCCTAATCAATGACCAACAACGTAACAAAAGTAAAATAATTAGTAATGAGGACATTATAAAAATATTGACTCTACAACCACCTGGCTCTAGCGCAGCGTTTGTCGGTGCTTGAAAACAATAGATATTTATTGTCCAATAACTTGAAAGTAAACAAAAGAATGACTTCTTTAAATATTCGATACTAACAATAAAATTTGCAGATGTGCATTTCTTTTATTTATCCTATGGGATTTTATTAGAATTAATAGATATTATGTTGATAACCAACGCGGTTGCGGTCTTAAACTTTTGGGCGGCAGGGTATATATATATATATATATATATATATATATATATGTATGTAGTTATGCATCCCTCTCACCCATCTGTATTAGACTAGAGATGGCTTGTTCAGCAATTTCGCAATTTAGATATTTCAAACTTTCTCACAGTCTTCAACCGTAAGAAAGCACAGTCAGCGATACGATTGTTTTTCCGCGAAAACTGAACAAGTGTTCCCAGGAAAAATACAGCCCACTTTATTAAATAAGAACACATTTATATTCATTAATTTTAGTGCCTCCAAATCGGCAACACCTATCTTTTATTTTATTAAAGTAAAGCCTCAATATCGGCATTTAGTTTTATAAGTTTTAATTTAGTTTTTAAAAACATAATTAACTGCTCCAGAAATTTGACTGGCGCAGCTGGTAGGATTTCTTTGAATTAACGGTGCGACAAGTTACCCTCAAATCGGGAAACCCGCGAGAAGCCGTATTTCGAGAAATCCGGAACCAAACAAATAAATTCGTCAAACGGGACAACGAGCTGAGGATGGACGTTATCGGCTGGTAAGTACAAATTTTTGCCATCCCTGTTGTTTCCTCCCCAGTAGTTGCACAAGTAATAAAATATATTAATTGTTAAATGTGGGATCGGAACTCTCCCTATATAACGTAATCTGGTTGTCTTATTAACTTCTAAGAACAGATCGTAATATTATTATAGTAGTATTGTGAATGAAATAATTTGTGTTATGTTTTCAGTGTAAAATGTTGACATGCAATTAAAATATTTACAGCGACAAATTGATATTGAATAAATTTAAATAAAAAAAACTCCATAGTTTTAGCAAGTATATTACAAAGTTTTATAAACTAAAATTTTAACATTTTACATTATTATATTGTTTTATTTTGTGTTAATAATAAGTTGTAAAAATGTGTGACGAGGAATTAATTGCAATTCCGCGTGAAATTTTAAATTTAATTCCGGTGTTCGGTGGTGACAAAAGACAGCTAAATTTGTTCCTTAGAAAGAGTGAATATGTAATTGATAGATATAGAGGTCACGAGAACCAAAATTTATACCTGTATCACTCAATAACGAGTCGTTTAAAAGACGAAGCTGCCGCCTTGTTATCTGAGCGCGAGGATATTTCCCCCTGGTCAGATCTAAAGAGCTTATTAATAAAACACTTTGGAGATTCTAGAACTGAACAGTGTATTAATATTGAGTTAGAGTTGATGAAAATAAAACCGAAAGTTATCTAGATTTTTGCAGTAGGATACAGACAGTAAGGTCACTCCTTATCTCCAAAGTGAATGAAATAAACGATATGGATTTAAAACGTGCCAAAACGATAATTTATAATAACACCTCCTTGAACGTGTTCCTTTATAATTTGCCCGAGAATTTAATTCGTATAGTACGTTTAAAATCACCCTCTACTCTAGAAGATGCTCTAGGTGTAGTGCTCGAGGAAGTTAATTGCCACGACCAATATAATATGAGGAACAAAATGTATAAAAATGGTACTTCCTCAAAACTGATATTTTCCATACCACAAGGTCAAGGCTTCAAATCTGGTATAGGACCATAGCATAGTGGATTATGACTTATCTCTAAACATAAAATAGAAAAATAGTGAGACTTAACATAATAAGACATAGAACACTATAGACTAAAACACTGAATTTAGAGTCCGTTTCTGTGGTTAAAACACTGTCAAACACTTCACTATTCTTTAACGTATACGACAAGAACTTTACGTCATCGAGATTGATTTCGCGCATGTTAAGTGCGCGTGCACTGGATAGGGTTGCATTCGTGTGTAGCGTGGGTAGATTTATGACGGGTATCGGTGGCACAGCTCCCGTCTCTGTGTAGACCCGGTGATGTCGAATCCGAATTCCGTTAATTTCTAGGTCACAGGACGAATTTGGTTATATCATCGCCGCATTGTTTGGTTAATGTGGCCTTTAATTTGGTGAAAAGTATCCAATTGTCAAGTGTGTCAAGTATTATGCCATTCTTAGTTTCTAAGTTCGGTAGTGATTACGAAACTGTTTAACATTTTAGATATAATAGTATTTTTTTTGACACAACTACTTGGTCGTGACTTCGTGATCCTAGAAGTTAATCTATCATATTTAAGAGCGTCATTGTGATCCAAATTACCTGTTACAATTTTTATAATAGAACCTAATGGATTTAAAATGCCTCTTTAAGAACGTCGCGGTATTAGTTGACGATATTTATCAATAGTAATATCCCGCAGATGCTCAACATGCATTAACATGCCAATAGACTCCTGAGGAAACGGTTGTTTAAGCGACAATAATTTCTGGATTTCAGAAAACTTTGATAATATTAATATTAAGTAGTTGTCATTTTTTTAAGTTTAGGGTCTTAAGTATAGTCCAGTTCCTGTTTGTACATACGCTTTGCCCTCCTTAACGGGTAGAATTCCTGGATTTCGTTCAAGTGATTGGAGTGGAAGAGCGGCTGTCGACGTCGCTACTGTCAGAATACACCACCTGTGGAGGGCGTTTATATTTTTAATGGGGGCTTTTGTATCCCTTCTTTCCGTAATTACTTTAATTGGGACCACATTCCGTTCAGTCACACCTACAATCTTCGCTTTCTTTTATTTTTTTATCTTTTACGAAAACCGTTTTTCCTATTTGTAGTTTAACATCGCCTTCTCCATTCCTTTGCCTAATCTTTTGCTTATTAGCTGTCATTTTTTCTGCCAACTGCGTATATAAAAACTTAGTGCGCTTTTCATGGTCTTTAACTAATTGTTGTGTATAAGCTTTTTCTAATTCTGTGCTAAATGGATTATCGGAATCCGTATGTCCAAAAACTACCTCAAAAGGAGTTAAGCCGGTAACTGAGTGAATGGTATGGTTATATGCCATAATGGAGTACGACATTACTGATGATGCGTCGGTGCATTTTCGCTCAGACTTGGCAAGCCTATATATCTCTGTAATGGTACAATGAAAACGTTCTATTAAATTGATAGAATTTGGGATATTTATTGTTCCTACGTGGCGATCTATTTTGTGAAAGGAAAGGAGTTCTTTCATGAGCTGATTGTTGAATTCCTTGCCTAGATCTGAGCTAATTTTTTTTTCTTGGAATGCCGTAGTACGAAAAATATTTTATAAGTGCTCTAATAACTTCGGGTGAAGATTTGTTGGAGTTCTCTATTGCCTGTTCTAATTTACTAAATGCGTCTATTAGTGTTAAATAGTATTTCCCTTCTATAGAAAACAAATCCATAAAAACTTCTTGGAACGGAGCATTTTGTATCTGAGTTAGTTGTAGCAGTGGATTGAGAGGTTTTCTTTCGTATTTCATTGACCGACGTCGCAATCATTTATAATAGCAGCAACTGTTTCCTCCATTTTTTCCCAACAATAACTCCTACGTAATTTAACCAAGGATTCCTTGATACCACGATGACATGTCTTTCCCTGGAGGTACTGCAAAACAATTTCCCTTTGCTCACATTCATTAGCCACATACATTACCCGTTCTGTACATTCATACAACTTTACCATATCTTTCTTAAATAAGGCAATGATTATACTACTAAACTGTTTCCGATGTTCCTCTTCCTCAAAGTAAATAAAGTATTTAATTTTTGGCCTAACGTATTCCTTCAAGAATTTTTTTATTAACTCCGAGTTATTTGTTGGCAAGAAAACTTCTATAATATTATGTTTCTCTCTTGATAGGTCTCTTACTTGCATTTCATTCTTCAACCACGAAAACACAAGTATTTGGTTTGGCTTGTTATCAATGGCTTCGTGCAAAATGGGAATGCCTGTGCCTTCTAAACTAGCGGCTGAATGAATGGTTTGCGATTTACTACTTTCAGAATGGGCATAGACGGGTTCCTCTATAGGAAGGTTAGAAATTGATTTTGTCCTTTCTGACGAGCTATCACTACTATCCGAGTCAATATTGATAGGCAAGTCCTTGGTTATTTTTCCGGGTGTTTTCTTCTTTCCTTTTAGCTCCTTTTTGTCCACATTGGCAATCATAGAGTTTGCGTCGTCGTCATCTGAATCTAAGGCATTGAGTTTTATTCTGCTGAGGGCATCGGCGTTGATGTTTTGTTTACCGTTGTCGCCGTATGTGTAACTATCATCTACGAGGTACTCCTCTATGTAAATGTTATCGTTATTTGTGTCACAGAGATATTCATAGTACTGTTGGTCTTCATCGGTAAGTTCACTCGACTAAAAACCTTCGCGAGGCATTGGCAATGCTGTTCTCATGGTCACATCAGACGATTGAAAATGTGGTTTTTGTACCTGAGGGGGTCTGTAACCAAAATTCGGAGGCGCTACGGGAAAATTTGGTTTGTAACCCATCGGTTGTTGTTGGGTATGGTGAGTGCCAAATTCTGGGCGATAGCCCAGTTGTGGGCTTAGATCCAAGTTGTGGAGGACGGTATCCGAACTGTTGTAGGTTGCCTAATCGATAGCCTAATTGGGGCGGCCGATAGCCTAGTTGGGGCCGATAACCGAAATTCTGTGGTATATTTTGTGTAGGCATTTTATATGGTTGCGGAGTGTTTTTTAAGTGGTGATGTATTATTTTGAGGTACGAAGGGAATTTTAAATCCACTATGCTGTGGTCCTATACCAAATTTAAAGCTTTGACCTTGTGGTATGGAAAATATCAGTTTTGAGGAAGTACCATTGTTATACATTTTGTTCCTCATATTATATTGGTCGTGGACATTAACTTCCTCGAGCACTACACCTAGAGCATCTTCTAGAGTAGAGGGTGATTTTAAACGTACTATACGGATTAAATTCTCGGGCAAATTATAAAGAAACACGTTCAAGGAGGTGTTATTATATATTATCGTTTTGGCACGTTTTAAATCCACATCGTTTATTATATTCACTTTGGAGATAAGGAGTGACCTTACTGTCTGTATCCTACTGCAAAAATCTAGATAACTTTCGCCAGGTTTTATTTTCATCGACTCTAACTCAATATTAATACACTGTTCAGTTCTAGGATCTCCAAAGTGTTGTATTAATAAGCTCTTTAGATCTGACCAGGAGGAAATATCCTCGCGCTCTGATAACAAAGCGGCAGCTACGTCTTTTAAACGACTCGTTATTGAGTGATACAGGTATAAATTTTGGTTCTCGTGATCTCTATATCTATCAATTACATATTCACTCTTTCTAAGGAACAAATTTAGCTGTCTTTTGTCACCACCGAATACCGGAATTTAATTTAAAATTTCACATTTTTACAACTTATTATTAACACAAAATAAAACAATATAATAAGATAATAATGTAAAATGTTAAAATTTTAGTTTATAAAACTTTGTAATATACTTGCTAAAACTATGAAGTTTTTATTTAAATTTATTCAATATCAATTTGTCGCTGTAATTATTTTAATTGCATTTCAACATTTTACACTGAAAGGATAACACAAATTATTTCATTCACAATATTACTATAATAATATAACGATCTGTTCTTAGAATTTGATAAGACAACCAGATTACGTTATATAGGGAGAGTTCCGATCCCACATATAAATATTAATATATTTTATTACTTGTGCAACTACTGGGGAAGAAACAACAGGGATGGCAAAAAGTTGTACTTACCAGCCGATCAGGTCCACCCTCAACTCGTCCCGTTTGACGAATTTATTTGTTTGGTTCCGGATTTCTCGAAATACGGCTTCTCGCGGGTTTCCCGATTTGAGGGTAACTTGTCGCACCGTTAATTTAAAGAAATCCTACCGGCTGCGCCAGTCAAATTCGGGAGCACTTAATTATGTTTTTAAAAAGTAAATGCCGATATTGAGGCTTTAATTTAATAAAATAAAAGATAGGTGTTGCCGATTTGGAGGCACTAAAAATAATGAATATAAATGTGTTCTTATTTAATAATGTGTATTTATTTATATATATATATATATATATATATATATATATATATGTATATATACACACATATATACAAATATTGATACAATAGCGGTAGCTAGCAATAAATTTCATATGTGGATGATAAATTTATCTGACTTCAGATAACTTAAATAAGTAATCACGAACCAAACTTAAAACTGTTTTTATTACTGACCTTCCTGATTTCATCGGGCAAGGATTTCCAGAGTAGTGTAGCTCGGACAACAAATGAATTTGCAAGGAAACCGGTAAAGTGAGCTGGAATACAGATCTTGTTATTAAACGAAGATCGAAATTCGAATTCTGTCATGAGATATAGAGAGATATTGGAATTTATCTTTAAGATAAGAAGGTGATGACGGATCATTTAATATGGAGAAGAGAACAAGCAAAATTCTGGAATTACTCCTTTGTTGTATGGAAAGCCAATTAAGCTGAGATCGATATTGTGAGATATGGTCATATTTACTCAAAAATTGTTTAATTTCAAATAAACTTTTTAAAATCACTTTGCTATGAAATATGATATGAGTATGAATATGAAATGCAGATATCTGCTGTGGCGAGTGAGCAAAAAATCAGCTGTTGCTCTTTTCAATTACTGTTTTATATTTTTTTTACCTTCGGTGCGGCGAATGCCACATAACATACGTCTTTTTGTCAGCCACTTGTCATTAAATACCACAAAGACATGTGCATTTCCTATAAACCATTGAGAGATCACTGAAAATGCACTTTTTATTAGGTTTTCATTTTCTTATTTTTATTATCTTTAAATATCATTAATAAACAATACATAAAATACACAGTGTGGTTAATTATTGATATAAAACGGAAATAAGAAAGGACCGAGTATAGATGGTCGGAGGGCACGTTTGTCATCCTTAATATCAAAAACCAAAAAATCTTTACTATTTCTACTGTCCGTTCATCATCTATGTCGATAATAACAAATGCTAATTAATTTGTAAACCCAATTTTAATTAATTTATTAAAATTTATATATTTTTTTTAACATAACAAGCAGATTATATTTCTATGAACATATCAAACTCACATAATTATGTCGCTAAATTTTCATTATCTATTCTATTTTTTTTTTTTTCAGACTGGCCAAGCCTTGGCAGTCTCCGTGAATGTACTTCGTCATGCGAACACGATAACGGGCGGTGTCGGCGTTTTGAACAGTCTTGTGCATATTATACTTAAGGTAATAAGAGAAGTATTATTTATGACAAAACTGCAGCGTGGCTCTACCATTTTTATTTTGTTGGATATAAACAAATCTGTGTCACCAATGAGTCTTTACACACTTTTTTTTTCATAGCGTGAAATGGCAGCATAATCCGCTTCGTTTCGTCGGGTGAGTGTTAGAGATCCTGATTCTCTTATTACTGGCGCCCAGGCATACCATCTAAGTCTCCTATAGAACAAATAAAAAACCTACTTATCATCAACATGCATGACTGGTTTCCATGTTTTCGTTGTCGATATTCCTCTCTTTGGGACGAAACGATACGCTTCATCGTTTTTAATGCGAACGGCGAAGGATTGGAATATTTCTTATTTCACGGGTAGTCAGCCAAACTGCGATCTTAAAATCATTTTCTTAATCATAATATTATTAATAACATCAATAATATTTAATAACACCGTGATACCGTCCGTACTCCACCACGATCAAGGACCTCGGACTATTAAAGGACAATATTCTCAACTGGCGCCTTCACAACACAAGAGTTAAATAAAAGGGTTTCAATAATTTGCTTTATGTATTTTGCTTTAAAAACTTTGATTCTACTTTTACTGGAATACGCAGATTATGCTGTACTGATACACTTCAAGAATATCTTAGCTAATGGATCGTCTTATCAATAATTATATACAATATATGTATATATATATATATGAAAACCTAATAAAAAGTGCATTTTCAGTGATCTCTCAATGGTTTATAGGAAATGCACATGTCTTTGTGGTATTTAATGACAAGTGGCTGACAAAAAGACGTATGTTATGTGGCATTCGCCGCACCGAAGTTAAAAAAAATATAAAACAGTAATTGAAAAGAGCAACAGCTGATTTTTTGCTCACTCGCCACAGCAGATATCTGCATTTCATATTCATACTCATATCATATTTCATAGCAAAGTGATTTTAAAAGTTTATTTGAAATTAAACAATTTTTGAGTAAATATGACCATATCTCACAATATCGATCTCAGCTTAATTGGCTTTCCATACAACAAAGGAGTAATTCCAGAATTTTGCTTGTTCTCTTCTCCATATTAAATGATACGTCATCACCTTCTTATCTTAAAGATAAATTCCAATATCTCGCTTTATCTCATGACAGAATTCGAATTTCGATCTTCGTTTAATAACAAGATCTGTATTCCAGCTCACTTTACCGGTTTCCTTTCAAATTCATTTGTTGTCCGAGCTACACTACTCTGGAAATCCTTGCCCGATGAAATCAGGAAGGTCAGTAATAAAAACAGTTTTAAGTTTGGTTCGTGATTACTTATTTAAGTTATCTGAAGTCAGATAAATTTATCATCCACATATGAAATTTATTGGTAGCTACCGCTATTGTATCAATATTTGTATATATGTGTATATATATATATATATATATATATATATATATATAAATATAATATGTCAAGATAATAAAAGTGTTAAATACACCTTCATTTTATTCTACTGTCCACAGTACCGCAAACACGGGGAAAAACCGACGACGATTGAGTTATTCCAGTTCTCCGCTGCAACATTGTTCTTTTGCCAGGCGGTAGTATCAAATCGGACTGCGCAAAATATTATAGAGGACACTCAAGCCAACACCATCAATGAGTACAGATCTTCGCTCAAAAGTAACAGACACAGGTGAGATACTACTGCGTTTATACACGTGGTGCTGCTGGAAAGATGTGAACCTATGGTATTAATTATAGTTTTTTATAAAAAAATCTTCACGACTGCTCGCAGGTTTGCTCGGTGAAGGTTAAATTGTTCAACATCAGACAAAGACCTTTAAAAGTGTCACCATTTTCGAGATAGCGAGATTTTTTTTTTTAAATACTTTTGTTGCTGTGTTTACAAATAGGTATTATTTGTTTAACATACTCTTGAATAATTGTTCTTGTATTCAAATATCACTTTCATATATTTGTCGGAAAAAGTTTATTTATTATATAATTTAGTTTGTATGTATAAATTATTTCAATTAACTTTTTCCTTCGGCAGTGAAATGATACGTACGGAGCTGCTGCTGAAAATTGCATAAATAAATTACCTCGTCAATCATAGAGAATTCAGAAAGTTGTAAAAATGAATAATTTTTTCTCGGTATTTTCAGAACAAATTAAAAAATCTCATAATCTCGAAATCGATGTCAACCTATCTTTCCTTTAAGTTAGTCGTGCTTCTTACGAAACACCGAGATCTATGTCTAATACACTGATTCATTACACCAATATTATTCCAATCTGTAAATTCCTTTAAAACCTATTCATATTTTCTTTAAAAATAAAAACTTTATGTACTTTAAAACTATAAAGTCAGTGGATGTACATACTTGGTTAACCATCCACCAATAAACCACCGCGGCACAATCCCCATGAATTTTTGTAACGCGTGTGTCGGGATGGTGGACTGTTCGTCATCAAGTAACCAACCCAAAAGAGACACTGAATGCAACCTAATAATTTTTTTGAGAACTTTAAAGATTTGCTTTATATCTAAAACTGTTTGTGATACAATTAAACACAAATACGACAAATTAATATATTTCCTTAATAATTAACGTTTAATTGTTTTAGGAAAATATTTGATAAAATCAGCGCAGAATCTAGGAGAGTACAAGGCACTATCCAAGGCAATTCCGAAGTGATCAAAGGAATCAAAACTATTGTTAACAAAGACCAATATTTTACCGATATTCTTCGGATAAACAAAGATGTTAATCAACACAAGTTGAGGATATCTATGACAGCAGACGGCAATATTAACTTAAATACACAACACAAATTCAATCCTACAGATTTGTATAATATGGGCAGGGAAGGAAGATCAGAACTGTTTTCGAATATAGGCCCTGCTAATGTTACGTCCAGTAATGTCCCAACAAGAGTTATGCCTTCCACATCCATTGCACCATATGTAGATTCCAGAGAGGAAAACAATTTCCTGGTAGGTGTCCATCCAGGGGAAATAATAAGAATTGGTGCTTATTTGGTAAGAATTAGTGCATCAGGAGCAGAAAATATTGCAAATATTTTGGAGGGTTTAAGTCAAGATCTCTATGCTAATCTTATGACTGTTTGCTTTAACATATTGTCAAAATTATTGCCTGAGGAAATTGCAAGACTAAGACTTTTGAGTCCAGAAGACGACCTGATTGTACAAATTGTAAAGTTTGTTTTCAATTATATGAAACATGAAAGGCCTCTTGGTGATTCGAACAGGAACACAGACCATGGTATTTTGATAGCTTTAAAAGATTTTTTCCAAGATGGAGTCATTCGTCAAGATACCATATTGTACCTAAAAGATAGATTAATCTGTTGGGTCAATGGGGAAATCCATCGGAGGAGTTTATTGCACCCACATAAGAAACAAATTGTCTGTGAAGCCTGTCGAGGTATCCGCTTTGCCTAACCATCATGGAAAATTTTTTCACAAGCTTATTTGCACAAATTCATAATAATAGTATAAGAAAAAAATTTTTTTTTTAAATGCTTTGATATTAATCAATTTAGAAATAAATAAAATTGGGCCCTAAAAATCTTAATTAAAATAATATGTAAAATCATAAATATATCGTATAATATATTTTATGAATTGTGGTGGCGCAAGATAATCTGTCACTTTATTTCCAAAGAGGCGTGTTAGTAAAATGGCACAATATATTCGCGACCAAATATTTATTTTTAATCTACATTTTGTACCAAATTTTACACTAATACATACCTTAACCTTAATCTAAGAATAGGGCTTTATAACATAGGTTCTAAATGTAAAAATAAATCTATACATATAAGAAAATCTTAAAAAGACGTCTGTTTATCTACTCTACTTGTCTAAATAACTTACCATCAGAAGACCAGATAATTTTATTAACTTGTCACTCTGATGGCAGTAAAAAAGATATTCTGTGATGGCGTGGTCTTCTCGCAGTGTTTAATACTGACCATATTAAATTTAAAATGGTAACATTTAAACGTACCTACTATTTATTGTGTGGAAATCGGATATTTATAGCTCGTTACCTGAAATTGGGGTCCTCTGATCCCTGACCAAGTTGTCTTGCTGCTATATCACGCTCGTACTATAAGGGAGCGGTTACTACCTGGTCGAGCCTATCCATTCATGTTTTACCTAAAAACTTAGTATAGCTCTATCACTTTAGTAATATCATCGCCATCCGACGATTTGGCGATTAAATGGTCACAGCATTGCATTACAGCAATTACTGTCAATTGCTGGCAAATACATTGTTCGCACACGTCACACAGCTGATAGTAATTTAAGGATTCCTATCTTGGCAAATAGACTTCGGAAATTTGTATGCCATTTAAGATCATGGTCTTATTTGTTTATTTATAGAAATATCAATTACGTCTTTCGTTTTAATGTTTGTATGCAGCTTTAATACAACGTATATAATCATAGAAAAATTATAAGAGAGTAAATATATTCCTATTAGAAATTTATAGAACTGAATTCAAATTTTACTTTAATATCTAAGTTTTTCATAAATACTGAGAAACTTACGATCCAAAGAAATTATAAGGAACATATCTAAACGAGGCTAGTTTTTGCTAAACATTTACTATTATATATATTTATTATTATATTTACATTAACTAGTATGTAATAATATATATAAATTTAATTTTTCGCTTATGTAGTTTTAGATAACACGGAAGAAAAGACCGCTGTAAGACAGATTTTAAACTTGGGGTTCAACAAGACACCCTTCTATTTCTGTTTCTCTTTTATTAAAATAAAATTTAGTAACTTATGTACAAATGTTTGCCTAATAAAGTTTATTATTATTTAGGGGATATTTTTTCCCATCTTCGCCTGGTTGGTCAATAGAATAAAAAATTAAAAAACCACAAACATATAAAGAAACAAATATATACAATATAATATAATACATATATAAAGATCAACCAGACGGGAATCCCTCGACAGGGGAGAACAAACGGTTGAGGGTTACGGCGAAAAGGATATATATATATATTTATATATAATATAAATAGCAGAGGGGTAGGATAACAAATATGACTGCTTATATTTTTTATTTATTGTGAAGTATATGGTATCTAACAGGGTTTTTATTGTCACGCTTTCTACGTTATTCTTACACAACACTTACGCAAAGTGTACAAATTAGAGTACCAGTTGTACTTGACGATTTAAATACACTGTGATACCTATATTAAAATATAATATGATGAATATATGTGCCTTCCTGTGAATATATGTATTATGCTCTTTCCTCAAAATATGTATATTTGTAAATTTAGGGATTTTAGGATCATGAACATGAAATAAAAACTATTTATATCAATGAGTCTTATTTCTCTCTCCTAAAATTAATGTAAAAAAAATTTGTTAAGAATATAGAACTTAAAAACTCATATTGCCTAGGGATTGGTTTTGAGCATTCAGTTGTTGCCAACCCTATAGGGCGGCGTTCCGTCAGGCAGATAAATAGTTAGTAAATTTTATGAAATGTCGGGGTGGCATACAATTGTGTGCTTGTGCGTGGAGAAGCTTTTTATAAAAGTATAGCATATAGTTCACCCCATATTAAATAATGACTGCGACCTAAAAACGCATGTACATCTTGAAACGTGCAATTGATTCAAGATGCACATGCGGTGTATTATGAGGACTGAGATGGTTCCTTATACTCGCTATACGTAATCCAACAGTGCTATGCTTCACGCCTATATTAAGGTAAAGGGGGCAAAGGAGTGGTCCTTCAGACCGACACTGTCATACTGCACCATGAATTACATTTTTTTTTGTAACCAGTTAAATGCACAATAACTTTATCATCTCTACTGTCATATTATTGTAATTTTTATTTTATTTATTTCTGTATGATTTTTTATTACTTTATTATTTATTTTTACATTTATAAAATGAGGACCGCTTCTCTTATGGAGGCTTCACGGAAAATCACGGTTGTCACAACAGTGCCTGAGTGGAGATTTTCTTTATTAGGCGCACAGCAGTTTTCATTTATTTATCATTATTTTTGATTAGGTAAAAGTATTTTTCTTGCTATTTATGTCCAAATTAATCATCCTATGGTTAACGTGGCGTATTGACACCCGCCTGCTGAGTTGCGAGCCTTTGATTTTCAACCAACATCAATATTTGTGTAGCATTAATAATTGGTTATAGAATCTATCCCTCCTTAGCGAATATCCTGTATCGAAGCTTTCTCAGATTTTATCACACATATACATACATACAATAGGGAAGACGACGAGTATATGTGAATGTGCTACTAAGTTTAGTACAGAAAGATTGTGAATGTCGAAACCGACTAGGAGAACATGATCTTCGAATAAATTTTGCAAATATAATAAAATATTGTTTTATATGTTTTATTGCTATTAATCGGTTATAGTAAAACAGTTAAGGTGCCTTTTCATTTTGTGTTGCTTCGTTCCACTTTTACTGTCGGATTATATTCGAAAAATTTTGCTATAAAGTACCTGCAAAAAGAAAACATGTTAAATACACTGACACAACAAAGTTTATATACGTGTACTTTAAACCTGAAATAGAAAATTTCTTGAAACTGACCAAATGCAGGAAATTAAAAGGATTATCACATTAACTGTGCGAGAGCGTAGACCCAAGAAAGACGGGTAGGCCTCGGGAGTATTACTCTTACGCACCCGTATTTCATCTATTGTCGACAATAATGGATAAATGTTTTAGTCAACGGATATACCTACCGTTATATAAAATGTATGTTAATTTTAATTGATAATTAACAACATATCTTCAATAAACTACTGCTAAAACTAACTTCGTAGACGCTCGAAAGCCACCTACATCCACTGACTTCTCGGAGACTTCCAAATTTGACGCTCTAACTAGTAGGTTTAGTCGTAATATATAAATAATTAAGAGGAGCATTGATATGTATCACGTCTTAAATATATTAAATATTTTGGATTTGTTTTAAAGGCTGTCTGTGTTGGTTTATCGGGCGATGTCATTGCTCGATTGAACCATCGCGCAGGTTGTCGTGATTCGTTTTAAATTAAGTTTTAGATCATTCCTCCTTTCGTGATCAAGCCAAAGTGCACAACGCACAAATCTATCCCCCCACTGAAGCTCTTAACATCGGTGCCGTATAACTATAACGATAGAATCACTAACCAGACTAATATTTCGATAGTAATAAATGCACAAGCTCCTAATGTCTGGGTAACTATTTTGATAGGTGCTGCAGTACTGCGCAATATAGCGACGAGTAATGCGTCGCTTAAGTCCGAAGCAGTTTCTAACGCAGCCATCATAAGAGCTGGTGCTGCCAACCAACGAGCTCCTCGCTGCCACCACGATTTCTGAACAATATTATGTAATGTGAAAAGCGTGAGACACGCTGCACCTGGGTACTAGTTTTTATATTTTAGTACGGGCAAGTAACAACAAGCACGCTGTTTAATTGATACAACTAATAACGAATATGAACTAATAACTCCGGCTCATAAATATAATCGATTGTTGAAGCTCTCGAATTAATTTTAATTTTAATTGATACTAAAAAGGGATAAATAAAATTTACATAAAAAATAAATCGTGGGAATGATGAACGTAATCTGTTTAAGTTGGTTTTCAATTGCCAAATTTTCAATTTCAAATCAATTTAACTTAATCGGTTAATAATAATAATGTCATTCTTATCGAATCTAATCACAGTATTCGTATTAAATATCTTTCTGATTAGTACGCGATAACATAAACGGCTCTAGATATTTTAGCAGTGAAAGTATGGGTCCAAACCCAGAGGCCCTCATTAGCCATCCCCTTCCCTAATTCAATGAAATATTATGCAATATCAAAGACACTTCCATCTGTGTGGGTATTCTCCAGGCATTTCCATGCAACACAAATTATGTGCCTCAAAAAGTCAAACCCAGGGCCAAATCCGAGATGCAAAAACTGAGTACTACAGCAATTACATCGTCACACGGTCAGTAAATTTAGTTGATATTTGTACCGGTTAATCTTTATTGGACAACAAGTGATACAACTGTGGTACGACACGACATGTGTAATAAAGAGAACGCTGTCGAAACTATCCAGGAAACTGAGACACTTTTTAGATAATCTTGTACGATTTCTGCTGAGAGGTCAGATTAAAATATATATTTCTAAACTTATCTACTTATATTTAATACAACATTAATAATTGAACTAAGAATAATGATTTCTACCCTCGACATCACTGCAAGGAGTAACAGCAAGGAGGTAATAGCTGTGACAATTGCACTAAATGTCCCATAGCCGATCACCAGACGAATAGTAGGCTTGGTTATCCTGAAAAACAATATTGCCATGTTAAGCGTCGTCGTTAGAGGGTAATTAACAGCAGCATGGTGGGTTCTGGTGTGGTTGAGATTGACTACGAAGGCATCATAAGTACCGACACATCTGAAACGGTGTGTTCTTCTCTTGAAAACAAAATATTTTTCAGTATGTTTGGGCGAGTAATGCGCGAGAGGTAGTGGCAAAAAAATTCGTAGTAGCCAATGTGCTCTTATTAATCGGCTTCATTATAAAGCAATGGGTAACCACCCCATTGATTCATAATATATACATGGCTGGGGTAACATATACCAACACAGAGTACCCGCATAAGATAGGAGCAGGTTAACTCTGGTATTTCGTAAGTTGAGTCGAAACGAAACTACTTACATGAAATCTTATATTATTTCTCAGAGACATCTGAATCTTAATTCTCTATCGACAATCGAACTAAATATCTGCGTGTCACAGTATCCTTATACTATTAGGTTAAATATGTGTTTCTTGACACCCTTATATAACCAAAACAGTTTAATTATAATTTCGAAATGTTATCGTCGCAAAAAACTTACCGCCTTGCAAAGCTCACATTGTGTAACCTTTGTGCTACTTCGTCATCCTCTAGTTCTAGTTCCATCGGTTGCGAAGCGAATGCACATATAGACATTGTTATTCCAAAAAGTGCTACCATAAGGGCCCGCAATTTCGTACGAACAGTGTCAGAAGTTTTCTCGAGGTCTTTTATCTGGCAATAAAATCAAAACATTTTAAATTACTTTCAAGTGCATAAAGAAAAAAAATAACATGTTAAGGTTAAGATAAACATTGCAGCGGGAACTGCCATGATTTTCTTAATGTGTAACTATGGTTAAATTAAACTTAACGCTGACTTTCAGTAGATCACAACTAAATCTTTAAAGTGGTGGTTTGATTTTTTTTAGTTAAGTTTTCAGGTCTATATGACTTTGTACACCTTGGCACATTGCTTTGGGCAATACGACGAAAAGTGCTCCAGTTTTTACACCAATATTTATGATAATAATATAAAAAATATCCTGCACAGTTGGCCAGAGGCGATAACACCTCTGCCCGTACCTATTTACCTCGTAACCTATACAAAATATATTTAAACATTATTCTTTCTATGTTATCCACAGTAGATCGAACTTCCATTTTAAATCTTCCTAAATTTTACTATATTTTTATTTATTATACTTGGCTTAAATAAGAAACACTTTGATCTTTACACGTGGATCTTTACGATTTGAAACTAATAAAGACACTTAAGAATACCACTAAACCTATGTCTATTTGAAGGGCCCCACATCCATTCGTCTAAAATCATTCTAAGAACTAGAATTGAATGATAGTGAGACAATTACATATATATTTAAGAATAACCAGTAACATTAAAAAATTGTTTTTAATTAAAAATATTTGACCTATTTATGCAATAACAATAAATAAAGCAAGATGATAGCGTTAAAAAAGGTACCTTATAATTTTCGTGGTTGCTATGTTTAACTCTTAATTTATCTAATAATGTACAGCTTACATTCTCCATACTGCTACAGAGATTTCCAGCCGGGAATATGAGGGAGGTTCATGACTTTCAAGTTTTGGTATTGATAATATATGTTGCTAAAATATAAAACACCTTTCAATCGTATTGGATCATATCGTTGGGATTTATAAACATCGCCTGTGTGCCGTGTGAAATATATTGGATTGTCAAAATGTTTGATTATATCGTTCCCTTTTTAAAATACAATCTCAGAGTAACATATAAATGATATACATCTGAACTCATTTGTTTACCAACCGTAAAAAGTAAAAAGTATAAGTTCATAATACTAAATAATTTATCGATAGCCATTAGTACGCCCGAGTAACGTTTAAATTTATTGTAAGGAGTGAAGGTTTGCAAATATTTTGAAATAATACACACGAATTTAAATTTTACCAAACGTTTTCGTAAAATGTTTTATTTGAAGAAAGAAATTTGTAATATTTCATGCAAAATTTATTACTCCAAAATACTTATGGAATTATATATTATATATTAATTATAATATAACTTTATGAAATTTATCTTAATGCAAATAAAATTTCAATTTAAGACATTAAAAATTAACAAGATTTAAATATATTGACTCCAATTCTCAAGACAAAATCCATTCTTACCGTAACTTTACAAGAGCCCTCACTTAGAAGCTAGGTTTATATTCTTTTCTCAGTTCGTTAAAATATAATCTATCCAACGCCATTGAATTCACACTAAATTTAGAAATTAATATGGTTATGATACAAAACTAAAGATAAATTAGCTTAGTTTATTTAAAATCGGTCTCGTGGCTATTTTGTGTATTGGTAAACTTTGTATTCAAAAAAATATTAAAAGTCTAGCTAATTTATGTACCTAGTCCGGTCATAAGTTCTGTTACAAATTAAAATGCATTTTTTTTAATGAAGTAATGTAATATTATTAAAAGTTATACCTACATATTTATTAGTCTCAGTCTTATAAAAAATAAAAAAAAATATTTTATTCGAAAGGTGGCCGTAAAAAAACATAATTTCAATCTCTAGGAGAATCCCAGGACACGGAATCAGATAACGGTTCAGCGACAGGCATGCTGGAAAATAAATGTAGAATTTTTTAGCGTGTAATGGATGCCTGAAAAATATTTGCAATACAGAATGAAGCATTTTACATAATTATGTGCGAAAAAGAGATGATTATATACTTAAGACACAAGAAGAAATACCTCTAAATCTCTCAATTAGAGGAAGTATCTTATTAATGAATAATCAACGAATCGACAATCCGGCAGTTTTCGATTTCCCGAATGAAATTGCCCGTATCGAACTCATGTTATGAATTTCGTTTCGGAACTAAAATATGTCTGGACTGCGTAGGGATTGAAGATAGCCACATATTTTCGCCTTGTCTCGCTCTGGTTACGAGCATCCAACAGGCGGCTGTGCAATCGTGTAAAGTCACTAGTCTAATGAGAGTATAGCAAAAAGGAACAAGAGGAACAACTGTACAGTCCTTATATAAGCAGTCTATTTAAACTATTTTGATTTCGCTAAACTTTATTCGGCGAAGTGGTAACAGCTATCATTTAAAGTGCATCCCATCAATTCCAGGAGAGGAATCTTAAAAAGAGCCTATTAAAAGTAATAGTTCTTCTTTAGAAAATAAGGCATAAGTCAGTGACTCCTGGTACTATGAAACTGTGCGCATGTCGTAAAGAGAACGTTCAATAAGTACTATACCAATATACAGTACGGTATGCACGGCACCGTCCAATCTAGCGATAAGAATTTATTGTGTATTTATCATTTAGAAAATGAATACACTTCCTGATGCTATGCCTAAATGAGACAATATCTTAAATATAAACTATATATATTTTGGATAAATGGTATAATTGAACATTCAGAGATCACAAATACATAGATGTTGTGTAAAAACGCAGAATTCTTGACACCAATTGAATACCATCACTACAATTGCCGTTATTTTTTTCCCTAAGTGAGTAATAGATTTAAAATTTATTTCGGTTAGAATAATAAGTACGTTTAACGTTTTGGCAATAACTATCATAATATGAGCAGTCAGATGTGGGAGAAATAACGCTGGATTTTTCTGAAATCAAAGTCAATAAATTTATCTAGGAAAGAGTAAGGTATGCATTAAGAGTGACAGACATCTGTTAAAAATCAGTATTGGGGATGAGAAATATTGTTAACAATTCTTTATTTCTTGGAATATTCTGCCGCAGAACGCGTAAGGTTAACTCTACTCACATTTACCATTTCGCAATTTCATAACGCTGGTATGTTATAATAATTAAAGGTCTCATTTGATTCCCTAATTAGTGACAATGATCCTATTGATACTGATTAGCTTTAAACAAAATCTAATTGATAATTTAGTAGTATAGATATAAACAAAAAATAAAATGTATGCGTGACAAATACATTATATTTCTTACAGTAAAGCATCCAACCAAAAGACAAATATATTGAAATATTCCCATTGATGCAGCGATAACTTGAAGATCATGACATATCAGCACATCATTATTTATATCAGTAACTGTAACGTTGGCCTTTTCGAGGTTTTGACCGAAATGCTTTTTTAAACGGCGAGCATTGATAAACTGAAAGAAAATATAAACAATATATACAATCCATTTAAATAAAACTAAACAATATAATAACGTGTGAGATATTATACAATGCCAACGGTTCCATAAAAATAAGTGTAAGGCAAGCTTATATAATAAAATGTTGGATATTGACAAAATTCATGAAAATATTTCAGATGAGGCTTAAGTAAGGGTGCTAATAGCATATTAAAGGGTAACTTCATTATCACTAATCATGTGTATATTATTTATGTCGACATAAATGTTGTGTTACAGAGGTTATGGTTTACTTCAAATTTGCACATGACAGATTACTTGACATTAATACCGTTTTGTAATGATAATGTAAAAGTGTTATGTATTATATACAACAGGATGTCTTTCTTGATAATCGCAATAGCATGATTAACCTATAAAGTTATTATTTATATACCAACCATAAAACGCAGTTCGAGTAGGCTTACCATAAAATCACTTTGTCTCTTTCGCACATAAGCAATGAAACTTCACTCCTAGTTTCTGTTGATATTGACGCTGTTAGCCTATGCGGCTCTTACAGTTTCATCGGACACAGGGCTCACGGAACTGAAAGGTCCGTGAGCTGCTTAGAGGTATGGTCCTCTTACTTACACCAAAGCGCTCATACACTGAGCGTGTCGGTCTCCTCTGCTCATGTTCCTATCTGAATGCCACCTAAGTTGCCAGCTCCCTAGCTATCGGAAGATTCTCCAGAGTGGAGAATGGATGGTGATGTCTACTGACCATCCGAGGTTAGGCAGGCGGACCTAGCCTCGGACGCTACCTGTTGTCTGGTTAATCAGTAGCTGTGGGCGGTGAGAACCGCCCTGACAAGCGGGTGTATCTAGTGTACGCGGTGTCGCGAAGATTACGCCGCGCCACCAATGTGGTGCAATGTGGTGAGATGTCGGAGGTATGTGATGGTGCGGGGTCCGTTGAGGACGGACTGGAACTCGGCTCCCCCTTGAAGTCGGGGTCGTCGAGGACGTGACGGGATCTACGGTTCCTAGTTGGCGGATTCGGTACCAACTCGTAGGTTGCGGCGTTTACCACTAGCGGGTTAGAGTGCGAAAGCGCTTTTGCGAAGTAGCGGTGCGAGAGAGACTGAAAATATTAGTGACGAGGTGTAAGTCACTGGCAGATGCAGGTGAAACGGTTTTAGACTGTCTGTAGGATATTTAACTTGTCCGTGGCTACATGGGCGAAGACGAAGCTGTCATAAGGCATAGCTGGCAGGCAAGCAAGGCTGGCATAATTGGTCTTACGCAGAACATGTATAAACGGAGCTTATGTCTTAAGGACATTTTACTATTTGCGCAGATGAGCTGGTGAAGCTGGCTCACTCACAACTCATCGCTCGCTGACAACGTATCTGCATTATTGATTTCTTGTCAACGATGAATGTAGACGTATATGTTGCAGGAATCACATAACATCACGTGAACTGCGTGCTTGTTCGTTAATCTCAATGCAACAAAGAAAAAAAAACGATAGATGAAAATGTTTGTCGAAACTTAGTTATTTTTGTGGTGATTAATCAGTTGTGTGGCGGTTCCATACAAAAATATTCATAGTACTGATTTAGCATACCCAATAAACGTATTTTTTGTGAGTAAAATTTAAGAGAGCTTAGAGTTTACTTTCGTAAAGAGATCGTTAGTGCCAACATTATGTTATTTTCGCAATGCATAAAACACTGAGAATGGCTTGTTATAAAATCTCTTTAATTCAACACGATAGTATCGGCAATGGGGGTTCAAATAAACATATACCGATGAAATGAAAACTGCCAATGTACTATCACTTACTGCAATAGGCAGTATAACTTAATAATTCCATTGAAATTCCTTACAATCCAAAGCGCACAACAGTTGATAGGCTATATTAATTAACACGAGAAATATTTCACCGACTTAGATGACAACGAAGTGCATGAACCTATGTATATCAATCAATGCGTTTACAGCAAATAAACTACGTTATGATTTTTGATTCTGATAAAAAAAAAAACTATCGCATTTTTTTTACTTTACCTTACCCCAGGTTTTATTAAAAGGTATATTCTTCTTCTTTATGATGTAGATAAGATGCCAGCGAGATCTATTGTTACTGTTAACTGAAATCGTCCTACATCGCTCAGGACAACTTGCACTTTAATGACGAAAGAAATGACATTGATAAAATTTAAAATCTTTTAAATTCGTGACATAAAAGCATAAACAACAGTTAAATTACTTTTTATAACATAAAAGCAAGAGCCGTGGTCGCTTTTAATTTATGGTGCGCGAGCAAAACGTCAAGTTCCCAAGTACCATGGGCTATATTTTTGTTCTAAACTTCGACGATTCGTTCTATTGTTTTAAGTACTTATAAATCTTTCGTTTTAAGTACTTAAAAATCCCAGCATGGTCCATCAGTGCACACACGTATTTTTGTGGTAATAATTTCTATATATAGACTTATTTTATATATTGATGTATATAAAAGAAAACATTAATCTGCAAAATAGTCATTTAATCACATTTGATTTAGTAAGGTCAGTTTAATTCTACAAATTACAGTGTTGCATTGCAGAATTCAGCGAAGGTACCCGAATCGGCGTTGAACATAATATAAGGAAAATAAAAAATTATGTAAATAAAAAAAATTGCAGAAAATCTCTAAAGTAAAGTTAAGTTTTTGACATCAGTAGGGCGGTAATACTATATTTTTAGCTACATAACTAATAGTGTATGGAACCTGTCGAACTATTGACTTTACGTCATAAATTAATTTGTAGCATTTTTATTTTGTATTTATTTCTGTTTATGTCCAGATAACATTTTAACTGTATTAAGATTTTGACTAATACTAACACTGATAGAACAATAATTGTAAATAAACTTAGACAAGTATAATAAAAAAAATCACAAAACGTACCATTAACAAATCTAAAAATTTACAGAACATAAATATTATCGCAATGCATATCATTTTTATAGATACCAGAACATTGAGACATCAAAGCTCTGTTTATGGCAAATATAGGACTAACTCTTTGACACCCTTGAGAAATCAAATATCCTAACATCGGATGATGTCTTGAAGGCGCCGCTACAAAAGTTCCATCTGAATTTATAGTAAGAATCGGCAAAGATGTTGGAAATAAATCAATCAGATTAACGTTTTCACCTATTTTGTCAAATAATTGAGCTTGTTCGACAGGTTTTGGTAAACTTAACGGATCGGATCGAATTGGAATGCTATCTGTTAATATAGATACATCATAGAAGAAAATATTTGGAGATATTTCACCTTTAACACGAGAATAATTTGAAGCATTATCCAATTCTACAAAAACTGGTTGGTTTGTAACATTATATAACATAGAGTTCTCGGTGTGAAATGTGTCATTTCCTAATTCTATATTATCTTTTAAACTAGTTGTCGCTGAAATATTCGGAATTAAATTATCACTGTATGTAACAAAAGCTAGCAAATTATTTTTAATTTCATTATTTTTAGTTTCAGTGTTGTTTGTAATAGTCCCTATGGTGGCTTTCCGACCTGGGGCCTGAAGTTTAAGGCTTATTTCTCTTTCATCTATTTCATGGCTATCCCGTTTACTTCTCTGATTACGAAGTAAAGGTTGATCAAATAATAAATTAGAACCTGCTTGATCACATGTCACATTATACCATAGAGTTCTGTTTAAAAAAGAACACGTTTGGTTTAAAACGTGGTGTATCATTAAGTAAAACATTGTAAACAGTTCGTTTTGTTCCTCTTGATTGATTTTCTTCAACGTGTTAACATATTTCTCATTTTCAATCCCGTCATTGTGCTGCTTTAATATTGCACAAATCTTACGATCTAGATGTTGATGCATGTTAAAAATGTTGTTATATGTAGTGAGATCCATAGCAACACCTCCATATTGCCATACTGCAAATATTCTCACGTAAAAATTAAGATAGTATATAGGAATTGTTCTCCATTTATACCGATGAGGAGTCAGAGCCATGTATTTGCTTAATGGCATTATAGTAACATTTACATTCGGATACTTTTCCTGAACACTTTTTATTTCTTTTTTATTATTGTGCTCGAAAATAGATTCAAATATATTTCTTGAAACATGAATAGAATTTAGAGTAGAATCATCCATCAAAAAAATTGCATTGATGTAAAGTGAGGGGTATAGCATTGCTACGCTTGAAATATAGTCCGAATAAACCATAAAGGACATATAACTACCTCTTGGGACTATATGGTGGAAGAAAACCATGCTAGCTGGTTTCGATACATTGCACTTGGTGATAATCAACGGTTGCCTTCGGTATGCATTCATGCCCAGGGTGTAAAAAGCAAGAAATGATATTCCAATCAATATAAAAGTAATCCAACACGCCGAAACAAATTCTGAAAAATTATTATATTTCAATATTTATATATGTGGATAAAGTACTCGTGGTAGAGCTATTCTAAAACTATTAACTGGCTACACTCTAAATGGATCGGGTGGTTTGCTCATGAAGTAATAAGAATCAAGCACCTAATGATTCGTAATAAGGTATTCGACCATAGACTGAGTTGAGACTTGATGTCAATGAATATTTAGTTCGGGGATCACTGACAATCACATAATTTAAAAAGTATATATTCGAGTGTTCTTTTGGTCGATTTGGCTAAGGCATTTAAAAAATAAGGTCCTTTATGTTACTATCAGACATTGTCAAAATGTATTATTTGTAACTATTCGACTTAATTATAAAAAATAATTTTCATCATCCTTAACTCATTTAGCTGAGATGTATCAACTGAGGTTAATATTTACACGATCTAAAAAGTTATTGAGTATTCTTGCCCCTAACACTACCTCCGTTCCTTCAGGAATAGGAACACGAGAATTACAGCATTTAGGTATCAATTATAAAGGCAACTGAGATCATCTGATATCGAATCTATTCCATTTATTTAAATCTTTTTAATTTTATTTTTTTAAGTTTATCCACGACAAATTTTGTATCCTGTTTACCATTGTTTTTATTTTATATCCTGGAGAGGTCGTCGTTATCATCAATCCAATTTTTTTGAGAAACATTTGAAAAGTAACTGCTACGAATGTTTCTTCTATAACTCAGAATAACATTTTCATTACAAACCTTGAGGTTATTAAGTCTCAAACGTGACAAGGGGTAAAACTATCACCGTTTATTGGGTACCAATTTTAAAATTAAAATAAGAATAAAATAAACTTAGGCATAAACTAGCCGAACTTCAAACCCACAATGAACTGTTTATGAGACCGATGTGCTAGCCACTAGGCTGTCACTGCTGCTATAATAGTAAAGAAGGTACTGTATAATTTAGTAACTTAGTACCTTTTTTGGTACTGTTAGCTTTATTCTGAGAGCATTTCCATGACAACTATAATAAAATATACACTATACATAAATACTAAAGTATTTAATAGAAAATTATTGATGTATCTAACCGGGCAAACGATCCATCCACGATTGTTTAGATGTACGAGTAATATGGCAGCCTGTGACGACAAATGGAGGAAGTTGCGTAGGTCCAGTGCTGCAATCCCTTCCTCCGCTATCTATCTTTAGTAATGGATACTGCTCCCCATCCTTCGTTTCAATATGTTCCCCCATCGAATACTAAAAATACTATATAGACATTGGTACTAAAAATAATAAACGAGGATCTGTTCTATATGTAGCATATATACATTTTCAGGAACCACCAGGCCATAACCAAACATAGCCAAATAGATGTCGAAAAGTCCATTAGGTTACCCAAACCTAATAAATAGGTGTATGTATGGTACAGAAAGTTACTATTTATATTTATAAACAGTTACAAACATATATATTTTAAGCGGTGAGGTTTACACTCAGCTAAATACTACAGCACAAAGTTGAGGTTTTTTTGAAAGATGTATAAGTTATTGTTGAGTTTTAGTTACCAGTTACGACTCATTTTAGCTAATTCATTGATTAATATAGTGAATTTAATAACTCATTAGACTCAATTTTACGTAGAATATTTTTAAACTTGGTAATGTCACGATTCACAGGGCTAAGATAAATTCAAATTATCACTGATAAATGTCACTCGGAATTATATTATTAATAATTTTTAAGGAATATACTGCCAGATAAATGAACGGATTTTAGGTATTAAGATTATTTGATTATTTTAATACATACTTTACGATCATGAGATATCATAATATGCCTTTAGTTTATCATAATATATTTTCTAAAATTTTATTAGAAATTAATTTAAATGTTACGGGAAGCGAATTATAAAATAAAGGAAAAACGTTACCTTACCTCGTGATATTTATGATTTGCAAATAATTATGAAATTTAACTATGTGACAATTCTTAGTGAAAAGTTGCAAATTTTCTAATCACTAAAATTTTGTTCAAATTTTGAATTTAAAACTTAGTAGATGGTAAGATTTTTCTTTACATTTCAATATCAGAAAAGTTTGCATATAAACGCCAAAACTATTAGTATACGTGAATAAATATATGTACTACTTACAATATTTTATCAGTTATAAGGGTGGCTCTACTATTAAAAAGTACTAAGACTAAATAAAAAAAGATTTTTTATTTTTTATTTTAATTTAGATAATGAAATAATTTTACATGTATACTTATTACACTAAATAGTAGTATAGTATATAGAAGTCATTTTACATATACTCTTTTATAAAAAAATATAAACGAGAAAGTGAAGTTTTAAAATCAATGTTATTACTTAAAGATTGCTTTATTACAAGCGCGCCCTGGAAGAATCGCGAAGGGTAACGTAAAATGAGTTCAGTATTCGGTGATTAAGTAAATTTTTAATAGCATTAATTATAAGTTAATTTCACAATGGGTTTGTTGGTGAAATGTCTGTTAAATAAATAAATACAGTTAAAAAAAGGGAAAGAAATTATTGGGATAATCACACTTTCAATCAGTACAATTGGTACCTCAGTGTCCTTTGCTGTAAATTTCACGATACACAAAAAACCCAAGATCGATTCTTAGTGCAGCAATGAATTTTTAATGAAATTTTAAAGTCCTAGTTTCCCAATTACTCAGTGGGAAAGAAAAATATCATGTGTAAAATATAAATGAAACAAAAACGTTTCAAAGAGGTAAAGATGTATAGGCCATCAATACACAGAGAATCGCGTGGCAAATTATACTCTTTATATTTTTCTCTAGAGGAGGATGTACCCTGATCTACACAAATATACATTTTTTCAATAGTAAATTATTTATAGAGTAATGAACAATTACTAGCTAAGGATCGTTACAGTTTTTATATATTAGTGAAGGATGCCTGTGACCCAATTAGATATCTTAGTTCTAGTAATGAGATATCTTAGTTCTCAGGGGTAATGAACCTGCTTCTCGACCCTCTGGTGTTTCTACTTAATCTTCTAGCACAATGGAGTTGCTCTCCCTTATCTAGGTATTTATGGGCTACAGAAACATTTATCAAATCAGCTGTTTGCTCATCAGGCACCTATTTTTCTTTAAAAATATTATGTAACACGTTCAGTTTTAACAAAATGCAAGAATAATGCTTTAAGGCACTTTATGCTCAGAACAGTGACTATATTGTTTATTAATTACTAATTTCACCTTGAATCGACTCACGCTGATTCAGAGAGAAATTATAACAATAATGTAAGAACGTCAATACGTGATTCGAATATTATATTATATCAACAAAATTACAGTGGAAAGTGTAAACATGCAAATGTTGCGTTAAATAAAACCTTCATGCATCTAAATGTTATTAGTCCGACATATAGCGTCCTGTTGCTACTACTTTTGAGATCGTGTAAAGAAATACTTTCGTGTTTCTTGTTATATTATTTTTATCTTTCTTCTCGTTATTATAGTTAGAAATATTTTAACGTGGTTTGTATATATTTTAACTTGTTCTTTAAGACTATTACTTAAGTTATAAGTGTAAAAATATTATAAATATTTTTATAGTGTAATATGCAATTAAAACGTGTTTTGAGTATTTTATATTGTGCCTTATTATATTTTCTTTTAATTCAAAAAATATTTTGAAATAGTTTTTTTAACATGTAACTTTCGTAGTAAAATTTATATAATTTTACGTTACATGGCACAGGCGTCTCTGCCTGTTATCAATATGCAGACTCGGTTTTAATTACAGTAAATATTTGTGCAATTACCTATCGATTTTTATAATTTCAATGTATCAAGCGGTACTTTATCTACCATTGTAGATACACCACAATTTTTGCACGGGAAAGTAACGAAAGGTCAGTTCAAGTTTTAAATTAGTTGTACTACCACGAATACTTCGGCACATTGTAGGGTTCTGTACAACCTATGAAAAAACGAAACCCATATAGAATTACTGTCGTGTCAGTCTATCTGCTACAGCTTAGTTTTTCGAAATTCATTGGAGAAAATTCGATACGTATATGATTTAGATGACAATCACGGACATATTGCGTAAGTAAAATAATTCCATTTTTAGGCAAAATAGAACATTTTACAACAAATTGAAATTGAAAGAGAAAGGCTATTTATAATTCAGGGGAGTAATAATTCAAAAAAAATTATAATTTGATGTTATAGTATTACTTGTTATAATACTACAATGAGAGAAGTATTTACAACCCACAGGGACAGGAAGGCGCATTTCTTACGTTCGCACTTTTATTATAAATAAAAAATTCACCGCATATTGCAACCATCAGCTTGATAAAGATCGTTGAAATAAAAACTACAAAATATTAGTTCTTGGTTATAACATACACCTGAAAGTATAATCTGCAAAATATATTGGTGAATATTCTAGTTTAATTTATATATATATATATATATATATATATATATATATATATACGTTGGTGGTTCTTGTGTATAGTTATGGGCTTAGTGATAAATAGGACATTACATTATTAATCCGAACTACCGGCAGATTTATATCATTTATTTTAGGCCTATTTACGGAAAAGGAGCTCATAGTATCAGAGCTCAAATCTAGGGTTTGTGGTTTCCTCGTAAAGGAATATTGAATCTTTCCAAGGTCGATGCTATCGGAATTTAAAAAAAAATCATAAGTTCAATATAAAAGCTTTGGCTGGTTGTTACCGTTACATCCGTTCGTTTAGTTTTGCATTATATACTTAAATTATTACTTTTAAATGTTTTTAAAATATAAGTATTTTATTAAAAACTCTGAACATAATGAACGTCAATAGTCTAATGGTTTAGGGTACGGTCACGAAACTTAAGATCGTAAGTTAGAATCCGCCGTTGGACTATTTTCATGAAGTGTTCCATCTCCTACAACAAGCAATTAAGCTTAGTTGGAGTGGTTAACCGGAATCGTGGTAAAGTTAACGTTAAATGTTTTTCTCCCAAAATCCTTAAGTATATTATTTTAAATATCTATATATATATCTTAACATAATTACGTTTTTACGGTAAGTTAGCAAATATATTATTTTGAAACAAGTTTTTGCAGGGATAAAATCCTGACCTAGGTAGTTAAAAATATCAACAATGATAATATTTACTTTTTTGCACTTCTTAAACTGTTTAGAGTTTTTAGAGACCTGAAATGGTTTTTCTATTCTTCTATTCTTTTTGTTGTGTAATATGATTGTATCATTTCATATAGTTCTAAAGATGATGACATTATTTTAATTGCTGTCGGACGATATAAAATATTGTGATCACCCATGTAAAAAGGATGCACAATATTTAATTCAGTATCTCTTTCGGCCCGCGATGCGGTAACTAGTACGCATTTCTGTTATGTGTACGTTGTATATATTACTTCTGGGGTTATTGGGTCTGGCCAAAATATACAATGAATAAACTTTTTACAACATTTACGGCGCTATAAAAAAGTTATCAATAATGTCAGTAATGCCACCTGGATACTGCTCGTGGTCGTGCTCGATTCATTCTAAGTATTATTCCAAACGAAAATCTTTATATTTCTTTTTTAACAAAAATTACTAATAAATAACTTTTATATATACTTATCAGGTTTGCCTAAATTTCCTTTAATATATATTCCTGTGATAACGAGTCAACATTTGTATTAAATATTTATTTATGTAATTACTAGTCCTGTATATTATTTAATTAATGCCTGGCCTGCATTGAAAAAACTCTTTTTTTGTATTTTTGGTAATAACAGATACCATGCTAGAAACTTAAATATACCAAAGTTCCCACAACAACTGTACAAATCTATTGGATGAACGCAAAATCTCGTACAAAAATAACACTTCTAACGTATTGTGCGTGCATATTGTTATGCATATGCAAGTATTATTAATGATTAAAGTATTTTTTAATTGTTATGCATATGCAAGTATTATTAATGATTAAAGTATTTTTAATGCATATTACGGTCTTTGTGTATATCGCAATTCAAATTTTTAAGTATTTCAATTTATTTGAGTTTATTTATTAATAAATCAACTCTTTGATTTTTAAGGGTAATGTCAGGTGACTGATGAATTTACTACTACTTATATCGACAAATAAACATCATGTGTACATTTATTAAATTAGAGCGAAAAGTTAGTCACATGGATGACCGAAGCATAAATATTACAAAATGAAACCCAAGTACTCGTCAATTTTACCAATTTTTATATTCTGATAAAGTTTAAGCTTCATGTTGTTTTGAAAATAAAAATATATAATTTTTCTTTATACTAATTTTTTGTGCTCCGTCTGATATTGTTAAAATAATTGAACCACAATACTTTTACGTGGTAAAGTCACCCCTAAACATTTGAACACTGTACCAGAAACGGCTTGCTTCTATCAAAGGACTTCGCTTTTACAATACACCAGTGTAAATTTGCTTCTTAACGCTTTTGTGATTCGTTTAGTTAGTGAAAGCGGATACCCTAAAAACTAAGGATATGGACATTTTATATTTGAGAGAAATTGTATTTGCAATTTGATCCTTATCGATGGACTACGTATTACTAGTACTCGTATATCTCTAATTCCATAAACCACTAACTACTGTTGTGTCCTTTAATACAGAGAAGTGGCCTTGACGTAAGAAATCATTGTTTCTAGGCCTTCGTAAAAGCGAATAATCAACCAAATAATAATAATCTACCACCACGACTTTCTAAGGTACCTGCTAGTCTTGTTGCCTTAAGAAAAATAATGATATTAAGAATGCAAGAAAACTTACGGAGTTTGTTCTTCAATTATTTTTTTTCTTTTAGTGACACTAATGGCCAGTTATGAGTGAGCTGTACCGAGAACAACATCCGTTGTTGTGTGATGACTTCTCTGATGAAGACTTTAACTCCCAAAACTGCAGTCCTCGGACAAATGCCCGCATGCGGTCAGTTATTTACAGCGGGCGAGCAAAAAATCAAATGAAGGGAGCAGCTGAAATATTGACCAAATGGCCAGGTAAAGATGGTTCTGCGGTTATTATTACTATTACAAGATTCATTTCTATCCTCGTCTGGTTGGTGAATAAAAGAAATATAATATTATAAAATAAAATAAAACAAGTTCAATAAACTTATTAAAAAATTCAATAACATATAGTAAATAAATAAAGACCATCCAGACGGGAATGTTTCGAAAGGGACTCCAGATGGTTGAGGGTTAGGGTTGAAATGAGAGAAACTGGTTGACGATGCAAACAGTATCGAGGAACATCTGCATTTAAGCCATGAGCGGCCCGTCACCGAGTCCGGGCAGCAGACACGACTATGGGGATAGTTTTAGTATCACTCTACATGTCGGTCATATTATGTGCCAATATTGGACGTTAATGCCGATCAAAAATCTTTGACTGTGCTCGGTCAATCAGCTCAATATCAGGCTATTTCGCAAGAATAGTGCTGTCCGTGCTGATTCATGTTTCCAGTTGAGCCCGGTGAGGTAAAACGTGCCATACTTGGTGGTTACGTTAAGGCATACTATATTTATTTATAAACTTTTGTACAACTAACATATGCAAAAAGGCAGACTTAATGCCTAAGGCATTATCTACCAGTCAACCTTAGGAGGGTTCAGAGAAATCAAGGTAGGGACAGATGAATAATAATAAAGAAAAAAGAAACTAAACTTAATACTTATACAATTATATATATATATATATATATCATTATATATTATCTTAGGAATTTATAATACTAAATAAAATATTTATTATAGATATTTATATACATTTACATAAACTACAAAACAAAAATATATAAATATTATAAGTACAAACATATCTAAATGTAAATATATTTATAAATATATACATAATTATTATCAATGTTGTGAATCTGCTGACGCTACTTCCAACAAATGCTTTCGAATTTTACGTTTAAACTCTAAGCGACTTATATTATTTTTACTATAACATTTCATACTACATCCCATACAGTTGATCGAAGTTATGTTTTATATAGAATCATGGAGTGACAAATTAATCATTTACCTTCTGATGGATGATGCATTCGGCTGATGAAATTAACATTCACTCTTGATTTGCAATCATAAAGAGGCTGAGGACTAAGGTCAAACGCTTTGTCAGTAGAAAAAAAAATCCAATTACTTTTACCGCGAACAGCACAGTTCTCTAAAAGTATGATACTTTTCTCTCTACTCTAACGCTACTTTATAGGCACGATGTGGATCTAGCATGTAAAATAAAAAAGATAAAATGTGTATAAGTATTTAAATTTTTATTATCAGAGTTTACGATTTTGCAAGAAACTTCCAATAAATGTAATGTTTCTTCGAAGATTTTTTCTTACTCACCACGCTGGGCAGAAGCACTTAGATGTAGAGAGTTAGTGAACGTCTTTATGAAGCTCCCAGTCATTAGCCCATAATGTTCTTTTTATAGTATCGTTGCGGCTGAGATTCTTTTTATTATATTAAGGGTGGCAAAAAGTCACCGCTCATCGCGACGACTGTGATAAACATACATAGGTATCTATCACTAAAAAAGTTTAAAGGTTGTCACCCCTAAGGACTGAGATGGAATACCTCCTAATTTATGATTTCTATACTTACCATACGAAATAATACTGTAGCGTAATGCTGTTATTTTACCTTAGTATTCTGTGAGGGCTTAGTCCTTGGCCGGTGGAGCCTACACATTTGTTGCTAGAAACCAGTTGCTGCGGGGCTCTAGATTATAGATCTAGTGTTTAATATTTCACAACAAAAATATTGATGGTTTTTATTTAACACACATAGCTGTTGAAGTCGCTTAAAATAAAGTAATGAGATAATAGTAATGTTTAGATGTTTTTTTCCGCTTGTATTTGATAGACAAAGCCTTGTTATCAAAAAAGTGAGTGTATCTTGGGTCAGATTGCGTGTTGTGATATGTTGTGATTTGTGATTGTGTTATTGCAGTTAGTTTGCTTTTTGTTAAAAATATAGGGTAATATCCCTTTCACAACGCTATTTAACGATATTTAGGTTACATAATATTTATATATAGGCGAGGTAATATTTTCTTCACTTTTGATTTCAGAACATTGGTGGTCAACGTTAAAATATTGGTGGATTGGACTCGGCATGATCGCTATAGTAGTTTTAATTGTTTATAATAGTGTCGTTGCATTTTCGATGCTTCCACTTACTTATAATAAGGTAGAAAAACCAAGAATGTTTTATAAAGACTTTACAAGTTCTTTGGTAAAACGAACATTGTTTGATATAAATATGCACGTATTCGCTGAGACGAAGGAAGATGTGAAGTTAAAAGATTTTATACCGTATATTGAAATAATATCGAACAGGTATCAGAAACTCAAATTTCACCTAATCATTGTTATTAATGACACAATAGACGATATAAGTGAGGAAACTAGAAATATTTTAGCTTTAAATTCATTGTGGACTGATGAATCTCTTCATTTTAATAATAGAATAATACAAAGTAATCTTGCCATAAGATATGTTTCAATAAATAAGTACATGAATGACCCTGCCCTTCAGAAGTTTCGAAGCAAAAGATTGTCTAAAGAATATATCGAACTTTTAGTTAGAATCCTATCTATTTGGGAAACAGGCGGCATAGCTTTTAATCCAATTATACTTACACCAAGGTCCCCTAATGCAAATTACATAGAAAAGATACAAAACTTATTAAATAACTACAACCGGTATGATGGTAAAAATTACGCAGAAGTTAAAGACCCCAAGCCACAAAGCTCACATATACCAACAAAGAAATTAAATAATATTCGTGATATTATAAATGCTTTGGAGATAGAAGACAAATTCAATGTTTCTCAATATAACTTAACAGAAGCCGAAGATAACGTTTCTTCAGTTACAGTTAACACAAGTAATGAAAGACAGCATTTGAAAAATAAAAGTATATCTAATGCTCTAAATATACATCGAACCGTGAATTTGCATGTTGTAAATAAAACAAAAACTAAACCATTAATATACAGTGAGCATTTCGAAAAAAAAAATAATGGCTATCACCAATCGGTAACAACGACACAAACTGATTTAAATAACGATACCACAAAGTCCAGTCTTCTTCCAATATATTTTGACATTTTATTTCCTAAAAAACAAAAAAATATATCTGATGATATAATTGTTGCAAAAGATGTAGAAGAAAATAATAAAATTAATATTTTCAAAAAAATATTTTTCAACACACATCATAAAAAAGGTTATCATAGAACTTTGGATTTTAACAGTAAAAACAGCAAACGAGATTTATTTTCACATTTTCAAACAGAACTCGACCATGGAAATGATATCCGACTATCAATTGATTTAAGAGGCAATATTATCGCGTCAAACACACCCTGCCATGCATTCCTAGGGAATTTGCTTAGTAATGCAGTTCACTATACTGACGGAGATACACAGACAAAATTTATTATAACAGAATTAACAACTTTTTGCAAAGGAGTTCTTTTTTCATGTCAGGGCATTGATGTAATTTTATTATAGCGTTATTTGTAGAGTATTTTAAATGTTATTGCTATATTTTTTACTATTTTTATGAAATAAAACAATGTTTGTACTATAAGTTATTTATTGTAATTAACCTACTGCAATAAAAACTAATTAATCGTGTTCAAAATATTGTTGCTTTAGTACAAATAATCAGCAATATCTTGATCACAAGTAGAAACATTTTCTTAAACTAGTTGACAATTTTATGAAAGACACGAATTATGGAATATGCGTCTTTACAAAATGCTTTTCCAATTGTCATCGAATAACAGACTAGATTATTTATATGAAAATGATTTTCTTTATATTCGTTGATATTTATAAAATAAACATGTACAGTATGTGCATTGTCTTAATGGTACTCTAGAGACCTCAGTGTATATGCGCAATATTTTTTCTCTCAATTGGAATTTCCGCTCTACCAGTCCACTGATTAGATAACTGTTTGCATTCCGTTATCATAGAAATTGGTTCACATCTTCTACTCACTGACCAATATATGTAATTTTCTGGGCAGCGGAAAACAAATCCTCGCAATTTTCCTGTTCTAGAAGTTTCACATTTCAATAATGCTGGAGAACATTTTTCATTTTTGTCAAAAGGATAATGACCTATTCCTGGACATTCATACTTATTTCTACTTACTGTTATCTGAAACGAAATTACAATAAAAAATTATATTTTAATGTTTATATGGTAATTTATAAATAAAATAAATTATTTATTAATAAGTAACGTGGCACACAACTTACCGTTTCTTTATCATTTATATTTAATTCATTTAATCTTCGCTTTTTAGCTATGTTTCCTTGGCATTTCTTATCAGCTTTGTTTTCTTCCACACACTGAATTTTACTTTCATCATATATGGTACCGCTTGGACAATTGAAAACTGCAATCTTTAGTTCGTGGCTTTCATTATTTTCTAAACATTGATAGAAAAGATTGCAATATTTGGGATGTCTCTTAAATGAAGTAGGACATGCATACAAATATTGGTCACTTTCAGTATCTGGACATTTAGTAGCTGAAGAACTTCCTTCCGTAGTTGTTTCTTGAGTATTTTCCGTTGTTATTCCAGCACTCGTAGATGTTGACGTTGGTGTAATAGAAGTCGTGGTTTGGTTTTTAGTTGTGGACTCTGTGCTTGATTGTTGTTCTGTAGTAGATCCCTGTGTAGTCGTTTCTTCTTTTGTCGTAGGTTCTGCCGTAGAACTTTCAGTTGCATGTGTACTTGACTGTTCAGTAGAAGACTGTTCAACAAAGGAAGATGTTGGTTGTTCGGATGTACTCGTCGTTAATTCCGTCGTAGTTGTAGTATTTTCACTCGTTGTTTGATCAGTTTTTTCAATAGTAGTTGTCTCATCAGTAGTGGTTGGAGGTATTTCGCTCGTAGGTGTCGTTTTATCGGTTGCAAAATGCTCACTAGTAGCTTGCTCAGTAGTAGTAGTAGACGTATCAGTAAAAATCACAGTTGTAGAACTCGTTTGATAACTTGTGGAATGCTGTTGTGGAGTAGCCGTTTCTTCTGTTGTAGTTTTATCAGTAGCAGTTTGTCCACTTGTTGTTTGTTCAGTAGTAGTAGATGTTGTATCAGAAGGGGTCACGTTTGTCGAACTCGTTTGGTCATTAGTCGATAACTGTTGTGTAGTAGTTTGGCCTTCTGTTGATGTCGATTGCGTTGTCGTTGTTTTACTGCTAGTTGTTTGTTGCTGTGTTGTTGATTCAGCACTAGTTGACATTTCTGTTGTTTGAGACGTTTGTGTTGTTGTTTCTGAGGATCCGCCAGATGTAAAATTTTCTGCGGTTGCCATAGTTGTTGTTTCTGAAGTATTACTCCCATTTTGTGATTGTAAACTGCTACAGTTACGTGGAGGATAAATGGAGTTCTCATAATTACAAGTATCAAGAGAAGGGTCCCAAATAGTGCCTTCGCCACATTCAAAATGAAAAACGGAAAATCGCTGTCCATCATTATCCCAATCGACACACCTGTAAAATTTCTTACAATCGTTGGGATTGGGAAAATATCCAGCTTTAGTACAAGTTATATTCTGATTTGTAGGTTTTTTTGAACTTTCTTCACTAGAACAATTAGAGGACCCTTGGCTGATATTTTCACTAGAAGACGACATAGTTTGTGTTGGGATCGAAGACACTGGTGGCGCTTGATTTGATGAAGTTGTAGTAATTGTTGTTTGGATAGATGGTGCAGCCGTTATATGATTTGTTGTGGAGGATGAATTCTTACCTTCTTGATCACATGACGGATTTTTTACATCTTGGGGATGATTGCAAACTAAGATGTCTTGATCCCAAATAGTACCAATACCGCAAATATAGTCATATTTTACGAAATCACCTTTCCCATTGCCAACACATCTGTAGAACTTTTGACAGTCATCTTTCTTACCAAAGTAACCGTCCCTATCGCAATTGTTGACATTCAAGGGATCATCCTTTGTAGATGTTGACTCTGGAATCGTGGTTGGTACTTTAGTTGTTCTAATTCTTTCTGTTGTTTGAATTTCTTGTTCATATTGTGACATGGTCGTAGATTGGCTTTCTTGTGTATCTATATTATGACAATTTATAACAGTGGTAATATGATTACAAGATTGTTTATCGGCGTCCCAAGCTGTACCTTCACCGCAGAAATAATCATATTTAGAATATGTTCCTCGGTCATTGAGTACACAACGATGAAATTGACGGCAGTCCTTAGAGTTCGCAAAATAACCTTCTGAACTGCATTCGTTACTCTGTGAAATTGATTCATTAGGAGTTTCAGTAGACCCTACGTCTTTATTCGGTATATTGATATGTACTGTACTTACTTCAGTAGATGTTCTGAGTGTTGTTGTGAGTATTTGTGGTTCGTTTATGTTCGGTAATTCGATATTACATGTGCTGTTATCGTTTTCATGATCGCAAGCTTGAATTGATTGCACCCAAATTGTTTTCTCACCACAAGTAAAGTTATATCTAAGATATCCTCCCTCACCATTATTAACACAGCGAAAGAATTTTCTACAATCTTGTAAGTTAGGATAAAATCCCTCTGCTTCACAGGTGCTTTCCATGTTAGGCATTACATTATCATGTTTTTCGGTGGAATTATCATCAAAATTTATAGTGGTATGACCTACACCAATTCCAGAGTTATCGATTGCTGGGGGTGGCTTATTAACTGAAGTTGTTGACAATTTTATGCAATTCGTATCATTACTAGATTCATGAATACAAGATTGTATGTTTTGATCCCAGATCGTACCCTCCCCACAAGTAAACTCGTACTTGAAAAATCCTCCCTGTTGATTAGTAATACATCTATAAAACCTTTTGCAATCATTTTGATCACCAAAAAATCCTTCAGTTATACAAATATTGATTGCCTGTGATGTTTTCACCGTTGTTGGAGGTTCACTCTCTGTATAATTAACTGCAAAATTGACTGTAGTCATGGATTGTGTTCCATTTGAAGATAATATATTTTTATTTATTATTTCGCATTCCTTCACAGACGAGGCATGAATACATGCATTAATGTTTCGATCCCAAACCGTGCCTTCTCCACAAGAAAATTCATACCGAATAAAACCACCGTGTTCATTTTCTACGCATCTATAAAATATTTTGCAGTCATTTTTGTCAGCTAAAAATCCAACAGTTTTACATTCTTCAGCATTGTTAGACGTTAGTATATTATTAGTAGATGTACTAATGGAAGTATGCTGTATTGGAGTAAAAGTCTGATTATAGTTTTGTGTAGAGTGATCGTTGGCGAACCCATCATTTAGAGAATGGATAGCAGTCGATGATGTAGATACTTGATGTGCCTTATCAGAACTACCTCCACATTTTTTTACTGCCCAAGCATGATTGCATGCTTCTATTTTTGAATCCCATAGTGTACCTTCACCGCAATAGAATTCATATTGCTTATAACTTCCATCTCCATTTGATACACACCTGTAAAACTTTTTGCAGTCAATTTCATCTCCAATAAACCCGCTATTACTGCAAGAATTCAACTTGTTGTTATTGCTATCTGTTGTATTATCCACTATATTAAATACTGTAGTACTATCTGTGGCTCTAATAAAATCTTTATGGGTTTGCGTTGTGGGACTACTATAAATATTTTCGGCGTTTTCAGATGTGGGTGATTGCAAAGGTATAGATTCGTTTAAAATACCAGATACATTATTTCTGCAGTTTTCAACGGCCGAAATATGATTACAAGCATTAATATTTGAATCCCAGACAGTGCCTTCGCCGCAAAAATGTTCGTATCGTGTAAAGTCTTGATTTCCGTTATCTACACATCTATAGAACTTTCGACAATCATAGCTATCAGCCATAAAACCATTTCTTTGACATTTATTTTCTATGTTTAACAAATCTTTATTGGTAGTTAATAATTTTGGTGTTGTTTCTCTGTTACTTGAAATATAGCCAACATTGCTATCAGTTGTTTGTACAAATGATACAGTAGTAATAATTGTTGGTTCTGCACTAGAGACAGTTGTTTTCATTTCATTTTTCGAATAAACTCCACAATGCTTGACGGCCCAACCATGATTGCACGCCTCAATACTTTGATCCCAAACAGTTCCTTCGCCGCACTGATATTCAAATTTATTAAATCCTCCATTCCCATTTTCTATGCAACGATAAAATTTTCTACAATCAGTTAGATCACCCATAAAACCAGATTGAGTGCATTCTGTATATCTTGATTTTCAACTGAATAATTTGTATTATGAATAGTATCGGGTTTAACTTCAAGCAACATGTGTGTAGTGCTCTTTGTGATTGATTCATATGATTGTGTTTGTTTATTATTTAAAGAATCTAAGTGATGAGACGAAAATTCTGTTTTATTTTCTATGTTTAACAAATCTTTATTGGTAGTTAATAATTTTGGTGTTGTTTCTCTGTTACTTGAAATATAGCCAACGTTGCTATCAGTTGTTTGTACAAATGATACAGTAGTAATAATTGTTGGTTCTGCACTAGAGGCAGTTGTTTTCATTTCATTTTTCGAATAAACTCCACAATGCTTTACGGCCCAACCATGATTACACGCTTCAATACTTTGATCCCAAACAGTTCCTTCGCCGCACTGATATTCAAATTTATTAAATCCTCCATTCCCATTTTCTATGCAACGATAAAATTTTCTACAATCAGTTAGATCACCCATAAAACCAGATTGAGTGCATTCTGTATATCTTGATTTTTCAACTGAATAATTTGTATTATGAATAGTATCGGGTTTAACTTCAAGCAACATGTGTGTAGTGCTCTTTGTGATTGATTCATATGATTGTGTTTGTTTATTATTTAAAGAATCTAAGTGATGAGACGAAAATTCTGTTTTATTTTCTATGTTTAACAAATCTTTATTGGTAGTTAATAATTTTGGTGTTGTTTCTCTGTTACTTGAAATATAGCCAACGTTGCTATCAGTTGTTTGTACAAATGATACAGTAGTAATAATTGTTGGTTCTGCACTAGAGACAGTTGTTTTCATTTCATTTTTCGAATAAACTCCACAATGCTTGACGGCCCAACCATGATTGCACGCCTCAATACTTTGATCCCAAACAGTTCCTTCGCCGCACTGATATTCAAATTTATTAAATCCTCCATTCCCATTTTCTATGCAACGATAAAATTTTCTACAATCAGTTAGATCACCCATAAAACCAGATTGAGTGCATTCTGTATATCTTGATTTTTCAACTGAATAATTTGTATTATGAATAGTATCGGGTTTAACTTCAAGCAACATGTGTGTAGTGCTCTTTGTGATTGATTCATATGATTGTGTTTGTTTATTATTTAAAGAATCTAAGTATTCTGTTTTATTTTCTACAACAGGATATTCAGTTTGTATTTTGTGTGCATTGTTTATTATATCATTGTTTGCAAAATTTTTGCTGTCCCAAGTGCTTGTTTCTTTATTAATGTTATTTTGATTTTCATAATACATTTGTCTCGGAGTACTTGATGTGAAAGTAACTTGCACCGGTGATTGTGTCATTTGTACACCGTAACTAAATACATCTGCTTCATTTTTTTGTGAATAAGTTTCTTCCGTTTTCGAAATTTTATCATTGGAGTAATCGCCACGAGAGCAACGGCGGCGACGTACTGACCAAGGATGATTGCAACTTTGAATATCATCATCCCATATTGTCGATTCACTGCACATAAATTCATATTTTATAAAGCCTCCATTTTGATTATTAACGCACCTATAAAATTTTCGGCAATCTTCGTTATCACCCACAAACCCATCATGTGTACACTTGTTGCCGTGTTTTATGATTGGAAAGGAAGTAATTGTAGATTTATACTGATCGGAAGAAGTTGACCACTGGTAAGGTGTAGATACAACGGAGGATTTTGATGTCGTCAAGTCCGTTATTTTTGTATTAATCGTTGATATCTCGGGATTAATTGTCGTTTGTATTTGATTAAGCGCTGCAGAAGCTCCATACTCAGAGTTTTGCGGTACTACCGGTGCTATAGATGAATAATATAAAGATGTGCTATAACTTAATGTTTGCTCATTGAACAAAGGCTTTCGTGTGGTAATGGGAGATGGTAGTTCCTGCACAGATAGCTCTATGTCATTATCGTTAATTTGATCAACAGGTGTTGTTATAAATTGGAACGGTCTACTGGACCTACACTCCGAACGTTTTGTACTATGTGGATGATTACAAATTTCGGTGTCTGGATCGTAGACAGTACCTGGGCCGCATTGGAACTGTAATAATATTAAAAATATTAATTTTATTGTAAGATATCAATTCTAATATAAGTAATGTTAAATCTTCACATACCCGCAACACTGTATATTTTCCATTTGTAGCTTTAATGCACCGGTAAAAAATTGTACACTCTACAGGGTCGGCCTGAAATCCTTCACCGTTACATGTAAACGTTTCTCGCTTAATACCGGAATATAATTTCACTATTCGACCACTAACACGAGGGTGCCGATTTTCATCCAATGTCGGATCTAAAAAAATAAATTGGTTTAGATGAAAGCAAAAACAAAAATACTTCATTGTATAGTAATGTAATGTGAACTTACTATTGCTGGGTTCGACTCCTTTAAGAATCACAGTGGGCAATAATAACAATATATACCATTTTGATAAATATCTTCTCATGTTGATATCAAATATTTTTTATGCTGAATAGTTCATGTAATTATTTTATAAGTAAATCATGTTTTCTTACGTTCAGTAATCTGGAAGCAGATAATGGTTTTAATATTTTCACCTTTCGAGTCATTTCTTGTTTCTCCATCTATATGAAAGTATACAAATTAAAAATTAATAAATATTCCCCTTAATACCGTGATTTTTTAAGGTAACCCGAGAATTAACTTACTAAAAACAAAGTATGGGATCTAACTCCTTTGTCTAATAGCAGTAAGCTAAACTGATTTGAAAAATGAATGAAGATGTAATATACATGTCTAACTATATATTTTATATATATATATATGTTTTGCTTTTCTTGTCTTAATTAATTTACTCACGGTATGTTGGCTATAAATATTTTGATGGTTACCTGATTGATATATGCGTTTAATGTTATAATATCCTCCTGATCACTTTCGACCGTGGCGATATTTTGTGGTTATTACCAGATGCTGTCAAATGCGCTGAATATATTATAGTGCCGTAACTTATCCGTGTCTTTAAGTAATCACTCGTCGTTCTCTTCCCTATTTCGTTTCAAGACATGTGCAATAAGATTAGATGAATATTCATATGTAGTGTAAAGTACACCGTAAACCAACAACGTGTAATTCAAGAATATTATTTCTCGCTTGGAAATCACAACCAGAAATCGTGATGTACCTACCAGGTATTTTAATAATCTAGGGGCAGTTATTGTTATAGAGGTATCTTTTTCAATAATCCAAAAAAGCTTATCGAAAACAAAATAGGAGTCAAACTTTTAAAACAACTATCGAAATAAGTACTTGTCTATATATTTATATATATATGGTCTGTGTCATAGTGTCTTTAGCAAAGATAGTCTCTAATGCTTCCGAGGGGATATGGTAGCTCACAAGAATACGCAGTTATTTCACCTATTACCATGATCTTGGCAAGGATAGCCAAAGCAGTACTTCGAACGTGACCGTATTGTTGATGAAAAGAAAGAATTTCTTTATACGTTTAACTATTACCATAGCATAATTATTCGTAATAACAAAACATAGTTTTTATAAGTAAATAATAAAATATAAATCACCACTCAGTGTCGAAGAAGATATATTTGTTTTTTTTTTTATAAAATAAAAGAGACAAATGATTACACATGTTCTTGTTCTTTTTTAATATCATAAATCAATAATACCAAAACCCGCAACTCCCCATCATTTACATTAAAGAATGAAAAATAACGAGAAAGATCATTGCCATAACATAATAATAATATCAACACGTAATTGTTTATAATTAACAATATAATATGAATCATCGCTCTTGAATATTTCTATACGTATATATTTATATCTATACAAAAAAACATTGTTTAGCCCTATCCGAGGAGCTCCAGGGTGTCCTACGGAACGCAGTGGTGCTCTATGCACTAGGCCTAATACGACCCAGGGAAGACCAAGCCTCCCCTAGCATCCTCGCTATGGGCACCTCGACGATCAGGTGAACGCCAAGGTAGCGGTATGGCGTTATCGTTTGACGTCTAGTCCCTTGTTAGTCAACAGATAACGTGGGTGTCATAGGTAGCCAGGCTTCGAAGCTCAGCATGAGCGCGCTGACAGTGTGCTGGTGCAAGAAAGGTGCATCTTCGAGCTCTTGCGTCATGCGTAGTGTACCATTTGAATCGCACTACTCTCGCGTAGAGTCGGTGGACCCTTTCCCTGGTATTAGGTAGCAGGCTGTGCATAGTACCTTCTACGTTCTCGATCCGAGGAACCAGACGGTCGATGTGCTCCTCGTATCTCACTAGGCGCTATCCAAGATGAGACCAAGATATTTCATCACCAGTCCAAGTGGGAACATGAACGTCACCTATGCAAACTAACAAGATGGGTGGTTCCCCTCCTTCAAGTCAGAAACCTTGACCACTTCTTCCGCTACTCTCCCCACTACCCACAAAAAATTGACTATTCATTCTCCATGCAACCACATGTAGGTGTTGATGACCCCCAAAAGTCGAAGGTAATATTCCGTCACCCATTTCCCCTTCGCCATGGTTATAGCACAGGTTACAGGTTCCCTGCCTATCAACAGATAAGAAGTCGAGTGCATCATCTAGCAGCTTTGCGTCCAAATCCTAGAGGGTTGTTCTAATGAATTCCCATTTTTCGGATTTTTATATACAAAACGTTTGCTAAAATGTTATTTTATTTATTTATATTCTTTAAGTATACAACATAATATACAAAATTAGAATAATAAACATACATTAGAAATATATGTATAAGATATAAAAATATGTATGCGACTCTATAAACTTGTTTTTCCACTAAACCTTACAATGAAGTAAAAAGTGCATGTAACCAAAAAAATGCTCATGATAGAGAAATAAATATCAATATGCAATCAAAATGTAAAAAATTAAAATCAGATTCATTCACATTCAGAGTTCCAGATAAACGTGCATATTTTATAACATTTGTTTAAGGCTGACAGGGCGGCTTTCTCCTGTTACGTTTGAGGAAGTTAAGTAGCAGTTGGAGCAGACAGATCCGATTTACAACAGAAGACGTAAGAGCTTATTTCTTAAATTGGCAAGGCTACGAAGCTAGTCTCTATCGCTGGTACCACAAAGTCCCTCCTCGGTCGACGAGCATAAAATAGCATCATAACGCAACTGTGTTTCGTATGATGAGTGAATGGGGAATCCAACAACACCGCCTAAGATTATAAAAATATTTCAGAATAATTTAATAATGAAAAAATAAACGAGCTAAAATCTAAAGAAGTTAATGCTCTAACGTTAACACAATGCATTTAGATGTCAGTTAACGCAGAATCAATATCAATGTAATTACCATAATGTCCATGATCATTGCACGCCTCGAAATAGTAATGACCTCGATTGACCTTATATGATCTCAAATAATAGCTAATACGGTAAAGTTGTGGCATCATTATTACTGTGTAAATACCTGGTATTCATCCAGGCTGACTAAATTGACCAATATGTATCATAGTGTATAACTATTGTATAGTCTAGTAGTACAAAAATCCTGTCTGTGATATACGAGCCACAGGCCACGGATGGGCACAGTACATTTCTCAGAAACTTGAGTCCATCCCAGAGAAACGGAATCCTAACAAATATTGCTAGTTTCATTCTGTAAGATAACCTAGATGTTTTAATTTCATAAATCGCCTGCTAAAATTAATACTTAATACCCCTATTTGAGATTGGATAAGAAGAAGTATAAATTGTACCTTCTTTTATTTATCTATTTTAATGAAAAATATTATGACTTGGTTGTCCAATTCTGGATATAGTAGCAATTTCCAATTTGGGATGATTTTTTATTCAAAAGGAAATAATTTTTGTTCAAAAGTCAAACATTGCAAAGAATATCAAAAAAAACTTTTATTGTAATCATTATGGATATAGTTGTGTATAATTTTGTACCATTATGTACTTCTATTATTAATCCAAATAATTTATACTGCTAAAGTAAGAGTATTTTAAAATGAGGCATGAGAGCAAGAACAAAGATCGAACGCAAATAAACCAGATTAGTTACATACTAAATGAGAACCAAGTTACGTGTAATCGTAATCAAGATTGATTTTATGTGTGACCGCGATCATCTCAGAGAAATGCGTAGGTGTTTATTATTATTGTAACAGATTAACTGACATAAAAATCAATAAATTATTTTTTATTATTTTATTCATCATAAAATAACCAATCAGCTTTATTTATGTTCATTATTATTTTAAAAGATATACCTGTATAGATGTTGATATGTAGCATATAAAAATTATATTATTTGGTTAAAGTAGTAAAGTATAGCAACAACTTATACCTATATCCGCACATACAATGACATTACCCACACACCCTATACGTATATTTCTACTTATTCTCATCTTTTGTTAAGTTGTAGTAATGGTTAGTTGATTTAAATTTTTTATCCACGTTTTTTTTAATATATATCTCTCGTATTAGTAGCACACAGTTAAACTTAATATTGATAAGTTATGTGACAAATAATCTAGGAATCACTGACTCTGATAGCATTGGTACTTATTAATATTTTCAGAGACAGAAATCTGAAACTGTTAACATTGTACAAAGCTATACAATAATCTATTTTGAGATATTCTAGTTATCTCTATATTATATTCTCATCTTTTCTCATTATAGTTTCTTGTAAACATACCAAAATCTATTTATTATGCAAAAAAAGACGCAATTTCTATACCACGTTATGAAAATCTAACGATAAAAATAAATTAAAAAATTAACCGTTTAATATATGTAAAATATTCGCACTCGGACCTCAAGTGGCGGGTTAGTTCAATAATTTCAATATAAGCCTGTTTGTTGCATTCAGTTCATTTACAAATGCGGTAAGACTTGTTGCATGTAGCGAAGTATTGAAACAGTTCTTATAAAAATATTTATCGTTCGGATAGGTTTTACACAACAAAGGCAAAAAGGCAATCTTTTACAAACAAGTCTAAAGAAGCTGTATCGATTCATTTTTATCTTTTCAATGCTACCTTGCTTGATAATATACTACAGATCATTTGAACATTACAATAGTTCAAATCGGAATATGATTAGTTCTAAATTGTATATACATTTATGTACACATTCATCTTCGAGAAGGAAAATCTTAAAATCGTGATGCACATCACGATATTAAGATTTTTCTTCCCAGGGATTAAGATTACGGTGTCTCTTTAATAGTAATTATAGGGGCTTGGTTTCTTTCACGTACCATATGAAACAAAGCCGTGTTTAAAAGCTGTTTTATGCCGGTCTTCCAGTCTTAAATCCGTTTTGAGTCAACATATTCGTACAGCTCTTATATGTATTGTATCTGTATGACAGAAATAATTTCGTATTTAAATTTCTAAGACTGATGAACACGACGGCATCTTTTAGTTATTATATATACGAGTATTTAGATCCTATCTATGAAAATTCAAAGGAAGGCTAAGATGCAGTCAAGATTCTGTTGATGTTGATGCTGTTAGCCTATGCGGCTCTTACAGCTTCATCGGACACAGGGCTTACGGAACTGAGGGGTCCGTGAGCTGGTTATGTAGTTTTTGGTTCTCTTACTTACCCAAAGCGCTCATAAACCGTGTCGTTCTGCTATGATCACGTTCCTCTGATGGTGCCACCCAAATTTTTCAGTTCCCTAGCTATGGAAAGATTCTCCAGAGTGTAGAATGGATGGTGATGTCTACTGACTCTCCGAGATTTTGGTCGAGGACGTGACGGGGTCGACGGTTCCTAATTGCCGGATTCGTACCGACTCGTAGGTTGCGGCGTTTACCACTAGCGAGTTGGAGTACGAAAGCGCTTTCGCGAAGAAGCGCTGCGAGATAGACTGGAAATATTCCGGAATGGTGAGAAGTAACTGTGCAGATCGATATCGCGCTGATACGGTTCTGCTCCGGTAGCTTTTCTGGTGAAACGGTTTTGGACCATCTGTAGAAAATTTGTTCAAGGCTACGTGGGCGAAGACGACACTGGCGTAGGTCATAATTGGTCTTACGCAGGACTTGTATAGCTCGAGTTTATGTCTTAGGGACATTTTACTGTTGGCGCAGATGAGCTGGTGTAGCTGGTTCATGACGAACGTGGCCTTGTTTCCCGCATTTTTGATATGCGGGCGGAAACTAAGTTTTTGGTCAAAGGTGACCGCTAGGTATTTGATCGTTTCTACCCATGGAATGGGTCGGTCGAAGGTTGTGAATTGTCCTAGCATTCTACGGCTAGGTACTGGTGCCGTGCAGAATGGAGTGGCTGAGCCTCTCCAGAAAAATATAGCTGCACTTTTGTCTGGATTAATTTCGATTCTCCATTACCGAAACCAATCGGCGAGGCGATTGGCTGCGGCGACTGGTAATAAGGCCCTTGTGATAGTTTGAATAATCTAGAGCGGTATCGTCCGCAAAGAGCGTTAGACTGACCTGCGGATCTTTTAGAATGTGACTTGTGTAGAGTGAAAATAATAACGGAGAGAGAACGGACCCCTGAGGGACTCCGCTAGGAGCGGCCGGCTTGAGCAGCGCGTGCCGTCAATACGATATCGGAAAGTGCGATGTGACAAGAAGGCTGGTATGATGTGCACGAGCCTGTCTGGTATGTTATGTGAGTGAAGTTTATAAATTAAACCGTTATGCCGGACTTTGTCGAATACCTTTGCGACATCGAAAAATAGTGCACCAGTACCTACTAGGTTTTTGAGGGTGAGGACTGCAAGAATGTGTTTCCGTTAAGCGGAAGGCCTGTTGAACGTAAGAGAGCGTATTCCTAAATTGTTCGAATTCGATTTGTTTTGAATTGTTCGAATGGACGATTCCGAACTGTTCGTCGGAAAGTAATCTATTTGCTACGACGGGTTCTTTTACTCGCCTATGAATAATCCTTTCGTATACCTTAACCACGAAGCTCAGGAAGCTGATTGGGTGACAACTACTGGGAAGGTTCCGCGGTTTGTGTGGTTTGGGAATCCCGATGACGTCCGCTTCCTTCCGGGAAGGAGCAGATGGAGAGGAGCGTGTTGAATATTGCCACTAGGAGACAGATAAGATTAGCGGGAAACGCTTTAAGTATTTTGTTGTTAATCCCGTCGGGTCCTGGAGCAGACCTCTTTTGGAGGTTTTTGATAATTTCTGTGACCTCGTCTGTGGTCACAGGTTCTAGAGGTTCACCCGCTGGTAGTAACGCTGCCCTAATTGACACGTCGACGTCCACCTTGCGAAGGTGGTCGGGGTCCGCGGGGACGTTTGCATTGGGGGAGCATTGGCTCTCTAGACTGTCCGCGAAATATTCGGCTTTCTACGAGTCGTCGAAGGCGAAAGAAGCATTGTCCGGTAAAGTTAGCGGGGGCATTTGTGCGATGCTGACTGCTTTGAGATCCCGCGCCAACTACCAGAAAGCGGTATTTGAAGACTCGAGGTGCGCTAGCAGGTTGCCCCATTTGTTTTTATAAGATCTATTGCGCTTTTTATCTCCCTTTGGATGTGGCGCAGTCTAACGCGATAAACGTCTGTCGGGTATCTATCGTGAAGCTTTGCCGTGCGATTTTTTGACCTTATGTCAACGAAGACTCGAGGGAAGGAACCCGAATTGATCAGTCGACGCGAGGACCGTCCTTTTCGAGTCTTCGACGGCCGAGGTATGGTGTGACGTTAAAGAGTCGATCGCCCGATACGCCTTATCAGGCGAGTCGATCTCGTTAGGAATAGCATCTACCTGCTCTGAGTTTGCCTTCGAGAGCACGCCAGTCCACAATGGTTTTCATCTGAGGGACCTCGCCTGCCGACTGGCCCAGCTTGAGGAGCACCGGCCTGTGGTCCGATGACAGTTCGTGTAGCGGCTCGATGGAGTCGACCGCTTTCGAGTCGAACTTTAAACCTTTCCTCGCCTTGGATCCTCATATCCATATGCCCGCCCTAGTATAAGCTGATTCGAGCCGTCATAATCTTGTATCACGTTATCACTCTTAATGTGATAAAAAATCTGCTTATATCTGCACTATGCCCGTGTGGCAGATTATGTTCTGATTTCGCTTCTGATATACAATAGACCGGTGCAAAGAAGTAAAATGTGTTTAAAGGCGGTTACTTCACATCGTATGTGAAGTTGAAATTATAATTATACATTATAATTTATATTTAATAATATTTTCAAAAGCCTTACGCACGATAAAATTAAAATACTATATAAACATATATATATATATATATATATATATATATATATATATATAAATATATATATATATATATATATATATATAAATATATATATATATATAAATATATATATATATATATTTATATATTTTGGATTTTACACACAATGAAAATCTTGAATTTTATACATAGTACAGAAGCGATCATTCCTATTCCATTAGAAACTTCCTAAAGAAATTTATTAATTTTTTTATATTTACACGTCATAACATATTTCGAAAATACATAAATTTTTGATATATTTATAATTCACGTGTCTACCATAATCCATAGGGTCATGTCAGACTGATTATATGTCCACTATATAATATGCTGATATCTCCTTTTATATGCAACTAAATATGCAAGTACACAATAAGTATGCAAGCACACAATATCCATTTAAACATCAATAAATCACTCAGAACATAGATCTAAATGCGACTAAAGGACTGGTCTATCTCATTTCTCAGGAGTCATCCAACAATTTATAAGGTATTTTTTCTAAAGGTCACATGTGAATAACCAGCCTTCGTAAGAGTACATCCCATATCGCCATAGTTCATTGCCGTGCAATTACAACGCGAATCTACCTTCACATAAATAAACTGTTTGTGGCCCTAGGTCCGTCAGTATTGGTTTTTATTTTTTTATTTGGAATTCACAGAATATTATTCTGATGTTGTAGCTCCTTATCGTGGATGGACGTTGGTATTTTAGGCTGCAGGTATCATTCGACATCAGTTTCACTGATAAGTTTATCACATCATTTTATAAACAAAAATAAGTGATACCTACTTGCATACTCTTTCCATATTTATATGATTTGGGTACGTTCAAACGTGAAATTAAATATGATGAATAATTTTGGGGATTTATTTTAAGCATAATTTTTTCTAGTGAAACCAATGTTTCCTACATCAGTTTTTCAATATATTTTTATATATAAATATCACCATTTTGCTTAGCGAGAGAGCAGGCAAACAAGAAAAAAATATAGTTTTTTAAAATTTAAATTTAGGATTTTTTTTCATTTTCATTAGTAGTTTGTTCATGAGTATGTTATTCCTGTGTAATTATTATCTGTCATAACTGTAAATTATTCTCTGTCTCAAAAGCAAAGAGGACCCATAAACTTGCTGGTATCTATTTGCGTTCAGAAACAAAATAAAAACGACATCTACATTTAATAGTTGTGTTCGTTCATATTCCTTTTACTTTCGTTTGTGTAGTTGCATAAGGAGGTATGAGCGAGTCGTAGTCAATATAAATTTACGACTTCTCTTCGTTATAAGGACAAACTGGTTGTATGAGAAGATTCCCTATTCAACAGCTGTGATCGGAGCTGCATTCCTGCGGCTTCAAGTCTGATGGAGTACAGATAGTGTTATGACTAGAAGTAAATTATAAAGTCTGAGAACGCCTGCATATAATAATCATCATCATCTGTGATATAATCAGCCTTTGGTTTTCGCTTCAATGGGGCATTCAATACTCAAGCAGTTTAATCGAGACGCGAAGTCGTGCTTAAAAAAAGCTGTTTCCTATTATGAATCACAGATATACTATTATTCTTAATTCTAATATATTTTTAAAATTAAATTACTTCAAAAGTTTTTATCAAGAAATCGCCGTTTTGAACTATGCATACACTTTATACGAAAAAAAAATCCCCATGATAATAGTTATTGGGATCGACTGTCATATTGTGATACGACAAAATATTTTTTCACATGTAATTATTTTATATTGTTCACAGATACAATTAAGCTTTAAATCGATTTATAAATAAATAAAAAATAGAATGAAATAAATATCTCATATAATAGGAAAAAATATATATTTTTTACCAATTATATTTATTCACAACAAACACTAGAAAGTTAGACAAAACAAAATATCATCTATATTGTATTTTATTTATTGTAAAAAAATACAATATAGACGATATTATAGGTTTTTTGCAATATGGAATTCCACGTGATATTAAGAGTGTAATTTTAGCACGAGTTACATCTGTGTCCAGCACTACACTCTATCCATGATTATGATGATTCAAATCATTTAATCAATATTTCATACTTGTAAAGTAACAACTATATATATATATATATATATATATATATATATATATATATATATATATATATATATATATATATATATATATTAAATAGTACTTTAGTGTGACCGAAACTACACGTACAATTTAACACTTACAGTTATCCTTAACGAGGAATCAAGTTGTTGGTGCGTCGTCAACGTTTAGCATTATAGTATCCCTTTTTATTAGATTAGATTAGATTACTAAGCTACTGCTAAGCCTGAGCGTGTTTAATAGATTGCAGATAGGTACAATTCCTTGCTTAGTATTCATCGACTTACCGCAATACTGCACAAAGCGTGATTTTATTTAGTGGATGGTATAATGGCGACATTGACAAATTTCATTCTTACAACTATTATCCTTACTTGTTCCAAAAATATGATAGTTACATCCATAACGTACATGATACAACTGTATGCGTCCGAAATATATTTTTACCTTAAAATCGTTTGATTGCAGGTTATTTTTTGATCTGAAATATTGAATAACTTGTCTACATGGCTCTATACCTCGAGTTCATTGTCAAGGTTACGATTGTAGCCGCAAGCGAGATATATATAAGTCAATCAACTTGGGCTGACTATCTCTCAGATCAAAATTAGTCTTATTTGTGACATAGCACAACCTTTTATTTTGCCTACGCCACAGAATTCGTATGATAAATTGAATGTCAAGTTTTATTTTCTAAATACTTTTAATTTTTTTGCTTAGCATGTTATTAATTAATTTATTTTTATAATATTTTTATTGTGTATATTCAGATTATTATTATGGATTACACAATTACTTAATGCTTTATTTATTGGACAGGCTCTAAACAAGTGTATTGAAACACAAACGGAATTTTGTTCTAAGGAAGTTAGAATTCACCTTGTTCCCTCTAACATTTTTATTATATTAAGGGTGACAAACCAGCGCACACAATTCACCTGTTAGTCAGCGATTCTTGCAACATGATACCCACATTCATTCTCCATATTGCTTCACTGAATCTCTCTCAAAGTAGGCTAGGTGATAATTTATTTATTAGACATGCTCTAAACTAAGTGTATTGAAACACGAACGGATTTTTGTTCTAAGGAAGTTAGAATTCATCTTGTTCCCTCTAAATTTTTAATATATTAACGGTGACAAACCAGCGCACACAATTGATACCCACATTATCCTCCATATTGCTTCACTGAATGTCTCTCAAAGTAGGCTTGGTGATAATTTTATATTTTTTTATAATAAAAGGCAATACATAATTAAATAATGTTTATTATGTATTACTTTTTATTTGTAAATATATATATGTATATATATATAGGCTTTTCTGTTATGTATGGTATGTAATCTTTATGTTTATTAGTAGAATTATTTGTAATTCATTATTATAATATATATTTGTATGTATGTGTGTGTATGTATGTATATATATATATATATATATTTCTTATTTAGGCACTACACCTACCACAATGTGTCTCCACGCCACGGGTTGACTTGTAGAGAATGCTTTAAAGCATTAATTACGCCCTTTGTATTACGCCTTTTTGTAAGGTGTGACCAATAAAGTTTAAATAAATAAAAAATAATGTATATTAGTCTCAATTATTAAGAAAAAGAATGTCTAATTATTTTTATTACATAAAATCAATATGAAGGATTAGATTAATAATACATGTCAATTTGCACCTCTTTTTATGTAAATATCTTTTAGACTCGATTTAATTTTACAAAATAAAATCAATTATTTTTTGTTTAAATTTAGAGGATTTGGAAAAACAAGCTACGCTACATAGGCGAATTGAAGGCTACGGAAGTAGGCGATTCTCACTTTTATACTCACTTAGACTAGGTAATGCTTTTAAAATTTAAGACTCGATGGTACTGTTAAAAAGTCAAGAGTAGACCTCCCTACTGTTAGTAAGTGTAGCAGTGGTACCCCTTACTGACTTTTATAGTATTCGCTAATAGATTTAACAACTGCAGATTAAACACTTGAATATTTTACGTTTTAATTTTTCTTTTGATGCAGAGCAAGAAATGGTATTAAATACATGTTTATTATATATAAAGTACTTAATTTTTTTCTAGTAATAACTTACAGAAACCTCTTATAAAATTTAAATAATACATCTTAAGTGTTAAGAGCCTTGAATATTTAAAAGAATGCATCGTAAGACCTAACGCATAAATATCATACGTGCTGCAGCCTGTTTAATTATGATACTGATGACTACATAACAACATCTAAAGGTTGGCATAGACACTGTATAATTACTATTATTTATTTAAAATGGACTATCAATAGGAGATACAATTTAACTAGTAATTAGTATATAATAAAGGGACATACTAAAATTTATTTTAATTGAATATGGACACAACATTTACAGTTTAGCGTAACATTGACTACTATTGAATAGAAAAGTAAAAAAAATCAAATATTTTATCATTATAAACCAAACCACCGCTTAATATTATAAAAACTCCGTTGTACATCTTTTTTAATGAAATATGGTGGTAACGATTAAAAAAACTGTTCATCTGAATGTAAGCAATTCCTCATTACACCAACCTTTAATTTATAAATATTCTTAATCAGAATACAGAAGTATTGTACCCCCGAAGACGAGGAAAATGGTCACTCACTAGATAAAAACTTTTTTAGAGGCATGGTCCCTCCCCGACCGTTATTTTAATTCATTATATATTATGAAATAAAAATCTTCTATCGTTATGTGTGATGACAATTAAAGTTTTGTAACAAAAATATAAATAAAAATGTATGTATATCTCAGTATTTTTTTGTGTCTGGTACGGTCTTTAGTGATATAATATAATAACAAATAAATGCAACCTGTTTGTTTAACCGGACGTCAGCGTTTTTAATTAGATTATTATATTGTTTTAAATGTATGTTTAATTGTTCTTACTCAGTAATTTTTCTTATTATTGACGCTTGCATAAGCTGGCAAATCTCTTAATATATTTACGGAAGTGCATGAAATTTAAATAATATGGGTAGTTAGTATACGTAGTTTTAGGCCGACTAGTAAAATCTGATATAAAAATTCGAATGCATAAATAACCTTATCTCAGGTAATCTTATCGATAATTTGTAAGCCGCAAAATTATTTTTAAATTTTTAGAAAAACACACGTTTCAATAAGGGTTTACACTTTCTATATCTTGACCGTCAGTTCTACGTACTTTCTATGTTGTTTCTTATGACACGACGTGCAAAATAACGTTATTAGATTAGGGTAACGAACGACCATTTTACCAGAAGTAAATAAATCTTTTACCTTGGCGCTATAACCTTACACCACTACTATATGATTAATAACCATCCTGGTAAGCGTGAAGATTGTCAAAGCTATGATGAGCCGATATTAGTCAGAGACAACAACAGGTTTCCCCAAACGGGAACATACATATGTTAACAGGTAAGATAAGAAAAAAAAAATACTGAGATGCTGCTATTATGAATTTTATAATGCGCTGTTTCATTAAATTCATACAAGCAAATTACATTAATTAAGTTGATAACGGACGCGGACCCAGGTAATGTACTTTTATTTAGTATTTCCCGGTTTCATACTTTTTTCTTCCTGACAAAAAATGATTTTATTTGACTTCCTCGATGTATTTGCATTTAGTGTTCAAATTCTATTTACATATGTGTGTCCTTCACAGCTTACATTAGAAATACAATTTAAATATTGAATAAATACAGACGTTTTTACACGTTTAAGCTTGTAACAGTAAGAGGTTATAAAAATGTATGATAGTTACAATAACTTGTCCAAATATTAAAAGATAATCGCAAAGTTTGGTTTGAAATTTTACATTCCCCCGTTTATTGGTATATCACACTTATGAGCGCATTGACTTGTATAATTTGATTTTAATTTTTAATATTTTATTATTTTTATTTACAAGGTTATGACTGATATAAGATTATCTATAAATATTTAATATATAATATCTAGTAAACAATGAATAACTAGCGATTTCAATGACACTAGAGTTTTATTAATAGGCGTGATTACTCATTTCATTACCTATATTTATTCTCGTCGAAGAAACACAATTGATACTGATGTTGTCATACTTTAAGGACCGAGTTAAGTATTTTGCATCTTGGTCATCCTATCTTAGGGGATTGCATCCCCGTACGTTCTTCTATTATTATAGTTAAGTACGTTTTTTGTCAATGATGTGTACGGCTGCATCCTGACCATAATATTTCCCTTGCCATCAATGGAACTGTGCGCTCGTTAATCACATTTAATTTTATATATAAATGCAGTTTTAGAGCTAGAACGTTGGTCAAAATAATTGATGTTATGGATAACTTATTAGACATGCACTGCAAAGAGGATGTTAGAACAAGAAGACACGCGCTACTTAAAGATGTGATTGCTATAGGTATGTATCTACGTTCGTAATACTTGCAGTATGTTCATTGTTGTTAACATCCCGCTATTTAGTTACAGATTTTACTTCAGTATCCGTAGAAGTTGGCGGTTTTCCACAATTCCATATGCAGTACCTCGACCTCCCGCATGCCTATCAGTATACCGTATGTAATTGACTAGCATTTTTCCCGTTCGGTCACGTTTTCATAAGAGAATCACGTTGCCACTCCGTTGCACAATGACCTCATCGCGGTTTGTTCGTTATCATAACGCGATTTATTTAATTGTAGCGTGAATCAAAGATAAAATTTTCTTGTTATATTCTAGAACCCATTATTATTATTAACCTATTTAATTATTGAATATATCACTTTAACACATTCTAAGTTTCTGAATAAGGATAAAGTTTTATGAAATAACAACGTAGCTTTGGATATATGTATAGATTCCTTGATTCCATTTTCTATTTTATATATATTTTGATATGAAATCTTTTAGCTATATATGAGTACTGTAACCAATCAACTGCGCGTAATAAACGCAAATGTATAATAATGCCGTTAGTCGCGCAAACACAACGGCATTTCTTCTCACCTTCCCTAATCTGACGTCTACGCGAAAGTTTAGATTAAGTGTTAGCGACACGTTACGATATAACATCCTGATCCGAAACGAAATAAAGTGTTTAACCGCAAATATCGGTAACTGCTGGAAGTTTAACGCGATTTTGTAGCCAGTTGGTACAAGGCTTGCCGCATTATTTCGGCAATTAGATTCGTTGTGTCTACTAATTTCACTATCGAAACAGATATGATAAAACGAATGATAAAATATACATTTTTTAAAGATTTTTACTGACTACATTGTAATTGAAGATCATTTATACATATACCTACCACTTTGTAGATGGTGAGGGTAATGAACGAAGTAGCAACCTTCAGGTTCCATCACTGGGCAATGGCCACCGCTACAAAATTTTATTTATTTGCAGAATCCCTCACGTTGTTTTTGTCATGATTTTTTTTTAAAAAACTCATCAAATGACAATCTAATTAAATTGCAATTAGCAATTCTATTGGCACTAAGGTCTCAGACTGGTAATAAAAAAAGTGGTAGAGCTACGCTGCAGTTTGTTTCCAGCCGCAGAATGAATGGATCAGCTCAACCGGGATCAGACCGCACCAGCACAGAATACTAGCGTAAAATAGCAGCAGCATTATGCTGCTGTGTTTCGTCTGGTGAGTCTAGGGATTCGGAGACCTTTATTACTGGTGACGAGGCATTCCATCGCAGTCCTCAAGGGCGACAACGCATCTGCATTATGATTCCTTGTCGAGGATGAATGTAGATGTCATGGGCCGCAGTAATTACTTACCATCAGGTGAACCGTGTGCCCGTTTGTTACTATCAATGTAATAAAAAATAAAATAAAATGAGTGCTAGGCACTTCCTAGCTTATGATTGATACATATGATTTGTAATCGAAAATATTCTCTGAATAGCAGAATATTTACATTGAATCGAAACAACAGATGTTATGAAATAAACCTTTAAAAATGTTATAAATTGAGCTACTTACATAAATATTTATGTATATATATATATATATATATATATATATATATATACCAATGTCTGTATTCCCTTGCAGGGACCCCGAACCATTCGTCGCAAAAGAGGACCTTGTTTATGGTGTGTATAGATATTCTAAGTACATTTGTTTCTATTAATAATTGTTAGTTAGTCTACCTATTGAGAGTTAACAGTTATCTCAGTTCGTTTTTCTTTCATTTATCATTTTAAGCCTGTCCAAAAAATACGAAATTCTAAAATCTAGACTCATATTTCTTATGCCTATCATATACACTTTATTATAATCAAACGATATACCAATATACCAAAGCCTGTCCAAATAATTATTTATAATAGATATTAAATAAATTTAACTAAGATAAACTATCCGTGTAATTCTATTTAAACGCTTCCATTTCCTAAAATAATTAAGCCTTTATCTTTAATAGGTTATCAAATGATATAAGACTTGCATTAAATCAATCTGACATAAACAACTTAGTTTGGCAACACGCGTCACGGACTAGAGGCGATGATGCTATCGGCACCATCCGGCGATTCTGCAGGCTTATCGTTGTGCAACAGATATCTCTGCTACTTGCTTTCTTATTGTTTCGCCTTAATTGTATAACGAAGTGATAATAGGCGCGAAATTTGGTTCAATGGCAAGTGGAGAGGTTGTCTTGCTACTGTATAAGGACGACCATAAGAAAGACGATTATACCATATTTTATGCATGTTTTAAATTATAACTTGCGAATATAACATGCATTACGTGTGGGATTTATTTGAATATTATATGTCTTTGATATAACGTAACTTCTTAATTTTATTGCTTCGAATCAAAGAAATGACTTTGTACGTTTTTGTGGTTTTATGATATCATTACTTTTATGTCTGTTATAATACCATTGTACACCAGTAAAATGTAATAAAATACACACATTAAACGTTGACATGTTATCATAATTTCCGATTTTTGGAGTAACAAATTTTAAATCCAATTAATTAAAAGACTTTTATTTATATTCATCGACATATAAAAGTAATTCGGTGCATTTGTATTTTTTTAATACTAACAACTAATACAATATTAAAAAACATACAAAACATATTCGCGAAGTAAAAAAAATCTTGTTAAGCCAGCTCGTTTGCATCAATCGTAATTAATAAAAAGATAAATATAAACTGCTTTTAAATGGTTTATAGATATAGTCGCAAAAATCAAATAATACTTATGGACATTTATGGGATTGTTATCTTAAAGAAAACATTTGTTTTGACGACCGTTAATTAAATACTAAATTGTTTATGACGGGTTCACCGGCCACAAAATGTCACTATTTTGAAGTTTTTTATCGAGTCATCTTACTTGAGAAAAACGGTAAATTTCGAAATGTTTTTTGGAATAAATAACGAAAGAAAACTATATTTGTTAAGCTATAATTATTTCATAATACAATATAACGAAATTGAAATTAGAGAAAGGTTTTTCAACTAAATGTTTACACGGAAAAATAAATAATAATAAAATAATTAATATAAATCATAACATTTATGGTAAACGGTTACATATAGACCTATGTATATTTAACTCCTAATCTGTTCAGACTTCAGTCTGCTATTCAGACTATGGTTTATACAGATTTATGGTTTAGGATATTTGCGATGATAGGCAAAGCCGTGGTTTTATATTGTGCAAGCGACCACGTTTAAGTAATACCTCTTTCTTTATACTATCAGGGGTGACACGAGCACTCGATTCACCTGATAGTAAGGGATGACTGCGAATTATAAATCGTATATCTATCCTCCAGAAAAAATCAAGATGCGTTGTCAACTTTGAGGACTGAGATGGAATACCTCGTTACCAAAACTCGGCTCTTCGGTTTGTAGACATTCACCATACGAAGCAACACAACGATATGCTGATATTTCACACTCTCTTCTTCTGAGGCCTGTCCCCGGCCGAGCCGTCGCAATTATTCTTTTTGATAAAATATGTACCGTCCTAATCCCTGTTTTATAAATTTCAATATAAATTGATGTTACTGAAGTAACGACTTAATCAAAGCACGTATATAAATAGCATTCGTGTACCTTTTATCATCATCCCAATCGCAGCTCACGGGCAACCTAATAAAAAATTCAATTCCAATTCCATATGCGGGATTAAAACAACTCGTGTAAATCCCTGCAAATACGCAATAAAAAAGAACAAACATTGTTTTCCATCCAAGTCAAAAACAAATGCTTCTCTGTTGTTTTATATCGCGTAATTAAGAAGCCACAAAAACTATCCTTTGTTGGCTACGCTATTAAGTTAAAATAATTCGTTATTGCTTACTTCATACGGGTTTTGATACGAATCTTTTAATTATTTTATCTGGTTGTAAAAACCTTCAAAGTTCAAAGACCGCCTAGGTTTTCGCCACATGACGCCATATCTGCGATTAATAAATTCGTCACGCTTCATTGTTGAAGTAAAGAAAAACTTCTTTGAGAATATCCTTTTACTTTTGTGATAGCGATCATCTATTCTTGAAGTCATCGTGTAATCATGACCATAACTCATGCTGAATTTGAAGGAAAACTTTTATATATGGTAGAGTTACATCACGGAAATAAACTAGGAATTCATAAACCATCAAGTTAACTGTTCGTTTGTCACCCCCAATAGCTTCGTAAAAGAGGGTAAATGAGTGCGTAGTTAAAATTCCAAATTATTCTCAAATATATTACAACTCAAATTTACCCAACGGACGAATACGGAATGTGCTTAGAATAATTTCATTAAAAGTCGGTGTAGCGGAATCTTGGCATTGAACTTGGCACTTAAAGACCTACTTGGCTCTGTGGCCAAACATGCCGATTAAAGCACTCAAGGTCTTTACTGTTTCAAATCGTAATTCTGTTAAATATATCAGATGGTTTTGCCTTATAAAATGACAAGTGCCATGGACAATCTTAATAACCAAAAATATTTTATTTTCACAACTTTACCAATATTACAGATTTTTTAAAATTTTCAGCCAATTAAATTAATTAAATGTACTCATGAGAATGATGTCTTAGAACTGTACCCTGGTCGATTTCTACCTCGACAGTATCTTCTAGTTTATCAGATGCCGTCAATATGTAAGGTATCTTTCACTGCTGTTTTTAGATCATAGAGGTATTTACTCGTCCTCCCCTTCGCTATTCTAATGTTAATGTACGCGTTAACACCAGAGGAAGGCTCAAACACAATGTCAGATACATTGAACATTCATAAAATATCTCAAGTTCCAAACGATCAACATTTTATTGTAGCAGATATTGTTCCTGAGCTGAGAGTTCAATCTAGAAAAACGATGGAGCAGCTAATTAAATACAGAAGGAATCTATATATCTTTAACCAGTCCACTATTGAAGAAAGCTTTACTGACCACAGGCTAATGTTCTGCAACTAAACAGTTCCTTAAAGCTTTATAAGTTTGCCATTACCCCCTTGCTCTCGAAAATAATGGAATCCATTGTAAACTGCCAGTTCATGAGGTACTTAGACGAACAGCAGCTGATTAGTGACGGACACCAGGACGGCTTCCGTCGGGGTCGCTAGCTGGGGACTTTTTAGTCTACTAGACTCAACAATGGTCGCAGGCAGTTGAAACCAAGGGAGAGGCTTTGACGGTTAGTCTGGACGCAGAGAAGGTCTTCGATTGCGGCTGACAAAATCTATTTTTTTCAATTTAACCCTACGAAGACATAAGTTTTTGCCTAAAAAAATACCTTTGTCCCGTCTACTAATTTTAAAAAACTCTCTTGCTACAGTTAGTATCGGAATTCTTGGGGTTGAAATATCGAGAGACGTTCAGTTCCGCGGTCACTTGGAGGGTCAAGCCAAATTGGCCTCTAAACTAATTTGCGCGTGAATATCATTAATTACACAGCGTGATTGATAGAGCAAGACGGAACGTCTCGGCCCACCGTGTGCAACTTTATAAAGCTCAAGTTCGGCCTCATATTAATATTTTTTGTAGTTTCTAATTTTAATAAAAAGATGTTCGACATCGATTAGCAGTCCTTCATAGATCGTTAAAATATAAAGAAGTCAGATCTTTAGTATATTTCATTTATAAGTTCCATTCTAACTCCATGTTTAAAAATTAGCTCCATGTTTAAGAATAATTATGTCACCATTTATTTTTTTCAAATTTATATATAGAAGTAAATATGAACAGAAAATATATTTAATTTTATTGTAACAAACAGATAAATCAATAAGAATATAAGCGAATAAATTACAAATCAGTTCTAAATATAGCCAAAGCGAAATAAAGTAAAATCAATAAATAAAATCTATAAACACGATAAAATAAAATATGTTAACCGTTAATTTCTAGTATCGCAAAATTTTGCATAATATACACATTATACTGTTTAAAGTTTTCATTCCTAATTACTGTAACATGCTTCGTAACTGCGAACAAAGTTTCTTTGATTTACTAACTTAGCGTACAAGATTAATTCCCAACAAAATACAATATATCTGATGAACTATGGGAGTGTTTAAGGTAATAATAATAAAGATCATCATCCTTCAAAATACTAAACAAACCAAAGTCAAAAATAAAGTAACTACATAAAAATAAAATATTTTATAGAAATGTTACTTTTATTTTAATATAAACATTTATTACGATTTGTATTTTATGGTCTATTGTAAAAAAAGGTAAATTCCATTGCCGCAAAATTTCATATGTGATTAGAAATTTGGATATTGAAAATATTTTATGACATTAGGGCATATACGTAGATTATTAAACAATATGAGACAATGATTAATAAGAAATATTTATCATTGTCTATCCCCCATCACTTTCTTCTCTAATTGATATAATTACTATTTTATATACCTGATTTTATAAAAACAATATCGGACACGGAATTTGTCCTATAAATTAAACAATAAGAAATAATTATGAGTAAGGTGTTTCTTGTTAATTTCTTTATGTATCTGATATTTAACCAACCCACAATAAGTGAATGAGAAATTAAGTTATATCCTGGATCCATGAAAATATTTTAAGGAAGTGTAGATAATAATAATTGGTGGACAATAATGAGGTTAATAAAGTTTACTTGAGGTGGCGGGGTTATCAGTTAAATTAGTAAAGAATTTCATAAATTATTCTTGTATCGAAAAGATAGTTTAACGTTCGATCTTATTAATGACTTAATTTAGCATTTACAAATGTTAGGTTATCTAGTAATGATCTAGTAGATGGATTGGTAGTAGTCGTGTATCCTCAATTCTAACACTACACTAAATAATTTTCGAACACGTTTTATATTATTGTGATTATTTGATTGTTCATAAGCAAAAAAAAAAATATTCCTTCGCTAAATTTATATTATATTAAATAAATAACCTTATAGATATAAACTTTCATATTAGCATATGTGATTCCGTTGTCTGTGTATGTATTAATAAGTAGGCGTAAAAAATAGATCTCGCTATGAAAACCAAAATACCAAAGCAAGTAATAAAGAAGAATGTCTATGGTTTGCATCGCGATGCACCTGCTTGGCTATTTTAACCGTGTTTACACTTGTAAATTGGCGTTATTAGAGGTTTTGTTTCTTATTCTTTCATCCAAGAAAATCTGCCATCCTAATAAATCTGTAAATCCTAAACTATTAGTATTTACTAATACATTTGGATATTATTGGTTGATGCTAAACAATAACATACATTTGATTATTTTCATGATATAACTAATTGGTTAACTAATAATTTAAAGCAATCCCTATTAGAACCTGCTACATTTTCGCGGCGCTAAAATTCACTCTACTTTGAAATTGGGGGCCACTTTTAACAGGAACAGCTAATGAATAAAGTTGCATAATTATTGCATTTATTTCATTTTAGCGTTAAGCAAATAACCCACAACAATTTTTAACAAAATAAAAAAAAATATTTTGACTTCGAATTTATCGGCATTCAGTACGCGCGAAGGTATTCATTTACAAGGATACTGGGTTAACAATGGCGCTCACCAATGTTCTGGCTACACTTGTAGCGATAACACGAACCTCCGTCGAAGTATATTTTTTCTAGCTACCTTACTAAGTCGAACTTTATTCTCCACTTGTTAGCTTGCGATATGGTTTACCTTTTTAGTAAAGTAGATTCTTCGACAAACTAAAAAGTTGTACCACATTGACTCCTGGTTTACGTGACCTGAGTTTGTTTCCTAATATTTGTGCAATACTAAGTCCAACAGTTTGTCTCGTCTGTATGTATCCTATGTCTTTCGCGTTGCATTCAAATGTTCCTCCGATCTTATCACATTACGTTGATGAATTGCCTATTCCTGTTTATACAGTTAAGATAATAATAGGCATGTGTATTTTCTTAAATATTTAGGGTATTTTGTTAATGACTTATCTATGATACTAGCAAAAATCTCACCTGATAAGAGTAATGCATATGCGGTGTCTCCCCTAAGTGCTAGTGTGTCTCCGAATCCCTACACTCAAACTCGAAACACAGCAGTGTTATGCTGCTATTTTACGTTAGTATTCTGTGATGACGTGGTCGAGGTCGCGGTCGAGCCGACCCATCCATGCTGCAGCCAGAAACAAACTGCACTATGGCTCTACGATTGTTTAAATAGGTACCTTCATGTGACATTAATAATAAAAGACGTTATAGTGGCGTAGGTACTCACGCAAACACAGAGCCCCTACGTCGTCGTTCCCTTTCCCATTCCGATGTAATACACTTGCAATAAGATCTGACAAAGATACAGCTGCAATGTCAGGGATACAGAACATATATGCTGACACAGATACGGTACCGAAAATCAATAATGTGTGTTGTTAAAATATTGTTTTTTTACGCATAAACTCTACAATATAACTCATGTCATACCGATGGATATGTAACTATGGAACATTGGATTTCTAAGGCATCTTTTTTTCATAAAAAACGCAAGTGTTCTTGATTCTCGAATAACCACAATACCATTACGAGGTCTTGTTTATAAAAATAACATGGACGGGGCCCAAGGACGGTCGTTACATCTTCGTGCGGCTAGTAATATAAATCTCTTTTTTTTCTCCCATTTTCAGCGCACTAAGATAATTATGGTCTAGGTAATTTTGTTTTATATTCGACGTTTAAATTCTTAACAATCTAATAATAACTTATTATTTTTATGTTCTAATACTGAACTGAGAAACTCGAAATGTACATATATACTATACACATTTCGAGCTTCAGTTTCTCAAATTTTTAGTGGAACTTTTTAAAACGAAGTTCTCTTAAAATAGTACTTAATTTAGTGTTCTATTAAGTTTGCACCTCACATTTATGATGAATTGAGTGAGGTTTAATTTTTGAACGGTAGTTACACCTATTTTTTTGTTGGAATATTATTTTTAAATTAATTATCATAAGAATGGTAGCCTTGGACGTCCAACTTACGGTACATAGAAAGTGCGTTCGAATCCTTTTCTTCCTTTCAGAGACTCGGTGTATGATACAAAATCTACGAGTACAAACAAATATTATTTTTATTATTTTATTTTAAATATGTTATTATATTATAAATATGTTATTTTATAAAAAAAATTGTATGTGGGAATTTACCTAGTGTACCGAGATATGCATCTTCTATTCTGTTCGATATTTATTCATAGTGTACACATTTCACACGCACTTGCTATCTCGATTGTTTTCATTAAAATAAAGAACGTATGAACTGATATATTTATAGTTAAAAACTAAGAAGTAATCATGAGTAGGTTAATAACCTTAAATTCCTTATAAATCAACAACTAATTAATAATTAATAATAATTATATCTAAATCAATCATTAATAATCCTTATAAAAATGACATCACAAATTAGTTGTAAGATTCAAGAACGTGTAGAAAATGCGTAATAGTATCCGATATCATGAAATATCTATACAATTATATAATAAATATAGTTACTGAAAGTTTTCGCACAGGAAAAGAAATTTGTTTCTATTAACGTTACATTATTACATATTAACGCACAACCTGTTAATGTAACCTTGTCCTGGCTTTGCTATTTGCATGTAATTGAGTTTACTCATGATTATGTTTATTATATATATATATATATATATATATATATATATATAATATATATCTATATATATATATATAGCTCCTATAATTTATAGAGCTAGTTTCAATACACCGATAATCTTCCTCGAGAAATCAAAATCATTTTTCCGGTGATTTCCTCCTATGTTGATATAGATTGATGTTTTTTTCCCATTTTGTCACCTTCCCTAATAACACGTAAAACAAGGTGATAGGGCTGATATAACGAATCAGACCGTTTTATTTACACACATATTGAACTTTTCATTGGCTTCAGGTATTTGAACCAATTTCAAGTGCGTCGATTCGAGTATTCGGGGCTTTAGAAGCCAGGTACACACATATATATACATGTACATATGTCTACTAAACAAATACGAGTACTATAATTACAAATTAATTGCAATGGTCTCGATGTTAATATAAAAGCCGCTAAAACTATCGATTGAAGATTTTGAATTTTCATTCCAAAATATAATTAAAAAGGAATTGTTGTTTTTTAAATAATATATACCGGCGAGAAATCAAACGGTTTCCAAAATTATATACAAAATAAATGCAAAATGGTCTACAATATCTAGTCGTAAAGTTTTATAATTAATGGATATTTTATATTAAATAGATATCATTACAAAATAACACAGTAATTACTTTACATTATTGGTATAAACTGTACCATGTTACAATGATTCGCCTTTAATCAAAACTGGACCGATGATTATAGACTTTTTTTCCACCACATAATTATAAATCTGAATGAAAGAACGTAACCTGTGTTTTTCCATGTCGATGCGTAATATAGTTTTGTTTATAATGATTATATATGCAAGTTATTATGCAAGATGATTATTTTTTTAGTTTCTCAAAACACATAACAATTTAATTAATTATTCTGCCTTCAAATCAAATTAAATCTAAGTTTTATTAAACTAAAACAAATTGTAGGCACTCAAAAAATTTTCAATTAAATACTGTATAAAGATAAATATTATTTATTACATGTAGTTTCCTTTCCACTGTCCAAGTATTATTCTATCGTTTTTTACACATGTACTTTGATTAATTTTTTCATACGCATGTGTTGTTAAGTTACGATAATGTAACTTTGTTCTTTTCACGCCCGAACCGTAAAAACCTAATTTTTATATAAGTTTTCTCGTAACTAGCAAAACTACATTCAGTCGAGGTATTCAACTTAATACGATAACTGGTTGCACCTCTTTTATTTTCTGTCCTTAAGTCCATAACAAGGAACGTTTAAAGCAATTAATATACGAAATACGATCGCTTATTAATATTTTAACACATATCTTGTTAATAGATATGTTGAATTTAAACTGATTTATAAACTTATATATCTACTCGTATTTATAAGAAATGAATTGCCTGGATTTAGTGTAGACTTTAAAATTCATGTAACTTGAGTATTACAGTTAAAAATAAAATTTTATGATGAAGCCGACCCATTCATAGTGCAGCTAGAAATAAGCTTTTACAGGTTAATACATACGTTAACTAAGTACGTTACATATATTTACTAACGAAAATAGGTTTTGTTTTAGGATATCTATTAGTATTTATATTTTATATTTGGATTGTTCTTACTCTATTTTTTCTAAGAACTAATAACATGTTACACAAATCCTTCCGTTCTGTATCAAGGTTAACGTATATATGTTAATCTTATATATCAATTAAGTGACAATTAGTTCAATTCTTTCCTATAATACATGCGCATTAATAAATAATACATTTAGTATGAAACACCTTATAAAATAACGCACAATTTAAGATTGTTGTAGTTTGTAAGAACATTACAAATTGTTAAATAAATGGCCCCGAGGATGTTTTACATTCTTCAGTTTTTTTAATGCACCAGCGATGTACATAAATAATGTAAATTATTTAAACAAGAGCGTGTTGGGCTTACATGTTATGGTTCCGTAGCATTCTCACTAACATTCTGCTATACTTTTTCAGCAACAAAGTCAAGATTTGGTGTGTATTTTTTTAAACATCGATTTCTCTAAATTTTGTGAGCATAATTCATTTTCATTTTTAATTTTATTTTTATTCATTGGGCAAAACTGTTGACGTTGTTTCACAACAATTACATTAACTTTAATTGAGTCTTCTGCTTCTTCTATTAAAATATTTAGTTTTTTTTTATATTACATTGACAGTAACAAACTCTTCAAATCAAATCATAATGCAGATGGTTGACCTTTGAGGACTGAGATGGAATGTAATACAAATCTCCGGATCCCTACACTCACCAGACGCAACGAACGTGGTCCTACCCCGGTCAAGCTGACCCATTAATTCTGCAGTAATCCAATTAATTGTATTAAAATATTATAAATAAAATAAATTAAACTTAACAAAAAAAGTAAGAATGTTCGTATAATCTTCGGTTTAAGTGCAAGATTTATGCTGCTTTACAAATTGGATCACCGATCTCCTTCGCTCACCGTACGAAATATAGTAATAGTATTGAGTCAATATTTTACGCTGGCATTCTGTTACCATTCGTATTTATTACCGGTCGAGACCAACCATTTATAGTATAGCTACTTTAAAAACGTAACGCGAATCTACCACTTACTAAAACATGAGAAAATAAAAAACCGTTAATATTAATTTTAAAGCCATCGAAACGTATTTCGTATTTCAATACTCTGCGCATACTGCTAGTATAAAATATTTTTTCACATCTATCGTAATAAATAAAAAAACCTACAACTGTATAAATTGATGATACACTTAGGTTTATTCGTCTAATGCTAATAAATCGACATTATAATTTCGTGCATTTCGTTATCAATGTAATTTAAAAAGCAAACTAAGAGTTCTTTCCTTCTTTTAAATTTCTTACAGATTTGTGTATTATAAAATTGATTACACTTATGTAGATTGTGTACAAACCGTTACACCGTTAAGTTTACTACATTGTTCAATCTTTAGACGATTTGGTAAAGTCTAAAACGTAACTTAATATCATATTAAGTGGGGTTCTGGCCTATGAATACCTACGGAACCGATTAGTCAATGAACGGACGGCATCAATAAAAAACTTTATTAAAATAATTTTTGTTTATTTTATACTGAAATGAAGCGACAGATTGTGATTTGTGCAGAGTGAATCAACTGTTAGGTATACAAATTTGATGAATTATATTAGAAAAAATTAAAATAACTAATAGAAGTTTTACTTATTTATAGTCTAGAAATATGGCCCTTATAGCGACAGTTTTAAAATGGTTTCATGATTATAGGAATTACGAGAAAATTGTAATTTTAAATCTTTTAAAATAACGAATAGAAGTTTTACTTATTTATAATCTAGAAATATAGCCCTTATAGCGACGGTTTTAAACTGGTTTCATGATTATAGGAATTACTAGAAAATTGTAATTTTAAATCTTTTAAAATAACGAATAGAAGTCTTACTTATTTATAATCTAGAAATATGGCCCTTATAGCGACGGTTTTAAACTGGTTTCATGATTATAGGAATAACGAGAAAATTGTTATTTTAAATCTTTTAACATATACCTGATGTCCCGAATACTTGAAAAGCTACTATTTTAGTTCAATTTTTTTTTAATATATTTAACCATGCTATTACATAAAAATGATAACTTTGCAAGATGCAAAACATATCGTGCGTACTGCCTAATTAAAAATACACAATGAATAAATATTAATAAGTTACGCTAACTTCTAAATTATTAAGTAGCTAGTTAAAAATAGCATCTTGGTTTAAATTTTATATGTACTATACTATATCACAAATAAAAATATATTTTAACAAGATTTTTATACTAAGTAAGTATATACATCATTAAAACTGATGGATTGCAAAAATTATGTAACTTGTATAACCCTAGATTCATTGTAACAACTCAGTTATGTTATGTGTGTATAGTATTTGAACCATTCCTAACTAACCACATATAAAAGCTCTTTTTTTAAAATTTTCAAAGAAGAAGTTTAAGTTTTCACAGCACGAATATATTCTATTACAAAAGATGTAAACTATTAAATATGATATTATTTTTTCCAGAAGGACTCTAACAAAAAATATACAATTGCACCATAAGATACATTGTATCTGTTTGTTTTAATAGACAAATGTGTGAATAAAACTTACCTGTATACAAAAAATTCCACGCTCACTATTATTAAGCTTCTGTTATCTACGGTGATTGTTTTTCAGTGTGAACATAAAACCTCTTTCGTAATGTTTTTATAACAAAATTCGTTTTTATACTGCGACGGTAACTTTCCTGCGATCGCGTTTGTTTGAAAATGGCGGGAGGTTTTCGTACAGGGGCTGCGATGCGTCCTTGCGTCGTGGACAAGGTCTCGACGGGTCTATGTATGGACGCGCGGCTTAAATCCTTCGCCTCTTATACTCAACGTACGAGCATTTAACAGATACACTGAAGTCACGGTAGTAGCGCCGTGCGGCGGTAAAAATAAAAAGTGCAACGGCAAAAATATATAAATATATAACGCTATAATTAAAAGTTACAATATAAAAAACAACATTAACACATAACATATATAAATTTATGATATATGTTGTTTTTTACATAAATTCATTATCAAAATTAAGTGTAATACATAAATTCGAACATTGTCTCAAGTCGCAAATCTCATTGAATTTATAGTACCTTAACAGCATCGTTCTTTTTCCGTTAATCGAAAGAAACGAATTAAAGTTATCACGACGGTGCATAACTTAAACGTGATATCGTCGAGGAAAAGTCACAAAAACCAATAAGAGAATGATAAAAGGTACTAGTGTACTTCCAAATTGCATTGCGTGACTCCATACGAAGTGAATGTACAATGTACAAGTAGGTAGGTACATCATTTGCATTGTCCGAAAAAGCGCTCGCATTTTATTGAAGTCCCTTTTTAAAACGTGCTTAGTGAGCGATTACATCGTTTAGAATATAAATCGCTTTGCTTCCTTACTGTCATACGTGAGTATTATAAGTATTTAATGAATTTTATCGATTTTTTTAAAACGTTATTAAAATATTGAATTATATTTAAATTTTATTATTAAACCGTGAAAGCGAGCCACTGAGCGAGATATACTAAGCTACGTACGACTGAATGGGCGCTCGCTAATACCTACAAAATATATAAAAAAATGGAAAACTTGTGAAGTCCACCAATCCCAAGTGGCGGACAATGACTCCAAAATATTAGAGAAGACCTATGGTGGCTCTGGGCACAGGGCTACTCTCTGAAGAGGTAATGTATACGGGGATTTTTTTTTACAACAAAGTAAAAAAGTAACAGCATCCATAAATTAAGTGTCGATACTTTTATATTTTTTTAAATTATGCCTCAGGATGACGATGAAAGAAATTTCAGACAGTAATTAAATTCTTGGTTCGATTCCCAGTTAAACAAATACAACTTGTAAATTTCGTTTGACTATTGGTAAATTTATGAAATATGTCTTGTCGCTAACGCACACGAATCATCCTCCAACGACATGTGCCTGTGATAACGTTTATGTTATGTGCCGTTTTGAAGCAAATTATTGTTTTAAATGAGTTTAAGGCTGATGAACCAGCTCAGTTTACCTGATGGTATAAGATTCCTGCTGCCTTTGTTACCCACATTTCACTTGAATAAGGAATCATAATGCAGATCCCTTGTCATACTTCAGGACTTATTTGATATGCCTTCTTATTAAAAAAAATTGTTAATTCCTACATAAGTCCTAAATAGCCAAAAATCGAGTTTCGAAAACATTTCACCACAAAAACATGTAAACTTTTTTTTTCTGATCTTATTACAAACAATAAATTTCTCTTAACATCAATTCAGACGATTCTTATTCATACTTCGAGGAATAATTTATAAAGCCTGTGGGAGTCGGATTTGAAATTTGCTAACGAACTGACAAGCTTTTGTACTTCTAAAGTAATGTTGTTTTTGAAAATATTGAGAGTAGTATATTTTGAAACACATTTTTATAATCTTTTATAATAGTGTACAACAAGGCTCGCGTAGTTTTAAACCATTCAATAATATACATAATTCGTGTATAGTAGAAATATTTGTGTAGAATGTACTTTTATAAAAATGTCTGAAAAAGAATTCCTCGTGATATTTTCTCTCATCACCGATTGATTGGATCTATAGTTCATCGATCTTATAATAACATGACAATAAATCTAGTCTTATTATCTTCGTATGTTTGTTAGTTTCTTCTTAGAGCTTTTAGACTTGAACTAGCGGTCACGAGTTCGACTCCTAATTATAATGGATAGAACTAATTAGTAAATGTGTCTCGACAAACATTGCTCGCTTTAGCGTTATTGTTTGAAATAATTTTATTGTCCATAGTAGGGATTGGCCAGGAGTATGTTACTTAAATAATTTTCCATAATAATTAAAAAAACTTGTTTGGAACCCAGATATGTCTTTAAATCACTTTTTATTTGCACTCCTGGCAAAGTTAAAGCCTAGCCCATGTTAAAAACACTTCGAAGTACGTAAATATTGATAATCGAATGATTTACTCAGCACCGAACATAATTGTAACTGCTAGAAAAGCAGAAAATTAAGAGCAATGTAGAGTAACGGTAAAGAATTCTTAAAAGGATAATGGCGCACGTACCGACTGTTTACCTATAGACGGTAGGTTCGGGTCCACCGTTCAAATATTGACGTGAACCACATAGCTTAATTGGAGTTGTCAACACGAATTTTAATGATATCGATATATCTACTAGAATTGTAAACAAATGTTTTTATGAGAAAAAATCAAAAGATTGTGTTTATTTTTAAATAGCAGTGACAGAAAACCCGCCTTTTATCTTTATTGTTGAATTGATCTAACATTTTAACGTAGTAAAAGATATTAATGGGAATACTAGTAATACTTACCATTGTTAGCATTAAGCATAATCGAAGGCGTGTATTATTACACTTATCATCGGTAAGATTAAGTACTTGATGACAAAGTGACCTCTACAACTATCCTCTATAAAGAAACTAAAGGATGGCTTGTTTCCAGTAGTTTGTTCTCGTAAAATCTTATAAAATATGCGTATCTATTTATGGTTTTAAACTACTACATAAATAAGTTAATTCAATTTTTTTTAATAAAAGCAAAGATATTTTTAATTTATGTCTTTGTTAATTTCAACCTATGCAATATTTTTAGTAATCTATGGTTGGTAACTTTGTAACCCTATTAGATTAACTTGAAGATTCAGAGAACGGGAAACATAATATAGGTAAATAACGATGCATATTTCAAAATGGAATTCAGTTATTTGTAGGTACAAATAATTCTTATATTACGTATAAAAAACGAAATCGAAAATATTTCAAAGTCTTAAAAAGGTGTTATATTTGGTTTCAAATTTGCATTATCAAACGTTAATAGATAAATTATATGTGATAACAGTTTAAAAAGATTAATCGATGTGGGTTACAACAAACGTGATAGAATTTAAGGCGTGAAATAACTGGTCATTTTAGATTTATTAACTGTAGAATAAACAAGATATTATATAAGGAAGAAAAAGACACCGTTATTTATATCTCAAGTGATGATCACACAATACTAAAATATTTGCACTTGTAAGCGTCACCGATTGCAATTTTTCACTATCCGCTTTGTAACCAGACACTACGTAGATATTTTTTTTTTATAAACAATTGATAAATTGATTCAAAACTTTATGTATGTAGTATCTTGTGTACCGTGGATTGCAATTTATCATAGGGCTAAGAAATTGTACTAAAATAAAAGTGACAAAAAATACTATTATACCTCAGGCCTCTTGCTGATCATTAGATGGTTAAATTGTATTTACTTTATTTTGTCTTTTATAGTTAATTATATATATAGTAAATAGTAATTAAACACTGAAGTATTTTTACAATTATCATGATACAACGGGCATACAAAGTTTTTTGGAACTGGCCACACACAATTAATAAATTAAAAAATCAATTACGGAATTGGGAAATGGAAGTCTCTGGGAACATGTTGCTTTTTAATTTCCAAGCCGTGTTTTTTCATTGAGGTGAAAAAACTGTAATTTGCTATTACAATGAATTTTACTCGTGAATTTTCGTTGAATTTTTACGATTTTCGCTGTGGCTTAAGTCAACAAGAGAGTTGCCAGCGACTTCAATTGACATTTGGTAATGAAGCCGTTGAAAATCTGTATATTCGTGGTTCTGAGAATTTAGGCGTGGATGTAACAATTTCCATGTCGGCAGAGCTTCACGTATATGATGTACGTGAAGCTCTATGGTTACAGAATCCAATATCGATACTGATAAAAAAATTACTTGTCAGCAAATTCGTACTGTATTAGGCAATAAAATTAATCAAATGCAAAACATTTTGCATGTGCATCTGATACTACATGATTTAACGAAGACCAGAAAGACTGCGTATCAAGGTGTGCCGTAAAATGATAAAAAAGTTTAGTGAAGGATAGTAAAAAAAAAAAGTGAAAAAGTAAAATGGGTCTTCCCTTGAAGACTTGCCGACGCAAGTTTAGAAAAAGTTGGGGCACCGACAAGAAAATGTTTGCTTCTATATTCGGCAAATCAGGACAGTGATGCAGATTTGAACGTAAACAATTACTTGCCCAGTGTTAGAAAAAAATCCCAAAAAGCGCTTTCGCAGCAACGTCCTCCTTCGCTATGATATCGCGTCCTCACATTCCGTTAAGAAAAGGAATGTCTATTTGAAGGCTCAAATGTGAAACTGATGACGCATCTGCCATACAGCCCGGACCAATCACCTTGCGACTTTTATTTCTAAAAATTAAAGATAAGTTTACTGTTACGATTTATAAGCCCGGAAGGGGTAAGGTGAATGAGTTCCACAAAGGCAATGAAGAGATCCCTACATCCACTGTTCACACAATGGTTCCAACGAATGCAAAAATTTATATATAGTGGGGCATATACTTCGAAAAACAGTAAATGTATCATATATATTATATCTGGCCTCATTTATTAAAATATATGTACGTATGCATACGTTTGTAAGAAACATAAAAAAGAACGATTATAAAGCGGAATCTCATTCAACAACATAATTACTTAAAAATGTAAATAATAACGCATTAGGAAACCCGTCGTTTTGTATCAATGTTATGTAAATGATGTATTCATTTTTGTCTTGAGATGAATCATCTTGCTCGAATGGTGAAGAATAAATTAAAATTTATAATTTATACAAAGATTCAACGGGGTGTGAATATCTTTAAAATTAAATCGTTTGTACACGCAAAAAATTGTACCAGATGTGTAACCGCATACATAATGTTGACGTGACCTTTACCGCCACAGCGACTTATTCTAGTTAAACACGAGAATGGAACACCAAAACACCAAACTGCAGCAAGGGTGCGGTGTAGACTAGATTTCAACCCTATTCTGTACCTAAAAGGACATATTTAGGCTATTATTACTTTACTTGTTTAATATCGCATCTACTCAAAACAGACTTGCTCTTCCTTGTCTTCACGAAGACTATATAACACACGCGATAAGATTGGATGAAGAATCGTATGCAGTAGGTATATAGACTGAAACTAAACGAATGATTGTAATTTTTGAAGTTTGAAATCCAACCCGGTAGTTTACTTTCATCGTTAACCACCCAACCATGAACACAGATAATTATATAATTTGAATTTTAAGGGTTGAATGACCCAAATGTCACTAGCGGTGTGTTGTTGAAATTTTCATTATAAAGAATCATTCGTGATTAAGAACTACGTTACTACGTTACCAATTTATTTTTACGATCTTAAAAATTAATAAGGCAAAAAGACAAACTGACCAACACGTACATAGGTATGCTTGAACTCTAAATTACTCAAATATCCATTAGAAATAGAGTTTATTTCAATCCTGTTTGGATTTAGATTTTTTTTATTATTAAAAAATTTGGTTGTCATTGACTAAGTAAGTTCAGTAATAGCATCGCAAGCCGACCCAATCAACATAAGTAATTTGTACCAACAGCTAACAGCTAGTTTCCTTATCGCCTAGAAAACATCCTGTTCTCAATTCATTTAATTGTGTAGGTACTAGAATATTTTTTTTACTGAACCACCAGAAGAGTAAAATTACTATTACTCTGAACATGAACCGAAAACTTGTTATGGTTACTAATCGATCCATTATAAAATACATTTGTTGTAATAAATCTTATACGTTTACTTTAATACAAACTAATTATTTTAAAGTGGCTTTAATTCTTATGTATGAAGCTTTAAACTGATACTGTTCTTTTTTGAATTTATTTATAGGAATCCCGTTTGGCCAAATGCAAACGCAGTCCCTGAGATGAATGTAACCTGAGAAAGCTTAGTGACATCTGACTTCATCTGTAAACGTGAATAACTAAGAAAACTGTAGTTCACTTAATTATTAATTGTATAGACTACTATGTTTTTGCATTATATTTAGAAATTCTTATATTACCCTTAGAAGAAAAACTGTAATACCAAAATACCTATGTTACCTTTTATAACGAAAATAAGGGTGACAAAAGAGTACCTGATGGTAAGAGACGACTACGGCTCATGCACTCATATTCGTCCTGGAAAGATACAGAATGCAGATACACATATAGAATGCCTATTTAACAGTATTTTTTTTTATTACATTGAGAGTAACAGGCGAGCACACAGTTCACCTGATGGCATGTGATTCCTGCAGCCCATGACATCTACATTAATCTTGAACAAGAAATCATAAAGCAGATGCGTCGTCACCAGTAATAAAGGTCTCTGGTTCCATACAGTCACCATTTGAAACACAGCGTGGATTTCCCAGACGAACGGATCCATTCATGTTGTAACAAGAAACTGAAATGTCTGAAATGAGCTAAGATTTGATAAAAAAGTAAGTTCGGATAAGGAGAGATGCATGGCTGTCTTTATAATAATAACGTTTACTATTTGGTGAGACTTTTTCAGTCAAATTACAGGTTATAAATAAATTTAACAACTGTCTACTATTGATAAAAGTAATATTTAGATTAGAATATTATCTTATAAATCTCACGGACAAGCGTACAATATCTCTTATATAATTTTAGTGACAGAGCTGGCGGCTGACAGGCGTAAGCATCTTAAAAAAAGGATTAAGATTTACAAATTTAGAAATTTGATTCGAACTTTGCCTTTGTCAGTGCTTTTACAGTAGTTCAACGAGGTTTGAAGATACATGCATAAACATATTACAGCATTAGCCCCTTATATGAGATCTTGGACTGTGCACATTCAGTAGTGGATTGTTCTTTTGGAATCTAAATTTCTATAATTTTATATGTACATTTTCATAAAAAATATAAGTTATATTCATAATTGTTTAATTACAACTATAGATTCATATAAACTTAAATATTGACTAGAAAGAAAGGTTCTCAATTGGGGATTTCATATGATGTATAGACCTCCCGCTAGATGGAGTGTTAACCGATACAAATTTATAGGTCAATTGTTGGATGCAGATGAGACATGCGAACTACAAATACATTTGTCAACCATAATATTAAAAATAGAAACCATATAAAATCATTTTAACATAGTTATCTTAACATTTTCTTAATTATGAATCAGGAGGATCAAAAGAAGAAACTCAAATTAGAATTCAAATGCCAATTCATAGTTGCAGTTATCAATGTAAGATTATATTGACAGATAAAGAAGGTCTAAGCTATACGACCTTTTTTAGTCTAAAGAAGAGTCAAGTCCTTGTTGTATTTTTAATAAGTATTTAGATTAATCTTCATTGGATTTTAATATCAATGAGTATTTAGGGATATTTCTAGAGATGTAAAACTTTAAATTCTTTAATAGTATTTAATATTTCCTAAAGTTGAACGAATAAATATTCTTTACGTGGAACATAATAGAACTCACACAGAGCACCGTAGAAAAAGGCGTTGTTAGCTCTTTCAGTGAGTTTATAACAGACGGTTAAAGGGTGGCGAAATAATTTTGAATATTCCAGAGCTAAAACACTGGCAGTAATTGGTTCCTGGAGTCTTGAATCATGATGGCATTCAAACTCAACTAGGAGCAACATTTCAGCCACCCTGACTTGATTTGAGAATAGAAACAATGTAATTAAATCTAGATAGAAAATTAAGTTTAGAAGACTGTTTAGTTAGATATATAAAGCATATATATGAGGAATATCACGTTTATTAAACGTATGAGATACTTTGTGAGAAAATATTTATAAGAATAGAATCGAATACGTTAATTGCTTGTAAAATCATAGATGATATATTTTATAGCTCTTTTACCAGATGACTTCAACTGAGGAAATTATATAATAATGCCAGATTTGAGCAAATTTATTTTACAATGTAAAGCGATTAGATCCGACGAAGATTAGAATTTACCGTGCGGGATACGGAACAAACACACAATACTTCCAGATTAGAAAATGCACAATCTGTGTCTCTTATCGCTGACACTTCATCTAAAGCGTCCAATATTTTTGCACACGCATTAATCGGAATAGGGGTGGGAACGACGGGTGCCTCTGTGTTTACGTGAATGCTTACGGTACTACAATATATCCTGAGGTAGAGTAGGAGTAAGATATAACCGTGGTCGAAATCGAGAAGGCTTATATTTGTCTGTTACATAAAACATGCGTGTATTTGTTTATTTACCCAGCGGTGACAACTCAAGTGTCAAACATGTCTGACTAACGATCCAGAGTTCGTCGAACGTCGAATTATAGCTTGCCTATATAAATATGTTTCGACATTTAGGATATTACCGGATTATCCGGAGATATTCGAGTAACAATTGAGCTCAAAGTGAAAACGTCACACTGAGCTCGAGAGTCCGCCATGTCACAGGTTGGTTCTCACCAGTCAACAGAGATAGAAGTGTTGCTAGAGTTTCTTGCGCCAATTCTTCTCCAGGGCCTACGCTATTCAAAGTGGTGGTACAGATAGTTAATAATAATACTGATATTAAATTAGGTAATCCGTAGTCAGAAGCGATTGACTCAGCCGAGGTTCGGCCCTCTCGGGCACCCAGGTGTTAGTCACTCTTGCGCAACAGGGCTTTTGCTTGTTTCCCACTAATAAAGGTTTCTGCCGAGTGTCATAAGCGCTCGGTCGCCTTTTAACCCGGTGAAATTGTAAAAGCCCTCGGGCTAGGAATGGCCATCAGCACGAAAAACTGGAGAGTCGACTAGTCGTCCAGGTGAAATGCGAACTAAACATTAGTAGTATATGAGTTATATATTTATTGTACTCTATTAATATAAAAAGTATTTTTCTTACTTTTTTCCTGTAATTTTATTATAATAATGAACATTATGCTCGTAATTATGCATTAACAATAGTTATCTATCTCTTATTATAGTACTCTTTGCTGAATGAGTTCTTCACTAAAGTAATACATGAAAGGCGTGATAGATATGTTTGTTGTATTTATGTTATACATTTGTGAGGGTAGGTATTTAGTAAGTAGGAGGGTTATGTATTTAATTTAGATATTTATAATGTGTATTTCTTATTTACTTTTGGGTCACTCAGCTTAGCTGGAAGATTATGAGTTAACTCTTACCTATAAGAAGTCATCTCAAACAATGATCTCAATAAATTTATTGTTAGCTAATCCCGTCTACAGAAAAATCTGTCCTGTAAATATATGTGTACAAAGAATAATATATAAATCAATGAAATAAAACTCATGAATGACATTAAAAAAGTAACAGATACTTTGTCCAAAACAAGTGTTACAGGTCTCTTTTAAAAATCAACGGTCGAAATACCTTTTCGTGTCAGTAGCACTCTTGACGTCGCCAAATCTTACAAAAAAAGTGAATGCAATCCGTGACATGAGATGGGCAATTCGTCAAATCGTCAGGTTTTGATGTCAGACCACGCCGCACATAGTAAACAACTTTGTATAGTCGGTAGAAGCACTCAAATTTATGAGTCCGACCAGAGATCACCACAACTTTAGATAATAACTGCATCAAATAGCAATTAGTAATTTTGTTTTATATAGTGAATGAAGAGCTTAGAGACAGGATTCTTACATAATTAAGGTTAGTAGGCCAAGTTATTAATGTAAAAAATAAAAATAAGTATTTGTATTTTGCAGCAGTAATAACAAGATTCATAGTTTATAAGGGATGAATTTTGAATTATATTAACCAGTTTGGTCTTGTGATCGTCGCCTATATTTATTATATATAAGATTTTGAAAGCCTCTGACAGACTATGGTATGATTAATATTTTACGTATATTAGGCTTAGTTCTCCTCAAAAATAAAAAAAACTGTGACCTCAGGATTACTAAGAATTACTTAGTAATGATTCTGAGTTTTAAAGAAGTACAAAGCGATTCCATCTTGATTCATTCCATTATCACAATTGGATGGCGGTATCTGTAGGTTGTATATTTTACTTTTATACTTATTTTATAAAATAATTGTCGACTTTGACTTGATAATAACATCAATAATATCGAAGCAAGTTATGCAGTAGGTTTATCTTTTTTTTCATTAATTATCTTCCTCTAGCATTCCGTAGTAATTTATCGACAAGTACTTCTGTTTCATAATAAACGATTGTATTCGATTGTTATTATCATCAGTCTGTATTGAAAATAACTTTTATCACCTAAATAATTCGAAGAACAATAATTGGGCCTCATATCTTTTGTGATTTTTCAGTTTCGGGATCGTTGTATACACCATGTACTGGACTCAGGCTTTTAATCTTTCTTCCTCCTTAACGTACAAGCGTATCAGTGGGAAGTGGAGACAAGTTATTACCTCTGTGTTATAACGCTTCTGTATTTTCTGATGAGCATTGAGATATGGAGACCCATATTAATAATAATAATAATAATTTATTAGCAGTATTTACACATATTAATACACAGAAAACCGCGGGTCTTGAACGAACTAAGCTTGTATCTCAGGACCCTGAATCGCAAGTTAACAACTATTTATGGGGGACTATTATAAAAATACGAAATAAAACTAAACAAAAATAGGTTTTTGCAGAGTAAATAAACACAATAGTTATAATTAACTAGCAGTTAAAAAATGTTTACTAACATACATACAGACATACATATTACTGGGTGTATTTTATCTTAGTCTTCACGGGTGATACTATCTACTTATCATCTTCATCGTCATTCCTTATCGACGATAAATGACAAGGGCCGCAGGAGTCATTTACCATCAGCTCACGGACCCCTCAGTTCCGTGAGCCCTGTGTCCGATGAATCTGTAAGAGCCCCATTGGCTAACAGCATTAACATCAACAGAATGTAGTCTTTACCATCAGGTGAACTGTGTGCTCCATTGTCTTTCTCAACATAATAAATCAAAAATACGTCATGAATGTCTACAGTGCTAGAGGAAAAAGCCGTTGTTGAAATCGGTCAGAAGTCAATCCAATATTTTTTTATTCTCTACACCTATGGATTCGCCTTCATGCCGAATTTAATCACAGGCGATCTCACGCGATTTAGTTTCCTACGAAAAGGACACTTAATATAATAGATATATGTATATTTTTGTAGAAGCGAATTAGCTACCCAAACTAAGAAGCTTATTCAAAATATTTGACATCTCGAAAACGAACACGGGAATGAACTCCGCCTTAGCGCATTATGTATGAAATACATGCGATATTTTCCACCTCGATATAATAAATAATAATATAATTCAAAAAATATATTTTTATTTTAGCACTTTTATTTTAGCCATGGTAGCCTATGCGTATATGTGGTAACCGTAATTTTTTGATATATTTGTAAGATATATGATCGTGCTTATATATTAATATGTTAATAGATTTAAATTAAAATAATTCAAAACTGATATTTGATCTTCGATTAGATGTCTGATTTCAAGTCATCACTGCCATATCCTTATATTTCTGAAATATCTTTATATATCGAATCTGCCATTTAACTAATGTCTTGAATCATTAGTTAAATGGCATCCTAGCATTTAAGCTAAATTTTTAACGGAAATTTTAATAGCTTAGTTAGCATTCTTTAATAAAAATCTATGTTACATACATCCTAAAGAAAGAATCAAGGTCTAGATGCTTTGTCCCCTCAGACTCTGACGATTAAGTTATAATGTCCACTTGCCAATGTTTGTTTAAGAGTGGTGGAGCCAAGTTGCTAAATTTTAACTGCATCGAGAATAGGTCGGTACGACCGGAGAACTATGCTCTCATAGAGAACGAACGTGAAAAGCAGCATAACGCTGCTGTGTTTCGTATGCTGAGTGTAAGCGATACGGTGACCCAAATACAGGTAACAAGTTATTTCATTGTAGTCCTCCGAGGCGACAACGCATGTTGAATCTTAATTGAGGAAGGACGTTAATATCATCAGGTAAACTGTGCTTTTGCACTTGCCATATGAAATGCAGCTATTAAGCCGCTATTTTACGCTCATCTATATAGATATATTGGTATATCTATGTGCATAAATATTTAATATTACCCACCTGTAAGCAATTGTTAAGTTAGCGAATTAAATAATTATATTGTTAAAACCAAACGATGTTTTCTACATGACATTCTTTAATCATTTTAATGCATCCATATAAATTTTATTATTGAGAAACCAACATATTTGTTCATTACTTCTGTTTATTAATCAAGAAAACGATAAGTACAAGGGCGTACTCATATCTATTTCACATTTGTAGATTTAATTATTTTATCTGCCGTGTCAGTTTATTTAATTAATTTCTGCATTCCTTACCGGATTTACGCTCAGATCAGCTCAGACCGTTTTCTCTTTTTAATCAAAATAGATCATATTAATATCTTTTAGTTATAATTTATATTGAGCGATAAATGTATTAATTTTATTTTGCGTTATTGTTCAAGTAAATAAAAATGCGATGTGGTTTCGATGTGAGAAATATATTATTTCTTTTCTGTCTAAGAAGACATGAAGATGTCTAAGACATTTATTTTATTAATGAGGTTTGTCAACGTCCAGTCCAGTTAACTTTAGGGTGCGACATGTTAAGGTTAATGAACCCAAATTTGTATGCTTACAAGTATTGATAGTGTTTTTAGTTGCTCTAGACTCGCAAAATGATTTTTATATTTATATAACTAGTCTGGCCATAAATACTGTTACATAAAAACTTTTCTTTTTTTCAACTTCTTAATTATTTTGAATATTACACGTATATTATTTTAAAAACTTCTTTCGATTTTGCGCCATCTCACATATTTTTTCGTGTTCATTATCAAATAACAATATGGAATGGGGTGTTAAAGAAAATAGGATTGCAGTGAACGCCTTGCACAAAGTGGGTATGCGAGTTGAGCTGAGCGAGGTGAGCTTGGTATCAGCCGTATGTTCGTATATCGAACGAGCAACAGATACAACAACACTTCCTCTGTCGAATACCAAAAAAGATCGGGGCGGTCGCCTGCTGTTACACCTACAAAGGCTGTTAATTCTGTTAAAGCCAGATTTCGTCGAGAAATGAAGATTCCCGCTTGGACTCTGTCGCGTTTTATAAAACAAGACCTGAATCTCTGTGCTTACCGTCGATATGCAGGACATGCCCTAAATCAATATTTACAATTAAAGAGAGCGGATCGATCAAAACGCCTTCTGTCGCGATACGCAGGTGAAAGGCACAGAAATATCCTCTTAACCCATGAAAAAAATTTCGATATTGAAGAACACTAGAATAAGCAAAATCATAAAGTGTACAGTTCTAAAGAAGCTGCTCAAGTGGTCGGAAAGGTACAACGTGGTCATCATCCTGCGTCAGTGATGGTTTTGGTGGGGCGTGTCTTATCAAGGATTCACAAAACTACATTTTTGTGAAAAAGGAGTGAAAACTACAGCCAAAGTGTATCAAGATACAGTCTTGGATCATGTTGTGAAACCCCTAAGCAATACACTTTTCGAAAATATACCGTGAACTTTCCAGCAGGACTCTGCACCTGGTCACAAGGCACGAACTACCCAAGCCTGGCTTGAAACCAACGTTCTGGACTTTATAAGAGCTGAAGACTGGCCCAGACATCAACCCTTTAGACTTCAAATTATGGTCAGTTTTAGAGGACATGGCCTACTCTAAACGACACGGCGACATTGAGTCTTTTAAAAAATCTTTGGAGCAAGCAGCGGGGAAATTTCTCTTGGAAACAGTGCGTAAATCGATAGATTCGTGGCCAAATAGATTAAAGGCCTGTATAAAAGCCAAAGGTGGCCATTTCGAATAGAATATTTTTTTATTTTTTGCTGAGACTAATAAATATGTAGGTATAAATTTTAATAATATTGCATTACTTCATTAAAAAAAAATGCATTTTCATTTGTAACAGAACTTGTGGCCGGACTAGGTATATATATGTATGTTTTCACCGCTAAGTGCGTGGTAAATCAGCACTTAAAATCACACATGTATCGTAAGTTAAAAGCGAGCGCTTGGTCACCGAGATATACCGGCTATATATGTGTATACGTAACCGTTATTTGTTAGATATATGATCATGCTTATACACTTATATGTATACAGATCTAACATTGACTGACTGACAGAGAAATGACACAAAATTAGTAAAAAAAGTAAAAGGAAGTAAAAAATGAAACTGCTTAAAGCGAAACCGCTTAAAGTAACAATATTAGTTAAAAATTAAGATTGGTTAGTAAGTAATTGTTAGTTAAGTATTGAGACAGTATTTTTTCTCACTCACTTTAGACTTCACTGAAAGAAAATTAGTGAAGCGTGTATGGATTTGTGATAGTGCGCAAAATTATGCGAAAAAAGATAAGCAATAAGGTGATACTGTGTGTATGGTGGGACTAGTAGAGCATCGTTCATTATGAGCTTTTACTGCTGGGGAAAATCTTTGATTCGGATCTCTACAGCCAACATCTGATGAGGCTCAAGCAAGAAATAGAGAAACAACGCCTAGAATTTTTCAACAGAAAGAGTGCGAAAAAACTTTACGTACCCATTACATTTACTATATATGTTCAAACCTATTTATGTGTCTGGAGATCATTTTAGCATATTTAACTGTTGTAATCGAGTTTTATTAAATATTTTTTTTTAATACCCCTAATGACTTTTTTACTCAATTTTGTAATTCGAAAATTATTAATTTCGAATTTCGATTAAAAATTTTGGGCAGAAGAGGAGTGGGATTATGTTTGCTTTTCTGATGAACGCTTTGGTATAGGGCCAGATACTAAGCGTATAAGGTTTTGAAGGACCTCTGGACTCTGACCAAAAACTTTGAGATCATGCTGGGAAATCCATGTATGCCGTGGTGTAACAATGATCGTATAGGTTGGTGGAAAAAGCAAACTCATTTGGATTTGGAACCTTCATTTTGGCTTATGCTTAATCATGTCACGCCAAAAGAGTTGTAACAAACATATGTACTTGTTGAAGCTAACATCAACGTCCCACCATGGTCGGCTCAATCACCAGAATTAAATACTGTTGATCATCCGTGGGATATACTTCAAAGCAAGCGTTCCAGGTATGGTGGATGCCCCATATATGTACATCGGTAAATCTTTTATATCTGTGACAAGTGATTTTAGTTGCACTCGTTTATTAGACTTTAGACAGCTCACAGAGCTGCAGTATATATCGGTGTGGATGTGTGATACAAAAAAAGGGAAAAATACAGGCTACTTTGATTGTTTATTTTATGCATTAAAATACTTTATTATCTTCAGTTTTATTTGTCTTTAGTTTTATTTGTGTTGTTTCATTTGAATGTCAGCATTAACAATGATTAAATTTCTCACGTTTCGCAAATATCGCAAAAAACTGTTTATTATTGCAATAGAAGTGGTATTTTATAATTTGAAATATATGGTAGGAAAACATTCTGACTCATTAGTTTTCATTGACATTTTATTTAACTTTATTAGGCTATTAAAATTATTAAAAAAGAGATTTTTGATGTGTATAGAATAGGAAACTAAATATTGTTTATAAAGTTATAGGAGATAACTGCGCACGCGCACACAGTGCACCTGATGAGTAATAAGTGATGGTCAGTAATTGCTGCAACCCATAATACCCACTATCTTCCTCATAAAGGATCATAATGCGCTTTTACCCTTAGGAGTAACATAGAATAATTCGTTACCAGTAGTAATGTCTCTATAATTGGTAAAGTTTCTATGATACGACTACGATTTTAGATACAAAAAAAAAGTCATCGTTCGTTCTACATCAAGTTAATATCTCCAATATGTCTCATAAATATAAATTGTTAGCAGATTTTTTGTGTGTTCAGTTGATCACGCTAATCTCCTTCAATGGCTCAGCCAATTGGTACGTGTTTAAGTCAGTTAATAATGTTGAATTATTACATTTAGTGATATGTTTAAATTGGTTGACTAATAAAATACGTCTCACACGAGTTGATAACAATAATAACAATAATTTTTCAGATCCCAAGGAAAAGGAAACCCATGCGTTGTGTTGTAACGATGATGCTACAGGTAATTTGAATAAGAGACAATCTGAATACACAAATTTACGAAATACTAATAAAAACTTTATTTCTCTCCACAAACAATGTCCTTATAAACTATCTTACTTATGTATTATTACTTCTAACAGGTTTTGTGGGAGTTTATGCTTCTACCACTAGGCTTCACACCTGTACTACAAGACTGATGTCTTGTAGTACAAGTGTGAAGCCTCGAAGGCCCCGCCTCTTGATTATTTAGACTTACATAGTACTTAAAATCAGAATATAGACACAAACGTAATGAGATAAGCCTTTTATATCAAATGTTTTTAGAAAATAATTTTATATCTACGAGTATATCTGTATACCTATACTGATTGCGTAGACAATATAAAGGGAACACGTGTATTTTGCATGATCACACATATGTAGTACATTCGTTGAATAGTAACACCACATTGTGATAATTATATATTTATATATACACCCAAGTTATATTTATAGTAAATAGTGAAGTAAGTTTTCTGTGCCTTCGTAAAATATTTTCTTTAACCGCTGCGAGTATTTTCTAGATTTTGTAAGTCCTGATATTGTGAATGAGAAGTTATTATAGATCTTGTTATATAGGATATCAAATCAATGTATACTGTGAAATTTAAGTTTTGATCAATCAGTCCGAAATAATTTATAGGTTCAGTGCGTTCAATTGTACAAATAGATTTAGGAAGATCGGCAATTTAATAAGCTTTGTTTTCTTCAGATTCAATGTTAACAAATTGTGACAAAATCGAATCCGTTTTGCGAGGAGGCGTATGTTTCGGGCAATATCTTACCCGTAAAGAAGAGAGCAGTGCCATGAGCATATGATTCTGCCATTATGTAGATTGATGTTACACATATCAATGATTTAGGCCAAAAAGAGGCCCACCCTCTTTCTGGCCTAAATCATTGATATATTTTTCCAAATATAACAGATTGATTAATGCTGATTTAGACAAACATTTAACGCGCAGTATCCGTCCTGTTAGATAGCTTTGCAAAATAGCCAATTGAAATCCCCTGATACCCATAGCTTCTATTTTTTGCAAAACAGTGCAATCGAAACAGTAAGGTCCGTAAATACACTAATACCTTTTAGATATCATTTAGACATTTCAAACATTTTAGACATACAGGTCCAGACACATAGCCCCATGCGTTGGGAGATGATGGCAGAGAAAAGTCCGTGATGAGCTATAAGATCGAGACAGTCTAACGATTATCTATTCTGAGACGGCCCAGAGTTATATCGATATTTATGTCACCCACAAAAACTCTTTTAACGGTTGTGAAACCCGAGAGTCGAGTGAGACAAGAAAGTTTAAAGTTTAAACGAGCCAGCACACCCTCCGAAATATAATATCACATATAAAGATACATTTATTCTATTCATCAAGACTTGAAAGCTTATTATTATTTTATTATTTACTTATTCGCGTTAATAATAAACTGTTTGTCCATATTTTACATAACCTACCATATCTCAGAACATTTGCAGTTCTGAGATATGGTAGGTTATGTAAAATATGGACAACAGTTTATTGGGTGGTTTATTTGTGTATAGTATATTAGGGCGCTCGACAGAAATGAGTGATGAGTATCTTATGATGTGATTGTAGTTTTATCTGTATAAAACATGTTGTTAGTGTACAAATTATGATACATGTTCATGCGCAGGCACAGGTAGTTAAAAATATATAGATACATTGCGATGAAAATAATCTATCAATTTGGTATGTATATTCTCTATGGCTTTTATTACAGTACTCAAAAACCAAACAGATTCGATATTTCTTATTCAATTTTTTAATATTTCAAATTGTTTGATAAGGGTCTAAATTTTAAGATTAAGACAATATTCGGTGTCGTTGACCACTCAGCTACAGCTGTCAGTGTTGATTCCGTTTCAATGTATATTGGTTGGCTGTATAAAGACTAATGTGGTATGATCCTAAAAAATAAATGGCAGCCAAGTTTTACAAGTGTAAAATTATAGCGATCAAATTTGCACTTTAACCCAACAAATACGAAATAAATATTAACATAACAACTTCTATCATAGCATTGAGCGTCATACCATTGAGATTTTATTACCCTTAGTTTTAAAATCAGCGGGTTCATGGTTAAACAAAACTCAACCACAATCCCGATGATTAAAAAAAAATAAAACGAACATCTGACAGCCCACGAAGTATATTAGAAGAGTTTCAGACCAACCATCATACGATCAAGACCTGGCTGTATGGACTAAAGTCCTTTGCCTTTCCCATTAGGGATAAATTAATATGATCATCATCGTATATTAGATTTTCAAATACGTGTGTTGGTACGTCAAATTCAATGAAACTATTTTTTACTAAGCATAAAAAGAAATAGACTATGAAGTAGAGAGGAATTTATTAACAATACGTTACTCCTTGTTTACTCGCGAGATCTCACCTCCATTCATTCATTATTATGCCAAATATTTAAAAAAAGCAATGTAAATGTATGTAATAGAAATCTAACGGTATACAAAGTCACCATATTAAATCGTCAAGTGACAGGCGAGCGCGTTATCAGTTTTACTTTTAAATGTGAAATATTGCCGTCTTGAAACAAGATAACTGTTTAGACATACAAATAAAAAACCTATAAATGCGCAATATAAACTTTAAGGAGGAGAATTATATTCTTTTATCAATTTTTTAATGCATCACCACTCAGATATTGAACTCAATATTAAATATAAAAAAAGACAACATACGTAACAAACAATCATAAACTAAAGATGCGACCGTATATAGAGATCGCCATCAATCACGCCAATTTACTAATGGTGGGGCGAAGAGCTAAGTGCTTATTCAGAATTTAACAGGATAATATGCACTGTTTAATAGCAGATAATCTTACGTTACGTATACACAAACATCAAATATCAGACAGCAAATATAAAATTTGACAAACCACAAATCTTAGTGAAAGAATAGGGACATTGTTGTTAAGTTTGATACGCGAGGCTTTTATTGATTTAAAAAACATCCTAATTTTAATACTGGAGATGGTTGGGCCATCGACTGGAGGGAGACCCTATGAATTATAAAATTAAATCCTAAACCAAATATACCACTGCAAGACCTGTTATACTGAATATAAACCCATATAGAGAATTTATTAAAATATTTGTATGTAAATTTACACATTTTTACCGGAGAGACACTCTTAAGTGTCTCTCCGGTACCAGGGTTGTTACCGTCGGTTATAAGTAGTCTGGATGTCCGGTATTTGTGTGGGTGTCCCCTCAGGGGATAGTCACTTCGATAGCCGATAATCATTTTTGTTTTTGGACCGTGGGTGATCAAAATATTTTTTTTTCTTTGCAATTGAGATTTGGAGGTAACTATGTTATATGATTACTTATGGTGGACACTTATCTTTCTTAGTACCCTCCGGTTCAAGATCTACTAGAACTAGAACATTTTTTCGTAAATTTTTGTGGCAATATAACTGTCATTAGCGTTTATTAAAAATTAGTTTACCTATATATACTTAACATAAAATGAAATGTATTGAATTTAAAACATTAACGATTTTGAACCTTAATGCAAAAAAAAATGTATAAAACTTTAGTTAAAAATTATGTCAGGTTGTAGAAATGCAAAATAAAAGTAATTTAAATATGGAAAATGGTGTGAAGAAAATTGTACGGCTTTAGCAATCCTATAGTCTAACTGCTCTACCCACATATGTATGAGGAAAAATTTAATAAGATTAGGAAAGTAAGAGAAGAACTACATGCATAAATAGTTACACTACACAAATATAAGGATTTATATGGTTAGTATATGGAGGAGCGAACATAGCCACTACAGACCTCAAGATACTGTGAACTGTTTCTACATAGATCGGAACAAAAATGAATATTTATAAGCTGACGGCTATCCAAGTTAACTACGACAAAAGGACTACAAATGCCCCAGTCCCTTGATGACCATGAGCGCTGTACCACTCGAAATGTCGAGTTTTATTAATGGTATTGAACGTATGTACTTATATAAAATATTTTAACCAAATATTGTTGTCATCGTATCTGGTAACGAGACTCAGATCTTGGCCGAATCAAAACATCAAATGCCAAACGTCAAGTCGATCAAGTAAGAAGAACCAGCAATAAACTCGTAAATGGTAGGTTTTTATCACTAATTTGTACACTATCATGTTTTTTAAAAAATAAGGCAAATATACGGGCACATGTCTACATTCTATTTAGCGCCTGCCATTTTAATATACAGATAATATACGATTTTCAGTTTAACATTCTTGGTCTGATTATTTTTTCTATAATATTAGAGGACAAATGTGCTCATCTATTCAGATGATAAGTGATGACTGCAGCAGATCTACATTCATTCTCAATAAAGATTTACGGTGAACATGCGTTGCCACCCCTGAGAACTGAGTTGGAATATTTCGTTACCAGTAATTGCGATCTCTCATCATTCTAAATACAGCACAGTTATGCTGATATCTCTGAGGTCGTCGTCTTTCCCTGGTCGAACTATTCATACTGCAGCAAGAAACTAGTTTTTTTGTGAAACAAAGCGATTCAAATAATCAAAATATAATGGTTCCAGGAAAAAGTTTTTATTTATAAGTAAAAAGTTACAGTAAAATCTCGTTGGTTGTAGTATTTGTATCTTGCTGGTTTTGATACCATTAAATAGATGACATTTTATAAACATAAAAATAATAAGGAAAACCGGTTTCCCACCAATTTTTTTTATCGTTATTCTGTCCGCCAAAATGAAGAAATTTCATACATTTTGAAGTTTTATTACAAAAAAGGGAAAAATTCCACACAAGCTACGCAAATAATTTGTGTCGTTTAGTGACATAACACGGCGTCACTAAGATTAGCACAAAATTCGTTCAAGCGTTTCCAGTGGGAATTTTTGTTTTAAAAAATGATATATAATATACAGATAAAGTCGATGCCATTATTGAAAAAGTGGAGCAAGATCCGCATATAAGTAGTTACCATATTGCTGAAGAGCTAGGGGGTGACCACAAAACAGTTTGGACCGATTTGAAAAAGTCTCGCTATACAAAAAGATCTATATTTGGGTGCCACACGAGCTCGCTGAACGAAACCTAACGAATCGTGTAGTCATTTGCGATTCACTATAGAAACGTACTGAAACCCAACCGTTTCTAAAAAGATTGGTCACTGGTGATGAAGAGTGGATTACCTACGACAAGAACGTGCAAAAAAGATCATGGTCAAAGAGCAGTCAACCTCCACAGACTATAGCGAAACCTGGATTAACTCGCGATAAGGTAGGATTGGAAGGGCATCGTACATTATGAGTTTATACAGCCGAGCAAAACCATCAATTCAGATGTCTGCTGCCATCAGTTGATGAGACTTAAGCAAGAAATAGAGAAAAAGCGGCCAAAACTGATTAACATTTCTGGATGTGGTTTTTCATCATAATAACAGCCAACACACACCTTTAGCCATTCAGTAAATATTGAGAGAGCTGACCAAGAGAAGTTTTAATGCATCCACCACATAGCCCAGAACCTTGCACCCCCAGATTTCCACCTATTTCGATCTCTTCAGTATTCTCTAAGTTATGTTAGGTTAACATCAAGACAGGGCTGTTAAAACTATTTATCGCAGTTTTTTGATCAGAAGTCCCAAAATTTCTACAGCAATGGGATTATGTTACAACCTACAAAACGGCAACAAGTTATCGAACAAAATGACACATATATATTATAGTCAAATATAAATAATAATTGTATATAAATACGAAAAATCTTTTCCCCGACCATACATAATGGCTCCACTCTTTTTTAACCTAAGAATCATGACAATTATGAAAAACAATATTACAAAGTTGGTATAATAATATAAAATAGTAATTTAATTATAGTTATTAATATTTACTTAGTATAAGAATTTTATTAAGATATTATATAGCTAGCTCTAAATACCAATGCAACCATAAAGTTTTCATCGATCGTTGAATTGGGATTATAAAAATACATTCACCCAAAACGGTACCACCCAGACAGCGTTATGCTCTTGGTATGTATATAATAATAAGCCCAGTGAGAAGAAATATCCATAAGCTTGTGATTAATTCTGTAATCTACAACGCACTAGACACCATCAACGAAAAAATTCAAAAATCTGTTTATATTAGATATAGAGCTCCATTAAGCATATATGTATACGATTATTGTGCTAGGTGTTTAGCGTAGCTGTAGCGTGTTTGCACTGCATATACATTAAAAATAAACTAAAAACATTTTAAAATAAAAGTTCTATCACAATTGATATGCGTATATTATTGCAATTCTCACTTAAATAATCAAATAAAAATGTTGTACTAATTACCTTAATGTGTTAAGATACGATTCTATCTTTAGTACCTCTCACCACATTTTGAAAAAAAAATGTTAAATAAATTTTCTTAAGTATTTGTATATTACTTAGTCGAATATGAGTAGGTACTAAGTTCATGAAATTACCCATCAAGGGTTTTTCATTATTTCATTAATCATTAATTAATCATCTAATTTTAATATGCAAGTTTCGTACAAGCATACATAGTCTCTTTCCACATATTATCTATATATATAATATTACTATATTATTTATACTATAATATTTTAGCATAAATTGTTGATTGCAATTATAAATGTCGATATAACAGGCTGAGAAAGAAAACATTTGCAAGGAATCTGCATATCTATGAAATATATGTAATGCTCAGGTGTACTAGTTTACCTTTTTTTTAAGGGTTAAAGATAACATAAATAATAATAACTTAAAAAATATTGTTTTAATGATTGAGTATTGTAAAAGTATAGATTACATGAAAAACTATTTTGCAGAAATACAAAAATAAATTATATTAAGCATGACTTTAAAAAAGTAACAATTTCCTACGCCTATTTGTTTTATTTTTGGTAAGAATAATATATTTATATCTGTGGCGACGACCATAATAATTAACAATATATTGTCACTGTATTACACATATCCCTATTACAAACATTTGTAATGGCAACACCTTTTCTTTTCCGGTAAGACTAAGACGTCAAAGATAAAATTGTCCAAATTTTATTTGCCATTTCGATTAATCCACCGTTTTTAGTTAGCAAATTGGTATCTTAATACTGTCGTTTATTAGCAAGTGTTAAAAAATCTTTTAATATGCCACGTGGTAAGTTAGCTGCCTACGTGGTGGTCCTGGTTTCATGAAGTCTCAATGTCGTCCAATGTTATTGAGAATGTGCTTTAGATATTAACCTGTTTTTATTTCCAAAATTTCAGGTAAATATACCAACCATAAGGGTCGCAACCGTAAATTCACTAGTCCCGAAGAATTAGAGGAGCAAAGAAAGCAAGAGGAGCTGAAACAAAAGCAAGTCTATTTTTCGATACGTAACAATAGCTTCTTATATTTTGTTATTACACTCAAGCTTTCACAGTTTAATAGGATAAAAATATTCATAAAAAAATATTTTGCCATCAAAACTTTAAAATAAAGCTAAGAAAAACTTTATTACTGCATTTAAAGAGTACCAACAAACTATCGTAGTCATAATACGGTAGAAAAATATGTTGCCAATGATCTCAAATATTATCAGTTTAGATGTATTATTTGTTGTCGCTATTTAATATAATATATTTATTTATGTAAACTACCAACTATTTCAGGTGGCGTAAAGAGCATGGACCAAGCAGCAGTGAAGAAGAGTCAGAAGACAACAAATCTGGCTCAGGGAGCAGTGATGAAAGTGACTCAGATGATGATGTAATTATTTTATTCCTTTTCATGAATGTAATAATGTAAATATGAAATATTGTGATATATATTACAGGCAGAGCCATGCCACAATTATAATAGTGTAATAATTAGTAATAGTTGTAACACAAGTAGGTTGGCTTGAGCCTCTGTTAGTCGAGGCTTTTACAGTTTCAAATTGAGAGGTGACTGAGTGCCTATGGCATTCAGTTGAGACCTCAATATATGGGTAACCAGCACAAGGGCTCCCAAGAGGGAGGCTCGGCTTGGACCGTTACACTGTTCCACGAGAATGTTTGACTTGAGGGTGCCTGAGAGGGCTGAACCTCGGCTCGGTCAGGTGCTTCTGACTGAGAATTATCTAAATTAATATAGACATTATTATTAGCTATTGGTACCACCACTCTTTCACAAAATACCATAATAATAATACACTGAAGTCTTAATTGTAGGCATGTCATTTTAGTTCTAATGATCTAGTTACTAACCACTTGCACCAGTATAAGTCACACCAAAGATCTATATTTCTGTAGTATCTATAATGCACAAACTGCATTTCACACCAATTTTCCAACCATATCCAGTAACTATTTCCAGTGCATAATGAAACTAAATGCAGTGCATAAGACAAAATATCACCACAAGTTATTTTATTTGAATCATTGTTAGTGCATTGCAGTGTAGTAGATGAAGAAACTAACATTTGTCAGGTGAAAACTAGATTTTTCATTGTTGTTTCAGCAACCAGCAAAGGCAAAAGGAGTCTCAGGTCTCATTGAAGTAGAGAACCCTAACCGAGTCATGAAAAAAAATAAAAAGTTAACCAACTTAGATAACCTAGGTGAGGGTGAGAAACCTCAGCTATCAAGGTATGTATTTCCTTTGAACCGGTTTTAGGTAAATTTGTGTGTCTGATGTTTTCTAATTTCAGTTATTTATGTGCCTTGTTGTCTTTGTGTGGTGAATGAGATACATTGGATACCCAATTACATTATAAAATGCATCAATCTAGCTTATTTAACCATTTAAGAATGAACTGGTATCTATTGGCCTATGTAGCATCCCAGATGTACAGTAATTCTCTGCACATATTGTTTTGTAGTTGATTATTTTGGGATACCTAATTCAATAACAAAGTATAAAAACTCTTTTTTATATGAGTTACTTATTTTTAAGTACTATAATAATATAAGTTGTTTATTGAACAATGTTCAATATAATTTATACACAAGATGACAGGAAATACAATACATTTGTTGCAAGGGGTTAAAGTAGGGCATATTTGCAGCAAATTTGGTCATATGATTTAGTGTTGCTTTAAGGGACCACTTGAATATGTCCCACTATCCATCAGATGATATCTTACTTATCAGCATAATGGTTGTCCAGTTCACTTGAATGAAAAATATCCACTTTGTTGGATTAGGTATGTGGACCAATTCCTTGGCCAGCAATGTGAATGCACATGGAGATTCTGGTCTATGGTATCCTTGTCAATACAGAGCAAAGCTCCGTGACCAAATTAAGAGTAAGAATAAAACTTCAGCTTGCATCAGAAGACAGGGCTCACATTTTGAGCAAGAAAAACTTTCAAAATCATAACTTTTTTCTCATCTACGACCCTGCACAGTAAGCCAATGTAGAGCATTACCTAGAAACAGGTTGCTTGCTTTTTGCCAGTGTTGTAAATCAGCCCGATCGTTTTTTGATAACAACTATACCTTTTTGGATACCTAATGAACAAAGAAAGTATAGTCAGTTGTTTGTATATAACATTTCATATATATTTCTCTTGGGAGATACTGTTTATGTACCTAAAATGTGATTTTGAAAACTGGGGTTCTTTTTTAAAATTCATAAATCTTGAATATCTCAGAAATAAACAAGTTTCGGCCACTCATATCACCACCAAAATTGCTGCAAATGTGCACTTGGACCTCTTGCAAGGAATGTATTGTATTTCTTGTTACCCAGTATTATATAATGTTATATAGAAAGTTCCACTAAAATTGTATCTACAACTTTCAATATTTAATGAAGGAAAAACTGTTTTGTGTTCATATAGTCAATTTACTCTAAAATGTTTCATCCTCTGTATCATGTATTTATGAATACCTAAGTATATATAGGTTCCATGAGTTTAGAATAAGTATATTATTGGCATAGAGTTAAAATAAATTGTCCAAGCATATGAGACTACCATATGAGAAACCAATATTAGACTTCTACAGGCTTACGGCTGATTATTATTAATTGACAATGTTAATTTAGATAGTTAAATTCGATTGCTTTTACTATGTCATGGGGATTTATCTATTAATGAGCCTATGTGCCATAAAAAACCATTTGATATTCCTAACAAATCTATTTAAGTGCATTTTTTTTATTTTTATTCTAGCCATAGTTTTGTTTTGGCAAATTCATGCTATATTTCATTAACGTAAGTTAATTATACATGTCTGTTTATTTATAAACTAGGCGTGAACGCGAAGAAATAGAACGTCAAAGAGCTGCTGCTGCATATCAAAAGGCCCATGCAGAAGGAAAAACGGATCAGGCTCGTGCGGATTTAGCGCGACTAGCCATCATTCGTCAGCAGCGGGAAGAAGCGGCCAAAAGACGTGAGGCTGAAAAGAAAGCTAAAGATGAAACTACTAAGAAAAGGTAAATATAAAAAGAAATTGGGTTTTTTGTTTATGCACATCTCAAATTATTAATGTGATGTACCTATAGAAAGTAATCATGAATATAATAACATAACCATTGGTTGTAACTTCAATTATGAATGTTGTATACTATGTGAAAGAATGCAAAATGTATATGTAATAATGACTTGGCCCGTCAGTAAAAATATTCAAATTATATTATTTATTAAAATTCCTCAAAAAAAGTATTTTACTATTAAATATATAATTCAATTTCTTAAATCAATTTAATAACATTGTGTGATTATAAATAAATTATATTGAAAATGGAGGCTTTATTTCATATTACTTACATAATATGTTCATTAAAATATGATATTGTATTTCTTGGTTTATATACAAATAATTATATTAATCAAAATATGTTTTGTACTGTTTATACATTTTGCCTTCCATATTGCTAGATAAAAGATACTTATAGTATGTATTATGTTATATGAGGATGGTAACACATTGGTAATTGAATTAAGAGTTTGAAATTAATAAATATTTTTTTACTTGTAAATCATTGTTAAAATGCTGCCTACTGACATGTTGAAATGAACTAAAATAATTTTTATTCAAAAATATTAAAAAACATACAATATAAATATATTAAAAGAATAAAACATATTGGTTAGAACACAAAATATATTCCTCGAATCATTATAGCGGTAACATAAATTAAAAATTAACTCATGAAATCAAAAGTAGAAATTGAAAAATGAAATAGTTAACCAAAACTAAAAAAACAACACTTTCTAACATAGAAGGTCATATCTTGGTCTTCTTGAAAGTCCTCACACGCTCATATAGGAACATGTGGAATTGATAAGGATGCTGTAGTAGTGGAACAAATTTTTAGATTTTTTAATATTTTGGATTTATCTTTATTTTTAATTTATGCATTTTAGATACTTTTGGGCTTTGTCGCAACAACAGTTTGATAGTCATAGCGATATTTGTCAAAACTAATAAACTTGACATTCATATTCCGCACTATGATTGGATTATGCTGACGGTAGACACTAGATCCATCAGTGTCGTGTGCTTGTTTCGTAAAGATATCTGACCCTCCTTTTTGTTCTCGATTTTTAAATCAGTCAAAAAAAATCAGTGTCAATGGAATTAATGAATGTAGTCGGCGATTTGTTAACAAGAAAGATCATAAATTATTCCAGTCTCTGTTTTGACCATAGCAGCAATTATTAAAAAGAACATACGGTTTTAGTGGTATCCAACACAAAATAGAGAGCAAACATAGAGAAACTGGTGCCCTGCGGTGCTCTAGGCACATGGTAATAAATAGTAGACCTCTCCGTATTCAAGCGCGGAAGTGGATGAATGCACTGCAGGTCTAAAGTTACAATTTTAGTATTATAATCATTTCTGTTACTTTTCCGTTCTTATGACTCACCACTTTTCCAGGTCCTCTTCCGCCTTTATTGATGTTTGAGTATATCACACATTTTTCATGTATCCTTAGGGACATAAAAGTGTGAATTGTAGTCTGTTTTGAATACTCAGGTTCTTTTTCTGGGTTGGTTTTTGCGAACTCTTAGTTCTACTATTCTTACTACACAACCGTCAACTCGTAATACATGTCTTGTATGGTTCTCAATGTTTGTAGGAACATGCTCATTGCATCTAAAGTGACAAGTGCAAATAACGGTTTTGAAGTGTTAGGATGGGTCAATGTTTAAAATCTTTAACCTAAACATATTTCTTGCCCTGCTGTTCTGCTATTTCTTATATTCTTCTTTTATTTCTCTATATTTCTTACCCATTTTTTTCCTCTCACATGTTCGGCAGTTTGTTGTCTACCCCAAATTACCAACATAACCCACGGAGCCTGTAAGATTTTCTCTAAGAGATTCGTGCCGCTCTTCTGTTGGAAATTTTATGTAAAAAACCCTTTTATTTTAAGAAAAATGAGAACGGTCAAACAAAAGGAACACCTTTTCGTGCTCATTTCCAACCATAGACACATAAACAAATAGTTTGGTAGTTTAAAACAATCATTTTATTATGCCATTATTTTTTATTTATATCAGTAAAAAGCGGTTTTTACCATGTAGATATAAACCAAAAGTTACTTCTTAGATGTGATTAAAAATTAGCTGACCTGACAGAACTTGCCCTGTCCAGGATTCAATAAATTTGCTTGTGATCGTTTCGTGAATTTGTGAAGATTATCCAATGTTCGCATCGTGACTTATGCGCTGGAGTTCATACAAAAATTCCGTAGAAAAAATTAATTGTTTTCCGAATCTACTAATTGTCCGGATAACTTTTCCATTATTCTTTATATAAAAACCTAATTCAGACTAAAACGAACATTAAGAAAAAAATATCTAAATTGGCCTAGCCGTTCTCAAGTGATGCGCGCAATTTTATTTATTTAGATAACCATGATGATCCACGTGCAGTTATTTTCCTTAGATCAGTGTGGCTAGGAAGAATTATTACCTTTTCGAGTCTATATGTAGAAATCTCTATTATGAAAAAAAAAGTCCGATTGTGTGACTACTAATGTCATGTCACTTTCGTCCTTTTCTGGAACGGGCGCTTTTTCGGGCTTTCTTTAATACTCTAATTTTGCTTAAATTGTATTTAATTGCCAAAATAATTAAGCTCGCATAATTGTTAAACTTACCTAAAAGAGACCGTCGGCTTAATATAATTTCACTAGCCACGCCACGCTAAAATACAGTTGTTGGGCCGTCACACCTCTTCATGGTTTGGTAAAATTTTGTACATGTTACAAAATTTTATTTAACAAGTCTTTGGATTTTCAACACTAATTATAATTATATATGGGCTTACACAATTGTAGATGTATATATTATATAAGGATATGTTATAAATTGAAAAAAATGAAATGGTCCTTGTCATTCGCTTCGACTCTATTAAGTGTCCATAAACAATCTCGAAACTTTTTTCTCTATATATGAATTGATTAAATGTGTTTTTTATTGTTCACAGGTAGACAAATACTTATAATAGACTAACAAGAATGATTTTCAATGTCAAATGCTCATAATCTCAAATTAGGTGGCTTTCAAAATCTTTAAATGAATTTAATGTACGTTGTTAGCCAATTCCTTGCATTTTCAAGGCTGTAAGTATATTGCTAATCTTGTGCATTGATTTTTAATTTAAAATATTTTCGGAATGGACAAACAGATGACAATTTTCTGCACATTTTACGATAAGAAGAAAAAAGCGGATTCTGGAATTTGTTGAAAAAAAATGTATAATGTAATATAACTCCTATATCAATCTTACCATCTGTAGAGAATAAATAACTTAAATATATTGCTAGCAAACTTCCTGTAACAAAATGATATAAATAATTCATTTTAATAGCTTTATAAGTGCCATCGTTGCAATAATATTATTTTTACATATCTACGATATTATTATTATATAGTATTCTTTTAAATATACATAATAACGGTTTTATTTGATAACATAAATACATGTTTTTGGACGATGACGATAATTTGGTAACACATTATTTCACGTCTACGAAATTAATTAAACTGATTATAAATTGTGGTTAATTTTAAGAAATAAAATATTGAGTTGTTAAATTGAATAAAAAATAATCCACTGTTTTGAACAAAAAGAAAATCATAAACGTATCTTAGGAAAATCGTAGCAAATTCCTTGTTTTATTTAATGCTTTTATACTGACCAAAACGGTCAGAAAAGAAAAAACTCAAGTGGATTCTTGCTATATATATGTAATTTTATTATTAAAAAACAACAATTGTGTGCAATTCTACTATGCATATTTACTATAAAATATTTCATTTTATTGTTATGCAAAAAAAAACATTGATTGATTAGGTGTTGTAACTGTCAATTTACGTAAATACAATTTTTATTCAATTTTCTTCTACACGAAATATATTGAAGGGCATAGGGAAGGGAAGTAGTATATGTTACATATATTATTTTCGTTTCAACCAGAATTCTATTTGAATTTGCTTAAGTCTAATTGTTAGATAGTCTCACTAGACAATTTTTATATGCAAATGTGTATCTATATAATAAACTATTAAAACAATTGCTTCTTTCGTTTCTACACCTAAATATACGTTACGTATTATGTTTTGATCTGCGATCGGGGGATGTAGTTGGGTGTGTACCACAATAAATAACTAGAAACTGCTTACTTAATTTTTTTTTGTCTTAAATAATTTTTCTTTAAAATACTAATTCATGCTAAAGATAAAAATTATTGAAAATATACTCTCGGGACATATGATATAATTATATATCATTGGGAAACGTATTTTAAAGTAGAAAACAAGTAACGACTACGCATTACAATGGACAAAGTATATATTTATTTTGTCAATAAATATTTGTATGCCCCATCGTTGGTTACGTCATCCTGCATCGTCCATATTCTTTTCAAGAAGTTACTTATAATTCCGAAAGATAGTGGTGAGTCTTTTTGAGTAGCATTAGTGCTTGATATCGTATTGTAGTTGGTTATGCACTAAAAATTTAACTGTTCCGAGCGCAAATGATATGCAAATAAGCCTCGTGGACTCTGCTCGTTTGTGAATCAATTCCATCCATTCGTCGTCAATCGTCCATTAAGACGAATAGCACTGCTTATACTCCAGAAAAATTTGACTGAACAACAGTTTTTATATGGTAAAATCAAGGCGCAGTTGTCAACTAGCTGTATCAATCTTCTTTTTCTTTTTTTTCTGTCTGATAGTCGTTAGACCGAGGGCTTTTAGTTTCACCGGGTTGAGAAGTGACCGAGCGCTTATGGCGCTCAGTCGAGGTCTCCATCAGTGGTAATCAGCACAAGAACTCCCGAGAGGGAGCCTCGGCTTGGACCGCCACCCTGTCCCGCGAGAGCGTCTGACTCGAGAGTGCCCGAGAGGGCCGAACCTCGACTCAGGCGTATCAAGAATGTATCGGAATATATGGTAGTTTACTGGGTTTCGTCTGATGGAATGTAAAAAACTAAATCTTATAACTGGAGGATACATTCCAACGCATTTACATTATAATTTCTTATCAGGGTGAATGTTTTAGACGGGCCACAGAAATCACGTGAACTGTGTTCTCGTTTGACACACTAATATCGTAAAAAAACTCAGACAACGAAACTTCTCGATTATGACTCGGCGACGAATGATGAACTGTGCACTTAATTACCTCTCATCATCTTTCCAGAAGAATACAATAATCTTCCATCGAAGTGATCGAAGATTATTGCATGCTTTATCTAAATGCAATAATCTAAGCACATATACTGATACATGCACATTGATGCTGTCATTGTTTTGATAATTTAGGTCGTTAAAATAGGTTTCGACAGCAGCGATATCAGGTTGTTAGATTACTAGAGGACGCCAATTGTACAAAATAAATAATAGAGATATAATACATACAATAAACACTGTCCGGTCACTGATCTGGATATTTTCGGTTTAGTGTATTCAAGATGGCTATTACGCAATCTTCTGGAAAACTTTTTTTTATTAAGATAAGCTTGTGTTACTGTGTACTAAAAATGTCATCGAATGTTTAGTGCGATGTAATCTTTGGTTTTAAAACTCGCTAATATTTTTGCACGAAATCTCATAAATCAAATATACTACACTCATGCCTGTCATCCGCAATGAAGGTAGAGATAGCGTACTTGAACGCGGAAGATGCTTGACTCATATCTGCCTCTTACATATCCATATATATATATGGTTTTACGCTCGCCGATTTCGGAGATTCCTAACTTGGCCTTTTTTATCTAACTAAAGGTGACAAACGAAGTGAAAAATGAGAATTCATCTGATGGTAAGTGATGACTGACTTCAAGATGGAATGGTAATTACTCATATCTACCATACGAAACAGCAACGTTATGCTATTTTACTTTTGTACTGTGTGAGGGTGGTCTTTACCCGGCAGAACTTAGCGATCATGATGTAGTCAGAAACAAGTTGCTGCGTGCCTCTAATGCTATTCACTACTTACCTTTATGGTTTTTAGTCAACCCATTACTAGTTTAATTAGCCATTCGCCACTCACTCCTCCTCATAGATCTTAGTCAGTCTTTCTTCATTCATTATTTCTATTGAAACATGTAATAAAAAAATTATCCATGCGATGTTCACATTCGTGTATATTCAAAACTACTTCTTATACTTATCATCGATTTTTCACCCACCCAAAGTTATTCTAACCCTCCGCAAACTTGATTCATTGCTTAGCTGAAATCTGAAAGTTTTTCTATAAATCTCGAATTTAACGCCGCAATTCACTTGACTTTGAGTTGGCGATAAAGTTATGTTAAGTTTCAATCTGTTTTATTAACTTTTATTTATGTTTCAATTTATTTTATCCTATTTCATTTGGCTTAATTCTAAGGTATATATATATATATATATATATATATATATATATATATATATATATAAGGTATGTATTAAGTGATTTACGTTTTTTTAAGTACTTTCATATCCTTTCAATTCGTAGGCTCAATAAAATCTCTACTTTTTTTAACAACGGCACATGAAGCAACTGGCGCTTAGATGATTTGACACTTCTCAACATCAGGCAGGGAAGTTGGTGAGGGCAAACCTCCCAATAATGCTGCTGCTTTCGAGTATCCCAATTCGACGCTCAGCAGTCTCCAAGAACGGTCGCTCGGCGCCCGTCCCGAGGTACCTACCCCCGAGCGAGCCACCTGCGCACCTATTGTTCCGAGAACGATACACCGAGCAATTTTTAATGCTGGTGCTTTGTGATCGGAATATAGTTTCCAAGAAGTTCCTTTAAAAGCCACCTAAGTGGTTGTACCAGTGGATACTTTACGGTGTTAACTAAACTAGTACAGGAAACGTAACGTACGGGCTCGTTTAGATACTGTAAGAGCTCGGTGTGCCAGATCGACTCGTAACCATACCAGACTTTTTTCGCCATCGAACCTTCCGATATCGTGTCGAGGGAACGCATTCAGAGGTTCACCCCATTCGAGCCGGAGTAACACAAGGCTCCGTCCTAGGTCCCATTCTCTACACACTCTACACCAAAGACATATCGCGTACTGTGTAGAGCTAGCCCTCTTCACCGATGACACCGGTCTCTACGCGTCTGGATTCAAACCAGACGCTATCTGTTAACGACTCCAATCCGCAGCCAACACCCTAGGGAAATGGTTTTGGAAGTAGAGGGTCACCAAAAGTGCGGCCATGTACTTCTCTCGACGCTACAAAACGCACCATTTCCCAATCATAGAGCTTTGACCGTCCAATCCCCTGCGAAAAGATGATAATGATAAGTAAGTATTTCACTTATTAGGCGTCACATTAGATGAAAGACTCGCCTTCGGTCCGCACATCAACCGCGTACGGTATCGAGCAGCGTTCACCCTAGGTCGTTTGCATCCGTTACTTAGTAAAAATAGCAAAATGTCCCTACGTAATAAAATTACACTTTACAAAGCGTGCATCCGACCCATAATGACATATGCAAGCCCCATCTTTTCGCATGCCTCCTCGCGGCTCATTCATCGACTTCAGGTAATCCAAAATCATTTATGCCGGTGCGCCGTGGTTCTCGCGTAATGAAAATCTACACATAGATCTTGAGCTGCCGACCATAGCACAGTACCTGAAGCAGGCTTCCCGCCGATTCTTTTACTCTGCCGTCACACACCCAAACCCGCTGATTGTAACTGCCGCCACATACAATCCCATCATGATGCACTCACTCGACGCCCCGACGACGCGACCATCAGGGCCCAAGCCCTCCTTAAAACACTACACACATACACTGCACCATCATACCGCCCCCGCAGACGCCAAGGGCGTCCCAAACAAAATTATTCACGGTACCATCGAACACAGGCCGGTTCTCACCAGTCAACACTGATAGAAGCGTCACTGGAGTTCCTTGCGTCACTTCTTCTCCAGGGCGGACGCATTCCGAAGAGTAGTGGTACAGATAGTTAATAATAATACTGATATTAATTTAGACAATCCGTATTCAGAAGCAACTGACCGAGGCACCCTCGAGACAGTCCCTCTCGCGCAACAGGGTACCGGTTCAAGTCAAGGCTCCCGCTCGGGGGCCTTGTGCTGGTTACCCACTAATAAAGGTGCCAGCCGGGCTGAGTGCCATAATTCGTCATTCGGTCACCTTTCAACGCGGTGAAACTGCAAAAGCCCTCAAAGCGGCCATCCAGCCGAAAGAACAAAAATTCGAGTATCCCGATTACTAGAGAGAATTACTGTATTCATCTTAAGATCCCCATTTATACAGGGCTATTGGTACTTCGACGTATTCCAGTTAGGAAGTGATAGGGACAACTATTTGCGATAATTTTAACCCCCATATGCATTATGCAAAAGTGAACCATTTTTGAGTTATGATGTTTTTTTTAGCTTTTTTCAAAATAAGTTAAAAATGCAACATCAAAAATTTATTAACAAAAGTTTCAATTTAAATCTCACTTTTTCTTCTGATTCATTAAACACTGGTTATTTATGAATATTAAAACAACAATTATTGGTCCTAATTAAAAAATGCGAGACGAAAAACGATATTTTTTCCACTAAATAGCCTTAAAAAAAACGTTTTGAAACTTAGCTTGCAGAATATTTTAAAAACATAACCGTTTTCTTAGCTCTCCAACAATGCATAATAACTAGGAACTTATTTCAAAGAAACTGAAGAAAAAATGATCACAAAGGAATCGGAAATTCGTATTCGAACTTAACCTAAAAAAACTGTTTGAATATCATGCAAATGGGTTTAATGCGTACCTAACTAAGCCTTAGAACTTAATTATCCGTATAAATATACTGTGTCGTAAGTTTAACTTTCATTGCATTGAAAAACAAATGTTGCATTTATTTTTAAGATAACAAATTCACGCTTTCACTCCCGCATTTTGGTTATCTTTATCGAGCACTCAGTTAGATGACTTGTAAAACAAATATTGGAAAGGTTCAACTGTATTCCCATATTTTGTACACCGAATTGTAATATTTGTAAGTGGTTAAGGCAATCCTCGTAAATAAAAAAGGGTTTTTGAAATAAATTGAATAGCAAATTGCCTTTAAAAATTAAATCTTTCACTGATGTATTTACAAAAGCATAACAATATAGTAAGTGAGATATTAAAACTGAAAGTATGCTATTGCGATAGTACTCTCTCTCTCTTCTTTTACTCGCCGACTAAATCTATCTAATAAGTTTTCTGTATAAACAATTATGGATGGTAGTTATAGTGTGGAAGGTATTCTACACTAATTAAATAAGGTAGTGTGTTGATGGTTCCTAACATATTGTTAGTAGATGGATCACTGATGACAATGCACTTGTAGCAGATATTATGTTATTAATTATTAGCACAAGCGTGCTTTAATGAAAATTTAAACGAATTTAATTTACACTGAAATATACATGTTTATATGACGAGGTCAGTTAGGATTTAATGTAGTTCTAACGGAAAAAATATATATATCTCGTTTTGTTCTTTTCTCTAAAGTATAATCATGTTTTATGCTTCAAAACGGCACTGTAGTTTAAATGGGTCAGCTCGACCGGGGTAGGACCACGCTCACATAGAATACCAGCGTAAAATAGCAGCATAATGCTGCTGTGTTTCGTCTGATGTGTGTAGGGATCCAGAGACCTTTATTACTGCTGACAAGACATTCCATCTCAGTCCCCAAGGGTGACAACATATCTACATTATGATTCCTTGTCAAGGATGAATGTAGATGTCATAGGCCGCAAGAATCACTTGCCGTCAGTTGAACTGTGTGCTCGTTTCTTACTCTCAAAGTAATAAAAAAAAATAATACCGAGGCGCAGCTAGTGTAGTGCTTAGAAACAACAGTCCTTTGTTACAGATGTGAAACAGTTCGCCGTTTATGATTCTAGGCGACGCAACAATGTACAAAAAGCTATGTATATATCTTTTTACTCACTTCTCTTATTGAATAGCAAACAAATCTCGCGTAGAACAAATAATTTGTTATTAGGTTGAATGAAACTGGTGTCTAAGTTGGCAGATTATCTGAATTGATACGCCATTGGTCGGCATTTTCCAATAGTTTAACACAAACCTGCAGTTAGGTACCTACTAATCTTTCTCTTTCCAAATATTATTAAGCTTAATTATAAAATATAAATATAATAATAAGTTTTTTTTTTTTGAATAATTATAAAACTTGTTAAAGCATTGTACATTCGACCATTACTGTGTATGTGGTATAAAATGATGTATAAAGTTGAAGAGTGAACAACAAAATTCATATATAAGTTTTAGAACAAATCATTATCATATTTAAGGCAGACATAATAAATGGTATGTTCTATAAAAGACTCGGAATAGTTTTTCTCCAGGGTGCTGCTAGGTACCTGAGTGCGGGGGTACATAGCGTACTACTTGATACGCAATAAGATATCAAGGAAGCCAAGTTTTATAATCAAGACAGATGTAATTTAATTTTAATTAAACCCAAAACCTTAAGTTCTTCCTTGCGTCAGGTAGTATTCTATAAATATTTTCACTTTAATATAAGTGTAAATAAACAAGAGGATGGTCGGCAACAACTTTTTTATGCCTGTACCAGATAATCGACTGATAAAAGACCAAGCTTTCGTCGAACGCTTGTAAATTAGCAGTTTAATACTGTCTTTCCAACAGGGACTTGCGAGGTAGTTAGGTGGTTAGCGAGAGTAAAGCTACTACGAAACAAAGTGTTAAAAACTTCGCTTTGAAGCTTATACCCCAAATTCAACTTGGGCTAAACTATGTACACTAAGCGATCCTATTGCTGTACAAACATCTCTCCTAAGGCATATTCCTTATGTGCTTGTGTTTTGGATAGTGAGTGTAGGTAAACAGCGCCCTTAATTTTTGCAAATAGGCATCTAACCTTAGAGGTTCTACATGTGCGTTTTAAATGTTTCTTTATTACACAACAATAATACTATCAGGTAAACTGTTTGCTTCTAATTTTGCCCCACGATTTTCTTTCTTATAAGTAATCGATATTGGGCTGGAAGAAATTATTTAATACTCAATCAGTTACAAAAAGTTTTCAAAACGTGGTATGTTATGGTTTTATATAAATAATTATTTTCAGCTTTTGCTGCTTATATTACATTGTCTTTTACTTTGGAGCTACATTTAAATTTTCAAGTCTCTGACTCATTGGAAAGTTTGAACTAAGTTTCCGATGAGAAATCGATAGCAAATTTGTACTGAACAGGCAAACAGATAGACAAGAATGTAAGCTAATATTGCATTGTCTTCCTGAGCTATGTTTAAAGATTCAAGTTTCTCGCTCATCGCGAATTCAGTTTAAAATCTATTGCAAAATTTGTACTGAACCGACAAACAAACAAAGTATACAAGAAAGCGAGTTAAGAAAAACGTGGTAAAATGTAGTCGAAAATTCTTCGTCTTTACACCAAAGTCTAAAATGTATATTTTCTCCATATGGTAAATTCTTCAATGCATTCCACATTCATGCTCAAAACATTCTAAGTAATTTTTCTGACTTTGAAGAAACATTCTCTTTAGATTGCATTCATGCCATTTTAGTGTCAGTAACTTAGTTGAAACCCACCTTGATATCATATATAAGGTATAACCTTCTGTTTGATTTCGTACTTGCAATGATAAAATACACAAAAGGGGAGGTATTATAATATATCTCCGAAAATTTATCCCGTTAAAAATTCTTTAGCTTCTTTCCGATTACTTAGCTAATTCTTAGTTCTTCATTTTAGGAATTAATGTCAAGGGAACTATTGCGGTTCTGGGGGTGGTTTATTGTCCTTCTTTGGACTCGACTACTTAATACTCTTGAGACTGCTGTTGATACCTTTGGATCTGACTACACCACATATCGTATACTGGGTGATTTCAACATTAACTTATTGAGAAATATGTCATGCCCTCATAAACTTTGATCATTCTTAGAGTCAGTTGATCTCTGCATTTTCCCTTTCACCCGCAAAATTCACCATTATATTGATTCTGATGACTCATGGATTGACTAGCATCACTAGACTAAAATTAAAGAAAATGATCTAGAATTGAATAAAAAAGAACACGGACATCTCATGGCGCCAAATTTTTCTCGACATGATTTTGTATATTTATCGTAAAAACCTCTTAAAAATAATTCCACTATTCTGCACTTACGCAATTTTTCAAAGATAATTATCGATAAGCTTAGAAATTATGCAAATCCTATTAATCTTGACCCTTAATTGACATCCCTTCATCTGAAGGTCTTCACTTTAAATAGTATTGTTCTCAATCTCTATAAAGTTCATGCACCTATATATCAGGTTAGAGTTAAGCGTCTTCCTGCCCCAAGGTTGACAAAGAGCGTACGTTTGGACGTGATCGGGCTTACCGAAACTTAATAAATATTGCTCTGTAGAAAACTGGAGTTGGTTCAAATTGCTACGAAATCTCTCTATTATTGATTATTCATATCATCTATTTGCTGCAGATCTTTAGCTTTATGCCATTTACGATTTCTGATCTTTATGTTATTGAATATACTATAAAAAAGCTCAATGACAATCCTCTAGGTATCAGAATTTGGTCTATTAAATATCCTGTACCGATTAATCCCATCAAATATTAAAGCTTTAACAATTCATATGATATAGGAAGATGAAATGTCATTTTATGTGAATAAATGCAAAAACAGTTTACCGACACTATTAAATGACAATATTATCAACTACACAATACAGTACACAATTTTACAGAAATACGAAAAGTCTATACTCTTAGATAGACGATATAAGGGAGTTAATACTTAGTTATATCAAATAGGTGATTTCGTAAATTGTTAGCGATTCCAAATACATGAATTTATTTTAAGTTCGGCATATATCGATTTGCCAGTGGTTCGGCTTTAAGGATTAACTCCCGTCCATCGATCGCTATAACCTCGTTCAGATGCACTGCGCTCATATTAGGAGAATATAACATTCAAACACCTAACTTACAAGTTAGGTGTTTAATAAGTACGTAATCAACTGACTCAAAACTAGGTTACAAATAATTAAACCAAAAGTTGTTACGTACATACTTTTGTGAAGTTGTTTTATACAATATATTATAAAATACTAACGACTGAATTCGAAAACGTCACTCAGTTTTCTATCTTTAGCCTACTTAAATTGAACAGACAACTTAATTCGGTACGATTAATAATCTTTGTTTAAACGGTGGTCTTAGTAATTTTAATCCATTCAGTTCCCTATAAATTTCAGTAATGGTATAAAATAATAAATTGAAATACAAGAAAGTTTCAAGATAATAAGTCAATGTCTGGATATATCGTTGAATGTATGCGATCAAAAAAAGGAAGCGAATTGCGTTCTGCGTCTTCCTCGTCTTTTAGTTCGATTGCTTTCATCAAACAAATTACCCTGGATTGGTTAATAAAATTATAGGAATTATAGATATATGGCTTCCCATTTGTGAATAAAGATAAAAGTGTGCAAATAAAAATATCTATGATAAATATCAGACGACCTGATATGAAGTACAATGTATCATTAAATAAAGGGAAAAGAAATATTCAGATTTTTTTACAGGTACAAATATGTATACAGTATATTATATATTTTTACTATAAAGGATTCGGAAGGCTTTTTCCTTAGGGCATTACCAATTCTCGTCGCTTTGTACGACATAAAAGCTGAGTATTTTCCCAACTCAATTCAAAATTTTGTAATCATAACTTTTACGGTAGTAGTTATAGAGATGGTGCATAATGAGCAACGACGTATGAAAGCTAGCATGTATATAATTATTTGCAGTGAACTTTAGTTACGAGCTTTGGCTACAATGCATCGTAATGAAAACATAAAGCTTCCGTTGCCAGTTGGCTACTGCGAATATCATTTGTTTAATTCTTAGTCGTAATTGTTACAGCGGACGTTTAGTATTTATTAACGTGTTCCGGATCCCTTTACATAACAAAATTAAGAGGCTATATAGAACCTGAAATAGTCAACAAAACATTTATATGCATCATGCAAGGGTTAATAAATAAAATTAATAAATAAAATTGAGCTAATTTGCGTTCTGTGATATTATGGATATCTTTAACTTCAACTAAGAGTTCAATAGATTACACCTGGAAAGTTAAGTTTGGATGCAGTATTCTCAGTCATTCACACTCACAGCACACTGAGAGTTTATAGATAAACAGAAAAAACCCTATAATATTCATATCTATACAAAGTTTCAACTACGCCTACTACTATTCTACTAGTCTTTACTTAATTAGGAATTAGGTTCTAGATTAAATGTAATGTAAGTGCAAGGAAAAGCTTTTTTATTTTGTACTAATTTACGCATTATTTCTTTATTTTATTTATTTCGTAGTCTTTAACACGCCATGTTTCGTGCCTGGGGTTGGCCGAGATCTGGTCTGGGGCGCTGACACCTGATCGGTACGTTACCGACATTCTTCAAGTACACGTGGTCCCCTACGCCGGGTTTATCGACGATAGCTTTTTGTTATCACGAGTATCACGCCTAAGTTCTTAGAGAAAGTTGATAAACGGATAATGGTCTGTACTTTTCCAAGAATCCCCTTCTTCTTGTTAGGCTACTTCAATAAATACATATTGTCCGTAAATTTGATTTGATTACTAACAAATTGAAAAATGTTAGTAGCAACCAAAATATTTAATCTTTTCTGAATTTAGCAACATTGAAAAAAGTAGCCATTTATGCCAAAAGTATGCGTTATTTAAGTGCATACCATGGGCAGAAAGAACGGACTCTAGTTAAAATGAGACATTTTAGTAAAATATAAAATTTTAATGTTCACGTAAATTTTAAATTCTCGACAGTTCTGGAGAGATTTTGCTACTTTATTAATACACCATTTTATGGTGAGCTAAAGTAGAATCCACTACTTCATGTGACCCCTCAAGTGTCTAAAGTAAGACTGAAATTGAATGGAACATTCCTGCGTAATAGGAAGGAATCATTATTATTGTCATGGACCTGCGATGCATCGGTTTTATCTTTCGGAACAATTTTATATTCTATGTACAGTGCATGTTGATACTTATAATAAGCAATAGTAAAAATAATATTCTCAACAGAATTAGAGCATTCTACTTTGAGATAAATTTATTAGTATATAACAGTTTAGCTGTAACAAGAGTAGACAAAGAGCGTGTGGTAAATTAGCAAAGTTTACTGTTGCGTCGCGGGCAGTTAGAGGGCACAGAAGGGCAATTTACTGGCTTAACTTGCGAACTGCATTCATGCATTAATACGCATACAGCTTGATGTTTAAAATATTTGTTACATTTTAAATTTATTGCAAAAACTTACACATATTTTATATATATAATAGAAATAGAATCAGCTATGTTGAGTTTAGAAAATATATACTATGGCCATAAACTTTACTTACTTCCATTGTTAATACCCGAAAATTTATTAAGCGCCAATAATGTTTTACAATTGTTTACAATTTTAATATTTTTATTTATGTAGATTTTTACGTTATTGGTTACGACCAAAGGGTTATATTTATTTGCAGCAGCAGTTTAAAAATCAAATCTCTATTTCAGCTTGCTTTGACAATAGTCAATCTTTAGGTTTTCTAAAAAAATGTGGACTCTTCGTAGAACAAAACATATTTTTTTTTTCCGCTTTAAAAAAACTTCACCGAAAAATTACACATTGCGTTACGATTACAACACATAGTCCTGCGACGCTATGATTCTCGGTTGCAAAACATTGAGAATTATTGAACTGCAGTTACATAAAATCTTATTTGGTTACTTTTAATTCTGTTCTGACTTACTTTACTGGTTTGGTTTACCTAATTGATAAATTATATATGTTAGTCATTCCAGAAAAACAGCACTACGAAAGTGATTTTTCTAAGGGTTGCCTTTGCTCACTACGCTGCATACACAATGTGGATGAGCATAAAACCAGTACGGGTAGTCTAATAATGCTACTACTAGTGGTTTTCCAAGTTTAGTTTGCAATAGATGTTTATTTTTATTATTTAGAGAATAGGTGGCTAACGAGCAAGCAGCTCACCAGATGGAAAACGATTACACATGAACACCACAGCAGTCGCAGATGCGCTGCTGGCCTTTACGAAAAATGTTGGTTCTATTCTTGAAGAACTGCTGGCGACAGCTGATTTCACAGTGTTGTGCGTGGCAGATAATTTCGTATAAAGCGCACAGTGGTAGATTGCCAACCATCGTGACGATGAGGATGAAAATTTCAATTCTGTCGTAATGTTTAAACTCAGCAAATGTATTTAATCCAAAAACTTCTCAGAATACTTCGCATGCTAATTCGGTAAAAAAATGTAATCAAACCGATCGAAAAGTTGATGATCGGGTGATCATCAACAATTCGAGCCCCTCTTCGTTGAATGCCGCCAAACGGAAGGAGATGGTACTGAGCTACGCTCGCCCAGAGGTGAGAAAAGTATTCCATGTGAGGCCGAACATGCGCTCTGTGAAGTGGCCGCCATGAAATACTGTCTTGCTCTATTAAACACGCCCAGTTTTTTTAAATCAAATGGCCAATTGTTCTAACCCTCCAAGTGACCACGGAACTGAACGTCCCGCAGCATATCAACCCCAAACATTCCGATACTAGCTGAAGTAGCAAGGAGAGTGTTTCCAAAATTAGAAAATGCGACTAAGGGACTCTTTTAAGAAGTAAACTTATGTCTTATATAAATTGGACTAGATTTTGTCGGCCCTAATCTGAGACGTTTTTTAAACAAAATATCAATCTCAACCATAAGTTTGTTCCGGCACTGATTGCCTAAAGTGTAGGAGTATCAAAAAAGATGCTTATGAACCGGTGACAACCAGTGTTGTCACCGGTTCTTAAGCATCTTTTTCAGCACACATCCTTTGTTCAATTGAAGAGATTCCATCGGACCCACTCGACTAGTGGTGTCTTGGTGGTGAGAGAAAGAGTGGTTCCATTAGTAAGTTTTGGCGAGAGACCAATGCACAGGTTTCCTAAGAGAGACGAACTAGTCACTCACCAATTCTGCCTTTTTTTTTGTGATTATTGCTGTTGGTCCAGAGACCTTTACAGCTTTATCTAATTAGACCCGCGAGCGGGAGGCTAATAAAGGACCGCATCCCGTCCCAAAACGCTGACCTGCAGTGCCATACACGGCGATAACCTGCAAACTGCGGGCACGTGAGAGGCACCGTATCTCCAAACCACCTAAAGCTGCCGATCGAATAATGGTCCGATAAGCCGATAGTGATACACACCCAGGTTGCATAGGGTAGCCTGCGCGTGGCCGCCCAGTGAGGAATTATCCGAAACTGACGGTCATGGTACACGGTAACATGGTATTAAATTATTTGGGGTGGTAGAGAAATATTACATTAAAATCGACTTTAAATCACATAATAATTTATATTTTTAATGAATCTTTATTCTCGCAATCACATATAACATAAATGTAATAAATAATAAAATAATAGAAAAAATATACATAATATTTAAAGTTATCTGTATACATATAAACTATATATTTTTATACATATTTATATGATACCTCTAAGATATGTTTAAATCCTTGCAGAGCGTAACAAATACAGTCGTGTCACTTGTTAGTTTTTATTTTAGCAAAGGTCAGTGTAGGAATATAAATGAGAGGATAGTTTAATTGGTTTTCAAGGTTAAATGTCCATCTAGTAAATAATATATCCAACAATAAGGTTTTTGCGTACATTTTATTTAGCGTCATTTAAGAATGAGCACAGATTTCAAAGTTCGATTCTTTCAGAATTATTTACTTTAACTGCATTTAAAAGATTGAATTTAAATATATCTCGTCAATGTACAGGCAAAAGAAGAAAGCACCCCTGTTTTACCCTATACCCTATAATCGTTTGTGTTGACTAACGTTGGGAACATAGTAGCTACTGTTTAGTTATGTCTTCATTACGTATGCAGAGAAACAAATGTTTCACATTTTAATTAAAGAGAAATGTTGTTCGCTTGCATTGCTCGAATTATATTTGTTGTCAAATATTTCACACCAAACTCAACGGCAATGAAAACTTAAATTGAACATTTTAATGACTTTTATATTGTACATTATTTCGATTCGGTTCGATCAAATACGAGTATCTGAACATGGCCCATGTGCGAATTGGTGCAAGTGTATTCTAAAGTAGCCGCATATTTGAGGTAACACCAGTATCTGCAGGCTTAGATACGAATATACACCCTATGTGGGATTCTTTATTCCTATGCAGTAGTTAAACAGTAGGATGGGTTTTAATTATAAGCCAGTAAGTAGCTATATTGTCAAAGTAATATTTTATTTTTCTTCCGGTAATATAATATGGGTGTTATATAAGGACTTAATAGGATACGGAAAATATATATTTGTTATTATATTATAATTTAATTAAATATTAGTTTTTTTTCGGGCTGATAGCCGCTGCTAGCCCCATGTAATGTATTTAGTTAATGCGTTTTTATGATTATGAGCATTATTTATAGAAGATATTTCGAGAGAAAAGAAATTCGAGAACTTTATTTATCTTTTTCTTTGTCTTCTAAATCTAAAGTATTCGCCATGATATTATTCCTGTGATGGGAAGCCAGTGGAGTGCCTTTATGGCTTCCCTTTACATTTCCAGCTGAGGAGAGAGAATTCCTAATAGAATATCCGTCGTTGCATTTTGTTTGTATGCTCTCTCCTACCCTGTTTCTTCCGCATATTGTAAGTCTGACAAAATATAATATTGTGTATTATATTATATATATATAGATAAATCTGTATACTAAAAAATTATAAGTTTCAAATTAAAAAATATGTGTGTTCATGATAATCAATATCTTTCCGTGTGATCTTTTAACAGATGATATTCTGTAAGGCCGATTAAATAAAACTTTTATTTCGGCGTGATCGTCTTAAAACCCATTATTTACATTGTGTTTTATAGTAATCAGTTCTTTGGTTGTATTTATATTCCTATATTTATATACTTTAACTGCATGCAGATTAAGCCATTAGGAAAATAGGCAGAAAGTTTAAAATGAGCTAATTTATGTAGTATTTAAGTATTATCGGAATTTAAGTATATAGAAACTTTTTTAAATTATTTTGTTATTATCAGTTTAACGGAATTAAGACTTATTGTAGGGATAATAATTGTAAGTTATTTGACAATTGCTACCTGATATGCAAAAGAGATTCGTTATTTATAGAAAACATAGTCACGTTACCCTTTTTGATACAAAATGAAAATGCCTTTCTTTTGCTGCATGATCATTACCATTAATAAGAGGTGTTCGCTATGATTACCTTATGACCATCCGGCATGACAGAGATGTCATTGGCAAATGCATACCTCTCGGAGGGTGTTTGTATAAATATAGTTAAAGTCCACTCGTGAGTAATAAAATCGATTCAAACGTCAGGCATGGGGTTGAATGTCTTTAAAAAAATAACTAAGCCTTGAATTATAATTTTCTTTTTAATTATTTAATCTGTATGATTTGGCTACTAAATATTGAAACATATGTAGTCTTTTTAAAGAATAGGACCCAAAAACATGTTGTTATTGCTAATCACTTTTTTGTACCTGTTTACAATAGAGCCAATTTGCGGTTGTCATGCCCTATAAAAGGTTATTTATCTGACCTACTCTTATCAGTTAATCGTCAAACGGTATACTCCACTGTGTTTAATAATAATCATAAGTTCTAAATCAGATAAAGTTAAAGCTGCTGGTGCGCCGATATGTCAACGGTTGAAACTCTCAATGCGCAAGTATAGCGCTGGGATTTTGCTAATATTTTTTTAATATACCTATTATTACAACTAGAGGATTAAATGTGACAAAATGTGATGTCTTAAATTTATTAAAACATTGCGTTGCCGAGACGGAGGGAGTATTTTCTTTTGAACCTGTAACTTCTTACGAAGTAGTGAACATTTTCAACATTAAATCATTAAAATACTAGGGACATGTGGGGCATATCAATTAAAATATTAACAACGTTATTGATGAGTTCCATGAGGCTCCATTCTTGCTTAAAATTTTTAATAAATGCATCGAGTTGGGTTCTATTTCAAGACTTATTAAAAATAAGCATAATTATTCCATTTTTTAAGTCTGGTCATAAAAACGATGCAGAAATCCACACATCAATTTCTATCTTACCAGTGTTACGACAAATATATGAAAAATTTGTGCTGAATCTATTGTTGTTATATTTTAATTCTATTGCTTTTTCACATTAAATAATTTGGATTCACAAATAGTTCTGCTACAGATGCGGGCTTTTATTGAGTATATTTTTGATGCTGTTGATATCTTTTGTTATTTGTCAAAAGTATTTGACTGTGTGATGATGTACTAAACTAAAACTAAAACTAAGATACTACGGGGTTAAAAGGTTTGTGTTGAAATTGAAATCTCCTACCTTCATAAAAGAATTCATAAGGTTATTGTTGACGGTCAAAAGACATATGGATTCATATTTTAGTATTAGCAATATTTCTTTTATAATTTTGATATATATAAATGATTTACCAAATTTTATAGAAAATATTTGCAACGATGTGCTGTTTGCAGATTATTTTTTAAATTGACAGAAAGACAATATGACCTTGTAAACAGTGCTCTTTTACGATTTTAGACAGGTTTAGTATAAATATTTTAGTTATAAATACGAAGAAAACGCGTTTTTCGAGTCGACGGGTTTCTTTAGGAATGACCCTCGACTCAAAGCTTCAGTGGAGCGCCCATTTATCTGCCCTAGTAGGAAGACAGTTAGCAGCGCAATTTATTCAATTAAAAAAACAGACAACTTACAGATATAAATATTGCGAGACTAGTTTATTTTAGTAATTTGCAGTCTATGTCCAACGGAATTTTGTACTGTATATTTTAACATCAGTACCATATACATATGTAGGTATTGATGTTAGAATTGTATTTATTTAGTTAGAGCATTTTATTATTGTTTATCATAATATATATTACTATATTATTATTTATTATAAGGGAGAAATTTAAATAGCATTGGCATTTATTAATTTATTAAAATTAATAAAATATTTTAAAACAGCTGATGTACATGTCATCAGAACAAGAAACAGAAACAAATTTATGACCCCTATTTTTCATTGGTAGTAAAATTCCGTAAATAATAGTCGATTTGTCATTAAACAATTTTTAAACGACTCCTTGTCAGAATATTTGGCTGGCAAATTGGACTGAAGCTTTGAGTGAATACTGGACAACCATACTTTTTGTAACTTATTATTAAAAAAAAATAGTCGTTCTTTGCCGTTTCTTCTCGCTTGCCGCTACCTTGACGATTCAAAAGTGTATTGTATAAACCTACTTGAATAAATCTTCTTTTGATTTGATTTTGATTATATAATTAAAAAGTGCAACGAAAAAATGTGATAACAAAACGCAAAAATCACTTCAGAGTAGATGATATCATTACGGCAGAGATATGAAATAGATTTTTCATTATAGAACTTGAAAGGTTTTCCCTTACGTTGTTAGGTTATGCAATGAGAAAGGTACAGAAAAATGTAACTAATCTCAAATAAGGTACTGAAAAGGCAAGTTTCGCTTTAGAAGTGACAGGAAAGTATATATTTACTGTTTATGATATTAACTTTGACAAATATGTTTGACATTGTTAATAGATCAAGAAATCATAATGGTTTTTCACCCCTGTGGAATGAGATGGAAAGCCTCATGATAATAAGATTTCTGGTTTCTTTTACTCACCATATGTAAACACAGCAGGACTAAACTGCTATGTTAGGCTCATATTCTATGGGAGCATCATAATTCAACGGTCCAACCTGCCTTTTCATGCTACAGCCAATTTACAGTTGAGGTGTAATACCCAACATCAAGTATCAAGCGAAGTGGGTAATACCAGGTAATAATTAGCTTATTTTAAATAATACCCTTCATTAGCTCGTTTAGTCCGTCACTTAAGTTACTAATTTCGAATGTTATGAAAATGTTGATAAAAACTTTGAAATGTTATAAAATAGGAAAATAAGGTAAATGACCCTTTTTTCAGTTTTTTTCCTTTTTTCATGCTACGATCTATCGATAGCCAATAATATTATGGTATATTTGGATAGATTTACCGCCATCGGACGATGCTCAGAGGTTCTCCACTGTTTGCAAATATGCGTAGGTGAGGTAGACATTTAGAAAAACCGATGGTATGTTCCAACTTACACTTCTATGCCTATAATAAATAACGCGTTGTACCAGATTCAGTTGTATGTTGGCGTGACGTGTTATAAGTGATCTCACGTTTGCTGGTGTATTAATTACAGTGAAAAAATCTTAGTCTTTATTTTTTTTTAATTGTAAGTACAAATTTGAACCCCTCTTGATTTACAAAAGAGAAAGTAAAATGTTTTATTTAAAGTAAAGTGTATAAAATAAAAAAAATATATAACAATATTTAATTTAAAGTAATTAAAAAATACTATGCAGACTTGATATAAATGGTGTTGTGATTGCTTGCAGAGATTTACATTTATTTTATTGACCAACCAGACGATGATAAGGCAATAAGTTGAGGAACATATTTTTTCTGGAATTATTACAAAGGCGCTCGTTAATCCATGGATAAAGCGCACTATCTGTACTATTTACAAAAATAAAGCTCGAATGGGGAAGAAAGTTTCACGAGTAGCAATCTCGTATTGGACATCGCAGCGTTAGTTGATCAAATAGTAGATGGGATGATGACCGAGGCAAGTCTAAAGCGAAGTTGGGGGACACCTACATCCCCCAGGCTCAGGATCATATTTCGTGTCAGTATGTGATGGAGGCTTATGTTCAGCAGTCGACTAGTGATGATGATAATGATGATGAAAAAATCTCTTATTATGACAAAAGTGTCTATTACAAATAGATAGCTACGAGACCAATGATGCAACTGTTTCAAATGCTCTTAGTAAAATTATTTTATCCACCACTCACAAATCTAAATGATTTATGACACAAAAATGTAGGTCTTCTAGGTAAAACAGTTTTTGTTTTATAAACAAAATTTCAATTATCATAATTGGTTATAGCAATCCCCGTAAATAAAAGTGATTTAAGAAATAAATTGAAAAACAAAGTGCCTTTGTGAAAAGGAAGTAAGTTTCATACAGTTTTACTTTATACGTTTTTAATGCGTGATTATGCCTTAATTTATAATAATTTGATTCTTATTAAAAATGACGTAGATGATATAGATTCCACTATCTACTATGTGATCTATAGGAACATATTGATCTCACTGCTGTGTTTCCTCTGTAGAGACATTATTGGAGCATAGTCACACGGCTCCAGTCAGGCTCCATTGTGAATTTGGTCCACTTTATAATATTTATTCTTTATTTATTTCATAGATATACCAGGTTTCCTTACAATGTTAACCTTCTTTGTTATTCGATGGCGAACAAAGAAAAACTAAACTGAAAATCACTTTACAACGTGTTGTATTGTCTCAATGATTTAGACATTAATCATCAAAATTTTAAAAAAGTATTCGATAAATTATTATAACATATATTGAAAATAATGGTTAATCGGCAATCACCGATTACAAAGATTTTTAGAAATTATTACTCAGTACACTCAGTTATATTTGTTTACCAAAACAACAAAAGTAACTTAGAACTTTATAATTAAATAAATTGTAACATTATTTGATGAATTGGCATAAGCAGGACCGGAAGTTTGTAATACTTAACATGTTGGAATATCGAATTACAGGAACAAGGAAATGTCGCGTAAGTTTCCATTTATTTCGAATTTTTAGATTACTTCAGTCTTTAGTAGCACAAATATTGAAAATAATGGATGGTGAGGTTCATTAAAGTGTAACAGACTATAAATGGAAAGAATTTAATGATTAAGAGGAATAAAAGTTTAAAAAAACAAGCATAGCTATGTAATAATCCCTTAAACTATTAAGTTATAAAAATATTTACTATCGATTTGTTACTCATACATTTTAAATACAGTTCTTAAACTTTTCAATTATATCTGCGTAGTTTTCTCCCGTTATGAAAACAACCTTTTTTCAAAAACTACGGCAATGAGATTTCCGACCTATTGGATAATCTAGTACTTCTTGGGAAACAAAAAACCGCACGCATGAGTGTGTTCCTACCTGGTTTGGACGTTGCCAGTGATTCAGAGATCCGGAGTCGTTTCGGTGAATAAGCGACTAACGGTTTTGTAGGACCGGTATTTGGTCTCCAGTTGAGAACACCACGCCTCGTTTAGCTCCCTTAACAATGGCAAGGCAGCTGTCGCTTACCCTCCCACAACAGCCTCTTCCCCTGAGACCGTCTCTCTGCTAACCGTCTTAGCGAAGGATAGAAACTCGAAGAGCAAATCTTTTATTGTCCACGATCTTTTAGATTTGACTGCAAGGCTGTATTGTGCTTTTTAGTCTGGTGTATCTGCAACACCTCATCGACAGCCATATTTTGGTATTGAGGGAATTCAGCCCGCGGCTCTGTTTCTATATAGGGAACAATTGATGTTTGTATGTAGTTGTGTGCCGTACATAGAGATTGTAAGAAGCCCCTTGTTCGTAAATCGTTTACGCCAAAGCCTATCCTAACCTAAGCCTAGCATGTTAATATAATCACATATTAATATAATTATGTTAATATTATAAAATTAATAAAATAAATATGTTGTAAGTCGTGTTTGGATAACCATGAACGTCATCTCGTGGGTAATTTCTCACTATTTCGAAAAGTTATTAGTTATGTGTTTATTTTTGACTTTATTATATTATAATTAAACTTTTTACGACCTTCTTTATTTTTCTTACGAGTTTAATAAGAAAAATAATATGTTAAGTGAGAGACTTATAAAATATTATGGTTTCAATATAATATTGTCTTCAAATTAACCAGAAAGATACTTTGATGATTTTTTTGAAATTTCATATTTATGCGATGTACATATGTATACTTTAAGTATACATATACAATTAAACAGCTATTGTTACTATGCAATGGTAGTGAAATTTAATTACCGCCAGTTCAACATTGTGCGGCGCTCCGTCAAACTATGCTAATTTGAAACTCATTTGCTTATTAATGATTTCAAATTCACAACGTCGTTGAAATTTGTATCATTTATTCAACTACAACGTGTGTTCAGGTTGAGAATTCACCGCTGTTATTTTAAAGGCAACTAGAGATAAGTATTTTGTGAGTAAATGTAACAAGCGGTATTTATCATTTCATCCTTTTTTCACGAATGATGATGCCGAGTCGATAATGATCCCATCGTTATCTTCTCGTTGCTACTAGATGACATCAATTACTCTTGATTTATACATTCTCAGATCTTAAGATCTGAGAAAAATTGTAATCGAGTCCCTGATACACTTACAGGGACCGAGATATTCATGTAATATATCTGAACTCGAAAAACAACGATTCTTGTTACTCTAATATTAGTCTAGCAGGGGCTTATACATGCGACCCACGACTTAGCAGCCAAGTACTCTAACCATTACGTCATTTGGTCACCACGTTTTTTAGGGAAAATCTTTTTATTAGTAATTAAGTTTCCGACTCTCGCTCTCCATACGAAGCATAACAACTATATACTGTTACTTAATGCTCTTATACTGTGAAAGCATACTGCCGCCTGAACACTAAAAGACAATTAGGTAACGTTAAGTCAGTATTAATTAGCGGTTTTTTAGTAATCAGATGGCAGCGTTATGGAAATGTCTTATACACTTAGTCACTGCAGTTAGCAACTAGGTATATTACCTAGTTACTAACTGCAGTTGTAGAGCATGTTAGAAAAAAGGTACCTATGATGTAAAACCTAATTAAGGATAGACTTGATCACTTGTAACAGGCATGGCAAGTATATACTTACATACATACATAACATACACAATAACATACTTGCTGAGGCATTCCATCTTGGGATGACTAATCATCAATATATGCATTCCTATCATGAGTGAATCTAAAGTGTATCGGTGGTAAGTGATTTCTTAGGCCGCAGGAATCACTTACCACTGATTAAACTGTTCTTGTTTGCCCAAGTTATTACCGGATAATGTTATGTTAAGTAAATAATATATTTCAGTGTTGTATTGTATATGTGAAATAATTAATTGTATTTAACATATTGAATAATGGACCAACTATGAGATATATTTTACACAGTTAGTACACACTTGTTTAGAGCACATTTGATTTAAATTACCATAATTAGACGAATGGCCGCGGGCAGCGAGAACTGGACGTTGCTAAAATTCTCTGTACGATATTACATAAACCGTCATAGCCATCGTATTAAGTACCTATATGCTTCCGAGAATGTATTTAAGATGATTTGTTGTTATGATGACATATTGTTATTACTTGCCACATTTCCTTCTCACGTAAGTATGTCAATACTTATATATATAATTAATATAATTAAGATTAAATAAATTATATATTTTTTTAACCATGATTGCAGTTGACTTTGCGAGGCGATCTGGTCCAATATAATGTAAACCATATCCCTGATAATCATTTAGTTTCACGTTGTCACTTTACTGCATATAATTGTTTTATAATTATTAAAAGTTGATTCATTGCCAGTAATAAAAACATAGAAAAACTGAAATACATTACGAGTGGGGCAAGTTCCGTAGCGAACGATAGTAACGGTAAAATTTTTAAAGACGGTTATATTAGAAGTAAAAAAAATATCGAAAATAAACAGTCCGGTAAATCGTAATAGAGCTAAAATAAAATTAAATAAGGTTGTAGGCAACACTTATTAACCTCATAAATTACAGCCATAACCTATATTTGTATTTGACATATTGCATATATACCCTAGTCACCTATACCTAATTTCTATTCTTCCCTTTGAAAGGTCTTGTTTGCATATTCATTCACCTTATTTCTGAAGTACCTCAGAGTCTGGCTACCATTTCGACTTCAGTAAAATTAAGTGATACATTTGGGACGAATTGGATGGGAATAAAAAGAGACCATGGTGGACCAGAAATTTCAAATGCTTTCCAAAAAGGAGATCACTTTATCCTCGACTCTCTCCTAATTAAATATATGCCGCAGCTGGAAACAAACTGCAGATTATAACTGGGAAGTCACTTTAAACCACTGTTTAAAGTTACTTCCAACATTTATACTTTTCTATACCATAAAATTAGCTTACGTTATGCAACTCGAACAAGCATTTATTTTTTTTACAGTAATATTAAGCCTCCAATATAATTCGTAATTTTGTCCGCATTGATTAATCCTTTATTTTCTCTCATCTTTGATTTGATTCCTTGATGTTGAGGTTAAATAGAAAAGAATCATTATTTTAGGCTTGAATCTAGACTATATTCGTACAGGTATTTGATGCTAAAATTATGTCTTACACATGAAAGTATAGCATATATAGATACGTACAGCTTAAAGAGTGTAGAATAAAGAAATAGAAGATTCTTTGGGTACAGAAAAACATACAGTTCCAGTTTATGTTTTTCTGTACCCAAGTAGTATGATTTTAAACTAAGACGAGATTAAACTTATATATCGTTTGTATAACGTATTGGTCCTTGTATTTTAAATCCTTAAGCCTGCCCTAAGAGATTTGTTAATAATACGATGGGGGTGATTAACAGAGTACAAAGAAGTGGAATACTAATGAACTATTGTTTGCATTTTCCCCTAGATCGTTGTTGATTTATGCAATAAAAGTAACAAGGAGCATTTGAAATTAGAAGATTTTATTGAAAATAATATATTTATATATAAATGGAATATAAATATTTATATTAAAAACTTGTAATTTATTACAAATTCTACATGAGTATGAATACCATAGAATTATGAAAAAGTATGTACAATGGGCCGGGTCGAACCGGGGAGAGCCACACCCTCACGGGACTATTAGCGTGAAATAACATCCTAACGCGTGTTTCTTCTGCTTTTGTATTGTACGTATCCGAAGACTGGTGACGAGTTCCATCTTTGTCTTCGGGGGTGACAACGCATCTGCATTATGATTGATTGTCAAGAATGCATGTGGATGCCGTAGGAATCACTTATATTCAGTTGATCTATGTGTTCGTTTGTCAAGTTTAGTTTCATAAAAAAAGGTTATGAAAGAACAAGCGTAGCTGCTTCAGGCTTTGCTGTTTTTTTGTTTGACAAAAGAGGACACAGTTTTTATTTAATTTTGATACATTTCAAGTCTGCTGTCCAATTTCATTATGGTATACTGTAAAGATGAGATCCTACCCGGTTGAGCCGATTCATTTGTGATACAGCAAGAAACTAGGCGCAACATTTCTCTACCACATTCTCAATAACATTTACTACTACTAATAATCTTGTCGTACGAGTAAAAAAATCGGTCAAGAATTTAGTGACCCAATTTAATAAACAAATCGGTTAAAAGTAATCGAATCATAGATTTGAACTTATCATCTTTAAGGATCTTTCAACATAGGAACTGGAATAAATAAACTATTTGAAGGTAAAAAAGAAATATGTTAATTAGCTATACAAATGATACACCCTGAATACACCAGACGCCGCCAAGCTAGGCTAGTTACAAATAAAATAAACAGCCCGCAGACAAATGCTTACTCAGCCGCCATTAGCGTCGGCTTGCAAGTTGACGAGCCAATAAATCATCTCGGCGTCGGCATCTCTTGTCGATTGCATTCAAAAGCGATTTATTCGCGCTGTTTACTCACCGCTTTCGAAATGGGCGCTTACATAAAACTTGCTTGTAATCTTTTCATGTAATATTTCTGTTTATTCAGATACATATAGTACGATCAAAAAGTTGATATTTTAATTTAATTGAAAATTATTTTTAAACATTGATTAATCGCGCTTAGTAAAACTATTGTTTCGAATCTAATAATTAACATTGTAATATTAACTCATAATTTCTCCGCTAGAACATAGATCACCACTTATATATTTCTTCAAAATACCTAGTAGTCCTTTTATTTAGTAAAACTTCGTACATTACTAGTACGAGGCGCCAGTTGCCTTTTAGCCCTTTTCGCCGATGACACCGGCCTCTATGTGTCTGGGTTCAAACCAGACGCTATTTGTAGACGCCTCCAATCTGCAGCCAACACCTTAGGGAAATGGTTTCGGAAATGGAGGATCGAGGTTAACCCTACCAAAAGTGCAGCCATGTACTTCTCTCGGCGCAACAAAACGCCGCATCTCCCAACTATAGAGTTATTTGATCGTCCAATCCCCTGGGAACAGACAGTCAAATACTTAGGCGTTACTTTAGATGAAAGACTCACCTTCGGTCCGCATGTCAACCGCGTACGGAATCGAGCAGCGTTCGTCCTAGGTCGTTTGCACCCGTTACTCAATAAAATAGCAAAATGTCCCTGCGTAATAAAATTACACTATACAAAGCGTGCATCCGACCCATAATGACATACGCAAGCCCCGTCTTTGCGCATGCTTCCCCGCGTCACATTCACCGACTTCAGGTAATACAAAATCGTTTCATGCGCAAGGCCACCGGTGCACCGTGGTTCTTGCGTAATGAAAATCTACACATAGATCTTGAGCTGCCGACCATAGCTCAGTACCTGAAGCAGGCTTCCCGCCGATATTTCGACTCTGCCGTCACACACTCTAACCCCTTGATTGTAAGTGCCGCCACTTACAATCCCATCGCGAATCACAGAGTCACCCGCGTCCGAAGGAGACCGAGGCACGCTCTCGATGACCCCGACGACGTGACTACCAGGGCCCAAGCCCTTCATAAAACACAACACACGTACATTGCACCCTCACATCGCCCCGCCGACGGCGAGGGCGTCACAAACAAGGATATTCGCGATACCGCCATGTCACTGGTCGGTTCTTCCAGTCCATACAGATAGAAGCGTCGCTGGAGTTTCTTGCGCCACTTCTTCTCCAGCGCCCACGCATTCCGAAGTGGTGGTACAGATAGCTAATAATCATAGCGAATTTAAAGAATCCTCTGTCAGAAGCAACTGACCGAGCCGAGGTTCGGCCCTCTCGGGCACCCTCGAGTCAGACGCTCTCGCGAAACAAGGTAACGGTCCAAGCCGAGGCTCCCTCTCGGGAGCCCTTGTGCTGGTTACCTATATATAGAGGTCTCGACTGAGTGCCATTAGCGCTCGGTCACCTCTCAACCCGGTGAAACTGTAAAAGCCCTCGGGCTAATAGTGGCCTTCAGCCCGAAAAAAAAAAAAAAAAAAAAAAAAAAAAAAAAAGCGCCAGTTGCCACCGTTCATCCCGGTGGTTATCGACTCTACAAGCTACGTGACCAGCTTTGTCACTCATTTTCTGATTATGGTGTACTGTGCACCATGCAGAGATACGCCGAGCATAGTCCTCTCCTCAGATCATTGAATCATGGAAGGTATGGCAAGCTCGCTGCTCTGATATGTATAGTGATTAAGCCATTGTGGTTAATATTCATTGTAAAGTGATTCGACGCTTAATAAATTTAAGAGGATGTTAATGAAATAATATTAAGTTATAGATCATAAAATTAATTTTTAATAAAAAATTTAATATATCGGATTAGGAAGATAATCGGCTCATTATTAAGACACATCTAGGGAGCCACCGAAGAAACGCACACTGATATTGTATTCTTTGTCCACTACTACACTTACGACCGCTACGCTCCTAGTCAGACAGAAAAAAAAAACGATTATCCGTCTACCCATACGAATTTCTCCCACTAGTTTGCATTTACCTTACCTACCTTTTATTGTTAGCTTAAATTCATACATCCTAGACCTAACGAACATAGAAGATTAACAACATTTAAACCTAATTTTAATAAATATGTACATTCTACATTCTTTCTTGAGTTAATTAAAATTTATGTCATAAAATTTCTCAGTACCTATTTAATTTTTTTGTTATTTTTTTATAATTTGTTTTATTTCATTAACTTTGTTTTGGAAGAGCAAAATTATCTAACACAAGCATATTCTTGCTTATTAGACGATCTAAACCTAATTTTGTTATTAGACAATAGTTATTTAAAAAAAATTCTAGGAATTAAATCATAAATTAATCATTAATTACGTTTAATATTCAATGTTAATGTGGTAAATAATAAATTATACGAATTGCTTTGTAATAGTGGTTATGCACGATTTAGGGAATACAAGTTGTCGCGGATCGTACTAAGCTAACTGTGTGAGAAGTTGATAGTGAAAGAATAGTATGTAGCAAAAAAAAAACAGTCTGTTATTTTCACTAAAGGCTTTTATTTACTTCTTATATTACAAATGATAATATGTACATTATAACTACTATATTGTTACACTCCCTTAATAATAATAGTTTGTATATTACATGATACTTAAACTAGAAGAATGTTACTGATTAACGTGATTTCTTATAAATTTTCCGTACCGCGGCTCAGTCACGGATGTGGTGTAATACAAATACTTTCCCTTCTAACAAATTCACAAGAACCTAGAGTAGCTTAATTGTAAGTAGCTTGTTAATATTCTTCAATAATCTCTCACATTATTTTGAATATGTGAGAATACGAAAGAATATCTTTATAAGACAGAGATCGGTTCTTTGGATTCTAAAATGGTTTTTAATACTCTTCGCGAGTTACTTTTTTGTGATCTGTATTTGTATATATAATGTTTAGACAAACACGTGACAGCCGTTTATATACATTGTTTTAATATTACAATCTATGAATCAGATTAGTAAACTCAACAGGTCGATATCAACAAAGACCTTCTGCAATAACTTATATTAGGTGCTAAATACATAAATATTTACCTATACTGAAATAACGAAATATAAATAAAAAGACACGCATCAGTTAAGGGCCACATTTATTTATGAAATATTTAAATTTAATATTAGCCGTCTGTCACTAAATTTATAATATGTTATAAGTCTTCTCGGTCTAATATAAAATACCTGAATCCTGTATAATTTTAATGTGTACAAATTAATCTATTCATTATTTCTATTTTCTTTACTATATAAAAGATTCTTCTTACTTTTGTTAATCTTGGTGGAAGTAAATATTCAATAATGTTTAACTTAAAGTTAAACAAAACCTAGCATCTCATTTCTGCAATATATTTACAAAATCAATAAACCAACCATTGGCACTACTCGAGTAAAAAGCGCGATCATATGTATTGTACATTATGGTATTAATTTTGGTTTAATTAGTTGATATAATTATATTTTTATTAAGCACTTATTTCATTTTTCAAATGTACTTAATAATTTTGTATTTATATTTACACGGCACATAATTTGTAAAATTAAAATAACAAAGCATAACCAACTCGGACGCCAGTCATTTATTTACATAATACTTATTTCAATTAAGGTACGTGATTTTTTTTAAGTTTTGGAACAAATAATTACTTACAATATGAAGGCACAAATGTAATCCCTAATAAATAAAACAACACTTTTACTAAAACTAGTCCAAAAATGTTAAACAACACTAAACATCACGAACACATTAATGTTAATAGCTTTTAAATAATGTGGTATGACCACACTACTGCTATAAACTCGATTTATCACTTTGTAAAAATTTTAGTAGGTACACACTGAAGATATAAACTAGCCTAGACGTGAGTAAGTCGGTGCGACACAGAGAGGACCACGTTTCACAGAATACTAACATAAATTGGCTTAAGGAGAAACCGTAGACCAAAGTGGTTACATGGTATTCCATCTTCGTCTGCAGAGGTGACAACGCATGTACACTTTGATTTCTTAGCGAGGAGAAATATTGGCTGAAGAAATCATTTACCATCAAATTTCATGCGTTTGTAAACCTCTTATTCCACGAAAATGCATAAGGAATGGGGTAAGCAATGAGAACTAGAGACCCGATTAATTTTAATGAGATGTTAAAATATCGAAGAGCAATCCATCTTCTCTATCTATGGTGATGGTGGTATAGTCTTCGGGCCTCCGTGATCTCTGCTACTAAAATGTCAATATATTTATATATCTGTGGATCCACCACTAGACGGGGTGACGATCTCTGCAACGCTGAAATCGATAGATGCTCTATCTAGAATCTATGGAGGAATTGGTTCAGCAGCCGACTAATGTGCGTTAAATGGATAATGATGATGGTGATTAAAATGTTTCCTTTGAAAAATTTCGTGACAAACTGAAAGAAAATCTGTTTAATTGAAAAATCAATAGAATAACATATAGAATAGATAGAATACAATAACATAACACATTCAATAATATTATGTTACTATGGCACCCGTACAAACACATTGTCATGTGAATCAAAATCAGTCTCAATTTCCCATATTCATCAAAATCATTAAAAATATAATCAAGGAGAAGTTCTAATACACCTTCGTAATTATCAAAATGAAGCATTATAATGCACTTATATCCAAAATCAATGACTTCTGTTATTCACCAAAGGCGGCTTCGTAAAGGCTATATATAACTATATAAATAAGAAATTAAAATGTAATAAAAAGTTCGTATAGTTTTTTACATTTTTCATATTTTATGAAGATTCCACTAATAGAAATAAATTACAAATGTTAATTAACAATTTTGGACTGTTTTGTAATACTTTATAGATTTGAAATACAAATACTAGTATTAATGAGTTTTATTTAAACTGAACGTGAGTAAAGTCATCAAGTTTAGTTGGTAATTTCTTCCAATAACCAGTGAGCTAGATGTTCACCGAAATAATATTTACAATTTAATGATAAATTTCACAAATTCGGACATCTTTTCTTGCGTTTAATACAATAAAAGTAGTGTTTTTTTGATAAATAAATCATCACAACTTATAATAACGACAGGATGGTCACTTTTCGTTTTCGAATCTATACATTTTTCGTAGAATTATCTAACGGTTTGCTATAAATGTGCCAATATGTCGATTTCAGATGTATGCGTAATATGTGTTTCGTTGAGAGCTGGCGACCCGGAGACTGTCACTATGACTGGCTGTGCGTCTGTATGAACGATTGTGACGAGGTGTTCATCGCGGTCCTTCTCTTGTTCAGTACGGTTGGGTAGTGATTCTATTGTCTCTCCTGCGTATTTCAGGTCGATGGGTGTGAGGGAAGGAACGTCGGTGACAGTAGCTGGTGGGTCGACTCGCGGTGATCGGTACGAGGGGGGTCCACTATACTCGGAACCACACCAGGTCGCCCCTGTAGTTCCTCTGTGGATGAATAGTTGAACCTCTGTCAATTTTAATATACTTTATATTTTTAATCAATTATGTCAAAAAAATTATAGTTCTGAACTAACTTTTATCAGCGGATTTTTTTAACGTCGAGTTTGCTTACCGAACAAGCAAACGGGCACACATTTCACATTGTTTATAAGTGATTCCTTTTGACCATAGATCATTTTATGCTCAATAAGAAATCTTAATGCAGAAATTATCGTAATTTCATTGCATCACTATCACCATCAACAAAAGTAAGGTCTCTGGTTTGTTTTACACAACATTCGAAATACACCATTGTTGAACTTATAATTTAAGCTGATATTTGTTAAAAGAGTGCTTGTATATCGATGGAGCCAACCTAACTATGAGCAGGTCGTATATATTGGTAGGGCTACAGTGTCGTAAAGCAACATACTATTTAATGTTAGCAAAGGCGTATGTACAGAAGAGTTTTATTGATAGGCTGATATACTTCACGATTGTAGCTGTAACACGAGTATGTCAGCGCAACTGCAGTAGCAGAATGCTTTAAAAATACCTTCTAAAATTAGTCACTTAGCGAAGCTACTGTGTTTCGTCTTGTAAAATAAATAATTTGAAGACCTTATTATTGGTGATGAGTTATTCCATCTTAGTCCTCAGAATAAATGTTGTGTATATCATGTATGTATCATGGATTTCACCGAAAATTTACCATCAAGTGAACTGTGTGATCGTTGTCACTTCTAACATCATAAATAAATAACTATACTTGAAGCTTTTGTTTAATAGTGAACCATTTATAAACTGAGATATTGCCTTAAATTTTTTTAAATCCCATAATATTTTAGTTAAAATATCAAAGAAATCACGCTAACTACGGTGATCGCATCGCCATACCTTTAATCCTGACAACTTGACGACTTTTACATATTTTGAAGTGACATGTTCGAATTAGTTTATTCGGCTTATGTTGAAAACCACAAGAATCTACAAACATTGGGTTCTTATATGATTTACTATTGTTGCCTCTTAATCAAAAGACAAAAATAAATAAAAATGAACTCTTTTATAGTCGTAAATAGATCTGGTATAGTTTGGTCTTAAAATAAACTTTCGAATAATTTACAACTCGATTGTTTATCATACCTGACTAGACTGGTAGAGTTTGATCTATAAGTGGGTGGTGGGGACACCGCGGGCGCACTTCTGTCTAGGAGAAGTAACCTGGAAATAAACATTGAAGGTTTAGACAAAAAATATACAACTAAAATATATAATGAACTAATTATCCACGACTTTGTACTAGGGGAATGGAAATTTTGTGAAAGTTGTGTGGCTCAGGATAGTGCAATTACTGGGGGAATTTTATATTTTGCAGTGATTTCACTTTGTGATGTAATTATGATTATGAAGCTATTATTTTGATTTTATGTCCAATTTATTCTTATTTTTGAGCTGGAAGGGGTGACACTTTTATTCAAGCCTGGACGTATAAACATCTTAAATCGAGACAGAATTCAAAATTTCCGCTTTGGAGACTTTACAAGTTAAGCAAATAACTCTGTGATATTTTTTTTGTAAATTGATTTGTTTGTGTTGCATTGCATTATGCAAAAGTAATTTTAAAAGTACACACATTATAATAACATCAAAATTTTCAATCTTCCATGGAGGCGCTCGCGGCCATGTGAAATTGTCGTAGAGTAGCTGTGGTGAGTAAAAATTGGTCGATTGTCGTTGGCAGGCCAGGCCATAATCAAAACTTCTCCGAGTGCAAAGGTTAAAATTAAATAGTTCTATAATATAGACAAAAAAAATGTGGGAACGACTTTATATGTCTTATATATGAACATTACTTCATGTACATTATACTTATTAAATTTGTAGGTTTTCTGACGCAGTCTATGGTAAATGTCTTACAATTGCTAATAACAATATAGCCGTTGCTTGAAATTAAACTTACTTTCTAGGGTATTAGGTATATAAGTGTGTTATAGATTATTGAGCACATGGTTCACTTTAAGTTAAGCGATTCCTGTTGCCCATGACATCAGTATTCATTCTCAATAATAAGTTATATTATAGATACTTGGGCGAGCGTCTTAATTTCAATTGTTGCATAAAATTTGGTATGGCAATCGAATCCAGGATCCAGATGGGATATAAACAAGCCAAGCAGCGATAGGGCTACACTGCAGTTTATTTATAGCTCGCAATAGCTAGCTCAACCGGGATAGGACCACGCCCTCACAGAATACCAGCGTAAATAGCAGCATTGTGCTGCTGTGTTTCGTCTGGTGAGTGTAGGGATTCGGAGACCTTTATTACTGGTGACGAGGCATTCCATCTCAGTCCTCAAGTGTTACAACGCATCTGCTTTATGATTCCTTGTCAAGGATGAATGTAGATGTCATTGGCCGCAGCAAATGTTTACCATCAGGTGAACTGTGTGCTCGTGTCTTACTCTCAATGTAATAAAAAATAATAGTAATAAAAAAAGCGATCAACATTTCATATTAATGTCGATAATATTCCTTGTAAATTACCTGAGTCTGTACTCCTGCATTGAGGCTTGGTAGGTGGGTGGCGGTGGCCTGTAATGGAACTCAGGGTACAGCATTGCTGCGTAGGGATGATGCGGTCGTGCATAGCTAGGCGGTAGACGTGGCACCAGCCGCCTGCACGATGCTCGTCGAAGTCCGAGGAGTGCACAAGGAGTATCCCTAGCACCGAGTCTCCACGCTAATCCTGCCGCCGTTACCAATACTACGCCTATACCTGAAAGTATTGATTTATTAAAATTGTTAACGAGTACGTTTGCGAATTTAAAAGTAACTTTTTTACGCATACATACATGGTTGAAGAAAAAACAAACAAATATTACACCTGAGGACCTGGTGGTTTCCCTTTTACCAGAAATAGGGTATTCAATTTCTTTCACTCACTTCACGAGACCCACAGCAACTAATTTGCGCCTGTATTCTATAGAAAATGGTCCTTCCCCATTTGAACTGACCATATCACAGCCAGTTTTAAGCTGTAACATGGCACTATTATATAAAATTAATTATTTATTGTGTTGATTTAATTAGAGACAAGTTTTTAATTAGTAATAAATGTATATATGTGAACAAATCTCGCTTTATTAATAACACGGTTACGAGTGGCATGTAACGTTGCTAATTGATCGGGGAATCATTTTGTAAGACCATTTTCAATCACTTCGTCTTTTTCTTATAATATATAATATCAACGACACAGTATTTGTGATAGTGCCGTAAGCATTTACACAAACAGAGGCACATAATCGTCGTTCCGTTCCGTTCTGTCGTTTCGTCGTTTTAAATTGTTCTATTAAATTGGGCTATCTGCCCACTGTTGGATATAAGTTGCTTGTAAGATTTGTAGTAATCTGTTTTATCTGCGATCTCAACACCAGGCCTTTTACATTTTTGTCACTACAGCTCGGTTTTTGTTAACCTGTCTAAATATATTAGTAGTTATAATAAATTTTATTTAACTTTTCGTGAATATAATACAATACACTCGTGTAATTAAAATTAAGCTTTGTATTATACAATGATTTGATTCACTCCAAGTTTAGTACAAAATTTTCTGCTCATAATCACGAACAATAGGCCTTGAACCATTGCGAAATATTCTATAACTGAGCGAGCATAGCGTATTATATAGACAAACAATATGTTTGGAAAGCTGTGCACCATTTGGTTGATGTCGATGCATGAAGTTGCGAAGTGACTGACGCGTACAAATTGCCCCAGCGTGCAAACAATAGATCGCTCGGCTGTAACAACATCATTTGTCCCTAACACTAATGAAAATCCAATTAATTCTGCTCCAAAACTCATTTGAAGTTTAATTGAAAACACCACCCGCTGAAGGGCGGACGCGACTTTGTGAATGATGTAATGAAATCGGTCCAGACTTGTTATTGCCACATGCACGCAGAATAACCAATGAGCTGCTCCGTAATGCGTTACGGTTAATGAAGTGAATTTATTACGACGAACGTTTTGCTAGAATTTATGAATTTTAGAGCAAAATATAAGTTATATTAATGCTGTCAGCGTAATTTACCGCCATTTTTGATAATAAGCGAATCTTTGATCGTAATAGGAAATTTAATATGAAGACTAGAGATAGCTATGATCAAAGAGTGGAGCAAAGGATTATTCGCATGAGTATTCAGTTCACCTAAGATGTTTTGCTAGGTAATAAAGACTTGTGGTTATTTTTATAGGCTTTTTCCATTTCCATGTATTTTTTTCGTTATAGCCAATAATAATAAAAGGAAATTTTTGGAATTTTGGAATTTCATTTAATTCTACTGGGTGCTAAGTATATTTTAAATGCAATGAACCACCAAACAATCACTATTTTGCCAATTTTTTTCCCACAATACTGAAATTACGTGACACAGACTATACCGAATTGTAACTGAAGCCTTGACTAGATAGTTTTGGAATAACACCTATACTTCTTGATACAAAGTTATTTTGTCTAACATTATATATGTGTGGCAATAGTGAATATTTCTGAAAGATAAGTTTCATTTTCTCCCCTTATGTAATGAGATATTTTTGCGATCTTCCTGTATTTATAATATCTGTATGCCAATGCACCATCCAGTTTGCTTGTTACTCGTTTAATATTCAGGCTACACTACTTTGGAACTCTTTACCAGATAATATAAGAAAAACATCGACCAAGTGCCTTTTCAAGAAGCGCCTTCGTGAGTATTTGATGAATGATTCGATGGTTGTATAATTTAATAGACTACCTTTTCATTACTGGCTACCATTATGCTATCATATTTTAATAGGTTGCTCGGAAAGTAATTTAGTTTTTCCCGACATAGGAGTTAAATGTATGTTTTCGAAATTCCACTCAAGCCGCATAATCATTATTTTCTTTGAGAGCTGTTAAAATAAAGGCTTGTGTGTGAATAATTCCAATTGAATCTACGCGGTAGTTTTTGGTTGGTGCCCTTTTATATATGGAGAACAAAAAGCGGCATTTTCGTCATATTTTACTTTTTCACTATAGAAATGGTAAAAATGCAGTTCAAGCCAGAAATAAATTAACCGATGAAGATATATTGACAATACGCCAGTGCCAGAACTGATTTGCAAAATTTTGATCCGGCAATTTTGATTACGAAGATGCACCACGTTATGGAAAACGGTTGAAGCTGATAAAACACAATAAAGGTGTAGGGATATATTTTAAATGTTTCCTAATGTTAAATTTAAGTATTATATTGAATGCGCGCCGCGCGAGGCGAAACGTTATCCCATAGCAATAAGCTGCTAGGGCGCAGCCGGGAATCCTCGGCTGAGCTCGGTTTCGCCGCGCCCGCCAGTCGATTTGAGGTTCTGACGCCGGGCGCACTTCGACTGCTCGACCCTTTGTTCTCGCGCTACGTGACGCTATTGTTTCTGTATCTTCCGTGTGCTGTACCTACGCTAAAAATAAACTTTATATATCTTAAAATGTGGATGTTATTTAAATACGACAACCACAAATTGGTGAATTCCCGACATTTGAACTGAGTGCAGTGTGTGTTATAGCGGTCGCGTGGACTTAACCGTGGTAGTGAAGTGCAATTAAGGACTATGTCGAACACGGATAATGCAGCAAGTTTGCCGGCAGCGGCCGTCAATGCCGTTGGTGTTAAAATTCCACCTTTTTGGGTAGAGGAGCCCGCGTTATGGTTTGCCCAACTGGAGGGGCAATTTACATTGGCGAATATTGTATCCGACACGACAAAATTTTTTCACGTTGTCACTAATTTGGAGCACAGATACGCGGCTGAGGTGAAGGATATTATTACTAAACCGCCACCGACGGAAAAATATGAAACACTAAAAAGGACCGGTTGTCAGTGTCAAAATACAAGCGTGTGGAGCAGAATTAGGTTCTCGCAAGCCGTCACAATTTTTACGGCACCTACGCGATCTGGCTGGAACCGATCTATCGGACGACTTTTTGCGTAGCATTTGGTCTAAACGTTTGCCACCATACGTACAAACTGTTGTAGCTATGATGTCAGACTCTAGTTTGAGTAAAGTCGCAGCGATTGCGGATAAAGTGAACGAAATTACTATGCATCCACCCTACATAGCTGAAATTCAAGCTACTGTGCCACCTGTTCCTGAGCCTGTTGTTCCTGAGCCAGTGACTTCGTATGCGCCGAGCACCTTAGAGGAGAGACTGAATCACTGAATGGACGACCTTGCACGGCAAATAGCTGCTTTGTCGACTGAAAATTTTCGGGGTGGTGGCAGTTTCCGCTCGCACTCTAGAGGACGACGCGATTGATCGAAGAGCAGCACCCGCGGCAAAGGTCTGTGTTGGCACCACAACAAGTTTGGCCCACGCGCGACCAAGCGCCGCGATCCGTGCAGCTAGGCAGAGGGAAACGCCAAAGGCGGTCGCTGATGGCGGCAAGTAACTGCCAAGAGTATCCGGGCCGCCTATTCCTTACCGATAAAACTACGCGAGTGAAATTTTTAGTGGACAGTGGTTCAGACTTATGTGTTTTCCCTGTAAAGTTAGTGCGTAATCAAAGGCGAAATAAGGACAAATACGAACTGTTTGCCGCTAACGGGACTCTTATTCCCACTTACGGCTCAATAAATGTTACACTTGAATTTGCGCGCATTTAATTGGCGCTTTGTAGTGGCTGATGTCACTAAGCCTATCATTGGTGTAGATTTATTATAATTTTATAGCCTTTTGATAGACTTTAGGCATAAACGCTTAATAGACAATTGTACGACTTACTGCTACTGCCTATTCTGCTGCTTCTTATTCTGTGTGCCATGTTAAATCTATCGCAGGTACATCGCCTTATCATGGTCTGCTTCAGCAATTTCCTGAAATCACCAGACCGGCGGGTGACCCGTCGGATCGTGAGGTGAAGCACAATACTCTTCACTTTATCCGTACTACCCCTGGTCCGCACGTGTACTTCCGCCCTAGACGGTTGGATGCAGAACGACTGATAGATATGGTGTGCTCAGATATTGCACGTTGATCCGACAGCTCTTGGTGCTCGCCCCTGCATATGGTCCCCAAGAAGAGCAACGGCTGGCGACCCTGCGGCGACTACCATGCATTGAACGCCCGCACCATACCAGATAGGTACCCTGTCAGGCATCTCGCAGACTTCTCACACAACCTACATGGTTGTCAGGTTTTTAGCACGCTGGATCTAGTTCGCGCCTACAATCAAATTCCAGTACACAAGGATGACATTGCGAAGACCGCCATAACGAATCCTTTCGGTCTTTTCGAATTCAGATTCATGGGATTCGGCCTGAGGAACGCAGCACAAACATTTCAGCGCTTCATTGACGAGATCCTGGGAGACCTGGAATTCTGTTTTCCGTACTTAGATGACATTTTCGTAGCTTCATCTAGCCCCAACGTTCATGAAATGCATCTGCGACAAGTGTTCGAGCGTCTACGTGAGCATGGCGTCGTGATCAATACAGGCAAGTGTGTATTCGTTGAACCGGAAGTTACGTTCCTAGGTCACAAGATTTCGAGCAAAGGGACAACGCCCTTACCAGAGAAAGTTAGCCATAAAGGATTTTCCTCGCCCGACCACCATTAAGGAACTCCGCCGTTTCTTGGGCATGCTAAACTTTTATCGTCGCTTCTTGCCGCACGCTGCCCAGAAACAAGCGACGTTGAACAATTTACTGTCCGGTCATCACCGAAAAAGTTCCGCGAAGATTGAATGGACTGACGATCTCGATGCTGACTTTGTTGCGTGTAAATCGAGTCTAGACGATGCTACACTCGTTCATCCGCGTCCTAAGACAGATGTAGCCCAGGTCACGGATGCCTCGGACATAGCGATCGGTTCCGTCGTGCAACAACGGGTTGGTGACGGTTGTGAACCACTAGGCTTTTTCTCGCGAAGATTAAATCCAGCTCAGCGCAAGTATAGTCCCTACGATCGCGAGTTGCTGTCGATTTATGAAGGGGTCAAATATTTCCGCCATATGCTAGAGCTGAAGCCTTTTATAATTTATACCGATCTTAAACCGATTGTGTTCCGCCTCGCCAATTTCGATACTTAGATTTCCTGGGTCAATTTTCTACTGACATTCGTCACATAGCTGGTGAAGAAAACGTCGTTGCGTACGCTCTTTCCCGTCCTGTTGACGCGATCAGTCACAAAGCGATCGATTACAACCAGCTAGCGGCTACTCAAAAAAACAAATGCCGAGTTCCAAAAAATATTGAAAACCAGTTAGTCATTACAGCTTAAAAAACTAGTTGTACCAGGACCCACAGGAGATGTAAGTGTTTACTGTGACACATCGGGTTCTGCAACACGACCGTATCTGACTCTTGAGTTCCGTCGTCAGGCTTTCGACTCGATACATGGACTGAGTCACCCCAGCGCTAAGGTTACCACGAGACTACTTACGCAACGATATGTTTGGCCTGGTGTCAAAAGGACTGTCGTTATTGGTCAAGAACGTGTCTTCACTGCCAAAAATGTAAGGTGTCGAAGCACGTACGCTCACCTGTAATGTCATTTGCAACTGAAACTAAACGATTCTCGCATGTGCATATTGATCTTATCGGCCCGCTGTCTATTTCGCACAGTTTTCAATACTGCTTGACTGCAGTGGACCGTTTTACAAGATGGCCTGAAGTGATGCCAATTTCTGATATAAAAGAGGAAACCGTCACTCACGCATTTCTTTCCGGATGGGTATCACGGTTTGGATGCGCGAAGCGGATAACGACTGACAGAGGACGCCAGTTCATCTCGGACACATTCCAGCGAATAGCGACGATTGGTGCCGAGCACATCCAAACAACGACCTACCATCCTGCTGCGAATGGGCTCGTCGAACGTCTTCACAGGCAGATGAAGGCTGCTATTAAGTGCCACTCGAGCGAAGGTTCTGGTTCTCTGGTTCTCTTAGGAATCAGAACTGCATGGAAAGACGATCTGGCCGCCTCTACTGCGGAATATGTGTATGGTGAGTAATTACGCTTACCTGGAGATTTTTTGAATCTTCAAGTCAAGATACCCTGACAGATCACAGACTTCATATAATACTTCTAATAATACTTAAATTTAACATTTAAAATATATCCCTACAAAGGCATTAGTTGATACAAACTGGTGAATAACAACACTTGAGGATCAGTGAAAGGCTATAATTTATCAAATTCAACTGGTTATGACCACTTGAAAGGCCTAGCGTTCAGCGTTTAGCGTTAGTAGTTTAGCGTCGAAGCTCGATATATGGGTGGCCTCATTTTCTTCGGAGAGAAATTTATATCGTCACGTTGACGTCTGTGCTTTGCTTCTCAGACGTAACGAAAATTATCCATTTTTGCAGCACACCATTACTGGAGACGAAAAATGGGCTGTACGTAACAGTGTCAAACGAAGACAGATCATGGAGCAAAAAAGATGAACCGGCTCAAAGCATTTCGTAAGCCAATATCCATCAGAAAAGGTGATGCTGTTTGTTTGGTGGGATTTCAAGGAGTCGTTTCTTCAAGCTTTTACCGGATAACACAACAATTAATTTGGAAGTCTACTGTCATCAGCTGGTAAAACTGAATGATGCACTTCAACAGAAAAGGCCAGAATTAATCAATAGAAAAGGTAGTGTAGTGTTCAAGATAATGCGAGACCTCATACAAGTTTGGTCACTCGCCAAAAACTTTTACAGTTTGAATGGGATTAACTACTGCACCCACCATATTCTCTAGATCTGCACCATCTGGATTATTATTTGTTCCAGTCACTGCATTATTTTCTAAACGATAAAAAGTTTCGTCCAAAATCACTTGGGTCAGATTTTGTCAGCAGCGAGATTTTTTTTTCAAATCATGCTTCTTCCCGAAGGATGGCAAAAGGTATTGGACCAGAATGGGAAATACATAATTTAATAAAAAATTCATCAATTACACAAAAAATGTCTTTAATTTTCACAAAAAAACTTAAATTACTATTAATTAAATTACTAAATATAATTAAATAATTAATTAAAATATTTTAATTATTTTATGTTTGATTGCTGCACTTATCAATGCCAATAGGTATTAAGTCCGCTTTTCTAAACTTTAATTTGTTAAAGTTTAGATAAATAAATAGTTTTAACATGTTAAGTGTAGTAGTAAATTTAAAAAATAAGTGGTATATCTATTTCTTTCCTGTTAAAATGTAATAATGTAAATACGAATATATTTAGCGTTAAATCTTGAATTGAAAGTCTCACCTATCATTAGTAGCAGTAATGTCAAAGGTGCTCTTGGATGTGGCCTTAGAGCACCAAGAACCGCACCGGCGGCTACCAAGCAGGCTCCAACAACGCCGAGGAATAAAACACAGAGTCTGAGGGGGGGTCGACCACAGCAAGACTTGGGAGCATTTCCTTCGCCTTCTGAACATGTGTATGCTGCACCCCTTCCAGATCTGAAAATAAAATGACAGTTTTAGTATCCTATCACGCAACCATATTAATTAAATTACTGACTAAAGTCGTCTTGAAAGATACAGTACAACAGGGATAGATAATCGCAATGAGCTCTCGAACCCAATTCAATCCATGGGACCTAGATCTTGGGATTCCACCTGTAGAAACCAATCCAACTAACGCCAACATTCCAAATTAACTTTATAAATTGAAAGTAATGAAAATAAACTGCATTTTGATTACCAATCGAGTATTGCTACGGATTGAAATCAATGGTTTGAATGCCCTACTTACTTAGCTGAACCGTATCCTGCGCGTTTGACAAAATTAGTCACAAACAAAACTAAAAAGAAATACTTGATGTTATCATATTAGTCGAAATAAGACTAACTAATACGTTTTGATTAAAAAGACAACCCGAGAGCTTTTACTGCTTCACCGGCTTGAAGGGTGGCCGAGTGCTTTGGGCACTCAGCCACCTTTATTAATGGATAACCAGCACATGGGTTCCCGAAAGGGAGCCTCGGCTTGGACCGTTACCCTGGGCGCGAAAGCAACTGACCTGAGGGTGCCGAAACTCTGCTCGGTCAGTTGCTTCTGATGGAATAACTAAATGTATAACATTATTATTATTATTAACGACATTTACCATCGCTTTGGACTGAGTTGGCGCTGAAGAGGAAGTGGCGCAGGAAACTCCAACTACGCTCTTTTCATACTAATTGGTGAAAACCGGCCTGAAATAAGACGATAACGCGAATAATTCTGTTTGCGACGCCCTCGCCATCGGCGGTAAGTTGGTGCAGTGATAGTGTGTAGTGTTTTGAGCAGGACTTGGGCCCTGGGATTGTATGTAACGGCATTCACAATCAGCGACTTTGGATGTGTGACGGCAGAGACAAAGAATCGGCGGGAAGCCAGCTGCAGGTACTGAGCTAAGGTCGGGGAGCTCAAGATCTATATGTAGATTTTAATTACGCAAGAAACATGGCGCACCGCTGGCCTTGTGCATGAAGCGATTTTGGGTTACCTAAAGTTGCTCGGATGCACGCTTTGTAAATTGTTGTTTTATCACGAAGGGAGTTTGCTATTTTTATTAAGTAACGGGTGCAAACGACCTACAAAGGCTGCCCGATTTTATACGCAGTTGATGCGCGGACTGAAGGTGAGTCTTTTGTCAAGTATGAAGGTTAAGTTTCTTTCTTTTTTTTTATTATAATGAGTAATAACGCTGGCCACAGCCAAGACCACAGAGTGGCAGAAAATTACGGGTAAAGCGCACAGTGGTGGATTGCCATTTATCGAGGAGATGAGGGTGAAATTTTGAATTCTGTCTAGATTTACCATGCTTAAACTCGGAGGCTTTAACTAATCCGAACAACACAGAATACTCTACTTGGAAAGTCGGTAAAAAGTGCATAGAGATGCAACATGCCTTTGCAATATCAATAGATTAAGCCGATCGCAAAAAATTCGTTAACATAGGGGTAATGATAATAGGCATGTATTTGGATGGATCTGACAACAACCTTTCATGATTTTATATGAATCGGGTGCACCATAGCTGACCAGCAGTATGGGACGACGCTTAAATCTTAGGAGTACCGAAAAAGATGCGTAAGAACCAGTCCCAACTCTGGAGCGCGCGTCCTCAGCACAACTGCAGTGATTCCATCAGGCTCACTTGATTTGTAGGTGTTCTAGGGGGAAGTGCTTTGCGCACTGAACTCTGCAGAAATCGAATATTACGGCATGGAGCTCTCACTCTGCGAGGTCAAAGGCTGATGGAAATCTCTATCAGCTGTAACAAAAGCTGATGATACGCTCTACCACCTATAACAAAAGCTTTTGTTTATGTTGTCATGGAGATTATTATTTCCACGTCTAAATTCTCCAACCCATAAGTACACATAGGGCTTCATCATCAAATGCCAATGCATGTCTCTGGCAACTCTCTTGTGACTTAAGACTCAGCCAAAGTCCTAAAAAAGGCATAGAGCGTAAATTTTCAATTTTCAAAATCCTAATAGCAACAGTTTTTCGAAAGGACACATAACTGAAAAAAGGAAAATGACAGTCTCACAAAGTAAAAAGTAACATGTTCCCAAAGAGTTTCATTTACGTTACAATCCTGAAATTGCTTTTTTTTTTTTATTGTAAGTGCTCAGTTCTCGAAACTTTCAGCATCCCAAACGTATGTGGCAAACATTCAATGATAGACTAAATTACATATTTCATGAATATATTTGCATTTATATTATGAATCGCAAATGTTTATTTTATTTATACATAAATGGGTGTAATATACTGCTTGAAACGCGTTGTGGTTTGTGGTAATTTGTTTGAAACTGGGTGGAATCGATTTCACACTGCTAGGTAGAACGTTCTTCTAGTATATTCATTATATTAACGTAAAAATTATGTGAGGAGTAATTTAGATTTAACTGCTTCGTTTCGTATGTTAATAAAAGTGTAACTATCGAGCGCTGTGTATGGATCTCTCTCATTGCTGGAAGCATACGTAAAAATACTATTGGATATGCCAGCGCGCTAATCATACATGAAGGATGGGATGTAGGTTTCTGGTAATCTGCCAAAACTATATGTTTGCTAATCAAAATCTTGAACCTAAACTAGTTATCTATCTTTGATGCGGCCAAGAAGCCCCGGGTCTTAATTGTACAAGTTTGTATTAAAATAGTTTTTTGTAATTTTCATCACAGCTTAATTTAAGTCCATTATTACACAATGTTGAACATAGATAGCCACCACAAATTGCCTCAAAGCATGATAAATAAACTGCCTGCATCCATTCGTAGTCTTAATGTAAACCAAACTTATCCCTAGCACTTGCTAACATATTCATGTGCTACATATTTCATACCTTTTGAAATAAATATGCTCCAGGTGAAATATGCACGTTAGTATTACTGGTTATCACTATCTATCTCGATTACGATACAACACTATATAATAATACAATAAGATAAAATGTTAACTTATCTAAGCAATACCAAAAAGATGAAATATAATAACTTATGTTAAAAATTTTAACCAGACCATAAAGGTTCACACATTTCATATACATTATGGCCGTAAATCGTCTTTTGAAGAAATCAGTGTGATGCAATATATTTGCTCTGGAAATGGTAACAAATGGCTGAACGCCAGCAACAGCTAATAAAATTATGGTAGTAAAATTTCTATTACATTATATTTGTATGGCAAACAATATTAACCCAGATTACTAGAACACGTAAACGCAGATAAATAAATATAATAAAGAGATCACTTCCTGTATTGGTACAAAAATCGAAAGTACTAAATATGATGTGCTACTGAGACCTACTTATACTTTAATTTATTCATAGTTTTATAACGTTCTACAATTTTTATGTTTTACCATTTACATGAGTGATTCAGCAGTATTTATAGAGTTGTGCAGATATCGATTTGAAAAGACTGCACAGCCAAGTCAGCCGGAGCAAGACTAACCTTTCCTGATGAGATTTTACAGATGGAACAGACCGAGAGCGTAAATGCGGTGTTACTCTTCAAACTACGGCTCACTGAATATTCCGCTCTGTGCCCCTACACCCGCTCCCGTGGAGAGTTCATGGATGCAAATGCTAATGCCAATGCCCTTGTAGGTATCAGAATACTGGAAAAAAATTAACTGCGATCGACTTGAAAGAAGAACAAGCAGTAAAGACTTCGGTTTCTTTCACTCCTTTACGCCGCTTCTATATATAGACATAGTTTTCGCTGGTATCTTACACCTATCTACTAACGTTGAAAAACTTTAAAATCTACCCTTTATTTATATGCTTATACCCTTATTTTATATAAAATTTTTATATTTAATTTGGTGTAAAATCAATAAAGAATATATTTCATTTCAGTTGTTCTCTAACAAACCTTGTATAACGGTAAATAAATTACAATAAGCAAAAACAGGGTATTAATATATATTTTTTAAATCTTTTTGAACTTGCTTATTATATTAATAGAAAGAAGAAATTCTTAAAAAAAACCACTCTATGTGAAGACTGAGAATTATTAGAAGTTCTTATTTTTGGGTATGGTTTGGAATCACTTGTTTAAATTAATGCCCGGTTTTTAGAGTACTAGCGCCACGTTTGAGACTTAATAAAGTCGCATCGAAATGAGGATAGCAATTGCAATTTCCATCTATGACTATTGTCTTTAAGGACATAATAGTTTATTAATCGTTTAAATGGTTAAATATTAAAGTAATAACTGTAGTCGATGAGTTTTTTTAAGGGGTTTTCATTTCTTTGCCTTTTCAATGCTGGAGATTAACCACTAAATATGCAATTTTGTCTCTATATTTACTCATCAGCAATAGTTTCTTTGCGCTGGTAATTCTTTTCTACTGGCTCATATACCTTAAACGTGATTTTTTTTTGCTGGCAGTGAGTTTCTGTTTTTGTCCTTTAATAATAGCATAATAAGTTGCAGAATTTAATATCTGTAATGCTATAGCAATATGTTCAGTATAAAAATTAAATTATTCTAAAATAACTGTACTATTTATAGAAACAGATTCCTTTTTTTGGAAGTAGTCTCTGAGACGGTCAATTATTTGTATTATTACTTTATCGGTACGCCGAAATTCAAACTTAGCCAAGCATGTCGATTTGTCATTAAATTGACGTACAAAAATTTTCGATATCAAGTTTTTTATAACATTTTATATTGAATTTTACGTTTTAAAAGAACATTTTTTTATAGACTCGAAGTCACAAATGAGAACATATTTTAATTGATGGTCCAACATATTTACGTCCTTCCTCAATAAGAAATCAACCAAATGCAAATACGACAGTCATTAGGACTTGACGCTCGGTTGCCAGTTATTAACGACGATGCACAGCAGCGAAAGACTTTTATATTATTCTTGTGTTCTATGTAAACGTGAACCTTCCGGAGTCGAACCGATCCATTCACGTTTTAGGCAAATTATATAAAGCGTCACTAGCCTAATGGTTTAGGGTACGACCTGCGCAACTTAAGGTCGTAGGTTCGAATCCGCCATTCGACTATTGATGTGAACAACAAAGGTTGGAGTGTTTAACTGGTATATTAGTAATATTAAAAGCATTAATAATAATATTTAAAAAAAATGATATTAACAATTTGGGTTCTACGTGGGGTTTGGTTTTAAGCCGAAGCCTGAAACCGGGGAAGGTATAACATATATTATATAAATGTATGTCTCGTATTATTAAATTCACCTGAAGAGCGATTTATTTACCAAGTTTCGCACAATATATTTAAATGTACGATATGTTTTAAAATATGTTATAAGTTTTTAATTTAACGAATTACAGTTTATATCCATATATTAAAATCGAACGCCTATACGGAATCGTAAATGTAGTGTAACTTTAAATGGATGCGAAGAACGATGTTCCAATAAACGCGATTAAGCCCGTTATTGAACTAACAGCACAGTTGAATGCACAAGAGTTCATAGACCCTAAACGAAGGGTTCTTATAATATTTAAGTATATATAACATACGAATAGACAAAAACCAATCTCCGTTGTCTATGTCACGCTCGATAGCTTTACTTTGTACTACGTATACGTCCATTAGTAATTTGTCTTTTAAAATTCAAATGTAATGGATTTCAATGGAAAGGTAACATGCTATGTATTTCTGATCCGATCTGAAAATAAATTAATTGTTATGATCTTTATCTCGATGGATGTAGTCAACCATATTCGTATTCCTTTGATGCTTATATTATATGGAGCGATTAAAGGTGACGGAGTATGGATCAGTCGTACTTTGGCATATTAGTGAGTGAATTTTTATGTATGAATCAACATTAATAAGTCCACGACCGCAATTCTACTAAGGCTAACTACAACTGTTACTGGGTACATATAGGTAAAAGAAAAAAATAATATCTTGAAGGAATGCGTCCATTCGAAGTAGACACGATCTAAAACTAAACCATTATTGGACAAGTTACGTAAAAAGCGGCGACCCAATGGTTGTCAGCCGGGACGGACGTTGGACATTTTGATAAATTACCATCCGTACAATAACATTCATTCCTTTGCAAGCGGCGAGGCTTTCCTGGGTTTTATAATTTGACGATTACCTTGCGTTTTTGTTTCTATGGAAAACTTCATGATCTGTCGATGAAAATTATGCTTTTTATTTTTATTTTTGATTATACTTTCAACACCATGACGTATACATTTCCAATTAATGCATCATAAGCGGTGTGGATCTGATTTTAAAATCAATTCCCTTGAAACATCATCCGATATCATGACAGGATTTGTGAAACTTTTTCGGTTTTGTGAGAGAAGATGGAAGTATGAATAACTTAAGATTATATGAGATTAAGATGAAAATTGATTAAGTCTATTAACATGCATCTTTTTTCAATTCTTTAACAGTGCTAGTACGGCTAACGTATATAGAATAAACTTATGTAAGACTTGTAGACCAGTGTATATCATTTATGTGTAAGTAAAATTGGATATATTAATAGTTTAAATGAACATTACAACATACTGCGATTAAAAAGGAGAATCTATAAATTTGGCTACAGAATGTGGACCTACATAAACAACCTCATTTGTAATTCTTTTCAATATCTGCGTTTGGTACTTAAGTTGTTGTCATCTGTGATTAATACTCGATTTACTGATTATATATAATAGTCCTAGTAACACGATACGGGTTACGGGGTATATAATTCTTAGCAAATTTAGTTTTTAGGTTTACATACATTTCTATAGAGAAGTATGCATGCTGTAAATAAACAATGTGGTAATAAGAATAAACACAGCAAATTAAATAGTTAAATAATTAAAACACAGTACACGTGCCTGTTTTATATCGTAAATTGAAAAATCTTGCAAATCCCCTTTAGGTTTTAGGAAGGAGCGATTTAAATTAATCGAGCACTTTAAATGCTAATACTTAGGCGCTTCAAATATTATTAAGGATAATTAAATTCGGCTTAGTCCGCCACAACGGTTTAACAAAGGATATATCTTTAAGTATAAAGATTAACCTGCTATAAATTTGAACACTCGGGCATCCTCCCTTCACGGGCTTATCCTCAGATGTACCATCGAATATGTTATGCGCATATTCAGCCCGCATAACATCTGGAGTTGTGAGCGTAGCACAAAATTTATGATGTTAATATGAGACTTGGGGGGTTAATTAGCTGATTTATTAAACCCATATCGCGCCACTCCCGCGCACGCGCCATTTCAACCCTCTGTTACTGACAATTTAATGACCTCTCCCTCCCTCTCCTCACCTACCTTCATGTAAGCTCAGTATAATAGGGCCGCAGTACTGTACTTGCGGTCATAATAAAAGCAAAATTTTGATGTGAATTTTCATGATGATGTGTGACTAATGAAAGCTGCCCATAAAAGTATTGTTTATTTTTTCAAGTCGGCCATAAATGTACTTCGTGACTAGTTTAATTATCTTATGAAGGCACTGGACGACATCGACGGGTGTTAGACGATGGCATGTAGTATTGTTTAATGGTATTTTTTTTATATTAATGACGATGCTTTGTTTTCTTTCGAATCAGTTAAACCAATAGCTTAACTAATTTAAAGATGTCTTTATTCAGAATTATATAAGTTTTCAAAATTATGTTTACTGCTACTACATTATACTTATGATATTTATAAGTAACAAGTAACAAAAATAAAACACTTAGGCCTATGTTCCTTTGTAGAATAGACAGAGCATCAAGAGCTTATAAAACTTCTAGAATCCATTATGTAACATATGCGTTGGCAATGTTTAAAGGTTCAAAAAATTTAATAAACGTACCTACCAGTATATTAGTTCGTATTGATTGTTTGTCAGCCTAATCACAACTCAATTATATAAAGTTGAATTGATTTCTATTGCAATAGATGAAATGTACCGTAAAATAGATAAGATTTTTGTAAACTTTTCTAAAACTGTAATACAAAAATTAAAATTAAAAATATTAACCTGTTGACTGATATTGACCTGTTTATAAGATGAACAGTCACAACTTATCCGTACTTACCCTTGTCATTCCATCCGTCAAATGACCTCATGAAAGACATAACTGAAAACTAAAAGAATCATCTTTCATCTTCTTTTCACTCAATACCCTACAGAGATTGAGGATATTTCAATATTTTAAAATTATGAAAGTTATTTTACCTATTCAGACCTTTATTATTCTATTGATATGAGGAAAAAAGTTTATTTTTATATAATGTATATTATTCAAATCGTCACTGAAAGGTCATAATTCATATGTCTACGTAAATTATACCTCAAGAGACATGCCGAGAATCGTGATTTTTTTGTTGTGTCAGTATTGCGTGGCTAATGCCTCGGCCACACTGGGAAGAGGAAGCGGCCAAAGACAGATCAATGCCCGTGGATTTACACGCGTGGACACGTCGTTAGTAACGAGTCATTGTCTTTACCATCTTGGTATAGACGAATATGCATGTAATTCCTTACTCACGAAGTTTATTGACGTGTTGTAATAACACAATACGTCAATGAACGACTCTAGTCTAGGACGCAAAACAAGTTATGTATTTATATTTGTTAGTATTTGAGGTATTTTTTTATTTTAGTTACATTATTTAGTTCAGTTGTTATGTCAGGAACTGACAGCTCCTAACAAATTACATCTATATTTTATAGCTTAATAATGCCGTTATTTCTCCATTAAATATATCGATAATCATGATTATATTAGGTCTTTACCTATGAAATTGCCGTTCTTCAGTATAAGCCATTTCAAACTAAACAAAAGTTTTGATTGGCTGTGAATTCTAAATTCAAATTAATTTTGTTTTATAAACATGACATTCTTTTTACAATGTCAGTCTTTTATTTATTGATTAGCTTGTATTTTCATTACGTTTGAACATTTTTCTTCATAATGGACACTAAAAATTCGTGTAATTATGGAATATGAGTTCCGTCGTGGCATCAACGCCACAAACGGCACGTAACATCAACAACATTTACGGAGAGAACTTTACAAACGAACGCACAATCCGCTATTGGTTTGCCCGGTTCCGTTCTGGAAATTTTTGAAAAATGAACCTCGTGGTCGTCCGGAAACTTTGGTCAACAATGATGAATTAAAGGCGATTGTGGAAGCTGATGATACTCAATCTACAGCCGAGCTCGCAGTAGCTTTTGATGTTAACAATATTGGTCTATTTGAGACAAATTGGCAAGGTAAAAAAGCTTGATGATAGAACCACGAACTTAACGATCGCCAAGCAACAAACGTAACGTACCTCGCGCTGCTCAACAGGCACATGAATGAAAGGATTTTGAACTGAATTGTTCTGTGCGACGAAAAGTGGATTCTGTTCGACAATAGAAAGCGCTCAGCAAGTTGGTTAGATCCTGGTTCAGCACTAAACGAAAAATGACCTCTAGATTGATAGACCTCGGTGTGATCACAGTTTCACACATCACAGTTTTTTACCAAATGGCATGAGCATTACTGCAGATGTGTACTGTGAAGAACAAGACAATGATGGACGTCCCCATACTGCATAAAAGACAGTTTCCGAGTTTCCAAGTTTGCAAGAGTTGGGGTTGGAAGCTCTCCCTCATCCACCGTACTCACCAGACCTTGCACTAACCGACTATTACTTTTTCCAAAATTTGAACAACTTTCTAGCAAAAAATTCAATTCCCGAGAAAATAAAAATACAAAATGTTTTAGAAAAGTTTGTTCCCACCCCTCCAGCTGATTTTTACAAGGAGGGCATCAATAAACTACCACTGCGTTGGCAAAGATGCACCGATTACATGGGTGATTACTTTGAATAACAGAAATAAAAAAGTTTGAATAAAAAATACTAACTTATTTCATACAAAACGGCAATTTCATAGGTAAAGATAAAAGACCTATTATATTATAACCTATTACTTTGTTGATACAGTGACGAGATAAAAAATATATAAATATTATGTATGCCCGTCATCTTAAAATAGAAAGAAATGGCAAGAGGCTGTCACTAATCCCGTATTAATATCCTAGATACAGCAAATATTTGGTCCACCATCAATTTAGCAAAACGTCGCTTACGCCAAGGGGATGCCGAATGACTATAAAAGATACTTCTGATAGTGACCGGAAGATTGGGTTATCACTAAAGAGTGTTTATTCACGTTTAAAATACCATAGAGACATAAAGACGTTTATTCCGACATTTACAACACACCTGATACAATACTATATATTACAAAAGTACAGTCAAACTAAACAGCTACGTATTTTAAATACCACATCAGCACAGTTATCTCCAAATCTTAATGATAGGATGAAAGAAAGTAATATCACAGATGAATCTTAAAAAATGATCTAAAGATGTCCTTTACTACTGCCGCCATGTGTAAAATAGATCACCAGATCGGAAATATAATGTAATAAAAACAAAATTGGTTCGAGAACAGAAAATATTAGCAGAAGCAGAGATTTTAAAACAAAGTGACAAACACTTCAAAAATAATTTAGCAACACAAACTAAAGTAACAACCATATATTTAAGCGGCACTGTTGGGCATAAGCTTACTCTTTAGTGGGAACATATTATTGATACATAAACTGTGCCCGTATTTCGTTTACAAAAAGAAGATTTTTAACGTGAAGACGATCGGCAATTCTTTTTTCTATATAAAATGGTTTTTAAATTTGCTTTTACGTATATATATATATATATATATATATAGAATTGATGGATAATTATGTTGTTTATGTGCGGTCTTAAAAAGTTATGCATAATTAGCATTCTCTACCGATCAAGGAATCCTAAATATGAACAATATATGTAACATACTTAATATACAGAATAATAAATAAAATATATTTAACAATAATATCATAAATTATACAATAAATACATAAATATCATATAATATATAATTTAAATTATATATATATATATATAAATATATATATATATATAAATATATATATATATATACATATATATATAATTTTATATATATAAATAGTTTATTCACTTATAGTATCCTATTAATAAGATTGTATACCATATGTAAAGATCATTTTACAAATAAAGCTCATTATGTTATATAAGTTTCTTTTAGGGGATAGAATGTTTTTTATTAAGGAACAAAGCGAATTGAACTGAAGGTTGTGTAGGACAGAATGACACGTCTATGACAATATCACGTCTGAATCCCGAGGAAAATAAATTGGGATAAGCGATAAGCGCTCCCTTTGACGAGACCCCGTCTGCGGATTAGGGCGTGAAAAATTATAGCTTAGGTATTACTTACACAGTCGCATACGGGGTCACACGAGAAGTTTGAAACGTTAATATCAGTGAGTACTTTGAAAAAACAAATGAGGACTTTGACAGAACACTTTTGTTAAATGGAACCATGTAAAAATATATGTAATATTTATCAAAGTTAATCTAGCGCCTGTATGGCATTCAAAACAAAGTTCCGTTGCTATTCCGGGATTCTAAACAATGAAGCAGCCGCGATGCATGTCATTAAAATGCGCATAAACAAGGAAGTAGATAATCTATAAAAGCAGTGAAGGGGCAGCACTAATTTTATAAATTAAATTAAATTAAAATTAACATTACGAGAACATAAAAAAGTAAAGTCACTACATTTGATTGATGTTATATATGTTTCGCTTTATCATAAAGTCATTAGTTGCGTGTACCGTTGTATAACGTTCGGAAATTATATAACTTTGTCATGCAATACTGCGCCACTTTCACATGTCCATTGACTTAAGCCAAATTTTAAATATTCAAAAAACTTTAAATCATAGGGAAGTTGTTAACGGTGTGTTTGTTCTTGATATTTTATCGTTATTTGATAAAATAAAGTAAAATATAACTAAGGCAATTTTTAATATAATTTCTTCATATTATTTACTATATGTGTGTTCTAGATATCTTTATATTTAACTATATTATATTATATTATATTTATATTATTTGATGCATCATATCACCTCATAGCAATTCGTGTAATCGTAAAGTAGATCTTTAATATGATGATAATATTAATTTATCCTTAATGGGAAAGGCAAAGGACTTTAGTCTTTAATTTTAATTTATGGTAGACACACCAACCATGTACATATTCACACTTTCATAATAGTTAATAAAGTTGTATAGCATTAGAAACTAATATGTACATCAATAATAGGTATGCACAGTATTTACCAAATAGTGACATTGATATATATTTAGACATTTTGAGATACAGTATAAAATATGGACATAAACAATTTTAATGAGAAAATATTAACAATATACAAGATTTAATTACAAGCACTTAAATTAAAAGAAAAAAAGAGAGACAACCCAAGAGTACTTTCGTCTTAAATGTATGCAGAGTATGGTTAAATAAATCAATGTTTTCAGCTCGGGCAATAAGTGCAATAAACTCATTACATATTCTAACAACAGGAGAATTGAGGCCTAGATTCGTCTTGAAAAGACAAAGAAAAAGTCAAACAAGTCTTATCATCAATTTTAAATCAAGACTTTGATAGTTGATGAAAAGATTTTGTTTGACGAAAAGGAATATATATTCTGTATTATTTTAAAAGGATATAACTTTAACTACGAAGATTTAGTTAGACAACATGGCTACCTAATTAATGAAATCTACTCAGTCGAAGGTACTCGTAATATTTATGCGTACAAGAATCACGCTCAGATATTTCGGTCTGGGCATGTTTGTTATTGTCCTTTTTTTTACATTAAGAGTAACAACGAGCACACAGTCCACCTGATATTAAGTAATTCCTGTGGCCTATGACATCTACATTCATCCTTGACAAGGAATCACAATGCATATGCGTTGTCACCCTTGAGGACAGACATGGAATGCCTCATCTCCAGTAATAAAGGTCCTGTTTGGAACATTGCTTCCAAACTTTCCACGGACCTTTGGTACTGCAACAAAGATAGAAACGATGAGTGAGTGCCTTTAAATACTTAAAGCACTATAATATAGCTTTATTTATAGGTGTAATATATTCTTTTTATAGATGTCGCCGTGGTCAAAATGGATCCTAAGGTCATCATAATCTATATTTATATTTTATTTTTTTAAGTTGTAGCGCCATACTACTGGGTCGACCCGGAAAGCATCATGCCCTTACAGAACATCAAATTAGCGTAACGCTGGTGAGTGTAGGGATCTGGAGAGCCTGACGTACTGGTGATGCGGCATTCCATCTTAGTTCTTAGGCCTTTAAACCTATTTGCATAGTGATTCCTTACCATCAGGTGAAGTGTGTGCTCAATTTTCTCCCTTAATATAATGAAATAAAAATATTACTTTTAACATAGGTTTCGATATGCCATATTAAAAAGTATAATAATACTCTTTGGATATATTCGACAGTGATCGACACTCCGACCACAAAACGCGGCATAGGCTAGTGTTTTTTTAACAATAGCGAAAACACAAAGAGAGGCTAAAACCCGCCATAGCGTACATTTTGTCGATTCTTGTCAAAAACCAATGACGGGCCCCGGGAAGGGTGACAGGTGTCAAATTTCGCAATTTGCAAGACTTTTCGGCATTGTGGTAACGACGCGACAAAACATTTTGGGAGATATTTAAAACATTGAATGAAAATTAAAAAAAGTAGTTGTTTATTATTTAAAAATAAATAAAAGCGAATATAGAACATAAAATAAAAAAATAGCACACAATGAAATCGGTTTCAATGTGTAGTTTTTACAATTTAATTTATTATTTCTTTAATATCAACACATTTTTCAAAGATTAGAAGTACATTGACCCAAAGCTGCTCCATATAAAATTCGGTTGAAATTCCGTGTTCTTATATCCTACTAAAACAATTATAAACTATTCCTAGTAATATCGAATTAACCTAGTGCGAATTTGATCGAAAATAGAAACAAATATTGATTTGTTTTCTGGCATTGGCTACTCAAAGTTAATGAAATTATTTGAAGCTCTTATTTTTTCAAGGAGTTTTAAATGCATGTATAAATTACAATGAATGCATCAATCAATGAAATATATTTATGCAAATGAATAACTACTAAACAATGTCAGTTTAAGATATTTTGTAAACAGAATAGAAAACGTTAGAACATCTGTTTTCTCTCAGCACAAGCTTTGCGTGGGTTCATCCACTTTGTGCTTAATATAACCATACGACTTGCAACTTTAAGCTTGTTTCTCATTAGGGTTGATAATTCTTTGTAAGATCGTAAAGCTATTCTAGCCCTATTTGTAGATTCGTACCCAATTAATTGCAGGATGTTTATGTGCATGACGGTATGCTAAGATTCAACGCAAAGTCAATGTTTATGGTGAAGAGGAAGTACATCGTCTTATTATAATAACATCGTTAGTGAGCTATGATACACCTTCGTCTGGTACATCGTACACACACGATGACAATTAAGAGAAATAGAAATATTGATATTCTTTATAAAACATGCCTACAAATTACTTCTCTGGTTTTCCTTTCGCACTTTGTATTATTTTGACATTAAGGATTCAGATAATTGAAAATGCTATGCATATAGTTACAATCTTAAATACGTAAATAAAATAAAAATATTTACAGAAATAACGAAAAATATGTAGGCATATATCTTTGTATATGAATATATGTATTTTTTTAATTGGATGTTTATTGATGGATTATAGATTTTGTTTATTGACATAGCTTTCAAAACAAAAAAAGCCATATTTTCACTAGTAACATAATCACGAAAATAAATTTTACTTCATATTTTTAAGTACCAAAAGTACAAAATTTTTCATAACGACATTTCCGGTAATGTAAATTGAAGCTTAAAACTTTTGTCGTATACAAAAAGCCAATACAACCTAATTCCTCAAAGAAAACTTTTGTTGCCCCTCAACTCTACCTATGGCTTATTTTTTATTCATTCAGAGCAATTTCCATAGGAAATAGGGTTCAACGGCTTTGTGTTTCTTATATTAAATAAACCCTATTGATACCATGACTTATCTTCCTCGAACAAAATACGCCTAAAGTTTTTAATGTATCTAATCTAACGATTACGACATTAGTAACGATATATTTGAATGTATCAAATCTAACCAAATCAATGTATTATTAACATTATACACAGATTTTATTTTTCATTTCATTTTTAATACGCTACTTAATAAATAGAAATTTTAAAATTGATTTACAGTTTTAAAGCATCAACATTTTGGTACACGGGATATTTATCTCGTCCCAGGTAGAAAGTCTACCCTAGCAAGGGTACCGAATTCACAAAAAATGACAATTCCTTAGTTTTGTTCAGCCCGGACCCGAGGGATAGGGTCCTTTGAGATGTAAGATTTTTTTTTTCCATTATCAGACGTTAGTTGATCTGTTATAACAAAAACCAGATGCAACATAAATAACAAAGACTGCCCAAATGTTGTAAAATGTTAATTCTTATTTATTTGTTTAGTTCATTCACTAAGTTATTTAAATAAATGCACAAAATATATAAAATACAATAAACAATTACACCAGTCAAATAATAAATTGTTAGCCCGGTCGATTTCGGTCACGGCAATGTGATTGCTGTGAGCATTTGTGTACAAGACACAGAACAATCGTTCTCCCCTTTCCTACTTCGATGTAATGCATATTGATTTTGATTTTTCGCACACGGTTATTATATATATATATATATATATATATATATATATTACTATTACATCTTTATATCATACATACATTTTATCATATCACCATCATGTAAATTAAGAATTTCAGAGCAGTGTCAGGCACACGGAAAATCAATAAACCAACTAAAATGCACATATGTTGTTTTTCTCTTTATTAATTTGACAAGCAGACGTTGTATTTAAAAATATTTGCTATAGAGTGAAAAAAACCATATAAAGTAATAAAAACATTATTATTATTTAATTTTTTTAATTGAAAAATGTTAAAATAACCATAAATTAAAAATTAGATATAACTTACAAATGTTGTACATTTCATTTTCTATTTATATTTGTTAAACCAAAATAATGAAATTTATCCTTCTGATCTCGGTTTTGTGTATCGGTATGTAATACAATCATCACAATCATTTTGCTGTCACCACGCTGTAGCTAGTTTCTCGCTGCAGCAAGACTGAGGCGGCTCAACGGGCTCGGAACAAAATACGTATGTAGAATAGTAACATAAAGCTCTTGTGTTTCATATAGTGAAGTAGAGATCTAACAACTGGTAACGAGGCGTTTCATCTACTTTGTCATAGTTACTTTATTGAATTTGCTGTGGTATTTGCGTCTTGAATATTTGTGAGGATGAATGGGGCTGAGATGGATAGGACTGAGATGGATGGGGTTGACTGCAGCCACATCCATACTCCCTTACTTACATAGCTTCAGGTGAAATATGTGCACGTGTGTTACTTTTCATGTTAGACCAGACAGACGATTGGATCGCACTTACTACCCTAAAGGCAGTTTGGTTATGCTGCTATATAGATATTTTTATGATAAGAGAATATTCTGTAGACATCAATATAATTCAGTACAGATGGCATTCTTACATGGTACAGCGTCTTATAGTTTTACTTTGTTCTCTTAATGTAATTACATAATAATAAAAAGGTATCTCAATATTATTATGTCATTTATCATTTATTAAAACACACTATTGATAACAATAATAAATCCAAAGATTATTTTGGGCCGGTATTACAAAAATGCGTAATCACAAAAAGGACGTCCCTTTACCCAGCCTAGTTAGAAGTAAGTAAATTACATATCGGCTGCGATAGCCTCGATCCGTATAAACGTCGGCAAATTGAGGGACCCTCGTCTAGTGGCCCATCCTAATGCGATGCGAGTGAGAACATGTCCGAATGACGACCACTCCGACTACGTGATTGAAGAGTTGAATGTGCTGACAGGTATTTATCGTGAGTGGCTAAGCCGAAAAGTGTTGTAAGTCTAAATTGCAGGAGCTCTTATTGGAAATATATTTTCCACAATAATTTATTTTTGTATGAGCGTGGGAAACTTTTAAATTATGTAACAAAAGTTAATATTCATCCCATCCACGACAAACCGAAGATAATAAACTTCAAAAGAAACAAATCATATTGATATGTTTTTCATAATAATCCAAATAACACGATTTCTATGTCCAAGTTAATTATCCTATCTTATTCTTCTAACATTTTTGAGCAAATGTTTCTTGATTGCTTCAGTGGTCTTGTTCATCATAAGCTGATCCCTGACTCAGCTAAATTCAGGCCTAGGAGGTCAAGTTGAAATTAAACTCACTCAGCAGCGAATATGCGTGCAGGGTTAGGAAAATGGCAGGCATGTTTTTGTAGACCTTTCAGCAGCTTACAAAATGGTTAATTTCAAACAGATTTTCTGAAGGTGATGGCAATTTCATAAAATCTTTAGTGAACTTCTCCATAACTGTCGCTTGCAGGTGCACCTATGTTTGGTTATCAGCCGCTGAAATTCCTAGACATCTGGTTTGCCTTAACTTAAAACACTGCCTGGGCTGACTGGCTGGGTAAAACCTTATTGCTTAATGCCTAAATGCTCTCACCGATTAAAATCTATTCGTATTATGGAAGTAAGTTCATATTATGATCAAAATTTCTTAAGACCCAATCCATCTAAAACGCAGTCATGCTTATTTCATCTTCGTAATATGAGATCAGCTGGCTAACCAGAGATGCGCATCAAGGGGCTATGGTTAGTTCAATTGAGAGCTAAACTAAATATATATTTATATTCACACAGGAAACACGAAAAATGCCAAACATTTTAAAAAGCTTCTATTGTAAGCATATCCGTTAAGTGGGGAAAGGAAGACGATAGCTACGTACCCTTCGGAATTCGTGGCCCTCAATTCAATTTACCATAACGCCCCCAAGGCGGTGAAAAATTTTCCTTTCAAATTGTAACGTTGTCACGATCTCCATTAATTAAATTATGACGCCATTTATTTTTTACTTTATTGAATCTGCTCTGACCTTTATATTTCTATAATACTTTTGTTGTGTACAAGACAATAATGTACTTTCATAATAAAATAAAGATGTCCGAATGAAATTAAATGCATGAGAACAAGTAATTACTTTAAATGAAATCAAGAAAGCAAAAATCGCGTTATAAATTTATTTCTCAGACTTATCGTTAACATTTACTCTATTCTTCAAGCGAGTAAGTAACTTGAAATAGAACCTTACGAAAGTTACTAACGAATTTCGGAAGCTCGTCAAGGTTTGTAGTAAGAGTCTACCGAGTCTAGAGTTTCTCGAATTTAAGTCAAATTTAATTCATGCGAGTTATAAATTATTAACTTATCTGGTTATATTTTAAATATTCCTTTTAGCTGATCACACTGCACACAGCAATCAAACATACTTTACATTGTATTGCATTAAAACGGCTAACTCGTGATTATCTCCATATGTGTATATTATATATAATATGTAAATAGATGGAAGCTATTCCAAGTCCTTTATGCTTATTATAATGGACAAAGATAACAAGTACTCATTGTATTATAATATCGCTAAGTACGTCAAAATCGGAAACCTGGAAACAGTAACTTGCAATCAAAGCCGCGGCTTCGAAAGTACGAATACGCCCTAGCCACTCGATTGTCACCTTTTATTGAACCTTAAATAATACTGTGCATGTGACACATTATAGTAACAACCAGAGCATATTTCCGTAATGATGGAATAAGGTTAGGTTAGGTTAGGTTAGGTTTTCACTGTATGGATTACTACTTACGTATAACTCTCTTTTAAAAATATATAGTTTCGACACGCCATATTCCGACCTAGTGGAAAATATCGTTGCTATTTATTGTAATGATTATTTTTCTGCATTCCATCCTATATGATAATCAATCGTGTTCTATTTCAAAGAATTTTGTGGGTCATATATCTCTTAAGAGAATAGTCTAATTAGAGTTTGAAAATTAGCAATTCATCTACTAATTGAAATAGTGGTTAATAAAGAGAAATGGTAATTTTACTATACGTGTGACATGAAATGGAAAATGCCAAAACTCTTTGAATGTCACTCAGGAAAAATATTGCAAAATCATATTGAGTACCACAAAATGTGTATTCTAACTTAAATATGATTTAAAATATTCAATACAAATGTTAATCAACATGCTCGTCAATTAATTATATATTTTAATTAAGCATTAGCTGTTTGCTCTTTTAAAATTAGTTATCTTTATTGACATTTAACAACAAGATTGAAATTGGGGTTTCAAATAATGACGTTTCCTCGACGTAAATGAATGTGGAAAAGGAGGGACGGGGGGGGGGGCGTAGGGATCCGTAAAGCGAGGCGCTGAGGAAAGACTAATTGGTGCGGCGCACTCCGAGATTACTATATAGCTGCCGATCAACTCAATTATAGTACAAAGGAGCTATGTAATAATTACATTTATGTCACGTCAGATATTGACGTAATATTTTCTGAATTGTGAAATCAATTACTAGAGGCTGACTATGCATTCATTGAAAAATATATATTTATAAGAAATGAAGAAAGGTGAAAGATCCTTCATATGATGATGTAGGTTTTATAAAAATATATAAATAGATTCGGAAAATACCTGGCCATATTTCATATATCAGTGTAATAATAAAAAATAAGGATATTTATTAACTGTATCATCGCGTGAGAAACGAGACAAAGAGCAAACGACAATTTTTATAGATTACATAATGTTGCTTTGCATAAATCTTACTGTTTTTTACCGATCAGTGTACTATATATATGTACAGTGCACTACTTGTTAACGGCTAGTGTCTGTTCTGTTAATAACATAAATATTTTTTTAGCTGCACCGTAGTTATTAGTAAAATAATTAGCAAACCACTAAGCAGCTAAGTATTGAATTTTATTAAAGATCCAAACAAGAAATACCTATCAATACTATTATATTTATCCGTAAGTGTCGAAAAAGTAGGACCCAAGAGCTTACGAGTATGGCCGGGCTATTAATCATCACGGCGGGTATCGGACGACGACGCTTGCCGGGTTTTCAGTCTAATCTCAGGGATTATTTTCCCGCTTCCCGCTGGCAATTATTTCACAATATTTAAAGACCCATTTTCCTCTACTTAATTAATTTTGGTATTAAAAGGTTATTTGTTGATAGGGAAAAAATGAATATTGTATTTTAATGTAGTTTTTAAGGCAAATTATTCACGACGCGCTAAGTATGCGAAGTAAAATAGAGTGTAATTAAGTAACTAGCAAGATTCAATTGGTAAAATACAGGCTTCCTTATGAAACGTTTTAAATGTACATTTGGATGCCTTTTAAAATTATTGAATTTCAATGAGTTCAAAGTAATCCTATAAGAAATGTTATTTATAAAAAATTATATATGTGATTTGCGTTAATGTATTTGTTCTACCTTTCCTTCGGATTTATTAAGTTAAATGTACAGTACAGGATATACCCCGATTTTAAAAAAAGAGTATCTCGGCGTTGATTAAACTGGTGCGAGTCAGGACTGGGAGTCAAATACAGGACAACGAATCAGCAGCCAGTTATTGTCACCACTTAGTCTAGGCTTAGAGAATAGGTCTAGGTTATTCTGTGTTGCCATAGCTCAGCAAGGATACTTAGGTTCGGTGTAAATAGTGCCTGGAGCTCTTGGAGTTTTAGTGGCTAGAAATCCGACAATTTTTCTTTGAAGATTTCTCCCTGATACCAAATCGAATGGTCGAATAGTGTCCAATGTCCGATAGTATGGTTATATAAAATGTATAAAAGAAGCATATTTTTAAAATTACAATAATAGGTATGACTAGTTAAAGAAACGATGCACTTGTTATATAATTCATACGGATGTTACACTCTATTGTCGAACAATAGTTGTGAAAGTATAACTTTATACAGTTATAAGAATGGCGGAGGTTTAATAATAAACTAAATTTGATTTAATATATTATGTTTTTAACACGGTTTTATTACTTTCACCCTTTGAGTGTGGTATGAGAGCAATGGAATTTTTTGATTCAATTTTCACCCATTTCCGGGCGTATTGACGATCGGAAATTGGACGTATTAAGAACCGATAGCAATGCAATAATTTCGTGACTATGCGTATTGTTTTAGTTTTTAAAACTAAAACTGATTATTTACTATTTAATGTATAACATAACTATAGTAACAAAGTTATAATTATATTGTCCTAAACTTAGTAATAACATAACGTAATAATAGACGTTAAGCTTAATATCAAAGCAGAAGAATATTATTAGTAAATACTGATATTATAGATGTTCAAGTTTGTTCACTCTATACATTATTTAAAACATGTTAAAATTCTATTTTAAAAATATATGTCAAAAATTGTAAATTTAAAAAAATATGTCAACTAATTAAAAAAGTAAATGATGAATCGAGTTTAAGTGTTATATTATCTAATTAATAGTATGTTCTGGGTTAGCCAAGAGCATTGAAAACTAATGTAATTGTGAATGTTGATATCTTATCCATTTTAAACAAGGTCTCCTAAGACAATGTGGGTGCGTACTTCCTTTGACCTAAAAAAATTATCGTGTAACCACTGTTGCAATGTTTAAAATGCTTTTTATTCTTGTTATTAACGCTAAATTCTTTAAAGTTGACTTTTTTCTTTTTATGTAAGTATAACCACTTTTTAATGAGCATGTGGGGTTACTAAAATGGACAAGATGAAGAAAGAATACATAAAAGGACGTTTGAAAGTTGCACCTGTGACGGATACGTTGAGATGGCGTGAACCAACCCGACATGGTTTGGACACGTAATAAGATGAGATGAACGTTATATTACTAAGAAAGTGATAAAGGAAACAATGCGATATAGAAACATCGACAGTGATATATGAATAATTCGGCACTAGTAATTAGATCCACAGATACTCTATACGCACCATACGAGACCAGGAAGCGTTATGATGCTATTTTATGCTGGTATTCTATGAGTGGTCCTTAGCCGGTTGAGTTGTCCCAATTACGTTGCAGCTGGAAACTTGCTGCCGCGTGACTCTACAACTGTTAATTTCACAAACTCGGGATATTTTTTTTTGATGCAACGTGTTCACAAAAACACAAACTCACTACGCCTATTTAACTTCTAACTTAGAACTATGTTTTCATTCTATGGGTTGTATTACGATACGCTATATTGTAAGACTACCAAACACCTATTGATTGGGAAAACGATTTAATTCATAAAAATATAAATTATATTGATACATGGATTAAACAGTTTTAATTAGTGTTGCCTTCAATATTTCAGAAACTTGAAAGTTTTAAAATAGGTATTAGTAAAATCTGGAAATAACGATGGTGGCCGGAACCTACTACCTATTACTACCATAGTAAACCACCTTGATATGAGTGTACATTCCATACATTAGAAACTAAGAAGCATCTGTCAGTCCAAATTAGAATATAAAACAAGCTTATCCTTTTGAAAGGTTTTACGAGTTGTCCGATAATTTGGGCTTGAGTGGTGACTCTAGCGCTATATTCCAATAATCAGTCGCTGTGGTCGACGAAGCATGACATCCTGTAGTGCGGTCGGAAAAGCACGCGGTAGGCGCAATGAGGGCATCACTTCCCGATACCCACGGATGTCGACCTATCTACTCACACAATTCTGATGGCTGACCACCTGGACAACTGACAATATATTCTATTTATCAATATTTGTGTGTTCAATGACCTTGTCACAAACATTAGAGTTTTTAATAAAATCACACTGTTATTTTGATGCTGTACTCTATATAGAACCTGACATACTAAAACTGAAGATTCAAAATTGATCAGTAGGAGTACGAAAATAAAAATATTTTCTATAAATTTATAAAAAAAGTAAAACAAGATAGTGACATCGAGATGTTATAAAATTTTAAACTTAAATTAAAACAGCAAAACTAATTAATAATGCAATTAAATGCAAAGACATTATATTATATTATATTAGTATAAGGCGATTGTTGAACATATTGAAAATAGACGTAAGATAGTGTCATTATTCTAGATATAAGTACAAATTATTCCAAGGAAAGTTTAACTGTGCCTAGGCATCTTCAATAACATGGTTATAAATTCCAATGAAATGCGTGGTGCGCGAGCAATAACGATGCTAAATAATGTTAATTTTGTTCAATTTTTTAACGTCCGTATTTGGCCTTCAAAGGTAAATTTTATCGACTCTGATCTTGACACCAATGTAGTGTCGATGAGCAAATGTTGCTAGAAATAATACGCTGCGTGCCACAGGATCGATTTATAGCCTTACAGATTACAATTTCTTGGAGTAATGGCAGAAGTAAGCTCGTATGCGTTCTCTTTGATATTGATGGCTCGGAATTTGTGATGTGACAATTGGGTAATAGAGTTACTTACGTGTGTGAATTACTGAGTAATAAAATTGCTTTTTTGGCGAATGAAAATCCACCCACGATTGAAATAATATTTGATACTGAGAATATACTACAAAGGAGAAATATCTTTTATCGTTCATAATATTATCTATACAACTTCTGCTAATCTACAAATAGTGTTCTAATTGAAAACAAAATTTGCTTTTTATCTTAAACACTGTAGATTTGTATAAAAAACCTGGAATTTGAATTAGGGTAGGCTAAGTCTTGAGTCCAGCATCATAATGTTGATGTCGAAATCGACCAGGAGGGCATATATTCCGATTGCCAGATGACATTAACGTTTGTGAAAACACAGAGGTACTCCCTTGTCGTCCCCTTTCCTATTTTGATGCAATGTATTTTTTTTTAATAAGTGGGTGTATATAGATCTCCCTGTAGAGTATTAAATAACTTTGATGTTCCACAAGCATTATGATGGTTGTAATACAAATAGCTGTTGGTTCCACTGAACAAGATAACGGTTTATTGTGATCGATGACAAGTTAAGACAATAACTTCGCATTAGACATCTATGTCATGATAGGTAACAAAGGATAATATTGTTTATTGGATACATCATTATCACCATGCATTGCATTAGTTTACTGCAAAAGATAATCCGTCTGACAGATTGTCAATCTTAAAAATATTATCGATATATCAACTTCCTTGCTAGGTATTTATGCGCAGTATTTTAAACTAAGTTACGTACGTTTTTTGCTTTTTAAAATTTAAAATAATTTTAAGATGAATTTGCTACCATGAATATCAAATTTAATACTTATTTCAGTGTTAATACTAAATATTATATGACCTGCTGGTCAATTTCGATGTATTATGCTTAATAACAGATCATTATAAACAATTATTTAACTAGTAAGTATAATAGTGTAGTAATTATTTAAAAGACATCAGCTGCGCCGAGTACCTGTATACTAATATTGTTATTTAATAATAATCTAGTTAAGTAAGTATTTGAGCAAAGACCGGGACTCTCATTCATCATCTGATTCTCCAGTCCGTTGTAATGCGGGTACAATCAGATGAGAAGAGGTTCAGTTACTATAACTGAACCTCAAGGGCATGGGACATACATACAAAACACCCTTACCTAAAAATTTGCAAATTTTGGTACACAAAGCTCCTCAGCTGGGAATCGAATCCCGGACACAATACCACAACCCGGCATTGTAACTTCTAAGCCACGTATCTGTCAAATATTATATAATAATTGGTGGGGCTGTTTTGTGTGACAGTCAATACTTGAAAGCTCTGTAAAGTGAATTGCGCAAAAGTACGCTTTTGCATATTTTTTAACTTATTTATTAATTTAGCTACGTCTTATGTCATCCGCAAACAGTTCAACTGCAGGATAGATTAATTTACGCCGCAACCGCAGGGTGACATAATAGGTATCTTGTAGCAATTATTGTTTAACTCTTGTTAACTTAAGTAAAACGAATGCCTCTGTTGTTCATAGATATTTGTTTTTATATGGCAATTAATTCAAAAGATATTTAAATAGTAAAATAGGCGTTCTAAATAATAATAAACGTCACTAATAATATGTTTTAGATGGACACAAACTAACCAGTCTAGCAACATGAATTAGTCGGTAATATTATATAAGGATGCACAGGGATGATTCCATATACTCAATGAGAGAAATAAAGTAAACCGTTCCTGTTGTTGCTCACATGCTTGGTCGTGGACTGCGGAAACTAGTCCGTCGTAAATTGTATAAAAAATTAAAAATCAATAAAACAAGTAAATTATCTTAGAAAATTGCTTCATGCCTCATTTCCTATTGTTTATGTCACAAAAACTACGCTCTATTGTCACTATGTCCTCTATAATGGTCACAGAATCCACGTTCACCTTGATAGTGATCTTGGTTGTTTTTGTCGATGTTTTAACAACTTTTTTTAAATCGTGATAATAAAAACGTAATGACAAAAATTATTTATATTATAAGAACTTTATAGTTTTTTTATGGTTTATATCAACAGGCACACTAAATTTTTATGTACATTTCATTACAAATGTTTAGTTTTTTTTATTACACTGGGGATAACAAACGAGCGCACAGTATGTGATGGTAAGTGATTCCTGCTCCCCATAAAATCTTGTACCTATTGAGATGGAATGGCTCGTCACCAGTAATAAAGGTCTTCGGATCCCTACACTCACCAGTATTATGCAGCTATTTTACGCTGGTAATTTGAGGGCGTAGCGCCAGTGGAGGTAACCCATTCATTCTGCAGCTAGAAACAAACTGTAGTGTAACCTATAGTGCATTTTTTTTCTATCTGCAGTAGTACTTAGCACTATTAAATTAAATAGTAATAATATAATAATAAGTAAATTTAGTTTGTTTTTTCTGGCTGATGGCTGCTGTTTGCCCGAGGGCTTTTACAGTTTCACCGGGTTAACATAAATTTAGTACACATATGTACACATAGGCATTTTTATAAGGCGGTAGTATTTACAATTGACAAAACAATGGTCACAAGATAATCCCAATTGCTTTGATAATCCAATTGATAGCAATCTAAGTATTTTGATGTTTTATAGGATTCACACAATTCAAAAGTTAATACTCCTAATAACATTATTAATCTATTAGAGATTGTTTTCCTTTTATGGATTGACAATAAGTTATAAGAATTATGGTGGAATTTACTGAAATAGTTATTATAAAACTCAATTTATATGAAAAAAAAAAGTAAACTTATATAAGACGCGCACTCTTAATAGTATATACAATACTTACTCGTAGTTACTTCAATGTAATTTCCCATCCATAGCCATAAGAAGTTTAATTCCCCACGATCGCTTTATAACTACAGCCATACTAAGTTAAAACTAAGACCGTGAGAATGTAGCGACCTTGCTAACAATATGGTGAGTGCACAGTTGGTAACAGTTTTTTTATATTTAGTTCACGACTTGCTTAATGGTCGTAGTTGCAAATCTCAGCTGAAACAAACACTTTTGTAACACAGAATTATTTAATACGGAGTGGGTGGTCCAACTTCGTAACTGCGGATATAAATTGACTGTAGAACGTATAGGTTGATTTGAATCTTGAGTTGAATTAAGCCTTTTGTCATAATAAAAGGCTTTAACCTGGACTTCTTCAAAAACGGGAAGCAAGGATATTCAGCAAGTCGTCAGGGCTAATAGTTTATTTTTTTTATTAAAAGTTAATCATTTTTTTTTTTTTTTTTTTTTCGGGCTGAAGGCCACTGTTAGCCCGAGGGCTTTTACAGTTTCACCGGGTTGAGAGGTGACCGAGCGCTAATGGCGCTCAGTCGAGACCTCTATATATAGGTAACCAGCACAAGGGCTCCCGAGGAGGAGCCTCGGCAGACCGTTACCTTGTTTCGCGAGAGCGTCTGACTCGAGGGTGCCCGAGAGGGCCGAACCTCGGCTCGGTCAGTTGCTTCTGACAGAGGATTCTTTAAATTCGCTATGATTATTGGCTATCTGTACCACCACTTCGGAATGCGTGGGCGCTGGAGAAGAAGTGGCGCAAGAAACTCCAGCGACGCTTCTATCTGTATGGACTGGAGAGAACCGACCAGTGACATGGCGGTATCGCGAATATCCTTGTTTGTGACGCCCTCGCCGTCGGCGGGGCGATGTGAGTGCAATGTACGTGTGTTGTGTTTTATGAAGGGCTTGGGCCCTGGTAGTCACGTCGTCAGGGTCATCGAGGCGTGCCTCGGTCTCCTTCGGACGCGGGTGACTCTGTGATTCGCGATGGGATTGTAAGTGGCGGCACTTACAATCAAGGGGTTAGAGTGTGTGACGGCAGAGTCGAAATATCGGCGGGAAGCCTGCTTCAGGTACTGAGCTATGGTCGGCAGCTCAAGATCTATGTGTAGATTTTCATTACGCAAGAACCACGGTGCACCGGTGGCCTTGCGCATGAAACGATTTTGTATTACCTGAAGTCCGTGAATGTGACGCGGGGAAGCATGCGCAAAGACGGGGCTTGCGTATGTCATTATGGGTCGGATGCATGCTTTGTATAGTGTAATTTTATTACGCAGGGACATTTTGCTATTTTTATTGAGTAACGGGTGCAAACGACCTAGGACGAACGCTGCTCGATTCCGTACGCGGTTGACATGCGGACCGAAGGTGAGTCTTTCATCTAAAGTAACGCCTAAGTATTTGACTGTCTGTTCCCAGGGGATTGGACGATCAAATAACTCTATAGTTGGGAGATGCGGCGTTTTGTTGCGCCGAGAGAAGTACATGGCTGCACTTTTGGTAGGGTTAACCTCGATCCTCCATTTCCGAAACCATTTCCCTAAGGTGTTGGCTGCAGATTGGAGGCGTCTACAAATAGCGTCTGGTTTGAACCCAGACACATAGAGGCCGGTGTCATCGGCGAAAGGGCTAGCTCTACACCGCGAGTGCGCGGTATGTCGTTGGTGTAGAGTGTGTACAAAATAGGACCTAGGACGGAGCCTTGTGGTACTCCGGCACAAATAGGGTGAACCTCGGAGCGCGTTCCCTCGACGCGGTAACGAAAGGTTCGATTTCGGAGAAAGTCTCGTATGATAAGTACGAGTCGATCTGGCACACCGAGCTCATATAGTTTGTATATGAGCCCGTTGTGCCAGACCTTGTCGAAAGCTTTCGCCACGTCGAGGAAAAGTGCCCCAGTTTGGTAGCCCTGAAGAAATTTACTGAGGATGTGCTCCGTGATGCGGTGCACTTGATGTGTGCATGAGTGTTGGGTGCGAAACCCGAACTGCTCATTGATTGGTAGCCCTCGGGACAGCATGAAGTCCTTGAGGCGGGCGAGGATGAGCCTTTCATATACCTTACCCAAGACTTTGAGTAGGCTTATGGGTCGATAGGCTGATGGATCGGTTGGATGTTTTGAGGGCTTGAGAATCCCTATGACGTCGGCTTCCTTCCAGGTGTTCGGGAAGGTGCCTTTGGATATAGCCGCGTTGTAGATTATTACCAGTAGGTGTAAGATGGACATGGGTAGGAGTTTCATCACCTTGTTGGTGATGCCGTCGGGGCCGGGAGCCTTGCGTGGTCGCAGGTTTTTAATTATGGATTCAACTTCGGTGCATGTGACTTGGGTAACGGAATCGCGCGGTGGTTCTTACTCCTCCGATCGACCTCGCTCTCAACCATTGCAAGGTGAGCGGCGTCGATCGGTAGTGTGCTCGGTGAGCATTGGAGCTCCAGATTGACAGCCAGACATTCGGCTTTCTCTTCGTCTAAGAAGGCGGGTGGTTTATTAGGACGCGCTAAGGGAGGCATTGTTTGGGCGTTGCCCCCTTTTAGGGATTTGGGAAGTCGCCAGAAGGCGAGGTGGGAAGGTTCGATATTGGAGAGGTGATTATCCCACCGATCGTTCCTGTACTGGGCTATGCGTGACCGGACTTCACGCTGAAGGGTACGTAGCACCAGCCGGTTACTTTCAGTGGGATATAAGTCGTGGGCACGAGTCGCCGCATTCTTGCGCCTCATTAGGTCCTTTATGTCGCTTGGCAGGGTCCATCGGTGGTCTTCCACCGAGGGAACCCGCCTCGAACAATCCTCGACGACTGTCTGGATGTGCCTAGTGAGGGCATGAACTGCGAGGTTCGTGTCGTGGACTGAAGATATGTTCCTAGGAATAGCATCTAGGTGTCGTGATGTGGCTTCCTTCAGGTCGTTCCTGAGTCGGTGCCAGTCTACTATGGTTTTGGTGGAGGGTGAGGTTGGGGCGGAGGGCCTAACCGAAGAAGAACAGGGCGATGATCGGAAGCGAGCTCGTGGATTACGTCTATCCCTTGGAAGGCGAGGTTGATGTTCTTACAGATGGCAATATCAAGCACATCCGGTGCGTGACCCAATATATATGGAAAATGGGTAGGCGTAGTAGGCGCTACGACGTCGAAGTCGAGTGCGTCGCTTAGCGAGTCTAAAGCCAACCCCGGGGTTGATTTTAATTGCATTCCACCGAGTGTGCTTGCTATTGAAATCTCCTGCCAAAATGACTGAATTTCCAAGGGAAAGGAGTGCCACGAAGTCGCTTCGTAATACTTGTGCATCACGTCTGCAAGGCAGGTAGACGGACGCGATTGTGATGGGGGCATGGCCGGTCATGGCTAGCTGACAGACTGAGGCTTCTAGGAAAGTGAGGGTTGGCGTGTCGACGGGCACGCAGTGCAAGGACTTTGTAGTAAATGAGAGTTCCGCCATTAGCGGCAGAAGTTCTATCATTCCTAATGATGTTATAATTCGCAATGTTGGGATTGCGAGTGTGCGGTTGAGGAATGTCTCCTGCACTAGGAGCACGTCGACTTGGTGATCGCGAACGAAATTGAAGATTTCGTCGCGTTGATTATTAATACCGTTCGCGTTAAAAATGCGACGTTAAGGGAACGCGGTTTTACTCTGCCGTTGTAAAGGCCCTCTATGCTTGAAAGTTGACGATGGCTGACACTACATGTTGGTAGCGCATTGTGGCGGCAATCCTGACTTCGTGCTTGCCATTAGAATCCCTTAAGGCTTTTGCTAGGGCTGAGACGTCGGCGCCGTTGAAGACGGCGGCGAAGCGACACACTAAGTCGAGGTCGCTTTCGATAACCGGCCGTCCGGCTGATGGAGAGGCTGCTCAACCGGTTGAGCAACGGTCGCTACGCCGATCGGCGTATGCCATGTGGGGCGTAGAGGTCGGACAGGAGCGAGAATTGGCGCGGGGGCGGCGGTCGGGGTAGTGACCTTGGGCGCGATTTTTAGTGCCGGACGTTTCGGCTTGGGGCTTTGGGCAGCCAAGGTAATTGGCTGTGTGTCCCTCTGTGTTGCATAGGACACATGCGGGGGACCGAAAGTGGCCAGAAGGGCCTTGTCCTTGGGTCTCGGACATTCGGTGGTGCCATGGTCGCAGGCACTTGACGCATCTGGGTTTGCCGAAGCAATTGCGTGCTGAGTGGCCATATAATTGGCATTTGTGACACTGGCCTGGTGGGCCGTTTTTATGTGGGCGCTCTATAGTCAGCCCAGAGAGGTGGCAGCAGGTTTTCAGGTTAAATACCTGCTTCCCGGCCTCGGATCTTTCGAGGGCCACAATCACCATGTTGAATGGCTTTTTATTATGGCCACTGTACATCCTATGCACAGACAGGACTGGGAGATTCTGGGCCTGAAGGTCCTCTTTGATCAGATCGGCTGGGATTTCCCGCGGGAGGTTTTTAATTACTACCCTGAGTTGGCGCTCTTCTGCCAAGGTGTAGGTGTGAAAGAAAACACCTTTGTCTTGCAAGAAGCGAGTTACCGCTCTATGGTCGTCCGTGGTTTCTAGCTGCAGTTTAATACCTACAGCGGTGGGGATCGCTTGATATTTGTAGCGATTGGATAGGGCCGATGCGACAATCGGCCACTTGTCTTGTGCCTGAATGAAGACAGGCGGCGGGCGTTTCGATGGCTGTGAGACAGCCGAAGGTTTTGAGCCAGCTAGGGCGCGCTCAGGAGCGGCGGGGGCTTGCTGTGGGGCAGCTGTGAGGGCCCTGGGGCAGGGCCGACGTAGATGGCTGGGGAGAGGGGCCTTCATTTCCCGTTTTTCGCCTTAGGAGGCGGCGTCGGGGCAGGTGAAGCCCGCTTTTCTTTTTCAACCAGCGTGAAATCGCTGGTGTCTTCAGCAGGGATACTCAGTGGACGCTGCGTTATCCAGCTCCATTTCGGAGACTGCGGATGAAGTGCAGGATATGGAGGAGGCCCTTGAGGAGGGTCTATCCGGGAGCGGTCTTTCTTTGATTATGTCCTGGAAGACATCGGGGTATTTATTTTTAGTATGCTGATGAAGTGCAGCAACGACTCTGAGGAAGAGTCCTCCATTGTGCACTCCGTTCACTTTAATTTTTCCTACTTTATTTGTGGGAAGTGTGGCCACCGGTGGGATGCCGGGGTGAATAGCCTACTTCCCTCCTGCCGGGTATAGGCAGGAGGATGTGTGCCTAGTTGTGTAGCCCTAGTGCGTCCAAGTGCCAGTCTTATTGTGCACTTGGGTGTGTGCTTAGAGCTAACTAAAACTACGCGTGGGACTATTATAAGTCCAGCGGGTTGGTCAACCTTGGCTAGGGCACTACCCAAGGCCAAGTTTTGCGTCGACTCCTTCCGGTTTCGCGTTTCCCTACACTAGCTAAGTTAACACCGCAAGGTATCCACTAGTGTAACCACCCAGGTGGCTTTGCAATAATCTTTCTCGGAAACTAATTTCCGATTACAATAGCACCCGCAATAAAAATTGCTCGGTGTATTGTTCTCGGAACAATGGGTGCGCAGGTGGCTCGCTCGGGGGCAGGTAGCTCGGGACGATCGTGGCGGGGAGCCGGGCGACCGTTCTCGGCGACTGCTGAGCGTCGAATGAGTTAATCATTATCATGAATTGGCTACTATTGGCTTTACTTCAGACACCCTCTAGTTAAATGTAGCAATGGTCTGCACAATACATGGATTTGTAAAAAAAGAGGCTACCTGGCGATAATAATGTTTGCTGTTGGGTTTTTATAAGCACTACAGAGTCCAGAAGCAATGTGACTGTACTTCCCAAAATCTTTAAAGAGGATTTTAAAGAAAGTGAATTAGGGACAGTTATTTTGTTTGCAATTAATTTATATTACTAGTACGTTATACGCTAGTTATTGTGCAAGTTATTTAAAGGTGTTAATAGATTTAAACTGACGATTATTATTATATTTATTTTTATAGAATGGGTGCTCGTTTGCCGAGCGAGTAAACCACCTGATGATGAGCGTTTACCGCCGCCCATGAACATTCGCAACATCAGAGGAGACGCAAATGCGTTGGCATCCTTTAAGGTCTATTACTTAGGGACGCGCGTTATAGAAGCGAATATTCTGAGATTACGTTACCATATGTACTTAAAGTTTAAGAACAAGAAAACACTTAAAAAAAATACTGGGACCATATACCGTTCGGTTTGTCGGTTATCAGGGAGATTATGCACACTGTACTTTTCATTCTTCATTCGCGTTATGCATTTATAAGCGATGTATTTTAACGGACAAAAGAGTAGCAATAACGATATTCCGTTTTCCGAATTTCTTGAGAGTTAAGTAAGCCTTTGCTTTTATGTAGGAATAAATAGAATCTTAAATGAACTGTGGCCAGGTTTTAATCTTCTTCTACTCCCTACACATTTTCCCATTTTTATTTGGGTTCAGCCTTCCTCGTCTTAACCATCCAGAGAGCACGATTTCTGACGGAATCTTCGTCAAGTTCTATCTCTCTAAGATCCTTTTCGAACGTCGTCAGCCAAGCGGCAGCCGTCTATCAGTAAGTTTTTCAGAAACCGGAGCGTACTTAAAGATACCTCTGATATATTCATTCTTATTCTATAAAGTATTGTAACGCCCGCTGACCATCGTAACATGCGCTTCGCTGTGATGTGAAGCCGGTTTAGATGTTGCTTGTTGGTAGCCCGCCACTCCAAGCCGTATAACATAGCAGGTCTAACTGCTGTCTGGTACACTTTCCCCTTCACTCTCAAAGTTATTCTCTTGTCGCGCATTGCGCCTGTGATCTGTCTCCATTTAAACCATCCTGTGGTGTGACCAGGTCCTAATCAATTACTATAATTGCATCATAAAACTGCGTAGTATACTGGAACAGATTTTACGTGTAGATAAATACGACATTGACCGGAGTTAACGATAGATTAAACTTCGTTGTATTGTTACACAGATCTTGACCGTGGATAATTGAACAGCTTTACGTTGTTATATGATATAAATGAATTCTTTGTTGTACATAATATATTGGGATTTTAATATTGTTTATCAAATTATGAGTAATTAAACTCAATTAAATAAACACTTCATAGAAACTTCACTAGTACATATTAGTACCTCAATCTACGAGTGCAAAAGTGTAAGACGATAAATCCAACTCCTGTAGAGGACTTAAAAATCATCAAATGATGTGTAAGTGAAGTTTATACTATAAAATATATTGATATAATTTTTTCTCGTTGTAAAACGTATCGACTTAGTACCATTAGACTCAAGGTTTACACAGTTTAAAGCAGGCCAATGACTTGTGTTGTATGTACATTCCGCATGTATTAAAATACATTAAAAATACGAACAAAGCTGCTGTGCGTTACGTAACACGTATAACACGAAGTTAACTGTATTAATTATGACTGTTATGCGTAGATCATATGATTCTATTTTTTGTTTGCTAATAAAATATACTATATTGGATACATTGTTTGCTTATTTATTGATGTGATGCTATGTTGTTTCGTTAGATGTCCACTACGACCATATTTTCTGATTGTTTTGTGGTAACCATAATAACGGGACTTGTTATTGATAGCGAGTCCTTAGGGATGACAACGCGTGTAAGTCTTTGTTAAGAATAAATGTGAAGTGAACATGGGCAACAGTTATACTTTTTTCTATTCTTAACGCTTTTTTTTTTGAAGTTTGTGAGATGCTGTTGGTCTTGTGACCTCTACAGCTTTATCGGAACAGACTCGCTAGCGAGAGACCGCTGTGTAGGGAGCTTAACGTGCTAATGTTGTTAACTTACTTTCTGGCGTAATATATGTACTTTACATCAAATGAACTGTGCTCATTTGTTACCTTCAGTTTCATAAAATATATTTATAATATTATGCTATATATTTTTAAGCCGATTGTAGACGTAGCTCAGCAACTGCGGCTTACAACCAACAAAGGTAAGAGGGTGTATTTATTATCATTTACAAGGTGCATGTACTGCTATGACACGATAGCCGACATGATTTAGTAATAAAACTACTGTCCTTTGTAGAAGAGAAGGAAAATGAGCTAGTGACTGTCCTGACGGTAAGTACTAAAGTCCTTGTCGTCATGTTAAGTAAGTGATCACCGCCTCCCTTGAACATCTGCAACACTAGATGAGTCGCAAGTGCATTACCGGCCATTTGGGCTGGATGTAAATTATTGAAGGAGGGAATATTTGTTAAACCAGTAAGTTATTGATTTTTTAGCCTGATTACGGATCCACTTATAACACAAAATTGTAGGTTTAACTCTACCATGGATACTGGAGGGTATGTTAAGTGAATTTCTACATGGGAATAACTATTGGAGTCATTCCTCTCGGTGTAGTCAATATTGGACAGAAATATAGATTACATCTGTATACGTCGTTAAATTATTAATCTCCAGTTGGGTTGTAGAATCTGTAGACTGACATAAATTTAAATCTCGTAACAGATGATGATTGTCCTTGCCATCATTTACTATAGAAGAAAACATGATTATGGTACTATTTTAAGCGGATATTGTAAATATCATGATCTTTCACCAGTCGACTTCTATATCAAATGAAGATTGGCTATAGATTATATACCCAAGTTATAATAGATATGTAAAATTAAAAATAAACAACCTTATCTACGTGGGTAAGCTTCCTATTTATTAAATGGCGCCGTTCATTTAGTAAATTTTTTATATAGTTTAGACATGTAGTTTTAATCGCAATTTTTTTTTCAGTCGGCAATTTAACTGATGATGGCTGACAATTTAACTGGGAGATTGAACTCTGTTTGCTCGCATACCGTAAAATTTAACCCAAACACCCGGACACTAAGCTATCATGGCCCTAATAATAGTTACTTCATGATAAACCATCCAACTATTCCAAACTTTTAATCAAATTCATAGTCACTCGACAACCAAAGCTTAGTATTTCATAAAAATAAAATGTGCGATATAGAACATAAGAAGCGCGTTTATTGACTGCTCGTAAAAATGGTCACTGCCATTCCTAAAGCCAGTTAAAAAGTCCGTCCTAAATCCTATAAAATTTACGTTCGCGCATGTTGTCGTAAAGGCACCCCGCCCTGAGGAAATAAAGTGACTTCATAAAACTCAGTGAAAGCGAATATTCTTTAACACAACGCATATTGCTATGTATTGTTTTAAAATGTCGTTATTTTGTTACCTATTATGAATTTTGCTATCTGTTTGGAATTACGAATGAATGTAAAATTATTTCGATATACTTAACTGTATTTCCAACTTACTTTATGTACAATTATAAGCATAAATCTTAGATTAATTAGAACCCCAAAATTTTGCATGTGCATTGCTAATCAAAATTAATTCTTAGCAATATTTCACATTATTGCTTTCAATAATTCTTAATTAGGGTGAATATGAGTTGCATGTTGATCATTTTATTATTTTTTTACATGAACTGCTTGCGTGAATGAATGAAATGAATTCTATAGAAATATTTATCAAGTTTCATTGATTTTGAAACGATTAATTTCTTGTTTGTTACATAACTCTTTATTACGTATCTTATCTTTAGTACAATCGTTAGTAGGAAGTTTTGTAATAGTTTAAGCATTTTCATTAAGTAAAGATATTAAGAAATAAGTTATTACATCGGAATAAGGAAGGTGACGTTCAGTGAGTGGTAGGTTGCGTATATATTAGGTTTACAATATTAACGATGCTTATGAACAAAGAAAGAAAGAAAACCTAATAAAGTTATAGGGGCATGTAAGGTAGTTAGGACTTCATGACGGACTGAATTCCCTATACAGCATTCCCCTCAACAGTTAGAACTTCAAGGTCGAGGGATTCCCGTTTATTTTCATCGTTATTAATTTAATGGTAATGTATTCTACATATTTGGTTTTATACATTTATTGACTAAACATACAGTTAGAACAACAATAATATAATTTATTCCTATTTGAAGTACATAGTAAGAAACAGCCACGCTTTTTGAATGGGTCGGCTTGAATGGGAAAAGACCACAGGAGAGTTAAAATACTGGTATAACATAAGAATAACATAGATATGCATCTTTCATCACAGCGCGATTTTAATATTTAGTACGCTGACTTCTAAGCTTCTGCGCTTGTAGTTGGAACTTGAACAATATATATAAATATATATATATATATATATACATATATATATATATATATATATATATATATATATATATATATATATAACTTTTATTAAACTTATATGGATAGAATTTAGTGATATACGAAAGTTATTAACTACGCATTATTGCAAGAGCTGTACCAACGATATAGTTGCGACATTCTCGTGACTGAACTGACCGCCGTATTCAGAAAGTTGCCACATTTATGTACGTACAGGCTAGCGCTTATACAACAATAACTATTGAATAGAAACGTGTTAATTTGTATTCATATAAATAAATAATATTAATCTTATTATTTCTAAAATCTTAAATAATTCTGAATGAATTATTTCAAGAAACATACTATTTTGAATCGATAATCGAAAAACACCCATCAGCTCTATCAGGACCTAATTCAACCAGAGGTTCGTCAGATATATTGAAAATTACTACAATCATATCAACCTTTTAACTGATAACCATTGCGATATTCACCTTACCATATTGCTATATGAATCAACTGCGCACGATATATTATAGTGCTGTAAACATTTGTACTTACACAGAGCGTTTTTCATTCATTCAACATTTATATAGAGGCATTCGACTAATGCGTGAGTAATGAGAACGGAAGGAGTGAGTAGGACGCGAAACATTTGATATAAAAATATTGTTCATCAGCTGCGAATCGCCTCCACGACGCGAAACGCTAATCTCTATTTCCGGTAATCTAACCCTTACTCCATGCGTCTGATAAATAATTCTATATAGTATATAAAATATAGTATGGTTATGAATGAATTATAATTAATTACACTTTTTAATATATTATATATATATATATATATATATAAATAATACCAAAACATGTGCTGAAAATATTTTGACCTAAATTATTTTAACCACATTGCATTGGTCTTACTTTCGCTGGAGTTAAATATGAATATATAGACATGGAACGTAATTTTTTTTTCAAGATGGATTATGAGTACGGTATTTCCATGCTTGAGTTTGCTTGATGTAAATATTTTGAACGCTACTTTTATTTTACTATTATATATATAATCGGGAAATCAATTCCTGATGGTAAAGTTGAAATGCATTTATTCCGCTTTAGGATTTTTTTAACTATAGATTAAACACTTAAAAGTTCAATTAGCCGTACCGTACCATTGACGAATACAATTTATCTGATATTAAGTCAATTACCAGCGATTAAATTTAATCCCAATTAACTTAATGCTACTTACCAGGACATGTTTCATAGTGTCAGAAATAATCTATTTACATGATATCATACCGATGCCTTAATGCTCGTTATAATCATTTCTACTGCAATGCTTTCTTGACTGTATCATTAATTGCACTATATTAATAAGGAAACAAACTGTCTTCAACAAGGGTAATTCAATTATTTTAAAATAATTATACTTTTTTTTTACAACCCGTAATGAGCCCGTAATGCTCATTAATAATCAAGTTACTGTACTCATCAAGCTAGGCAGTCTGGTAGACGTTATTAAAACAATATAATTTAATTAATTTATGATGGATTATGATGCGTAATAAAGTATTTGTGGTATACATACTAGGTTTTCATCCCATGTTACTGTGTTAAAGGAAAACATCGAATGTGCATGCGTGCTACTTCTTTGCCGGCCATATATTTAATAAAAAAGGAAAACAATATAAAAGTAATCGTGGTTTTTGCTATATTGTACTCACGACTTGATATTATAAACCGATGTGGTTCATCTCTTGCTCGTCTTAGCGCTATCATGATGCGTTGGCGACAAGTAACTTACAAAGCCCATAAATATAACACTAATGTTTATATTATTTATTTATATACTCAGATTAAAAAAGGACAATTACTAAAGCTTCGCCATGTAATCGTAGCTTAGCAGATAAACGTTCCAATATGAAGGTTTACTTATTAAAATGTTCAAAGACTGTGATCTATAAACTTAATATTTTATTTATAAAACATTTCATATCTATATTTTTCATCCATGATTGTGTGACCAAGTTAAATAACGAACCTATTGATATGTCTTTTCTTCAAATGAATCCAAAGTATCATCACATAAATAAGAACATTAATAAGCTTACGAAGACGTGTAAAAGAAGCATCTCCGCTTTCACAAATGGTATATATAATGAGATGGTGTAATGGTGTTCAGAGGTTATTTTTTATTTGTAGAAAAATATATTTCGCTTTTTAATTAAATGTCAACAAAGTAGAGACTTTAGCCTTACAATATTAAATTTAGAAAGAGCAGTAAGCCAATATGCAAATTAATATGCTAATATTACATCGATTTTAAATGTATGACGTTATTTTACTACACCTACCTTAAACTGTTATTAAATTAATATATCAAATGCGGTACGTTTATTGCTTCCATATTCAAACTGGATCGAAATTTGGTACGATATTTCTTGAATCATATATTTGCTTTGATTTTAAGTACGAAAGAAATTTAACAAATTTAGTTATTTCAGTTCTAATGTTGTTTATTATGTAGAAAGAGCTAGAAAGTAGACGTTCAACGTAAACGTCGAGAAGTTTCTACTCGCGATGGGAAAATTGCAGTTTTGCGTAACGGATCCTCGGAACAAATCGTTATAAGGCAATTTCTGTTATTTTCTTTCGATATTAAAACAGTTTTTTAATATATTTCGATTACAAAGAGTTTTGAGATTGTTATTCTACTTAAAGGACATTTGAAAACATAATCAAGACTTGAAAATATCTCAACTCTTATTAACTAAAACATTTCTCTTACATAGATTTACTAATTAGCTAACATCATTTCTAATTTCACAAATATCTAAAGCTATTTTTATAAAAAAAATATTACCAATCAAATCAATGATTTCATTTTTTATATTCGATAAAGAGTCGAATATATATACATCCGTAAGTCTTATCCCATTATTATAGGTATTGTATTAACATTAGATAAGATATTTTAAAAACACTTTAAGCACACACAGTTTTACGAATAATTATTATCAACATGGTCATCCATTATATTGTTGACCGCGTGGAACGTTGCCTAACTTTAATCATAGCTTCGATCGTTGCTGCGACGCAATGCTACATCGCTTTAATACCATGACAAGGTTATTTTACGTTAAGAACCTTTTCTTAAATTTCATCTTACATGATACAAATTGAATAATGTTTTTATATAATAATAGTTAGCATATAGTGCCCGTTGATGGTAAGTTCACTACAACCTATGACATCTACAACAAAGTCACCCCTAACCTCTAACCTGAAACCATAAAAGTGCATAAAAGTGCAAATTCAGTAGCATTATAATAGATAAGGAAATCAAAATATTCTGTACACTCAAATTATATATATTTTTCAGTAGTAGAGTTACGATGCAGTTTGTTTCGGTCAATTTATCGGTCAGCTCGACAGGGGAAGGACTATGCCCTCACAGTATACCCGTGTTAAATAGCATCATAATGGTACTGTGTTTCGTCTGGTGAGTGTAGAGATCCGGAGACACATATATTACTGGTGTAGAGGCATTCCATCTCAGTCCTCGAGGATGATAACGTACCTGCATTATGATTCCTTGTCAATTAATGTAGATATCATGGGCCGAAGGAATCACTTACCATTAGATGAACTGTTTGTTCGTTTCTTACTCTCAATCCAATAATCAAAAAAAAAATAGTTAATACTGGATTTTTTATAATACAAGGTAACGGTCCGATGGTAATAAATCCATACGGCTCTGACACACCTATAATCCATATTCGGCAAGAAAACAATGTATAAAAGCACTGCTAAGGAGACTACGATATAATGTGTTGTTATGCTATCTTCAGATTTCTTCTTTCACCATCCGAAACACAGCAATTAGAAACACCTGTTATATGCTGGTATTATGTGGGGACGTAGTTCTGTCCTGATCGAACCGTTTAAACTGAAGCTAATTTTTAGCTTTACCATGGCGATATCAAATAAAATATCTATATCAGTTTATAATATGTTGTATATATATATATATATATATATATATATATATTTATATATTTATATATAAGCTGTAGAGTTTTTACGTTTGAACGCATATTCCAAGCAACTACCAGCATCCATCATTAATTTTTCCACATAACTTCCGGATGTATAATAACAGGCATCTATAATTGAATTTAAACTCCAGTGACGACGTTGGGTACAGCAAGTACAAACATGAAAGATATTTAATCAAGTATGGGAAAGTATGAAACAAATTGAATAAAAATATCTCAGATACTGTTTATAAACAACAGAAAGTAATTACTTATAATCCTATGTATCTATTTATATATCTCATCCTGCATGATTTCGGTCACGGTGTTATTATATGTACATCTTCTTTCCAAGTACGAAGTGAAATGAGCATGAAAATAAGATCGGAGGAAGGTTCAGAAGTAGTTCAGGCACATGGAGCTATTTCATTATAGAAAAGGGGGCAAACGTGTTATCAGCTATGTATGTCATTACCACCGGTTATGTTCATCAGAAGAGTTGCAAGTGCGTTGTCGACCTTTGAACAAGGAGTAGGTCTTTCTTGAAGGTCCTAAGCCGTTGGACCTATATCCGAAAACTAACAACTTGTGCTGTTGAAATATTGGCCTCGACTAAGAATCGAATTTAAAACTCAGGAGCTAAATGCCCAGAACTTCTTGGCCATTGTTCTCTGTCTACAATGTACATAAAACATGGATATTCGAATAAATATGCAAATGGAATTACTGCGTTTGCTTTGTAATAGAATTATTGTTGCGTTGTTAATAGCCTACGATAATGTAATGCGAGCGTAATACTACTGCAATGATGTCCTCATGGATGTCTTCAGAATAATAAATGTAGCCCACTTGATGGAGTTATGACCTTAACCTGTAATAATTGAGAATCACGTGGCCTCAATTATTCCTCCATATTAGGTGAGTGCCACTTCATAGAGCATTCTAATGCGTTTCAATATCTAGTGGCATTGATACTGTGTGATCATACATATATAAGTTTTGATGTGAAGCAAGTGAAAGAAATAGTTGAAAAAATGCATACTATTTGAATATAAAGGAATTAAGAAAGCTTTGCTACAAATTTCCGTCGAAACATTCTGAGAAAAAATTAATTTGAATTTATGTCACGATTCGACAATTTTTTGGTTGACTGAAAGTGTTGAAATTGTTCCGCGTATCTTACAACCAGTCTTCCTGGCTATGTTAGTATCAAAAGACTAAATTGACAACATAAGATATAATGATGAAATATGTTAGGTCTCCAATCTCGTTATTATTTGTTCTTATTGTCTATTGTACACAGGGTCTACACAGTCTTGGAGCATTATCTTTGCTGACTGTCGTACCTATAGATCTATAGAAAAGTAGGCCAGTATTTTTCAATGTCTATATTGAAAAGGATTCAACAAGTATTTTTGACTAACCTTTTAGACCACTTTAAAAATTACAAACTTAAAAAGATTATTATTAATTGTTTCATTAAAATGTAGACTTACTGTACATTTCCTAGTAAAGAAGCGGCACAATATGTCGCCGACGCCCTTTTAAAAAAAGTGCGGTAAATGTTACATAATAAACTATTCATACATTATATGATAAAAATATTTTAACAGAGAGAAAAAAGGTATGTATTATATATTACTAATTTATATCATCACTTAATAACGTGAAACATACCTCTTATCCATTTTGATGATGTCCACTTGATGGATTTAAACATGGGGATATTTTTTGTAGTTGTTCCCAATACTATGGAGGGTATATTAATTATTTGCGCAAATACGGAGGCTTCCTCTACTCCCCTAGTAAAATATAAAGTAATAGAATCGATTGAAGATTCGGATTAGCAGAGTCGGAGACATAGTTAAGTATAGACAAGACATAGGACCTACAAAAGACCTTTGTGGTCTAGGTGTTTTGTTCCTACCAATAATTTGTGTTACACATATTGTTTGTTGGCTAAGACTCGCGATTTCGAGCCCATGTCCTCAGAGCACTATGCTCTGCGATAGTTTCAAGTTACTGCTAATGAATACCTTTCATAATGAGCAGCGTTACCTGTAACAAGTACAAAAATTACGTTATTACATGCAATAATGCCATAAAAGCTAAGTGGGCACTCAACTCGTATAGTAACGGAACATTTGCCAATGCTTTATTTATGTCTCCATTCAACCTTTGAAACATTAACGAGCTGGCCTATAAACTGTAGTTGGGAGAGTTGGATAGTTTGAATGGATTTTTATGGTACTTGTGTGTTAGTGACGCTTCATTATTTATTATACGTTTAGGTGATTGTTATTTTTTAAAAGGTGTTATTTTAATATTATTGCGGTTTAATACTAATTTTTTTTTTCATAGTACTCTCCTAGATAGGCAGTGTCGCCCTGATATGGACTTAAAGCGATTCTCTGCCTTGCTTAAAGAGGTTATGCAATTTGTAAATTATAATTTTACTATGGTAAGAGTCCTCATATATCAAGGACATATCTCCCAAAATTATTTGAGGAGGTTTTCGCTCCACACTAAGGATCTGAAATGAGATTTTCTTCATTTTTAAAATTGTCTAACAGATTAACATATTTAAACAATGATAGCTTAATGAATAAAAATGCAATTGTTTTCAAATTCGGTACATATACTATTGATATCTCTAAATTAGGGAAGGTATAAAATCTACCGAGCCCCCCACATTCCGCAAACTTATTCACCTCCTATATTACCGTCTTGTATTTCGTTTATCGAGCCCAGCATTGGAGGAAGAATTTACTGTACCGTGAAATTGATAAGACTTTATTACCACACCATAAATTGTTATTCCTCATATTCGATTTCCTTAGAACATATGTATGCATACATAATGTCTAAATATTTTTTTGTTACCAGATAACCTGAACTAAATAGAATGTAATATAGTTCCATAAGCATTTACGTAAACAAAAAGGCACTTACTCGTCGTCACCTTCCCTAGTCCAGTATAGTGCATCTACGATAAGACCCGTGGGTCAGATGCAATGTCTAAGACATAGAACATACATGAAACATACCCAAAATCAACGGTTTGTGATTCATAGATATTTTTCCGCAGCTGGGAATCGATTCCAGGACGGCAGCCGTGTAAAGCCAACCATCACGCCACGCGGCCGTCAAATTAAATGTAAAAGTCCTTAGATAATACTTAACAAATTATAATATGACGGGTTACAAGTTGGAAGCTTAAATAATTTGATAATACACACACCTCTTTACATTTGCAATTATGTTATCAATGTTTTTAATGCAGATAGACAGAACTTGAATGGGGTTATACCTTATAACGTAATAATCGGCATCAGATTTAGATATTTGAAACCGTAAAACAGATGAAAAATCAAATATACGCATTTAATGTGGCTCGTTTCACATATTAAATAAAGTTCTTCAGAATTGAAAAAGAGATCTGTTTTAATTTTATTAAAAGAACAACGATATTTTAAACTGACCTTAGCTTATTCAAGATCTTTACAGCCGTTTTTATATTTTACCTTCATAGGTATGAAGGCAAAATATAAAAACGTATCAAAGCGGACCATGAGGTCTATCAAGATTTGCGAAGGAAGACTTCTGTGTTATCTAATAAATTCTCATACACTAATCTATATTAATTAAGTCCATAAATATTGTTACAATTTAGAAATTTACGGATTTTCACTTTTGATTAAATGTCACCAAAGTAGAGACTTTAGCCTTACAATATTAAATTTAGAAGAGCAGTAAGCCAATATGCAAATTAATATGCTAATATTACATCGATTTTAAATGTATGACGTTATTTTACTACACCTACCTTAAACTGTTATTAAATGAATATATCAAATGCGGTACGTTTATTGCTTCCATATTCAAACTGGATCGAAATTTGGTACGATATTTCTTGAATCATATATTTGCTTTGATTTTAAGTACGAAAGAAATTTAACAAATTTTGTTATTTCAGTTCTAATGTTGTTTATTATGTAGAAAGAGCTAGAAAGTAGACGTTCAACGTAAACGTCGAGAAGTTTCTACTCGCGATGGGAAAATTGCAGTTTTGCGTAACGGATCCTCGGAACAAATCGTTATAAGGCAATTTCTGTTATTTTCTTTCGATATTAAAACAGTTTTTTAATATATTTCGATTACAAAGAGTTTTGAGATTGTTATTCTACTTAAAGGACATTTGAAAACATAATCAAGACTTGAAAATATCTCAACTCTTATTAACTAAAACATTTCTCTTACATAGATTTACTAATTAGCTAACATCATTTCTAATTTCACAAATATCTAAAGCTATTTTTATAAAAAAAATATTACCAATCAAATCAATGATTTCATTTTTTATATTCGATAAAGAGTCGAATATATATACATCCGTAAGTCTTATCCCATTATTATAGGTATTGTATTAACATTAGATAAGATATTTTAAAAACACTTTAAGCACACACAGTTTTACGAATAATTATTATCAACATGGTCATCCATTATATTGTTGACCGCGTGGAACGTTGCCTAACTTTAATCATAGCTTCGATCGTTGCTGCGACGCAATGCTACATCGCTTTAATACCATGACAAGGTTATTTTACGTTAAGAACCTTTTCTTAAATTTCATCTTACATGATACAAATTGAATAATGTTTTTATATAATAATAGTTAGCATATAGTGCCCGTTGATGGTAAGTTCACTACAACCTATGACATCTACAACAAACTCACCCCTAACCTCTAACCTGAAACCATAAAAGTGCATAAAAGTGCAAATTCAGTAGCATTATAATAGATAAGGAAATCAAAATATTCTGTACACTCAAACTATATATATTTTTCAGTAGTAGAGTTACGATGCAGTTTGTTTCGGTCAATTTATCGGTCAGCTCGACAGGGGAAGGACCATGCCCTCACAGTATACCCGTGTTAAATAGCATCATAATGGTACTGTGTTTCGTCTGGTGAGTGTAGAGATCCGGAGACACATATATTACTGGTGTCGAGGCATTCCATCTCAGTCCTCGAGGGTGATAACGTACCTGCATTATGATTCCTTGTCAATTAATGTAGATATCATGGGCCGCAGGAATCACTTACCATTAGATGAACTGTTTGTTCGTTTCTTACTCTCAATCTAATAATCAAAAAAAAAAAAGTTAATACTGCATTTTTTATAATATCAAGGTAACGGTCCGATGGTAAATGATCCATAAGGCTCTGAGACACCATAATCCATATACGCCAAGAAAACAATGTATAAAAGCACTGCTAAGGAGACTACGATATAATGTGTTGTTATGCTATCTTCAGATTTCTTCTTTCACCATCCGAAACACAGCAATTAGAAACACCTGTTATATGCTGGTATTATGTGGGGACGTAGTTCTGTCCTGATCGAACCGTTTAAACTGAAGCTAATTTTTAGCTTTACCATGGCGATATCTAATAAAATATTTATATCAGTTTATAATATGTTGTATATATATATATATATATATATATATATATATATTTATATATAAGCTGTAGAGTTTTTACGTTTGAACGCATATTCCAAGCAACTACCAGCACCATCATTATTTTTTCCACATAACTTCCGGATGTATAATAACAGGCATCTATAATTGAATTTAAACGCCAGTGACGACGTTGGATACAGCAAGTACAAACATGAAAGATAAGATATTTAATCAAGTATGGGAAAGTATGAAACAAATTGAATAAAAATATCTCAGATACTGTTTATAAACAACAGAAAGTAATTACTTATAATCCTATGTATCTATTTATATATCTCATCCTGCACGATTTCGGTCACGGTGTTATTATATGTACATCTTCTTTCCAAGTACGAAGTGAAATGAGCATGAAAATAAGATCGGAGGAAGGTTCAGAAGTAGTTCAGGCACATGGAGCTATTTCATTATAGAAAAGGGGGCAAAAGTGTTATCAGCTATGTATGTCATTACCACCGGTTATGTTCATCAGAAGAGTTGCAAGTGCGTTGTCGACCTTTGAACAAGGAGTAGGTCCTTCTTGAAGGTCCTAAGCCGTTGGACCTATATCCGAAAACTAACAACTTGTGCTGTTGAAATATTGGCCTCGACTAAGAATCGAATTTAAAACTCAGGAGCTAAATGCCTAGAACTTCTTGGCCATTGTTCTCTGTCTACAATGTACATAAAACGTGGATATTCGAATAAATATGCAAATGGAATTACTGCGTTTGCTTTGTAATAGAATTATTGTTGCGTTTTTAATAGCCTACGATAATGTAATGCGAGCGTAATAATACTGCAATGATGTCCTCATGGATGTCTTCAGAATAATAAATGTAGCCCACTTGATGGAGTTATGACCTTAACCTGTAATAATTGAGAATCACGTGGCCTCAATTATTCCTCCATATTAGGTGAGTGCCACTTTATAGAGCATTCTAATGCGTTTCAATATCTAGTGGCATTGATACTGTGTGATCATACATATATAAGTTTTGATGTGAAGCAAGTGAAAGAAATAGTTGAAAAAATGCATACTATTTGAACATAAAGGAATTAAGAAAGCTTTGCTACAAATTTCCGTCGAAACATTCTGAGAAAAAATTAATTTGAATTTATGTCACGATTCGACAATTTTTTGGTTGACTGAAAGTGTTGAAATTGTTCCGCGTATCTTACAACCAGTCTTCGTGGCTATGTTAGTATCAAAAGACTAAATTGACAACATAAGATATAATGATGAAATATGTTAGGTCTCCAATCTCGTTATTATTTGTTCTTATTGTCTATTGTACACAGGGTCTACACAGTCTTGAAGCATTATCTTTGCTGACTGTCGTACCTATAGATCTATAGAAAAGTAGGCCAGTATTTTTCAATGTCTATATTGAAAAGGATTCAACAAGTATTTTTTACTAACCTTTTAGACCACTTTAAAAATTACAAACTTAAAAAGATTATTATTAATTGTTTCATTAAAATGTAGACTTACTGTACATTTCCTAAACGTAATTAGTAAAGAAGCGGCACAATATGTCGCCGACGCCCTTTTAAAAAAAGTGCGGTAAATGTTACATAATAAACTATTCATACATTATATGATAAAAATATTTTAACAGAGAGAAAAAAGGTATGTATTATATATTACTAATTTATATCATCACTTAATAACGTGAAACATACCTCTTATCCATTTTGATGATGTCCACTTGATGGATTTAAACATGGGGATATTTTTTGTAGTTGTTCCCAATACTATGGAGGGTATATTAATTATTTGCGCAAATACGGAGGCTTCCTCTACTCCCCTAGTAAAATATAAAGTAATAGAATCGATTGAAGATTCGGATTAGCAGAGTCGGAGACAAGTTAAGTATAGACAAGACATAGGACCTACAAAAGACCTTTGTGGTCTAGGTGTTTTGTTCCTACCAATAATTTGTGTTACACATATTGTTTGTTGGCTAAGACTCGCGATTTCGAGCCCATATCCTCAGAGCACTATGCTCTGCGGTAGTTTCAAGTTACTGCTAATGAATACCTTTCATAATGAGCAGCGTTACCTGTAACAAGTACAAAAATTACGTTATTACATGCAATAATGCCATAAAAGCTAAGTGGGCACTCAACTCGTATAGTAACGGAACATTTGCCAATGCTTTATTTATGTCTCCATTCAACCTTTGAAACATTAACGAGCTGGCCTATAAACTGTAGTTCGGAGAGTTGGATAGTTTGAATGGATTTTTATGGTACTTGTGTGTTAGTGACGCTTCATTATTTATTATACGTTTAGGTGATTGTTATTTTTTAAAAGGTGTTATTTTAATATTATTGCGGTTTAATACTAATTTTTTTTTTCATAGTACTCTCCTAGATAGGCAGTGTCGCCCTGATATGGACTTAAAGCGATTCTCTGCCTTGCTTAAAGAGGTTATGCAATTTGTAAATTATAATTTTACTATGGTAAGAGTCCTCATATATCAAGGATATATCTCCCAAAATTATTTGAGGAGGTTTTCGCTCCACACTAAGGATCTGAAATGAGATTTTCTTCATTTTAAAAATTGTCTTACAGATTAACATATTTAAACAATGATAGCTTAATGAATAAAAATGCTTTTCAAATTTGGTACATATACTATTGATATCTTTAAATTAGGGAAGGTATAAAATCTACTGAGCCGCCCACATTCCGCAAACTTATTCACCTCCTATATTACCGTCTTGTATTTCGTTTATCGAGCCCAGCATTGGAGGAAGAATTTACTGTACCGTGAAATTAATAAGACTTTATTACCACACCATAAATTGTTATTCCTCATATTCGATTTCCTTAGAACATATGTATGCATACATAATGTCTAAATATTTTTTTGTTACCAGATAACCTGAACTAAATAGAATGTAATATAGTTCCATAAGCATTTACGTAAACAAAAAGGCACTTACTCGTCGTCACCTTCCCTAGTCCAGTATAGTGCATGTAAGATAAGACCCGTGGGTCAGATGCAATGTCTAAGACATAGAACATACATAAAACATACCCAAAATCAACGGTTTGTGATTCATAGATATTTTTCCGCAGCTGGGAATTGATTCCAGGACGGCAGCCGTGTAAAGCCAACCATCACGCCACGCGGCCGTCAAATTAAATGTAAAGGTCCTTAGATAATACTTAACAAATTATAATATGACGGGTTACAAGTTGGAAGCTTAAATAATTTGATAATACATACACCTCTTTACATTTGCAATATGTTATCAATATTTTTAATGCAGATAGACAGAACTTGAATGGGGTTATACCTTATAACGTAATAATCGGCATCAGATAATATTTGAAACCGTAAAACAGATGAAAAATCAAAAATACGCATTTAATGTGGCTCGATTCACATATTAAATAAAGTTCTTCAGAATTGAAAAAGAGATCTGTTTTAATTTTATTAAAAGAACAACGATATTTTAAACTGACCTTAGCTTATTCAAGATCTTTACAGCCGTTTTTATATTTTACCTTCATAGGTATGAAGGCAAAATATAAAAACGTATCAAAGCGGACCATGAGGTCTATCAAGATTTGCGAAGGAAGACTTCTGTGTTATCTAATAAATTCTCATACAATAATCTATATTAATTATGTCCATAAATATTGTTACAATTTAGAAATTTACGGATTTTCACTTTTGATTTAAATATGAAACGTGTTTATTTACTAGTATTTCAATGTTTTCTCATGAATTATATAAAACCCAAATATATTAGCTAATATATAACTTTATTTAGAAATAGAAGCCTCACTAATCATACTTTTATAATTATGTTTATTTGTTTTATTTTTCTTACATATTAAGCACGCAACTCATGGACGCAATCCGACACGATACGCACAACAAACAGTTCATTTGAATAATTGATGTGTATGAATTACACCACGACAATTGTTAATAGTGATACTATATTTAATGAAACGTTCGTGTGATATCCAACATACGAGTACGTAGTTTCTGTTTGATTTGAATTTAAACGAAACGAATTATTTTAGATAAGAGATTTTGATACAGCCGTAAAATAGACAAAAAAAAAAAAATATTTCTATTGTTTTTCTATTTATTGTATTGAGAGGTTTTGTGTATATTAAAGACGCTATATATGTGTATGTATCTAATTTTAACTTCAAACATTTATGACGGTGGGCTAGATGGTAACAAAGTTTTCCTAAGGTTATGTATCTGCACTAGTAGAGAAACATTGTTGTGGATAATTTTTTACGTCAAAGTTCTCAATAATTGAGTAATTAGGGTTGAGTATAACAATGTCTTAATCCAATAAAATGACAAAAATATTAATACACGCTCGTGTCTGCTTTTTCTTGCACTACTTTTCTCTCCCACAGCTACAATTTGTTCAAAACTTAAAAACCGAATGTAATTTAAATAGGCGTTAATATATTAAATGTTGTGATTGCAAAACAAGCGTTTAAATAGAAACAGTGCCAGTGGTGGGTAATGTGATTCTAGATAAAACCAGGTCAAGTGTGAGCGGAATAAACAGTAAAACGTAATTGCATAAACGTACATCGTATCACAATTTTATTTTGAGATATTATGGGTAGACAGACGACAGTTCACGTTATGCTTAGTGATTTCTGTGGCCCATGACATCCACATTCGTACTCCATAAGGGATTATAATACCTTTTAACCCCGACGACTAAATTAAATGGAGTACCTCATCACCAACAATAAGGTTTTATCAAACGAGGGGTGAGTGACACAGTGGCACTAAAGAACACTATTATATGACAGCCATCGCAACCCTATACAGTTTGAGCTGACCTATTCATGCTACGGCTAATATAACTAAACAAAACTCAGCAATACGTTAAAATCGATTATGTAATCATAATCCAATTTTAATCAAAATCTCGACTACAGTTTATAATCGATTATCAAATGGATTTCTTGCAGCGAATTTTCGTTACGTAATATTGTTTTTTATTTAGGCTAAAGCCAAGAATGTTGTACACGAGAAGTTGATTACGGAGATTCCAATCATATTTTCCTCAAACCTTTTTCACTGTCTCGTACCGAAAAATGAATATCATTTACATATAGTAATTGAAGCTGTTGTTTTATTAATTAAAATTGTAACGACTCTGTTTTGTTGTAAGTCAATAACATCTTAAAAGATTATAGAGGAATAAATAAACTTATCTTTAATATTTTTTGTTTGGAATTGGGGGAAAACGAGCAGGCTGCCCATATGATGGTAAGTAATCACCACACATGAGCATCCGATACACCAAAGTGTTATTATGTATTTAATAAGAGATAAATTAGAACTTTGAAAAATACTTATAGTACCGTTTGATTACATAATAATGCAATTTGTAACTTAAACGTGTAATTAAATTACGTACAATAATTTATTTGCTATCCACCCTACATATGGTATGACAGCTGTTACTTCACGTAACCTTGCTCCAAAACAATAGAATATTATTTACATAAGATTAAGAAAGGCGTTTTACTACAAGAATTTTAGTCTGTGCAAATCTAATCAAAGAACACCTCAAGAATTGTAAAAAGTGAAACTAGGCCTTGCTTCACAGGCGTGCCGAATCCATTTTACGCAGTGCCGTAAGTATCTCAAAATTCCGTTAACGTTCGGGTCCTTCCTTTTACATTATTTGTTCATTTAAGCAAGTATATTGAACCAGATTATAAATTCTCAGACATCGAAATGCAAATTTCATGTTTTTATTTACTAGCGAAAATACCGTAATGCCAACATCCCGATATTTTTCACTCCGTGCTCCGTTAAACAGATATTAGTTTAAATGGGAACTCACTGATAACAAAATTATATTTAGTTTAATGTAGAAATGTAAAGTTTTTTAATGTACCGAAGAAAATAAGCGTGGCTGTTTCTGATGTAAACAAAACATAGATATTAATAGCGATAAGTAAATATTTAGGACAAGCCTATGATGGTCTTATAATAATTCAGGACCAAAATGTGCTCACACCATGAGAAAGAGGATTATAGGATTATTTAAATTAAACACGTGCGACATGTTGAATGATAATAAATTTACGTCGCCCCTTTTAAATTGATAATATATCATAGATGTTTTTGTTCTTTGTTCTTTTGTTGGAAATAGAAACTCTTAGATAATTATTTATACGTAGGCTTTATTGTTAGGCTTGAGTTATGAAAGAATTATAAGCACAAAAGATTTATGATCAATAGTATCATGAGAATATGGAACATGTACAACCTACGTAATATATTTGCTTTAAAATAAAGTATGCCCTATTTTATTACCAAGTTTAATTTTTTTCCTCAATATTATTTCTGATTATTTACCAAAATAGCAAATAAAATCTTAATTTATCATTAATTTAATAGAAAACCGTCAGTTTTTATAGTTAATCATAAGTTTGAATCCTAATTAGGTGTTTATAAATTGCATTACTTTATTTATAAATTACATCAAAAATATATTTTTGTATTTGTTGTGCTGTGTTGATGACGTGTTTTGATGAGAGTTCTAAACATTCTCTCTTTTAATATATAAAAATTATAATGAAGTACATTATACAATACATTATAATAGCGATACCAATACAAACAAGCATACACTTCTAAATGCTTAATGATGATTTTGGCCCACAAAACTCAACGAAGATTTAAAATGCTCATGCGTTTTCACATTTGAAGGCTAAGATGGAATGTTTCTATACTAGTAACTCGTTTCCGGATCCCATTCACTAAACAAAACACTGAAGCGTTATGCAGGTATTCAGAGAGAGCGTTGGCCATTCTTGTCGGAGTTAGATACAAACTTTAACACACAGTGTTAAAATATATGATAGGACAAACTTCCAAGAAAGATCTGATGTATATTTCAAATTTTGTATATATGTACCGGAATTATTACATTTGTCAAAAAGTCAGTTATTTGCTATACAAATTATGCGTACGCTGGTGGGGCGGTGCTGCTAGTGAACAATATTTCAAAGAGAGCAGCAACTGATGACACTTCGTGTTGATTAATATAAAATATGGATGTTTTCATTCTCGAGCTTTTGACAGCGTACGAAAATGTAATGAAAATTGATGAAACTTTTTATTCGCTTTTAACTGTAATGGGAAATAATTTATCTGCTTTAGCAAATATTTGTAAAGGTTTTAATAGTAAATTTCGGGATAAATAAGTCAGCGACATCTTGTGATTGATGCCTCAAGATTTAGATTGAGCTTAAATATATATATGTGAGATCTGTACCTGCATTTGCAGCATCTAAGGGGTGAGATCCTCACCTTTCATATTTATTTCGAACTGCTTATTCATATCTATAATTATGAATTATTTATTTTTGGATTTACTTGTGTATTTTGTTGATTAGATTTAGATATTCATTGTTACCTCCGTCTGGTTGGTCAATAAAATAAATAATAAATGTTATAAAAAACGAATTAGGTATAATAAAACATATTACAAAATCACATATATACAATAAAAACAAATATAAAATGACCAACCAGATGGGAGTCCCTCGACCAGACGGTGGAGGGTTCGGGATGATAAAGCCTTTATCGAGGAGCACCGCCTTCTGGATTTGAGCTCGAAGTGGCCCCCCACGGAGTTGCAACCACGTCGGTTGACTCAAGAGGGTGCCCCGTGATTGGTCAGGATCCACGTGTTTGCAGACACGATAGACGGATAATGCCGGCATACCACTCATATCGCCACACATATTGTCCAGATATTTTGACATTTTATCATGTACTGGCAATCGAAAGCTCACCTCATTCTCTCATCATTGAATAAAGCCTGGCACTCTGACCACGGGTTACACGATAGTCAGGTTTTATTTATACTGGAACATGAAAGAATTTGACCGGTCGCTCGATAAATACTCGGAAATCAAATATTTTTCTGTCACCCATTGATTTTAGAAAAGTATGATCTCAATGTCAAATATATATACTTAATTTAATATCTATCGTGTTGTATATCTGCTTGCTAATATTTTTTTCATAATTACATTATTAACATTAACAGTGGCAGAGCTACACTGCAGTTGGTTTCTAGCTGCAGAATGAATGGGTCTGCTCGACCGGGGTAAGGACCACGCCCTCATAAAATGCCATCCGTGAAATAGCAACATAATGCTTCTGTGTTTCGTCTGGTGAGTGTAGGGATCCGGAGACCTTTATTACTTGTGACGAGGCATTTCATCTCAGTTCACCAGAGTGACAACGTATCTGCATTATGATTCCTTGTCAAGGATGAATGTGGATGTCATGGGCCGCAGGAACCACTTACCATCAGGTGAACTTTGTGCTCGTTTGTTACTCAAAATGTACTTAATAAAAAAATACTTTTACATAGCATAAACATTATATGCGAAATAACCTTAATCACAGTATAGAATAGTTCTAAACGAATCGTGAACGAACTGCATCATAACATCACCATGACATACATACCTAATATAGACAAATTTAGAACGATCTATCACGACTACTCGTCACATACCACTTCCATTTTCAGGGACTATAAACACAAAGGCTACATATAAAGCATACATAACGTGCGTGCGTGCACAGATAACGCGTGCTCTTTTTTGCCCTTTGTACGTAGATATGTTACATTTTTTTTTTGAATAAACAAGTACTGCAGCAAGCAAAGTGTTTGTTTTACTAGACTCTTAAAGAATAAGCGCTATAAATTTCACCGCCAAGTTCTTAGAGCAACTTCGGACCTGTAAGAGACACGACGACGTACACTTAATTACTTTGTAGTCGGTTAACAAAATGCTAACTCGTAGCTTGTAAGAATGTCTCGCTCGTCCGATGAATACGTTGCTAATTGTTCATATCTCTCTTCTTCTCATCTTTATTTAATTTTTGATTCAGGAATTTGTCATTCGGATAAGGAATGTTTAAATGTCATATTTTAGTATTATACCTTGAAATAAAAAAAATAATGTAACTAAAACGACTTTGGTATCAAAGTATTAGTATGTAATTATACTGCTTATATTATTTATTTATTAAAAATAATAAATAAATAAAGTTAGGCTATTCGATAAGTAACATAACCGGGGATGGAGTCTAGATTTAATTAGAAAACAACTGGTATTATATAGACTCCACTCTTCTATTGCACTTACATCACTATTTCGGAGATATTTACATAAACAATACTAATATATCACTTCACTCCTTAAAAAAGTATAGTAGATAACTCACTCAGTCTGTACGTTCATCCGTTAATCTCGGAAAACTTGTTTTTGTTTAAATGTACACTAATGGAAAGGCAAATTTTTGAAAAAGTTTTACTTGTATATTTGTGTTGTCTATGTATTTAAGAGTGACAAACTAGCACACAGCTCACTAATGGTATTCATCCTTAACAAAGAATCAAGATGAAAATGCGGTGTCACCCCAGAAGACTGAGATTGCCCCGGCTTGCCTGTAGAGGCTCACCAAACGAAACACAGCAGCATTATCCTGCTATATCCCGTTGGCATTCTCTGAAGTCGTGATCCTTGCAAGGCCGAGCCAATCCATTCATGCTGCAGCTGTGTTTCATGTGAGTTGCAGTGTGGCGCTGCTGAAATCCTAGTCTAGCTGATAGGGTAATATTACCAAGAAATTAGTTAATTAAGTTGAGGCCAAATGAACGGTTTGTTTTTACGTTGCATAATGTTCATAGCATTAAGTTACGTGTGGCTTAGATCACACTAAGACCTTTGCCGACGAAGAATTACGATTGATTTTCATTCGAAATATATGACGTTCTATTGCGGCAGGAGGAAGGAGTAAAGGTAGTAAATAAATATATGAAAATACTATATATAATATAATAATAAATATACGGAAACTAACTTTACTTTTTAAGCAATTCCTGTGGCTCACGTTACATAGATACCATCTTGAATATAGAATTTACATGGAAATATACGTCATCGCTACTGGGGACTAAGGTGGAATGCCATGTTATCGTTACTAAGAATAGCGTTCTTGTTTCTTTCACTTATCGTACGAAACAAGAACCGTTACTCTAGTTTCATGCGGCTAATGGCATTTTTTATACTTGTCTACGTACTTAAAAGCCTGAGGAATAATAATAAATGTTCAATCCTAACGGGGTGCAAGAGACCCTAGAAGCACCAGGCCCGCGACTACACGGCCCTCTTTAAATGCACTGACAAGATGTTCAAATTGATATGTTCCAGACTGGACGAAGTGGAAATGGCTTTGTAGGAAAGCCGTCCCTGGCCAAAGGTGGGATTAGGTAAAAAGATTATAGGTAACAAACAAGTGCACAGTTCACCTGGTGGTAATTGATTCTGATGATCTACGACACCGACAAGGATGATGGCTTGTTAAGATGGAGTGCCTTGTAGTATGAATATCTTCAGTAAAAGCCTGCACCCGTCAGTTGAGCCGACCCTAAATATGTAAAAATCTTCATGTTCGTATTTAATAACCCTGATAGGGGTGGACCAGGAGATATCGTATTAGGTTATCATCTATATCATCATAACTTTTTTTAATAGAATAGGTGGCAAACAAACAAGCAACTAGTCTGATGGTAGGTGATTACCACCACCCATGACCGCAAATGAGTCGCAACGCATTTGCGAAGCTTTTAAGAAAGGTGTAAGCTCTTTTCTTAATGGTTCCTTAGTCGTATCGTTTCGGATACGACTGATTCCACAGAGTAGTAGAGTGCGTGGCTGGAATTTTCGCGTAAAGCCCACAGTGGTGGATTGTCTAGATGATGAGGATGAAATTTCGAATTCTCTCGTAATGTACGATGTTCAAACTCAGCGGCTAGAATTAATCCAAACATTCCCTCAGAACACTTCCCATAGTAAATTCGGTAAAAGATTCAAACAGATTCAACATCTCTTCCTAATGCCAGTGAATCAAGCCGATCGGAAAGTACCACCATCAGTCATCAATTATTCGAGCCCTTCCGTTGAATGTGTCTAAATGGAGGAAGCTGGTACCGGGGAGCTCTGGCTAGAGAGATGAGAACAGTATGCCATGTGAGCAAGTAGATTAGCAGGCATGTAGCTGCAAGCGTGGACAGTTCATTTCCTCTTCAGCTTGCTATCTATTGAGCTTTGTCTGTGTGATAAAATACGGAGTATGAGGTACGTACGTAGTAGTAGAACGAGGTTGACTAAAGTTATGTTATATAGGCATAAATAATAAATAATTAAAATTGAACTAGAAAGTAAATTTGCATAAATAATATTAGCAAAAGGCTTTGCGTCGAGGAAACAAGTAGCGGTGAATACGTCATTCGCCTGTTCAATTAAGTAAAGTTCAAGGAAAGTTAAAATTTTCACGCGATGTGTTGTCATTTGACAGACATTTCGTGACGACAGAAGAAAGATATGAAATAATTAATGACGTCAAGATGCATAAACAAGAGAGTTATTTCTGTAATTCTGGGAAGATCATTGAAGATTTTCTCATCTTTAAGAAATATTCTGATGTAAAATTTGTCACATGGTGGTTTGATATTTTGAAAGTAAGAATTTATAGACCGATATTTGTCAGTTATGCCGTTTTCAGCTTAGCTTTTCAGTGCCATGTGACGGTGCACATAGGCCCAAATCTTATTATTTTTTATTTGTTACCGACATATATAAAAATAAAGATACATATTTAAATTATATAAAACCAATCTTATCTTATACAAAAACGTATCTTACATAATCTTAGCAGTTTGATTTATTATAATAACTTAACCAACCTATTAATCTAATGGCTTGATGATATAAATCATTGTGATTAAATTATTAAATCTAGTGTAAACGTGAATAATGGTCGTCATTTGAATGAGCCATTCCGCTTATCATTTCGTAGCAGATATTATAAACGTTTAGATGTTAGAGAGCAATGAAGTGTACTTCCAGATAAGAGTATTATTAGCGACAGATCTTTGTTGTAACATTACGTACAATTTAAATTTAATTTTGTAGCATCGATGCTTTATTGGTAATTTGTATATTGGTAGATTGCTGCTACTTTCAAGTTCACAGAAGTGGCTTATGATTTATAAAGAAACTATAGTATTATAATCGAAAATATTTAAGGTACTGAGACACTGCAAATAATGAATTATAAACATAACATTTAATGTAGTTAGTAATTAAGTAAAATGATTAATAGGTGATGGCCTTTTCCAGCTAGGTTATGTTTTTTTACTTAAAGTAATGAAAGGATTATTGACTATTACCTTTAGAAACCTTACATCGATCGAGAAACAGTAATTGAGGCAAGTATATTACTAGGAAGCTACAGTTGTTAAGATGTTTCTAACTAATGAGCTACAACAGTTCATAATCAAACGTTTATAAAATAAACCAAACTTAAATTTTAATCAGGATTGTTTTTTTTTCTTCCCCATCATCAAAGGTGTCATTAGTACTATCGTCTGTCTTCGTTTTCGAAAGTGGTCTTCTAATACCCTGTATATATAAAATCAACGTATACCATGATAAGGGGTGTTATTCAAGACAAAAAACCGTAAATAAATTTACTATAATATTTTAAACTGTTATGTTACTTAATAACATCAATAAAACTATGTTTTCAAAGAATTTTAAATGTTATTGTTTACTACAGTATAAAATTTTAATTTCATTACGCTATTTACAGCCAAACGGATAACATTGTTTCATTCATAGATAAAAAAAAACCTAAATGGTATCCGCTCAGAGTTGACTAAAAAATGGAATGCTTGATTAAAATGTGTGCCTACAATTCCAAAAAGCGACGGCCCGCTCGTGGGTATAGATTAGTTTCGGACACACTTTATTTTTCCACTTTATATTCGTTCACTAATCGAGTCCGACATCATACAGTTTTTTGGTTGCATCGTGTCAGGTGAATCATGGTTTTTCATTTGAATTACGTAACTGGTTTGCCTATTGTCATTATCTGTTTTTTTTATACGTGAATATTTATTATTGAAAATAATGCCCTGTTAGCTTTCTATAAAGTTGCAAAACGTACCTGTAATTCAGTTGTATAATACCAAGTATTTAAATAGTATTACTTAATTTTTGTCAATTGCAAAATCTCTTAATATATTATCAAACAAAAATCGCCTAAGCAGCAACATTGTAGTACATTGTTAAACGTAACGAATTCCATATTTTTTATAGACGAATAAAACGAATTATAAAATTTAAATTTCTCGTTTCTTTAAGCAATTCTCAATGCAAATGCCACTCTTACCCATCCCAGACTCTCAATGTACTTAGTTCAATGGCGTCAACATAAAAGAGACACGACGTAGCTGCATTAGAGTGCAACCCATTAAAACCACATGTGAGACATCGTTCCTTTTCACGTCATTGGTTCCCAAAACTTTAACCTTATTTTAAAAAATAAATCTTTTTGTCCATTTTACTTTGATATACTCATGTGGGTATATACATCCCTGTACAAATTTAAAGAAACAGTAATGAAGAAAAGTAATTATTGTATTAATTATTAACTGCATGTTATTGATTTCAATGTTATCGTGTAAATTATTTTATTAGATAGTTTCCTATAATCTATAATTAGAATCTATAGCAATTACTTAACCGTAATTAAATATTGCACAAACAATCCATGGTTATGATTGTTTGTTAAGTAGACTTCAAAATTACAAAATGGATCTTATTACAATTTTCAGAGATTAGATTTTTTTTTATGAGTATAACAAAAACTATAAGAAATAATAAAAAAAAAATTAAAAAAAGAAAATTAGATCAAGGAAGCCAAGTATAAAAGCAAGGAATAAACAATATAAAACTATTTTTTAATTTTTTTTTAAAAGAGGAAAAATTAAAATAGCAAAAAGTATTTCTTTAATTTTTTCCTGCTTTTCTGTTTAATGGGTTATTTAAAAGTAACAAATAATATAAATATTAATAAAGTAAGTAAATTTTAATTAAAAAATATTATATTAAAAATCTCGGGTGCTATTAAAATGGATTGTCACTTTGATTTAAAATATTGCGTAAAAGAAGCGTCTTTAATTAAAACGTGGATGTTTCCCAACGTTCATAAATATTGCTTCCGACCCAATTATGTCACATAATGAAACATTATTTTTTTCGCGTAATAAAAATGTGATATTTACTATAATAAAGTATCACGGAGACGCTACACGGAGAAAGTTAAGACATTTTAATTTAAGACAATTTAATGAACAGTATTTATTTAGTTATCTAATATATTAAGACAGACAGAAGGCAATGGGAAACCACTGCACTATTTTCCCACGATACCTGTTTAAGAAATATGCAAGATTCTGAGAGAACGATGGTTTGTAACCCAGCTACCGCCCGGCGTCATGTCTATTTCAGGTCGCTTGGTGTGAAGTATGCTACTGCTTCCACTGAAGTGACTTATCAGGCTGAGTATGTACGGCATGCTATAGGTGACAACATGTGAAGATATTAAAAAAATCGATTTAGCCATTTCTTCCCCTGCAGTTGGTAAGGACTAAATTATCAGCAAAATGGTTTCTATAATTCTTCCCCAAATCTGAACTATGCTTGCTCACATCTCTAATTGTTCTTTATCCTGTTGTTGGAAACTAGCCCATATCATACCCTTAACAAAAGTAACAACTTCTTCTTCTTTGTCTCAGTATCGACCGATCTCAATTTTAACCTTCCAATCAAGGGTTCTTGAACATATTGTGCACATAAAATTTTCTAAATTTATGATTAATAATAATATTCTCAGTCCTTTACAATCTAGTTTCCAACAAAACCAAAGTACAACTATGGCGCTTTTTGAGGTAACTGATGGATGTCCCATTGGGCATTGGAAAATAAATCTCGCACAATTCTTATCCCTTTGGACTTATGCAGTGCTTTTAATTCCGTAGGCTTTGATAACCTCCTTGGGATTCTTAAATCCATCCCCTTCTGCCATTAACTGGTTTAATTCATATCTTCGCAGACGCTCGCAGAGGGTCACTGTTAATAACACTTACACTAAATGGAGTGATCTCACTGCGGGTGTCCTCAAAGTGACGTTCTCTCTCCTTTTTTTTCTATTTATTAACTCAGTCACTTAAGTAATTTCTTCTAAGTTTTACCTCTATGCTGATAATTTGCAGCTCTATTGGCTTACTCTCGTGGCTGATATCAACCTGGTTATTAGCGCCATTCACATGGATTTCTACTTTATCTCCGTTACTGTTACTGATAGATGGAACACATATAGCGTACGTAGCGTGAGTCATGCAAAACTTTGGGGATTATTTTTCAGTCTCACTTGTCATGGCGTTCACATGTCAGTGAAGTCTGTTGTAAGTTTCGCTTTGCCTTCCATTCGATGAAATGCCTTCAGAGTTTTATACCTTCGTCAGCAAAGATCTCTTTCGTTCAAACACTTTTTTACTCATATTAGATTATGCTGCTATTTGTTATTTGGATACTACAGGAAAGCTACTTAATAAACTGGATCGCCTACAAAACTCGTGCATCCGTTACATTTTTGGGCTTAAGAAATTCGACCGTGTTTCCTATTTTCGTAAACACTTCTTCGGCTTACGTTTTTGCTGGAACACTCGATTACTTTGCTTTCATATTTAATAACGTTAATTTCCCAAAGACTCCGTCATATCTCCGCAAACAGTTATCTTTTGTACATCCACCTGATGAATCCTGCAGATTGCAGCTTAGATCCCTCCATTAATTTCCTTCTCATAAAACTATTTTCTATACCAACTCCTTCACTGTGCAGCGAAGAGATATAACACTTTTAATTAGAGATCTTAATGCAAAAGTTGGATCTACGAGACATCGTAACTACCTAAGGTAAGTAGTAGGAATATGGCCTCGGAGACGAAATTAAAGAGGCGAGATGTGACTGCAATTTTATGCGGCAAAGTCCCTTTCCATCATGAATACATGTTTCCAGAACCATCCACGACGACTTTATATATGGATTATCGCGCAAAACCAGATTGATAACATCGTAGTGACAAAGCGCTGGAGATCTAGTATAAGTAATACAAAGATCCTGGAGCTGACTGCGGGAGCGATCACAAACTCTTAGTGGCAGTAATGAGCATCAAGCTTAAGAAATTTCAGCGAGCAACCGTTAAACTTAACATCCGACCTTCCCCACAATCATTCTCTACTTTTAAAGAAGGCTTAAAGCCAACACATTGCCACACATTTCAAGTTGGATAGCAAGGTCTACATAGACACAAATTGGGCTGGAGTAAATGATACTCAAAACGCATAAAGAAGTCCAACGTCGAGACTCAGACAATCCAAAAGATATGGATATGAGAAATAAAATGGAAGGCGATTAAAGAAAGAAAGGATCAACTAACCAGAGAGGAGTACGAACAAGCGCAGTATTAAAACATATCCGCGAAGTTCCAACGCTTATATCGCATATATTATACCACTACCTAAACTCGATCTGTCCAGAAATTGAGTAACTCTACACACCAGAGATCTGTTTATGAAAGTGAAAAACATCATACGACAGTTAGATACGATAGACCTGGGCTATAAAGACTAAATAAGCATTGAAATACGTCAAATGTAAAATATTTTGCATATGCATATAAGGGTTCGGAAGCTTTGCACTTGATGTCCGCATAATTTAACGGAAGACCGAAACTATTGCGTGTGGTGTTATGCCGTTAAATGATAAAAAAGTATGATGGAGAACAGTCATGGATACCGTCTATAATACTGTTACAGGTGACAAAATCTGGGTGTACTATTTTGAACCGGAAAGAAAAAGCCAGTCTGCGAAGAAGTACCAGAATACGATGGTGAATGCGTTCCACGAGGCCATTGAGGAGGTCCCTACTGAAAATTGGATCCATTGCTTCACGCAATGGTTCCAACGAATGCAAAAATATGTAAGTAAACATGTCCACAAACAAAATCTAGGAACTTTTAGTATGACCTTAGTCATCAGCTTTTAAGAAAAATTGCTACTTCTGTGTTTGTTTCTAGTGCTATTTAGAAGTTGTAAAATTGAGAAGTATAAAATATGATAAAAAAGCATTGCAAACTCATACCATGTATAATTAGTTACGAATTATTATTTAAATATATATATTATTAAAATTGTACGAGTATATTTCACAAACGATACAAATCTTTGTTACACATATATAGCAAATCAAGAGTAAAAACAATATGTAATACAAAAATAATATGTACACTCAAAACGTATTTATAATTACACAATTAGAACCATAAACAAACCAACATGTTATAAAAGTGTTCCTATGCGGAAGTTACGTCGAAAATTAATGTGCTAACATGCGGTTCTCTGGAAGACTAATTTCAATAATTTTGGAGTAAACGTTGGATTTCGAGTAAATATACGATTAGAAGTTTGAGATGCGATGTCTGTGATAATTTGTTTGCGCCCGTGGTGCCATACGTTCTCTGTATTTGTACTCCTCACCGAAATATTTATATTGTGGGTGCAACTATCTCTCTGATTTATATATACCCGTTCTAGCTTTAGAAATGACGAATCGTCGTATCTGAAAGTATTTATTATTTTTGAGCTTAAATTATATGCAAGAAAACAAAAAAAAATTAACTGCTTCTACCTAAATATAACATCCTGGCTACTAATTTATAAAATAAATATAACAAAATAATTATAATAAGACTGATGCATGTATTGTAATAATAGAATCCATAACATGGTGATTTCTTGGTTATTTTGAAAGTTTTAACGCAAAGAAAATTAAACGACCTATACTAATAGCTGGGTATAGGCAGCGGCCGAGAAGAGAAGTCTCTATATATAATTTAGCCCGCCACGCTACTCTACTGCGGATTGGCGGATTTTGCATTGCTCGTCTCATATAAATTCTTTTATTATCTCTCTGTTTCACCTCAAGTAAAAAAATAAAGTGACAACATGTGTATATATATATCCTATAGACGGACACGGGATTTCTCTCTAGAATGGGGCATTGGAGCATAGTCCACCACACGAGTCCAAAGCGTATTGGTGTCTTTCAAATATTTTGATTATTTATCTTAAGAATTTTCTAGCGATGTTTACCTTCACTACCAAGCACGTGGTAATAAAGCACTTAAAATTAAAATAAACAATTTAATTGGTTCCGACACCGGAGATTGAACTCAGTTTGGTCGCGTACCGTAAAATTAAAAGTAGCACTGGACAGCTGAGCTACACATCTTACTACATCTCTTATATATGCATATGTATTAAACTTTTTCCATGCAAATATAAACAGGAAATTATGATTGTAATGTTTTAATGATATTAGGGTTGACACAACTCACATATATGAATCCTTTGTCTCATGAACTCTCATTAATTCTTGATAAGGAATCATTGTTTACTTATCTGTTGACGTTGTTACCCCTGAGGCATTAAAAAAGGATCGCTAGGTGTAAGTTTTTTTTGTACCACATTTTACTCTGATATTACGGAAAGTGCACTACTACCCCGCGGCTATGAGCTAGCAAAGCTTTGGGGTGATCCAACTGTCTATTTTACTGCTAAAGACAGCTACGTAAATATAACATGGTATATGTTATTACAATAGAAAATAATTGCAATTTCATCACTGCCTATATTGTAATACAATTCATACTTGCATAAATGAAAAATAAATAGGTAAGTACAAGTTCTAAATTAGTATTGTTCTACGAAGCAAACAGTTTAGGAAAGGTTTTTCTAAGTAAGAAAACGGAACATTAAACGGCTTCTTAGATAATAAAAGGAAAAGGGAACCACTTAGAGTAAAAAAGAAAACCTTCAGTCCTTTTCATATAATTCTTATTACTTATGTTTATATTCGTTATCTTTAGTCTTAAAATCAGTAAAATATTAGTGTTTATTTAAATACTATATTTAGACAGAAAACGTTCACAGTTGCTTCAACTGACATCAAAGGATTCAAATAATTATTTAGTTATCTAAAATGTCACTAGGGCCACATCTGCTTCTCATAAACTACATAGCTTTAAATAAATTGTTGGTCATCTATCTTTTTTATGGCGTCGCTTGTCGGAAATATCCAAATTGGAATAATTAAAACTCCGTAATAACATTTTCATGAGCGCAGGAAAGCTTTTAATACATAATTGATTCAACTTTACAAAAAATTATGTAAGTTATGAATAGATTTAAAAGCTCGAATAAAACAAGGAACTAATGAAGAACATTATTATTCACATGAACGGTTATAGTGGTTTAACAATAATAACAATATTTTATGTAATAATGTAAATATACACTAAAGAAAAAAAAATACACATACAACATATCTTTTATATTAATCTCTGATCCGTTCCGGCAAAATCACTGGGTTGTTTTAATTTAATGTTTGTTCCTGTTTTAATACTATACATTATTAATATATAATATTAACTAAATTACATATTACATATACAACAAAACAAAAGCGAAAAGAAACTTACAGTGTAATCATATTTAGTACACACTACCGTCACTTTTACACCGCCATAAGTCATAGCGATTACTGTTTGATCTATTTTTAACGTTGGAACATTAAAACGGAAGATGATTTTAATAGTTATTTTAAGAAATCATTTAGTTGAGGCTGAACATTATCATCTTCATACGACATGTTTCCTTCAATAAACACAAAATGAACCGTATAATACTTTTGCTGTGAACTTAAGAAGGATATGGATAAAATTATATACTTTTTTTGTTTTTAGAAATGCTATAGAAATCTTATCAGGATTTACAAACACTTAAGATAAAACTATAAATAAAGAACAAGTCTTTATTATCCTGAGTATACAAATTCTAAATTATAGCCAGTTTTTATACGACAATAAATATTAATAATTATTATTCTATTACATACATTTATTTATATAATTTATGGTTTATGATAATAAGAATCATCTTGTGATGTAATAATTTTAAATAACTTCTAGAATTTTGTGAAGAGAAACAGTTATCATTTTGTTTTATCGCCAGCTAGTTCAGCTCAAGATCTTTCATAGAGAGGGCAATGATTCCTAAGATTGTAATTTCATTTTTAGTTCGGGAAGTAGACTAATTTTATTCAGGGTGGTTATCAATAAAAGAATTGCATATTATATCTGGCTCCTTAGTTGCATGTCTTCATTCCACTTGAAGCAAAGCACGTACTGATTGCGGCGCGTATATCTTAAAGCAAGTAGGAGAAGCGACGATGGATTAGCCCCGCAATTTCTTACACTTAGATGTAGTATTACAGTACAGTTACAATATTTACAATTATAAATTTAAGTCTCGAAAACACTTTATGTTTCACCCGTAATTTCCTTCTCTTAGTTCACACGGCACGTTAGTTCTGCCTAGTCATAGAGCAGGCGTGAGCAGAAGATAAATTCTTCACGACTGTGGCTCGATGAAATTTTAACGAACCGCTCGAGCATTCGCTCTGAGAGAAACTGGCGATAAAAGATTTAACGGATTTAAAACAAACTTCGTCAATATACTAGAATTAATTGTAAAGTAAAATAATATTTTATATTTACTATTGATGGGCATAGGCATCTTCTCTAAAGATAGCAGAAGCTTCATATGCCGGGTGGCTTCATTCCAGTTTAGTGGGTACCACATGTCTTCGAAATATTTTTTAAGTTTTTCTTACACGAGAAAGTTTCGTCACGATTTTATCCATTGCCGCAGAGCTAGTGCCTGGTGAATAATTTACTTAAAGGAACTGCAGATGCGTTACCGGCCTTTAAGAAAGGAATAGGCTCGCTTCTTGAAGGACCCCAAGTCGTACTGGTTTGGAAAAACCGCCGAGGACAGACCGTTTCACAAGGCAGCTGTGCGGGGCAGAAAATTCCGCGAAAAGCGCACAGTAGAGGAATGCCGGCTATCCACGTGGTGAGGATGGAATCTGGTGGTCTATCGTGTCGTCTGATGACGGAACTCGGCGGCAGAAATCGTTCCAAACAGCTCTTCGGAGCACTACCCGTGGTATATACTATAAAAAAAATGCTGAGGAAACTGACATTCCTCCGCAGGGCCAGAGAATCCAGCCGATCGGTGAGTTGCTCTCCGTTGTATGCGGTCAAATGGAAGAAGCTGGTATTGGGGTGCTCCCGTCCGAGCAGTATTCCATGTGGGGCCGCACTTGCGCCTTTTACAGTTGTAGGCGGTGGCCCGGCTGGAAATACTGCTTCGCCCTACTGAGTACGCCCAGCTTTTTTTAGGCTAGCTTGGCCTTGTCTTCCAAGTGACCGCGAAACTGAACGTGATTACCGATAGTGGGCACATATAAATATGCACAAAATATTATGGAATACAATTATGGTTTATCTTAAACGAATTTATTAAGCAATTTCCATATAAAATCTTATCAATTGTTGTGTAAAAGAGATAAGAAAAATATGTACAAAGAACACAGAGAAAAATATGTTCGAGTAGCACCCCTGCTCCTGCATAAATCTAAAAGCAGTCTCTAATTGAATATTCTCTTTGTGTAATGCCTTCTTATTTCACCCTTTAAAATAAAATATAGGCTGAAAGCAAAACATGTAAATTTTATCGCGTCTGAGCACGACCGCTCGCCGGGGATCAGTTCGGATTTTTTTAGCGAAGGTAAAGAGGGAACTTGGCTTGTATTTTCCGCTAAAAGTTTCCCTATTCCAATGTTCGAAATACTTTCGGACCCGTCTACAAAAGGAAGCGGTATAGTATAAACTTAGTAGAACACAACTGAGAAATCATTTATTTCTTTATCTGGGAATATTGGAACGTCCCGATCAGAAGTTAGTCAAACAGAGTGTATACCTTGAAATTGTTTGACAAGATGTAGTTGTTACAGAGACAAAACTAAAAAAACTTGTTCGTAAAATAAATTTTAAGCGACTTACATATGTAACATGATCGGTATTTATAAAACAAATAACTGTAATGGTTGCTATTAGTTAATAATAATATGTTTAACGCATATTGGTAAAAGTTAACGGTATTGATGAAAGTTTGTTTCATGTAAGTTTCTCTGTGATTAACTACTTGGGAGTATTATTTTTTGTATAGTTTTACAAAAAATAATACTCCCAAGGATGAATACTGAATACTAAAAATGCCTAATGCCCTGAATGTTAAATTCACCTAACAAGTTCTGCTACGTGTATGGAAAGTACGCTCTTAAGTCGAAAGGAAAAAAAGGATCTGGAAAGAGCTTTATGGATATTTCTTACATTTTAGACGTTTGTGTAACGATAAATATAAACAAATAAAAAGAATGGTCCAAAATATACTACTAATATAGTTATACATGTAAAAGCAATATATTATATATAAACTTTTTGATCTCTTGGATTCCGGGACTGATTTGTATATCTTATGCTACTCTCCTGTCTTGACTGAATGGAAACAAACATCACCTACAAAACACTCATTGCACTAGCAATACCTGTAAGGATCGGGCAACTGCGAATAATTTTTAATAAAATTAAATTCTAAATACCAGGAGTATAAATATAAATTTACCTTTTATTTTTACCAATAACCTTACCCAAAAATTGTACGTCGTGGAAAACAAATACTAGTATTTGTAAATACTAGTAGAGTATTTTTGGAATAAGTTTATAATTTTACTCATGTGTCAAAAGTATTTTTCGTATTTCTTTTACTTTTTTGAATGAATATTTTAGCTACTTAATTCTACTTAACTTTGAACTTCTACTTAATACTTTGAAGTGCACGACTGACATATAAAAATAAATGGTGAAATTAGCTCATTCATTTATTTTTAGTGTCTAACAACCGTTTAATTAACATATCAAGTCAATTCGATCTGTAGATGTTCCAACAGAGCATAAAATGAAAATTTAAAATAATGAACAACGCAACTAAAGCCGTTAAGCTTGACTTAAATCCAAACTACGTTGCTAAAACCGTTTACTTTGCGGATAGACTTACCTTTCACTTCACAATATTGTTATAGCATTTTATAGGTAGGTTACCTTTACAACGTGCCGAACTTCAGCCGTATCTAATAAAATGTTGCAGTATCGTAATAATATTTCAATCAAATTTTTCAATAAAATTCATATGCAACTTTAATCTGAGAAATAGATTTTGTTAAGTCGCTTACTAAATTAAAACAATGTTCAAAATTAAAGTTTTCCAATCTTGATTTTGAATGCTGGGCACAACAATATTGGTACACAAACAACTAGATACGAGTACAAGAATATTGTTTTTTTTTGTTACATTTAGAATAACAAACGAGGACACAGTTAATCTGATGGCGATGGATTCCTGTGGCCCATGACATCTACATTTATCCTGAACAAGAAATCACAATGCAGATGCGTTGTTACCCTTGTGGACTGAGATGGAATGACTCGTCACCAGTAATAAAGGTCTCTGTATCCTAACACTCACCATACGAAACACAGCAGCATTATGCAGCTATTTTACGTTGGTATTCTGTGTGGGTTTGGTTCTAACCCGGTTGAGCTGATCCGTTATTTCTGCAACTAGAAACAAACTGCAGTGTAGCTTTACCACTAAACCATTAGGCTATTGTCGCTTCAATCCATCATAAAGTCTAGTGAGCGATACTTAGTGGGCAAAAATTTAAATAAGCACAATTGATGTCATATAGTTGAAGTTCAAAAACATAAAGTGAAAGGCATCGCAAACAGGCTCAGTTAATGATAATAATTTATTAAGCATTAATTTAACAAGGGGGATAATTAAGAATAAACTATTTAAGCGGCTATACAGGAGAGCGAAAGCCTAACATTAAATTTAAGCTTATAATGTATGTTATTCAATATGGCATACTGCGAGCGTGCCAACAATGAACGCATGGCTTCCGACGATAAAACAGCTGCCGGCTAGCTGTAACGTTATACAAAACACACTGCTATATAATCTATTCTTGATAAATCTGATACCCTGGTACCTACAGCCACAATAAGTTAATAAATACATAGACATCGTTGTTGCTCCACAGACTCAACCCATTATTTCTAATATAATTTGTATTGTGTTTTATTATTTTTAAAGTATGTAGGTATGAGAAAAGTACAATAAAAACGTAGTTCGCAATTTTTTATATTGAATTGAATAATAAAGTTAATTTATTTTTAGTGTCTAACAACCGTTTAATTAACATATCAAGTCAATTCGATCTGTAGATGTTCCAACAGAGCATAAAATGAAAATTTAAAATAATGAACAACGCAACTAAAGCCGTTAAGCTTGACTTAAATCCAAACTACGTTGCTAAAACCGTTTACTTTGCGGATAGACTTACCTTTCACTTCACAATATTGTTATAGCATTTTATAGGTAGGTTACCTTTACAACGTGCCGAACTTCAGCCGTATCTAATAAAATGTTGCAGTATCGTAATAATATTTCAATCAAATTTTTCAATAAAATTCATATGCAACTTTAATCTGAGAAATAGATTTTGTTAAGTCGCTTACTAAATTTAAACAATGTTCAAAATTAAAGTTTTCCAATCTTGATTTTGAATGCTGGGCACAACAATATTGGTACACAAACAACTAGATACGAGTACAAGATTATTGTTTTTTTTTTGTTACATTTAGAATAACAAACGAGGACACAGTTAATCTGATGGCGATGGATTCCTGTGGCCCATGACATCTACATTTATCCTGAACAAGAAATCACAATGCAGATGCGTTGTTACCCTTGTGGACTGAGATGGAATGACTCGTCACCAGTAATAAAGGTCTCTGTATCCTAACACTCACCATACGAAACACAGCAGCATTATGCAGCTATTTTACGTTGGTATTCTGTGTGGGTTTGGTTCTAACCCGGTTGAGCTGATCCGTTATTTCTGCAACTAGAAACAAACTGCAGTGTAGCTTTACCACTAAACCATTAGGCTATTGTCGCTTCAATCCATCATAAAGTCTAGTGAGCGATACTTAGTGGGCAAAAATTTAAATAAGCACAATTGATGTCATATAGTTGAAGTTCAAAAACATAAAGTGAAAGGCATCGCAAACAGGCTCAGTTAATGATAATAATTTATTAAGCATTAATTTAACAAGGGGGATAATTAAGAATAAACTATTTAAGCGGCTATACAGGAGAGCGAAAGCCTAACATTAAATTTAAGCTTATAATGTATGTTATTCAATATGGCATACTGCGAGCGTGCCAACAATGAACGCATGGCTTCCGACGATAAAACAGCTGCCGGCTAGCTGTAACGTTATACAAAACACACTGCTATATAATCTATTCTTGATAAATCTGATACCCTGGTACCTACAGCCACAATAAGTTAATAAATACATAGACATCGTTGTTGCTCCACAGACTCAACCCATTATTTCTAATATAATTTGTATTGTGTTTTATTATTTTTAAAGTATGTAGGTATGAGAAAAGTACAATAAAAAACATAGTTCGCAATTTTTTTATATTGAATTGAATAATAAAGTTAATTTATTTTAAGCTCAAGACTCATATTTTGTTAGTAAATATACATTGAATTTTAATTATTGTATGCTACATGTACGGTTGGGCAGTGGTTCATATAAAAACAAGCCAGCCAATTCGCTACCATGGCAAGAATTTTATTGGAGCTAGTCCGTACTGCGCACCAGAGACGCACATCTCTTTCGCATTATCGCGTAAAATCATCGACTCGTACCTCTACAAACGTCCCTGATACGTTTCAAGCGAGGGAGCCCCAACTGCACTCTGCAGGCGTTATTATACTGCACGCGAAGGGCGTTGTAAGATCTTTACACCAAAGCTAATTGATTCCTGCGGCTCATGACAAACACATTCGTCCTCGACGCGATGACTAAGATGGAACATCTTGTCACCAGTAATAAGGGTCTCCGAATCCTTGCACTTACCATATATAGTATAAATATAGTAGCGTTATACTGCTATTCTGTTAGGGTCTTTCTTGTTTTGTTGGACTTTTCTCGGTCGAGGCAACCCATTTACGCCGCAGCTAAAACAAACTGCAGCGTACTTTTACGACTATAAAATGATGATATATGATAATAAATGAATATATATGATAAAAAAAACACAGTCGTGTTTCTTTTGTCCCACACTCTAAAACTTATCTGTAACATGTCACTTCTCTGCGACATGCAAAACAACTAATAATTATCTCTACTTGTAGCTAACAACGCGGTTATACTTTTAGGCAGCTTATGCGATTTTGACGTTCAAAAGTATTGATTTCCTGTCCACTCTAAATAAATGAGTTTTTACTTTATTTTGTGCTAGCAAACGTGATACCAATTTCTAACCTTGATAATCTGCTCGAGAATTTTATCCAAATCCTGGTCAATGGAGAAATGAAAATAGTTTTCCTGGTTTCTCCTGGGCTTACTATTAATTAGAAGTAAAGGGTCGATAAAATTTGGCTATTTAAATCTTCTCGTAACTAATAACTTATTTTGCTTCGATTCTATAGAGTTCATTTTTTGACTTTAGATATCAAATATTAATTAAAAAAAATCCTCTTTCATTAATTGCTTTAATATTTTTTTTAATAAATATAGCAAAGCAATTGTTCCAATTGCTAATTCCGTATCATCTCATACTAGAGAGATCAACAGAAATCATTGTTCGATTGACCAACTGCTTCACTAAATAAGCATAAGGTTTTTTTTGTACTTTACAAATATGTAAGAGATATAGCATATTGTGTGTATTGTACTTAGGTAAGCTGGCTTTGTTGTTGCTAATGGTTCATGCTACTTCAAAATAAAAAATGGACTGACATATGCGGTTGCATAATTAGTAGGGCATGGTTTTTAGTCTGAAAGAGAACTATAAGCAAGTCACATTTCATCTCGTGTTTATTAGAGTTTAATTTAGCGGTCCAAACGTAACAAGGCTACCACGTCCGGGGTAGTGAGTGATGGTATATATTAACCTGAAAATCAAAATCGGCTAGTCAAACTCTCGAGTTGAGAGTGCGATGTTTTACCTAGGAGAATATCTTAGCTTTAAAATTTCAGACCTTAAGATGTTTAGAATACAAATGTTTGGTATAAAAATACTATATAAAAATTATAACCGATAACGAATTGAAACTTTGTATAAACAATATTTACAATCAAAGCAATATTTTACGACTACAATAAAGCGGCGTGTTGCGTAAACAAAGGTAGGTATAACATTTTCACGCTATGTTCAATAGGAAAAAATGGAAGGCTTAGATTACAATCGCTACAACGCGGTAATTTGATGCAGCGGCAACAATGAAGGACGTTTCCGATGTTTAAACAGCTGCTCGTTTTGAAATCCTGTATCCGTGTTTAATATCGTATGAATATTTCAAACAATGTGAAAAGCTTTTTGTTTGATTTCTTGTCGAACAAAAGTACACGCTGCTTGAACGCGTCAACAATAATGTTTTGTTTAACATTTAGTATTACGAAGAATGTAATATTCAAACAGAGTATAATTAGATTAAGCGAGGAACGCATATTTGACTTTAATCCGTTTTTGTAAATTTATATTTGTATTGATACAAATATATATACGAGTAGGTCCTCACAAATGACCAATGGTGATTTTATAAGTATATAGTCTTAAATTAAAAAGGTATAAGAAATACAAATAATAGGATTGGAAAAGAAACAAAAACATATTGAATGCCAGCTGAACCTCAAACTTTAGAACAGTGTAAGAATCAGTCAACACGCAAAACGTTATATATACGAGTATTGTGGGCTGACAGCCTGTCTCCGCAAGGCTATTTATATTCTGACTGACAAAAATTGTCGGAAAAATATTTTAAGCATGTAGGTATGTACGCTACACTAATCTATCTATATAATGATCTTGAATACAACATACAGAAACACTTCGTATGTACATATAGTATATACGAAGTGTTTCTGTGGTGTAGTAGCGTATTTTAGTCGACAAGGGAAATTGAATCCCTCGGGATTTACCGAGGCGCCTCCGCAAACGCTCAGCGTTACAGCCTACGTCGTTTACTTCTGGCGTGAAATATTCAACCTCCCTATCGAATTCGAGCCGAATGCCTTATAAATAGAGGTATTACAAAAATATTTGTCATTTAATTTTCAAACAATTGGAATATTTACTTTGGTATATTAAAGGTTGATATATACAGCGCTGTTTAATATAGCCCAGACGCGAAAACCAAGAATATGGTACACAAATATTGTTCCTCGGCTGGGAATGGTACCCAAGACCGGCCACGCAGCACACAGATACCCTGCCGGCCACAAGTCTAAGACCTCACATAAACAACATAATTATCCTTCAATTGTAATAAAATCCCATAGGATAAATAAAAGAAATGCACATCTGCATATTCTATTGTTGGTATCGAATATTTAAAGAACTCATTCTTTTGTTCACTTTCAAGTTATTGGACAATAAACATCAATTGTTTTCAAACACCGACAAACGCTACGCTAGAGCCAAGTGGTAGAGTCGTAATAATATTTTTATAATGTCCTCATTACTAATTACTTTGCTTTTGTTACGTATTGGTCAATAATTAGGATTATTTAGCTCCTGAAAACACGTTTCTGAATTATTATTTTTTCACAAACCCTAGTTTACTTGGGTTTGTTCACATACAGGGAGACAGGCAGTTTTCAAGATCGTCGACGCTCCGGAAGACCGACAGCTACCACGTCTAGTGAAGATAATTTCATAGTTGTTACCAGCAAGCAAAATAGACGCATAACAGCGTCAGAAATCCGCGTTGAAGTAAACAAAACCCGAGTTAAACCTTTATCATTGACTACAGTAAAACGGTGACTGAGAGATGCGAAGTTAAAAAAGTGCTTTGGGTCGATGAATCCAAGTTTGAACTATTCGGTTTAAAACGTAGAATTTACGTTCGATGCAGTGCCCAAGAAAAGATGATGTCAGATTGTGTAGTCCAAACAATTAAGGATGTTGGTGGCTGAATTATGGTCTCGGGTTGCTTCTCTAGCCAAGGAACTGGCGATTTGATTAAAATTGAAGGAATTTTGAAAAAGGAACAGTACAAAAACATTTTTGAACAAAATGCCGTTTCTTCCGGGTGGTGATTAATTGGAGATGGATTCATTTTCCAATAAGATAATGAACCAAAGCATAGCTCAAAATGATGTAGAGGATATTTAGAAGAGAAAGAGGCACATGGGGTGTTAAAAAACGTGGTTTGGCTTCCTCAGAGCCCGGATCTCAATCCCATTGAACTTTTGTGGGAAGACCTTGATAGGAACGTCCGTAATCGTGGCCCATCCTCGCGAGAAGAAATGTGAAATGCTTTGTTAGCAAATTGATTGCCCGTATGCGGAGACTTGTGAAAAAAGTGATAAAATGTAAAGGAGTATTTTTTGATGAAAAATCAGTTTAGCTAACTGTAGCCTTTTTTGTATGGACTTTTAATATTTCTTTACGCTTTTAAAGTATATTGTTTGTCAATCAATGTTCTATTAGATGATTAAACAGATTAATTAAATATTAAATATTCTATTGGAGGTTTACTATATTTTCTTACTATATTTATTTGGCCTTTATGAAGTATAAAAATTCCATTGGTATAGTATTCTGTGAGGGTATGGTCCTTTTCATATTGGTCCCAACCATTCGTGCTAACAGCTGGAAACAAGCCTAATAAAATACAGTCACAAATAATAATCTCGTACTAACTCTTTTCTTTAACAATCAATAATCCACAATGCATAGCAATATTTTCTAGAGAACTAACGATTTGCATTATGAGACGGTAATGTTACTTGCGTGGGAGACTGAGGTCCAGGAAGTTTGCCTTTGCGTTTGTATTAAACTAGACTATAAATACCGGTTGAGTCTCGGCGATTGTTAGTATTAACGAATCCCCTGGGAATTATTGGACATAAAGCGAACGTGGAGTTTTGCAATTAGCACAAATTGGTTGTGCGGGGCGCTATACGTAATTACTTTTGTATCAAATGTTAATGGAAATAATCATGGACATGTTTACAGAACCGTTTACAGGATAATAATTAAGTTAAATATGGAACAAATACGGTAATTTGTTGCTTTCTCCATATGAGCGTATAATTTAATAACAATCTAAAGTTGCTTTAAAAACAATGTATTTTTATGGAAGATGCGATTATGAAGTAATTTCTTAACAAGATATTTGTATGATATTTGATAGTGACAAATGATCAAACTGATGGGATGGTATGTGTTATTTATGGTCCATCATACCCACATTCATCATAGATGATGAATTATTAATACAGATACTCTCCTGAAGAAAATATGGATTGCCACGTTACCAGTAATAAAGTTTCCAGTTTTTTTCGCTCACTGGAAGTATCAGTTGCCGACTAAGCTGCTGTTTAGTCCTACGTAGCAGTTTAGTGCTGCTTAACTATTTTATGCCGGTATTCTTTTTATGTAATTCACTCAAACAGTTCTCAAAATCTCATCTGAAGCTAAAAAACGTAATTAAAATTCTAAGACAAAACATTTTACTATGTTAGTTTATTAATTGATAAAAATCATATGTGCTTTAAATTATAACATTTATAACAATGTTACTAAAATAATTAAGGTGAATCTAAACTATTTAATCCTAAAACTTCAAGTCTAGCACTCTTTCTACACAAAAAGTATTACTCATAACAGGAATATCATCAGATTATATTTTAATTTATATCGAAATGTAATGTAGTATAAACATGAAAAATAACAAGGAGTTCATTTTTGATACAAGAGCATGAAGTTTACTACGTGCTACTTATACAAATAGATCAATAAAATCTGATTATCAAAGGCTCGGATTTAAAGGAACCTTCAAAGTGCCTCAGGTACATAAGTCGGTAATTGAGGACGGACTCCCGCGGGGCACGCATTTCGAATCCCTAACGCGGGTTCGGATTGCTTTAATGACGCACATGTGGGCTCTTTTTGTGCTATCCTTATTCCCACATTGATTACACTAAAAAAAAAAAACCGTGAAAAAGAAAGGTTAAAGAGCGTTTTGAGAACGCACAATAACGTACTAGGATAATCTTGTATCGTTATGCTACTTGTAATGAATTTCCTCGAAATAGTTTTGACAGCTTAATGGAAGTAGAAGCGTAGCTGACCGTACATAAACATTTTCCAAACAATTGCCTGGGAAGTGAAGTTATCGTGTGGCAAAAAGTTTTTTGCTGGCAGGAAATTTAACGTTGGGCTGTATATAGAACTTATGGGAGGATGGTGAAATTTATTATTTATTATTCTAGCGATGAAAAGTGGAAAGTGGAATAAAGCGTCATATTGTACGTGACCGCCTTCGTTTGCCGCATCTCATTGTGGAAGTCGATATACTTTCTTATTGTTGTGATCTCTGCAGCGCAAGGTTTCGTTTCGTATTATATAAGAGTTCGATTGGGTAATTCTTGATTTCTTTGCTAACACGAAAACGAAACGACAGTCATTATAGGAACAGTCCTATTCGTTAAAAGATGAAAAACAGTATATAATATGGAATTGGGGATCGGTTTATATAATTATTAATAAATAGAATACCACAATTGTAACGCATCATAATAGTCTATTAAATAATAACATGTGTTTTTAAATACAAATCAATATTATCACGCATACTTGTATTCCCATCCGTATAGACACAGCTTCTGAATCTAATAAAAGTATTTAATAATGTTAAGAAAATACAGAGGTGGTCAATTTGTAGCACTATTTATTGGTTTTTAGAAACAGGCTGTCAATATCGTCTTTAATCGACACCATTTGCTCTTTGTCGGAACAGAACATTTTTTTTTCTTTCTTACTCAATCCAGACCCTCTCTTTTATCATATTAGCCGATCACTAGCCCATTGTTGAACAAAGACGAACTCCACATACAGACTCATGTAGCCCATTACTCCATCTAACAGTGGTTACTTCTACGCCTTGATGACCATTACAAGATTGCTATTAGAAATCCTTTTGGTACTACGAGCTATGTGGCCTGAAAAGAATTCTTTTAGGCAGAAAAACACTGAGCATTACCTTCTCCATAGGTCACTGAGTACTTGCTTATACACAAGCAGTGAAGGAACACGTCTTGTCGTTCCGTAGGTAATTTCTGGCAACCCGCACAAAAGTTCTTTTTTGCATAGTTATAAATATTCATTTTAAGTGTAAACAAAATATAATTATATGTTTATTTTACTGCGATGCTCTTACGTGGTCCCAGCATACAACAGATCATTATTAAACATGAGTTGAGCATAATTAAAACGAGCAGGCATTTTGTTGCTATAATTTAATAAACTAGTGGGTTTATCAACCAAACTAAAATAGTATTAAATTTTTATTTGTATTTTCTTTAGTTATCACTTAATTAGAATACATAGAATGATATTGTTCTGATATTTTCTTCCATTTTATAATATATCAGAACAATATAGAATATCTTTGATGGCATCTTAATGGGATTGGTTACTGTTTTAAAACGATAATGCAGTCATTTTACGTTGGAAAAAAACATTGCGGGTCTATGAATTGTAAATGGCGGTCTACAATAGAGCATATTATTTAAGTAGATCGTAACTCTATTTTAGGCTTTCATGGAATGGAATAATACACATTCACAGATAGTACCTATTCTTATACATATATAATTAATTCTTATAATATGAACACATAAATTATAATAAATTTAAATTTGATGAATTTGCAAAAACCTATATCAGGTAAACAAGGAAGAGGATCTAGCTAAAACCCAAAAATATGGAAAGCGGGCTATAAGATAAATAAGTTTGGTGACCTTAGATCTACACTTATTGCGTTAAATAAACTCGCCTTTGTTGATCAAGGTTAGTTTTATTAACAAATTTGAACATAGTATTAAATTAATATCGTAAGTTAACATCAAGAAGAGTGTAATTATGTATCATTGAAATATTTAGTATTATTTCCATTTTAATCCAATGTAAATAGAGCGATGTATTGTTGGATAATCGGCCATTGTATAGTAATTTCTTAAGTAATTTACTACTCTTTATTAGTAATTGCATAATCAACATTGTATGCAAGGTTAACAGCATCATAATAGAAAAAATGCCCTTCAAAAGCCCTAAGCAAAAGTTGTTAAAAACGTAGAACGACTCATAATAGATAGGTAAGACGTTTTTGTCATGGTCTATCGCAGTCGACATGATTGTGATTGAGGACTGTTTTTTCAAAAGTACTGTATATAAGAAATTGGTAATTCACATTATGATTGTAAATGACATTAAATGGTCGCTTTGGATTCATAGGCTTTAGTTAATAGGCTAGAGAAAAGTTAACGGGACACGAGAAAATTTAACGAAATTCCTAATTATTACCTAACCAAATTGAATCATCCTTTTGGCTCTTTCTCTAATTTTTTATTTACCTGTTTGTAATAAATGTCAGAAGACATAGCCGTGGTTGACATCGTCTAGGAGGTCATCTACACTTAAACAATCATAGGCAAAGTTTCAATATTTGCCATTTAAATCAGTCTTTTTTCAATCAGTTTTAGTTTGTTTGCACCATCGTTTGAAGATTTGTATACTTTTTTCTAAAAGTAAAAATATGTTCTCAGTCCAATATCATAATAAAAATAGTAAAAACAATTGCAATTGTTAAATAGTGGAAATTTCTAAATTCACAATATATTTAACTAGTAGTAATTCACTATATATTTCACTAGTTGTTCACTCCCAGTATTATGTAAAATATCGGAGGGTATTTCGCAAACGTTTGGCAAGTCAATTCTAGTAAGAGCTCACAACAGCTCAGCTCTGAGGCCTTTGTGAAGCAAACGAAGTCAGTGCTCTACATTACGACCTTTTAACGTCCTTCATGTTTACAGAGAAAATCTATGCCAACAGCAAACGTTACGTTATGTATGCTCATAAAACCGTTGTGTATTTTTATATTTGATATTTATAAATACATATTAATGAAGATGTAGTGTATTTGTAGTAGTGGTTTTTAATTGTTGAAATTTACGTTAGATAAACAAAGTTATTAATTAACATTAATAAACTTAGCAATATTTAAATTTCAAAAACTTTACTTCACAAATTACAATTGTAAGGGATTTTCTGTAACACCACACGTCACACCCATCCCAAATTATAAATTGTGTAACAACTAAAGCCAATAAAGAATTACTTATCTTCACCCACCCCATGAAATACAGGTACATATATAACAATTCACTAATAATAATAATATTATTTGTTGTCTCCATTACTGGCGTTCATTATTTTAATCAACTCAAGTGGTAGACCACGCTACAGTAACTCACTAGCCGTAGCATAAACAGGTTGGCTCGACTGGGAAAGAACCAGCCCTCTCAGAATACTGTACCATAGGAAAGAAATCACAAAATGGCTTCGTGAAATAGCAGCATAATGCCTTCGTGTTTCGAACGGTGAATATAGGGATTCGGAGTCCCACTTACTGGCGGCGAGGCATTCCATCTCAATCCTCAGGGGTGATGACTGCTCAGGGTGCATCTTGAATCTTTGTTCAGAATAGATGAAGATGGGCCGCAGTTCTCACTAACCATCAGGTGAAAGTATGTATGTTGGTCGTGTATGCCTTTAGTTACATCAAGTAAGTTTTTATAATAAGAGTCAATTATTTACTTAATACCATTAATTAGAATATAAATAATAATATGAAATAACCGCTACTGAATCCACTACATGAAAATTTATTATTTCCTGTTATATTTGCATTGTCGGCCGCATTCATATATTTAACATTCAAAGAGGATTTATGGCGAAATTACATAGCAAGCTGACGCTTTCATTACCCGAATAAACGAGTCAATTGTAGCAGGGAGTAATGAACAACTGGGAACAATTTACATGCAACCGCTAATACGTGTGACGGACATATTGAACATTATATTTATCCATAAAAGTATTTATATCAAATTAAAATTACAAGTCGGCTTGTACGCCTTAGCATTGTATTGGACTAAGGAGAAAGAGAAAGAGAAAGTAATGGCGCAGCGCTCTATAGCGGGTTTGATTAATGGTGTGGGGGAGTTTTTAAAAGTTTAAGCTTAAATAAATTGTTAAAGCTCATGTAACATAGTGTAAAGATGTGGTAATCTCAAATTATTATTTTAATTTGAGACTTCCATTCCATTATTCTAAGTAATAATTCCATTATTCTAAGTAATAATGATCATGATGTCCTTCTGGTCAATCTTGATCACGGTGATATCTTCTGGTTTTTGCCAGATGACATAAACTGCGTATAATATTTCATAATGCCGTAAACATTGGCGCAAATACAGAGGCATTTCCTAGTCTTCCCCTTCCCTATTCTGATGTAATATATCTGCAATAAAATCCAAAATACGTTCAGATGCTGTGTCAGGGACACGAGTCATACATACAACACAAACAGACACAAAAACCAACAATTTTTAATACGAAAATATTGATCTTTCTCTCTCTCCTCGGCTGAGTATCGTAGGACCACGCAGCAACCAGGTACTCTTATCATTACACCACGCGGTCTTCAAATGTAAACACCTACATACATCTTCATCAAAGATTAAAATCTCTGATTTACTGGAAATCTGGTCTCCGATTCCCTGCGATCAACGCACGAAACAGTAGCTTTAGGCTGGAATTTCAGTTAGCGTGAGCGTAGTTTTACCGCTATAAAACTACTCCAACTAGGATAAAAAAAGTGATAATCCATTCATTCATATAGACAAAGACAAAAATACAGACAGTTTTTTCAGATTGAATTGTGCCAAAATCTATATATATATATATTTTATTAGTAACTCAAGAATAATTTGCCAGCACTGTTTATACTGATTAGGCTAAAAGATGTTAAAGGTTTTATATTTTTATAACATTAGAAAATAATATACAAGTGCATAGTGCACGAAACGTTTCTCAGTTTCATGACGCCCACATTAACTTCAATCAATAAAATAAGATTCGTTGTCTGTCGTGAGAACAAAGATAAAATGCCTCGTCACCAGTTCTAAGATCTCCGATTTTATCCACACTTCAAACGAAACTCAGCCTAGCTAAGATCTCTGCTTCATGGTTATATTCTGAGTCTGTTATCTGTGTATCATAAACTTTCCCCAGGTTACAAAAAATACGTGGTAGTGCCATGCTGTATCTAAACAAGTTAAACGACAAATACGATATAACCAATTCGTGTTGTAGATAGTTTATAGTAGTGATGGACTTCTAACACGTATATTTTTTATTCTTTAGTTATATAACAATGTACGAAATAATGTGTGATTTAAAGGTTTTATATAAGTTTAATCAGATACTTTCATTAGATAAATATCAGTCCGCAATATTGTAACCACGTGTATACATTTACTATTTACGTAGATGTTGTATTTGCATAGAGTACACGTACACAAAATCATCAAATTCAAATCTCAATTATTCATGCAACGAATCATACTTGCTGTTCCTTGGTGTATATGAATTTTGATGTTGAAGTCAACATCGCGCTGAGACGAGGTTAATATGTTCAATGGCTGGAATATTTTTACATTATTGTTTTGAAAAAGCGAAAATATCAGCAAATTTACCGCTCTTGTGTAATCGACTTACTAGGAAAGAAATCTTATTACTGGTGACGAAGCATTCTATCTCAGTAAATCAACGCAGAAATCACTTTTCATAAGGTAAATTGTATGGTTAATCAACACTTTCATTTCGTATTTTAATGTTTAGCTCATTGTATCTACCGACACCTACATAGTGTGCGTTCCTTTTTCATTAGAATGCATTAAATTGGCGATAGTCTTGTAGTTTTTGGTTTTGACACCAATCGAAGTCGATTTACAATAGAATATATATCAATGTCAATCTACGATAAAAAAAACTGCACAAATATAGTTTGTTCTAGTATTATAATACAAATATATATATATATATATATATATATATATATTATATGATATTCGTACTGTAATCTTTTTAGAGTTCAACAATTTAACTTATATCCAACACACATTTCTGGTGACTGGTCTATCAGTTTTTGCAATACAATATTTTTATTTCCTGCAGTTATCTCAGACTTCAGAGTACTAGTTTACGACCAAACGGTTTGAAACGGTTGAGTTTGAAATTTGTGGGAAATAAACGAAAAGACAGTTTACATGTTTTTGAATTCTTATAAACAAAAAGTTATCCTAATATTTGTGACACATAATGGTCAACAGGACGACCATTACGTGTCACAAATATTAGGATAACTAAAATAAGTACTTAACTTCTTTTCATCTAGAATGTTATTTATTATTATCATTATATTATTGAAAATACATTTTATAAAGGAAAATATAAATTTACAAGTTTGTCTGTTCTGTTGTGTGCCTGTCCTGCCTTTTGCTTTGCTTGAATTAGATTTATTTTAACCAGATTATGTTGCATTAAATGCACTAGTCATGTAAATCTCTGTATTATTCTCATGATTTAAGTAAAAAAAAAATATTGTGTTGACTTTGCCGTCGACACTGCGGGATGTTGAGCGTGACAGCGTCTGCAATAAATGGAAATCGTATTTCCATGTTTATTTTTGTAAAATGCAAAGTACGTTACTTCCACGAAATCGAGTTCATAAACATATTTTAATAGAAATGAGAATATATGGGATTCATCATATTTCTTTGAATACTAAACTATTACTACTGATTATCGAATTTGACCGTATATGTACTAATATTCTATTCACAGTAATTTTTATATTTAATATCCAGTATGGGAAATTAATTTTTAACGTTTTAAGTATATAGTACTCCGGACAATGCCGATGATAAACAAAGTAATTTACGTACAACCAAAATTTTAAACATGGCGACGGTTAATGGCACATATGATAAAGTGTCTGGTATTGTTATCACTAATCATATTAAGAAGCTTTTAAGCTGTTATTCTTAAGAATTCAATTTACAATGTCGAATATTCGAACCCTACTGGCTTGCATCATTGAGTTTCTATTATTTCCTTTTTAAGATACTGACTAACAACAAATCATTGGCTAAATTTAGTGTCCGAGTGGAATGGGAATTTTCCTGTCAATTTTCATCGCATTTTCTATCTCTTTCTACCCCAGTTAGGTTAAAAGATATGAGAGCTTATACGCGTTTCTATATTTTTTGTATTCTATCCATTACTTTTATAGGCTGATTATCATGTAAGTAAAGGTTGAAAAAAGCTCATAGTTTACTTCACAAAATGGTCATTGTTGTCAATAGACACGTAAAAAAATCAAGGTATTGTGAACCCAGATTGATTATCAATACAATCTGGGTTTTTCAAATATTCCCTTTAGATTTAGGATTCTAAATTAATTATTATACATACATGAGTGGTTCATATATGTATAATAATCAATATATGAATAATATTCATGTAGAATCCTATTTACTATCACATTTTAGTAATTTCACGCCATCGCCGTGGAAATAGGTCAAGAGGAAAATATTAAAGGCAAAGGGTTAATGTATTCCAGGCCTTCCAAGTGAAATCTCAGACCACTTAGTCTAAATAGATCGTCAAGTGATTAATGAGAGTGTGTAAATAAAAAATGAGCATCGAGGCTAGCCTTTTTGTTGTACTCGACCTATTTCTTGACGTTGAAAAGCGTCATAGTATAATCTGTAAAGTTTCAATTTCACTTACTCTTATCTAGATTATTTTAGTGCAAATAAGGCGACATCAGATTAAAAAAAAAACAAATGACTATGTTCAATTTATTTACTTTATGTCGGTATAGAGCTATTTGAAAGACCATTAATTAAAATTGAAGAGTTCATTGACAGGATCGTCCGGATGCGGGCTGAGCGGACATTCTGCAATCCACAAAGGTTTGATCGTTTGACGGATCACTAGATAAAATGTTCAAGAGAATAACGCTATCACGGGCAGAAAATAGTATATTATATCAATATTAACATTATTAATTATCAACTCTGAACTTTTCTTTTCACTTTATCGCTTCCCCAAAAATGATAATTTTTAATATAATTCCAATGTAATTCATCATTTAATAAAACTAATATTCGTGTACGTTATTGAAAATATTTTTGTTAAGTAACATTTCGGCGTATGAGTGTAATGATCGGGTAAAGAGGCATTCTATCTCAGTTCTCTGGTTGACAACGCAAGTGCATCTTGAATCTTTGTGGAGAATAAATGCCACGAGCCGCAGTTATTAGATGAACTGTGTACTTGTTTGTTATTCCTAATATTACAGAAAATATTAACTCTATCTCTATAATTTCTATTTGTTTATTTATTGTATAATGTTTGTTATTAGTCTATGAAGTTTAGGTGAACTGGGAAGTTATCAAAATTATCATGGCACGCAGGTAGGTCAACGCTTATAGAAAACTCTACTCTTACTCTCTGTTTTTTAATTTTATATTTATTTATAAATAAAAATATATATTTTTTTTAATTGTATATTTAATACTATAAATATGTTTCGAAAATGTATTAAATAATTCTTCGCGAGACAATGCGTAATATTGTAAAACCGTGAAAATCTGAATCAAATCCAGGTCTATCTAGGGCTTTACATCTTTGTCCTAAAGAGCAAGTGCACATCTGGTGGGCGTGCATCGACCTCAGTACCGGTTTCCTTATTAAGCCACGCTCCAGTCTCCTCGTGTCTTTGCCTCATAACTCGTGATAACAACAGGACACGCAATATAGGTGCACTTTAACTCAATTATTTATGTTATTCTATTTAGAGCTTAAAATACTTATTTTGAAAAGGCTTAATATAAATATTGGTACTTATTACGATACTAAAGCGAGCATGATAGCTTTTTATGATTTTTATAAAGCTATCATGTTTTTACTGGGATATACAGAGATTGCAAGATAGTAAGCAGCAAGATAGAGATAGTAATCGTGCATTTCACTTTTTATTTTATTCAGTATGTAGAGTTCTGAAACATTTGATTACCTGATAAACATACTCAATGGACAACAGATAAATATAAAACTTGATGGAAAATCAATCCACAGCCACTATAGTACCATGTTCTTAATAAAAGATTATCAAACCTTCCGATTAGATTCACTTAAATTTATATGTGAACTTAAGAATTCCTATGTATAGTAATGATAAATCATTTTAGAATGGTTTATCTCTTTATATGTTTAAATATTATTAACAAGCCTATATCAAAAACGATATAACGTAAGGTAATATAACGTTGAAGGTACAAGTATAAGTGTTATAAAGCAATTTAAAAATGCGTTGTCGCTAAAAGATCTGCCCACTGCAGTGAATTCGTTACGAATACAGACGAGACAGTTGAGATTTACGTAACATGACAGATACATTTCTTGCTATATATGAATAATAAGATACGTACCCCACTGCTTACGAAATACTTTTGGTTTAGCGATCTTCACACTGCATGATCTTATTGGAAGTAATAAAATAAATTATATATACGTAATACGTTCAACATGTAATAGGTTGTAAAGAGAATGAAAGTAAAAGGTGTATTTATCTTTTTATTAAATAATTTATTAATTACATTTTACTTTTTCATTTTATTATTTTTCAATGATCCCATTTTTTATTTAATACTCATTCGGATGCGGATTTCCGTATTCCGAATTCCCATGTTCCTTCCCGAAAGAAGATCCTACCATCATAGATCGTCACAGACTGGTTGTTGAATCAATCATAAGATCAATCTTTCAATCGTCAATTTTTTGGATCTATATTAGCCCTGTGGCAAATCTTATGACTATCAGTTTAGATGTTAAAGTGAAACAGATCAAAATATACACTAAACTAAAACTAATAACTACTTTTTATTGAAAAAATAATATTATAGACAACAACATCAAATATGCGCATCAAGTTAAAAAGCAAGGCCATTGGTATAAAGAGTAAAGCGAAAGGAAGGTCACCAATGTCGCATTTGATTGACCACAATTCGTGTTACATGCGTAGTTGCATGCTGGTCTCTTTGCACCGAATATCTATTAGTTTTTGGACATACAATTTATATGTATTATAAATCATAAAATATTAACCATCGACTTGCTATGTCATAAGTATAAAAAGAAACCAGCCAACTGGAAATGTTTCTGTATGGATATATTCATTTGCATTCTCATCATTTCTCCAGCTATGACGTTGTTATATATATTATAAATACAATAGCTATGTTTAGTCGACAGAAATCTACAAATTCAATTAGCACAAGTTTTTCTGTCACGATCAGACCTTACTACAACAAAGCACATTGAAACTACAAAAATAAAGATACTTATTCACGATAAGAGGTCAGCTAAGCGATAAAATTAGAATTCTGTTATTTCCTCGTTCCTAAACTTGCCTTGAGCGATGCTAAACCGTTGATTTAGTCAGTAAGTGCCATAACAAGGTTGGTATTTAAAAAAAACGCCATGGTTCTTGCACCTTAAATACCAGGTAGTCTCGGAATATTATCCCACGATAAATAGGTTTCGAGGTCAGAAAGGTTCTAAAGAAAATTATGTTCAACGAACTAAATCGAATTCTTCTGTTCTGCGGTGTCATTAATAACTTAACATTTTTTTAATCACGTTCCTATATTATCTATATATGATATTTATGAAGAAGCATAAGTTAAAATAAACTAGTAATAGTTTTTAAATACCTGCATATATAAAAAGTTATTAAAGTAAATGTTAATCAAAACTAAATTCAAATATAAACAATGGCTATTATTTATTAATTGCAATATTAAAGATAATCTTTTATGAATATTACAATGGTATATGGTATTTTCTTGATCTTATCTTTTGCGTTAGAGTTTCCAACGGAATATGAAATAAAGCAAAATATGGGTCACAAAGTAAAACAGGACGATATAAACTAATTAAACTTGCCACCGACTGCATCTCTGCTTCAATAGCGAATTTCCTGTTGAGTTAATGCATTGTTAGATGGTTCGTTCGAAGTGAAGACCATTTCTAAAGCAGGTAAAGTCTTCTTAAGTAGAGATACATAGGTGTGTGTAATATATCAAGCTGACAATTTCTGTACAATGCCGTTGAGTTATGGTAATTTAATTACTCAGGTACCATGTTCTTGCAAAGATGTGTCTACCTGAGCACTACACTATATGCAATGTTGATAAATGTAATAAGAAAAAAAAGGATTTTGATAAATAAATTATCGCATAATAACTTGAAAAGCTCCGCATTTTATGAATTGTGCTGTATGTAGTCAAAACTTCATTTAAATAAAAATTATAAATAAATTCTTATACATAATGTTATTTTACGTGCAATATTTGTTATGGTGTAAAAATTAAAAATTTCTCACATCAATTAGTTATAGTATTAACAAAAGATGTCTTAACATGTAAATGAAATTTACTTTCAAATAAAGAAATCTATTCTAAAATTAATTATTTCTTAGGATTGAAAAGAAATTAAAGATATCGAAATTGTAGCGATTAGGCGAAGAATCCAATGATAATCGAAACTTTCTTTTCCCAGACTTATACGAATAAAATAAAAGAACGTATAGCGTAGTGAAATGTACATACAAGGTTCTGTATTATATAAACATTTCACTATTTCTATAAAACACCATACTCTGACTCACTCCTTTGTTATCGCTTCGGAAACCAGTTTAACTTAAAAAAAAATGATGCACAAAGCTGACCTGCGATCGCGCATAACAACAAACGAAGATGCGTTAGTGTGCGTGCGAACTGCGATCAGACGACGATCGTTTGACTTCAGAGTCTACGTGAGATTGTCTTTGTACGCGTGAAGCGAGTCGTAACTTGTTCGATGTGCTTGAATGAAGAGTGGCACAGGAGGTAAGCTACTTTCTATCGTTCGACTCGGCAGTGTCATTGTGTTGTTATTACCGAATTTTGCGGTACGAGTATTGTGTTATTACATTAGTATTTTGTTAGTTTCTCATTTTACATAGAAATAAATCAAATATATATATTTATCAAGTAAAACATGATATGACTTCATAAGTTCAATTATTGAAAACACAAATAAGGATTTAAACGTTTTTTAACAAAAACCGGTAACACTTGTATGCACATTCCTCTTTTTTTACAGAGTTTTACAAATTTAACAGTATATGTGCCAAGGGTAGCGGTCGTTTTATGTGTGTATCTAATATATCACGGTAAGTGGGAATAAAGATTTTCATACACATTTCATATAAAATATGTATACCAAATACCAAAGGACGGTGAGTGAATTCAACTATTGTTATTTTATATTTAAGAACTAATTAATTTTGAAATATGAATATTATTTTTCTCTTTCCAGAGTAAATATAATGAAAGTAGCTCCTGCTATCCATTTATTTATAAACGAGACGGTAACCACGCATAAACTTATTTCCTTGTTGGATATTTGGTTCCAATGCATCGTAACGAGATTTGTTAGCACAACCTGGAAAAATGGCGGCATAATAGAACGACCTCGACGCAGGGAGATTTTGTAGGGACAATTGACAAAATATTATATTGCTATATGATTTGATAGACATAAAAAAATTCAATATTCTAACAGACCTACTTTTAGTCAAACGGTAATTATTCTAATCACAATTTTCTGCCATGGCTTTTTGAGGTGATTTTTATTTTTTCAGATTTTGGATAATTCCTTTTAATCGATTGCTATAAATATTATTTTATATATTGCAATGAAAACCCGGGTGAAAGTGAAATAGAAGACTTGTTTACGCCGCGGGCCATGTGCGAACGTCAGAAATTATATGTGTTTTCGAAGTCAGGGACTCCGAAAGGTGTAGACTACTTGGTGTGCTCAGTAGAAAGGGACAGAATTTCGTTTTACTTTACAAAAAAAATCTTTACAAGGCGCAACTTCGACCACCCATGGAAAACTGTTCTCATATCTGAGCAGGGCCACGCCAGTACAGCTGGTCGTACAAATGGAAGGTCCATTGAGTGCATTTAACAAAGAGCTCAAATCATTTATTCTTTCCGATTTTTATTGTTACATAAACTGGCTTTGGGAAGAGATGTTGCATCTTATTGCATTTATTACCCTATTTACCAAGCAAATTGCTCGTATTAATTTTAGACACGGAGCTTAAACATTGTACATTGCGACAGAGTTACAATGTTACATATTCACCATCTAGGTGTTGAGCATTGATTGATCATTGAGCGCTTTAAAATTGGTTGTCATCAGTGGTATTTTCGAACCTACGACTTAGGGACCTTTCAAAAAAGAGTCTCTAAGAGAACTGCTTTGGCGTTGCGGACATCCAGATATGGTAGTAATTACCTGCTACAGTAATGAGCAGCTTGCTCTCATGCCAGCTTTCCTATACAAAAAAAAAGAAAATCAGAGTATCAGAATCATCTTAAATTAATGAGCGGAAAGATATCTATAGAGAATAATTGTAGACAAAGGAAGCAATTTTTGTACAATAACTTAACATTACTTTAACTACAGATATGGTTATAGCTTTCTTATCTGGATGGAAAGCTTGTCCTAAATACACGTTGCTTAAAACGTTGTCTATACTACATGGAACGGAGGGTGGCGCGGCCTATTGGGGTACTGACACAAAAAGGACTGTCCACGCCATTAGGCCCTATTGATAGGAAATTTTGTGAGATGAAAAATATACAGGGGGTTCTCTAAAAGCTTACCAAAGTATAGCTTGTGTCCATTTCAACACAAAGGAAGTAGCGTCGAATTGATCACAATTTTGTGTCGCAGTTGCTTGTTTTGTTTGTTGCATTCTATATAAAATTTCATTGCAAAGAGGAAACGTAAACAACTTGGTATTAAATAGAATTGACTACCTTCGAGTTATTGACATAAATATGACTAAACTTATTAAGTACAATAAATACAGTATTGTACTAATATTTCTATATATTATTAATGTTTCGTTTTTAAAAGCTTAAGGTCCATATGTCTGTTAAATTCAGCAATATAATTAGATTTAATTTTTGTTTAACAAAACATGTATGAATATTGAGTTAAAATATGTATATATGTGTATACATTTAATATAAACAAAAAAAAAGAATAAACCCGACCCCTCAACATATCAACGTTTAATATGAACTTCTAGAAATTTCTAATCATAGCATATTGAAAGCAAATGTGTTATTCAAAATAAAACAGAACCATAGATTATAGATCTACAATAACTTCTCATAGTTTTTGGGTATGCTGTACTTGTTATTAAAATAGAGTTATTTTTTTGATTTAAATACAGATACCGAGGCATTCCATCTCATAGATATAGACGTTTATAGTCCACGGTTATTTACTAACAGGTGAACTTTGTGCTCGTATATAATTTTTTGTTTCATTAAAAGCTACGCATCAAATTATCTATTTTAAAATTATTTACTATGTACAGAATAAACAATTGTGTAATGTGTACTCTCCCAAAATGTACTATTTATGTATAGTATAAAACACCGCAAGGCAAATATCATGTCTACTAGTAATATTGTTATTGCTTAAAACTGTTTTGTCAATCTCACTACATAAAACGAGACTATATTTAATTAAACAGTATTAAAAATCTGTCACATCAATTTAAGAGCAATGCAAAAACACATTTATCAATTATTGTAAAAACATTAATATCAGTGAAACAACTTTAGACACGCACCATATAGGCATTGTATACCGATAACATCCCCGTATGGTGAAAACCAACTTAAAAAAAAGATATTTTAGACGTAGATTTTGAACTTTATTAACATTTTTCTACCATCTTTCGAAAATTAACTAGAAAAGTATTAAAATAATATGTTTTATGGAAAGTGTATATGTTCCAATTTCGAAAACATTAAATTTAGTTTAAATGCCAAATATTTACTGATTAGCCTCCATGTCGAGAGGCGACAGAACTTCAATTAAAACGGACTTAATAATTGAATTCTAAACTTGAATACACTCGACCTCGTTTGGTAGCCACAAAAGTTAATTAATTTTGAACATTCCCTCGTTGCACGGGTAGAGTGGCGTATAGTCAACGCCAAATCAGAGCCAGGATATATTTTTTGAATCGAGAATTAGGTTTGAGCTATTCTTGTATTAAGCCATAGACATAACTTTATATTAGAATGAGCAATGACAGGTGACGGGGTCATGATAGCTTGTAGAGCCGATGGTCCAATTGCGCGCGAGCTGTCGAAGCGGACATATAAGACACTAAGGCCCTACGAGTATATCGTTATCGTAACTATTTTAAAGATTACCTTACTAAATATAATCCACCTAACCTATAAAATATAGGACCCCATGCCTTAACAGAATACTAACGTAAAATAGCAGCATAATGTTGCTGTTTCGTCTGGTAAATGCAGGGATCCGGAAACCTTTGTTACTGGTGACGAGGCATTCTATCTCAGTCCTCAAGGGTGACAACGCATCTGCATTATGATTCCTTGTCAAAGATAAACGTAGATGTCATGAGCCGCAGGAATCACTTACCATCAGGTGAACCTTATTCTAATAGTGAAATTGGTCGCGGAGAATAAACATTTTTTTTACAGTGGTACGGCAGCTTGTTTCTAGTTGCAGAATGAATAGATCAGCTCGATCGGAGTAGGACCAAGCCCTCACAGAATACCAGCGTAAAATAGCAACATAATGCTGCTGTGTTTCGTCTGGTGAGTGTAGGGATCCGGTGACATTTGAACGAAGATATTTAATGAAGATGGTTTAGAATTGTGATTCTTGATGATTATAACCTATTCCCATCAGTGAACTAATAATCTAATTGATGATGTGGTTAAGACGATTATCAAGACATAACAATATACAAATTGTATATATCTAACTGTAGAGTTTCTCTTTCTTTCTTGTGGTATTATTACGAATCGATTTCTTATCTTACTACATATATATAGTATGTATACTATCATGGCTATTTTATTATTGCTAACTTTTAATGTGCTTAATATGAGAGATGATGAACTTGTTTTACGCAGTTCACTGCAACATATCATATTACATCCGACCTAGATAAATAATCCAATTCTCTTACATAGAATTTCAAAAGAAGCCCAAAAGTGCAGCAGAAGCATTTGTCTTGTTACATAAGAAGAGATAAGACTTTACTTGCATATTATCGTCCCGTCTCGTTTCTGAGCCACATTTATATGATGTTTTCGATGATCGCTAGCGAAAAATATAAGCGACTGCTTGACGAAATCAACCACTGGAGTAAGCCAGTACAGGAGAATATAACGCATAAACCACACACATACAATGAGGCAGATTATATAGAGAACAAGGGAGTGTCATCAGCCCATGTGTCTTGCATTTATTGACTATGTGAAAGCTTTGATTCCGTCGAAACCAGCCCTGGTTTTGGACCCATTTCTGATATGCAAATACAACTTCCCGTTCAAAATGCATTGGATGTAGCTTAAATGATACGTCATCAACTCCTTAAATGTTCATGACATCATGGAAGAATCGCTGAATAGCCTAGATGAATCCTTATTTAATATCCAGTAGTAGACTGCCGTAGGATGTTTATGATGATCATAAAGAAATGATCGAAGTGCAGATGATGTATTATGGATGTCTTCCTCAAGGAATGGTCGGACGAGGCATTCAATCTTAGTTCTCGACCACTAAGGTAGAATACCCCATTATCAGTAATAAAGTCTGTAGTATTATTACATGTACTATATAGTATCTATAAATACCGAGTATTTAAAGATTTATTTTCTATGACATGATACCGCATTACTTATTCTCTGGCTTTAAATTCCAATCAATTTAATGTCCTATATCGATTCAACAAAATAATTACTGTTTACAGTTACACACGAAAATCGATGAGGCGCGAACCCTGGGAAAATCGGAAATAGAACTAATGTTTGCGTGCATTGTTAAAATAATAATCGTTAGGAAACAATAGTGGCAATTCGGAATCCCCAGGCACCGCATTCAGATAACCGGGGTGGCAACCCCTCGATTAATACGGACATAATTCATCGAACTCGGACTCATGAATCACAATGCGTCTATACCAGTGTTATATTGTTTGAATAGTAATAAAGAAAACCGCGGAATACTGTATTTTGCTTTTTCTCACAAAAAATCTTACATATAATAAAATCGTAAACAAACTTTTCGTCTGTTTGTCTGTGTGTGTGTTTGCTAATGTCCACAATAGTACAGATATTTTGGTTGAAGTAGGCAGTGATGTTTGTTTAGATTTGTCCAAAAATAATAAAGATATTTCAATTTTAAAGTGCCTCTCATTTGTACTTCACGTGCTTAGTTGATAGAAAAAGCGCTGCTCTTATGAAAACGTGGGCATAATTAGTATATCACATAAATCGTACAGATAATCTATTATGAATTTAAAACATGCAATTTAACGCATAATGTGATTATTTGTGGTTTTTAAGAATATGACGGTACATCAGCTAATTTTCAATTATGGCAACTAATGAATTAAAAGAACCCACGCACTCTTTGTACGCGTTAAAATGGATAATGCAAAAGAATATGAAAGGGACACAGAAGCTACAAATATAAAAACAAACGAAATAACATATCAACGAAAACAATATAGATAGTCGATTTCGACTAATCGACAAGAACAGATTTTTCTTATACCTAGATGACATCAACTAGCATGATAACGAATGGTTAGGGACAAACCTCAGCCGAGCGTATGCAAGCCCTAACCACCATTCTTATGAATCAGCCAAAGTGGATAGGAGGGACATATGGTAGACACCAGTATGTAAACATGCAATTTCTTATTTGCGCGTAGGTGGAATTTTACTCCCAGCTAACCTATTACCAGTCCACTACTAAACATAGGCCTCTCCCACAAAAAGGTCACAAAGCAGCAATCTGAGCCATAAAAGCTTAAAGTGGTAGAGCTACACTGCAGATTGATTCTAGCTGCAGAATGAATGGGTCAGCTCAACCAGGGTAGGACCACGTTCTAACAGAATAGCAGCATAAAATAGCACTGCCTGGAACCTGGAATCCGGAACCCTGCACTCATCGTCTGGTGAGTGCAGGGTTCCGGAGACCTTTATTACTGGAGACGAGGCATTCCATCTCAGTCGTTAAGGGTGACAACGCATTTGCATAATGATTAGTTGTCAAGGATGAGTTTAGTTGTTATGGGCAGCAGGAATCACTTAACGATAGGTGAACTATGTACTCGTTTTTTACTCTTAATGTAAAAATAAAGAAAAAATCAACTTCTCGGAGCCTTACATAGGTCACTCAATCTAGTGGTCGTCCAACATGCGATGACATATTCAAGGTTGCTATTAAAGAACCATTTTCCTCCATCAGTTATCAGTTTAACGATTTATATGGGCGATCGTAACTTCAGCTTACTAATCGCTCTTGTTAATTATACTCAGTATATTTTAATTAGATATTTTTAGGGTTATTAATTAGATAGATTTAAAATTTTGGTTAAAAATCAAATAATCAAATATTCTTATTACTGTCTGTCAAAATATTTGTCTGACAAATATGATGTGATGTATGCACTGTCGTCGGCGTATAACGCCAGTACAACGTCATTTTCCCTCGCTTCGACGTATACACTGCGTACAGGAGTGGCCATAAAATACACCCCTGGAGGGACGCCGGATTCTGACGCTCGATGGAGTCGAAGAAGCTACAACGCATCTAACCGTATGAACGTTGGAAGCGTCTAGGTTGGTTCTAATAAATTAAACAAGCAGAGGACCCTCGTTTCATACTCTGTCGAAAGCCTTCTCCATTTCTAAGGCTCCCAGACAGATGCAACCGAGATTAACATCGGGCGCAAGATAGTTTAGAGTGCGAGTCTGCTGTGCAGTCATGGAATGTCGACTGAGTGCGCCAAACTGCTCCTGCCTTAAGGCGTAGCAGGGCCCAATCCCTCACCGCATTCGCCTTTTACACAATTTTGATACATATGGCATTAACGTGAATTGTCTATAACTTCCTGTCTGTCCATCGCGTTTCTGGTTCCCAAAAATTTCCCGCACCTCAGCACGGAAGACAAAATATAACATGCCATGAGGAAAAAGAGAGCAGGGGAGACGTATGTACGGTCCCCCTTGGCCTCTTAACGGTCGTCATCGTTCGTAGCTTCTTCTCTTCCGGGGGGTAGTAACCGACTGCATTGTGGAGCAAACAAATGTCGCTTAGCCTCCGGCTGTCCCAGTCTTCCGCCATCTTGCACGTCCCTCCGACATTCGCTTAATGCGGCCCCTTTGTGAACTTTCGTCACACATTCCCCCACCGAGCGAAACGTCCTTGCTAACCGTAGATTGGATGCAGTATTAGCTGATCCTGTTCTCAAAAGAAAAGGGTCAGAAAAAGGGGCATACCCCAACTGGTGGGTGTTCAATAGGTTCTAGTGGCCGTCCGAGACCTTGACAATTTTCCGGAATTAATACCTCGGCGGCAGAGGGGAGTTTTCTATCATCACACAGCTGACTGCTTTTTAATTACTTGCACTCGCACCAATCACACCGCATGAGACCCTCGCCGGCACCAGTGACTCCTTTTGTTATGTGGATATCACTTACCATCAAGTGATTTGCTTGCTTGTTTGCCATCTATTCTATAAAAAATAACAAAATTGGATAACTCAAGTCTCTCATATATTAAAAAAAAATACTCATGTGCAAACAAAACAGGTATAAAGAAAAAAAAATACTCTCAATAATTTCATTTTATTATCTGTTGCTTATTTTTACATTTTGTTACAATTTTGAACCTTTTTCTGAAAGTGTACTTAGAAAAAAGCTATAAACGATTTTTAATCGTCGAGTAAAGTATTACATATTGAAAAGAACATTGGTATGATGATTTGTATGTTACAGAAGACCAATCAATCCAGTCTAGTCAATAAACCGTTCCTCTCTAAGCACCACAATTCTCGTATCGCTGAGTGATAGACGATTCATTGCGACATTGCAGTATTGTTAATTAGTAAACAAAGACTCGCAATATCAGTGGTACCTATTATCCCAAGACGCGGTATTTCTATCAATGATTACGGCAGCTTCATTTCCTATTCAGGCATTTTGCTTTACATGCTATACAATACTTGAGCTACTGTTCCATTATAAAAGCAACCGTTAATGTTTGTAAGAATAGCGAAAAGGGCCGTTCCAGTGCTCAGCGTTCCTTTTAGATGTAAAACCTTGCTCGTTGGCCGCCTATTCTATAAAAAAAAAACTAGTTTTTAGCAATTTGCAAGGAAGGTTCCATGCAAATAAAACCCTTATATTTAACAATTGCTGCTAAAAGTTAACTTTTATGTAAGAATTTAGTTTAGGCTTTGTATTAATGAGAGTAATTTAAGTTTTTAACCGACTTCAAATCAAAGGAGGAAAGGGACGCAAAGGTTCTATATGTCGACGAGCGTCGACGATGAAAGATCGTCGGCGTATCCGTGAACGCCTTAACTAATTTGTATAGTTTAAATTGTAGATCTAAGCTACATATATATATCCCGATAACATATCCCGATATTATGTTATAATAAAATCGGAAAAAAAAATAATACGATTGACATCGATTTTCTATATAACGTATATTCACGTGTCTGCTCGTCCTGATCACCTAGGTTTTTATAGGAATTTAACAATAGTTTAAAATTTAACCACTGAAACTATATACCTATACTTCCTAATGTACCTAAATTAAATTATGTCTGTGTAAAGAATATTAACTAGTGTGAACTTAAATCAATAAATAGTCTATCTTATTTATAGATTATTAGTTATAATAATTAATAAAAAAATAAAAACAAACAGATGTTCGAATGATCACCAGCGCCACAGCAAATTCAGAACTGGTTTTCTCTGTGCACAAAAATAAAGGCGACTGTTTAAATTATTACGAGTGACAGTAGTCTCACAGGTTGAATATGGTATGCGCGTGCACATGAGCAACACGAGATCACTGACAATCAATTACAATCTGAGAAGCTCTAGATTAACTATTCAACTAGCACTTGTCAACTCTAAATCTCCCTTTAATCCCTATTTTACCAGTATGAATATAATTATTTAGACCTACCGCCTCAGGAACGTTTTCCTTTATACATGGTACTGCAGATATATACAAATTCCTTAACTATGTAGCTTTTATGTCTGTGATTATTATTTTTTTATCTTACTCAAAGAATGAAACGGGTCAATCGTCAGTAAGTGAAAGTAAAAAGAATTTAAAAGATCAAAGAATAGTAACAAAATCAGCTAATGAGTGATTGAATACGGGAAGAGATATTATAAAACATCCGTAGTTTCGCTTTGATGAAGTTCGATATTGTATAATGATATCTTTAGAATGCATTCAAATTTATTGAAGTCAACTAACATACGTTCAAAACGTATTCGCAAGACATCGATTTTATCTTTAGAGAAGATTTCTTTTATAAATGTTTTTAAATTTCCCTATTAGTATGTATGAGTTGAATGATAAGATGTTAGAACTATTAAAATAAATTAATGTAACCTACATTAAGTACATTTAAAGTTTTTTAGGTTACATTATATATTATAAAAGAAATAAAATTATTATAAAAGCAAAACTATAAAAGTTCAACGCTTTCTACAAGCGAAACCTTTAAAAGAAAAAAGATTAAGACAATTATTTTGAAGAACTAAACAGTTTTTTAAGGATATTTATTTGTTAAAGTAGCTTTACTGTGGATAATATATGTTGAGCGTCTAAAGCTTTAAGTTCACTAGATAAATATGAACCATATATGTACATATATCTCTGAGACAGTAGTTGTTAAATAACAAAAAATAACCTTTTTAATGCAAAGAAGATAATAATGTACATAGAATTAAGTATCATGCGTTCTTTCCTTGCAGGTTAAGCTGTATCACGTCCTTTTGGAAAAAGTTTTTAAGACCAAGAAAAACAGGCTATATCCAAAATACGCTATACGTTCTTGACTAACTATAGTATATCATAGATAAGAAATAGTAGCAATTGTGACGGACAAATTAAACTGTCCCAGGCTGGCACGATGTTGATATGCAATTATTATACAATATGAAATATAACATTATATGTTGAATTGCTTTGGAAATATAAAGAAATGTAGGACTAATACAATTCAAATCAAACAAGGTCACATATAGGTGATCTCTTTTTATCATAAGTACACAGTGGCTCAGTTTATACTCGGCACATATTATTTCGTCACGGAAATAAATATGCACAACATTGGCCTGTGGCCGAGTTCACGCGAGGTGCAATATGTATAAAACAAAACTATTATTAATATTGGAACAAAGCAATTGAAACGTTATAACAAGTGTGTTAAGGGTAAATAAATGCGCATTTAAACATGCTAAATTCAATCCAAAGTGCACGCGTTGTTCAAGCGAGGTCACTAAACGAAATATCAAGCAACAAGATCATTTCTACGTCAAGCGAAAACAATCATAAAACTCTGCTTATTATGATACAATTTCAATCAAATATCGCTGTAATTAAAACAATGCGCATGATTTAAAACCAAAAAGTACGTTTACGGATATAAGAAACCTGCTCAATAATATTCATCGGTGATAATGAAATCATAATGAAATTATATTCTTTCTTTATATTTCTGTAATAGTTGGAAACAAACGGTTATATGGGTAATTTGTGTAAGCACAGAGTTCACGCTTTAATAATAACGTACGATTTCGTTTGTTGCGTATTCGGAGCATGCGAGTAATGATCATTTACATAATGACCTTAGCGAATGGAGACAAAAAATGTATTATTATCATTCACAAAAACTTTCCTCTACATTAACGTCACTTACTTTCAAAGTTGAATTAACAAGTTCTTTGTTACCTTCACAATAGACTCCGTTTATAATTCATATCACATATCCGCAAGGTTAAAAAGGAACCTTAGATAACTAAAATGGAAAGTGTTTTATGCGCTCTTATATAATTCCTATTTGTTGACCATCAGAAATAAAATACGTAATGTAACTGTTTCGTGGTATTTACGTAATCGGGATTGTCTCATCTGTAATAAAATACTTACAAGTGTATAATGAAGTTATTCTTAAAAAATATTTTATAAAAACCATTACAAAGGCCAAAACAGTAACCGCAAACATAAATATCTATATTTTAATGGATACATTGATTAATGTTCTCTTTTTTTAATATACATATTAATGGTTTCATATCTAAATATATAATCTATTGGCTAAAAGCGTATTAGTTTTTGTTGTAATGAATACAAAATACATTAAGTTGCTTATTACTTTTATTTTATATTTTTATACCTAGTCCGGCCTAAGTTCTGTTACAAATGAAGATGCATTTTTTTTTAATGAGGTAATGTAATATTATTAAAATTTATACCTGCATATTTATTAGTCAGTCAGCAAAAAATAAAAAAATATTCTATTCGAAATGGCCACTTTTAGCTTTTATACAGGCCTTTAATCTGTTTGGCCACAAATCTATGGATTTCCGCACTGTTTCCAATGGAAATTTCACCACTACCTTGCTCCAAATATTTTTTAAGAGACTCAATGTCACTGTGTCGATTAGAGCAGGCAATGTCCTCTTAAACTGACCATAATTTGAAGTCTAAAGGTTTGAGGTCTGGTCTAGATGAGGGCCAGTCTTCAGCTCTTATATAGTCCGGAACGTTGGTTTCAAGCTTTCACTCCTTTTTTCCAAAAATGTAGTTTTTTGACTGATAAGACACGCCCCACCAAACCATCACTGATGCAGGATGATCACCACGTTGTACCTTTCCGACCAATTGAGCAGCTTCTTTAGAACTGTCAGCGTACACTTTATCATTTTGCTTATTGTAGTGTTCTTCAATCGTGAAAAATTTTTCATCGGTAAAGAGGATATTTCTGTGCCTTCCTGCGTATCGCAACAGAAGGCGTTTTGATCGATCCACTATCTTTAATTTTAAATATTGATTTAGGGCATGTCCTGTATATGGACGATAAGCTTCAAGTCTTGTTTTATAATACGCGACAGAGTCCTAGCGGGAATCTTCATTTCTCGCGATAAGATTTTTTGCTTCCTAATGGGGTTTCGACGAATTCTGGCTTTAACAGCATTAACCGCCTTTGTAGTCCTAACAGCACGCGGCCGCCCTGATTTTTTCTGGTTTTCAACAGAGGAAGTGTTGTTGTATCTGTTGATAGTACGATATACGAACATACCATACCATACGGCTGATACCAAGCTTTTGAAGTGTCTGGAATATGGCCGACGGCTCCATACTCACTTTGTGCAAGGCGATCAATGCAATCCTATTTTCTTTAACACCCCATACTATATTGTAATTTGATAATGAACACGAAAAAATATGTGCAATGGCACAAAATCTAAAGAAGTTATTAAAATAACATACGTGTTCAAAATTCAAAGTAATCAAAAAGTTGAAAAAAAGAAAGATTTTATGTAACAGTATTTATGGCCAGACAAGTAATAATAAGAGTCACACAAAGGAGCACACAGTTTACCGGTCATCACTTACGACAGCGGCCCATTACATCTATATCCTCAACAAAGATTGAATGCGTCCACGAGGAACGAGATAGAATGCCTCGATACCTGTAATTGTGTCCCTAGATCCCTACACTAACCATTTGAAACACAGCTGGGTTATGATGCTGTTTCACGCTAGTATTGGCATGGTCTTTCCACTCTTTCCTTCTCTTCGTCTTTAATTTTTTTTCTTATTGCTAAGTTGAGTGGTGACAGTTAACTGGCTAGGACCCCATTCGCCGTTAGGTTGTATGAAACTTTCTGATTCCTATTTCAAAAGCATTCGCTGGTGTTTGTCTCTTGAAAGGCCTCCCAAACATACATGCGTGTAACTTAGACGAATAAACATTATATATTGATATTGTTAACAAATCTAAAATTCAGGTCAATTTGGAAGAAAACAACGGGTGAAATAACCGTTTTCTTTCAATTTTACAATATGCTGTCAAACTTGAATCCCCGGTGCCGGCGTAAATAAAAGTATTTACACTTTTGATAGAGTAGTTTTTAAGAATTTAGAAATTATAGTAGAACCTTTATACCTTCTACAGGCTAGGTCATAGTTTAAAATCGAAAATATGTTTGATATTGTATATAGGTCTAACAAGCATTACATACGGGAATTTGCGTATAAAAGTCTTTTTGAATAAAATATTCATAAAGACTATTTTTCCCACTATATTTGAAATATTTCACACCAATTTAAATAAGAAAGGCAGTAAACAATACTTCTCATTTTATCTTTGAATTCAATCATTGTTGACAATGCGAGAACTCGCTTTACTTACTTTTGCAATTGTTACTACGTTTCGACACTCGACACTTTCACCGTACTGCGTCGCTTGACAATTCGAGTGCATCTACTGGACTCATCGCTGTTACAGACTAGGCTTATCGCAACTAGACACCTTGAATGCAAACGTTTTCTTACTCACATTTGGTTTAGAAATTGCTAATACATTACCTTTATATTTAAATTTCAACGCAGTCTTACAGATAATTGTGTTTCCTACAATTTTAATCTTTATTTTCTTCTTATATTTTTAATTTATTATTACTATCCTCGAATAATACGAGTTTTAACAAGTTTGTTTTCAAATTATCAATTTAACTTAAAAATTTTTTTTTGGGTTTATTGAATCAATAATTCAATAATACATGAGCCGTTTTATTAGTTTTAATAAAAAAATAATAAAATTTTATGCTTTGTCAATCAATTATTCAATGTCATTTATGTCTTAGATACACTTCTATTTTGTAATTAACTTTTCATATTGTAATACTAATATATATTGTATTACAATAATTTGTCTTACATTACAATACGATACAATAATATGCAATTAGCTGTCGCCATCGATGTTTCCGAACCGATACGACTAAGGGACATTAAAGAAAGAAGCCTTTCTTAAAGGCTGGCTTTGCATTTTCTATGAGCTGCTCGTTTGTCATCTTTTCTATAAAAAAAATGCGCAACAGATGTATATCTACTACGACTTTTGACCAACATAGTGGTAACAGAACGTTAAACTCGCGATACAAGCGTTGTAGGTTTGCATCCTACAATGACTTTCAGTCTTATAAAAACATTTGCTAATATTTGAACCCACTGTACGGGAATGAAAGATTGATCTTACTTTTATTATTGAATTTACTTTGAGTTGTCTGGTAGTGAATTCTATTGGCAGAACGGGCTCATCTTTTTCAAACCTTCGATTTTGTTTAGGTTAATCACGATAACTATCAAATATAAATCAATAAATAAAAATGTACAAAAGTATACTATAATAGTGTAAAAATTTAAAGCAGACTCTCGAAGACGGGGATCTTGCCACAAGAACAGACAGACAATGCTCTCGCAAATTGGATTGCAGTCGCCTCGAGAATCGGCCCAAGTCAGTTCGTAATTGGTTGTTCAACTCGTTCTAGTCACGAGTTGAAATCGCAATCTTGAGCCGCCGCCAGACGATCCAAAACAATTTGAAATGCTTGAATATGATTACGACCATTTTTGTTTGATTTCTTTTTGCTCCTTTCTGTAGTTCTTCTGATTCGCATAGCCAGTGTAAACATTTTTTTTATTATTGGTACATTTATTTCCATATCATGAATGTAAGCGAAACGTAAATATTATTATAACCTGATATCGGTAGGTAACTTAGGTAACAATAGTTATGAGAATTTTCTTTTCGTCATCAATAGACTTGAAAACATAAGAACATATTGTGATATGGCTTCCAGAAATGAATACCTTAGTCAAATATAGCAAGCATTACGTAGGCGAGGCTGTGGAAAAGTTAATATATATAAATAAAGTGAACTTTACTGAATTTCGTTGACAGTTGTACTGTCAGTATAACTGTCAAGTAAAAAAAAATTAAATTTTGTGATTACTTAATTACTGTTTATTACTTTAGTTTATCGGAGCAAGACGCAATTTCTAATTTGAGTGTTCGAGCTACACTGCAGTTTGTTTGTTTGTGCAGAATGAATGGGTCAGCTGGAGCGGGGTAGTACCACGCCCTCACAGAATACCGGCGTAAAATAACAGTATAATGTGTGTTTCATCTGGTGAGTATAGGGTCCTGAATACATTTATTACTGGTGACAAGGTAGTCCATCTCAGTCCTCAAGGTAACAACGCATCTCCATTATGATTCCTTGTCAAGGATGAATGTTGATGTCATAGGCCGCAGGAATCGATTGTTATTCTCAATGTAATTAAAATAAATGAATTTATTAAGGCATTAAAAACAAACAATAGTCACAAAATAAATAGATACAAAAACAAAGAAGCTCTTTCATTTTTAGGTGTTTGAATGTACATTTTTATATTCAGATTTGAAGATCTCGCGCCATTAGGACGTTGGCAAAGCGCCAGCACCACCCGAGGTACGAGTATATTTGTAAGCTTAACATTCAAGGAAGTGTTAATTCTCGGAATAGAATTTCCAGATGAAGAATTGGTCACGTGAGTAGCCATCGTAGTTTCTACTTCAAAACTCTTACGTATTATTGTATAACATGGCCTTAACATATTTTCTAACATACAAATTTAAATAAATTAGTGTTAGTTTATAAAGCTCAAACTCTTGTCTTTTAATTCAATTTGAGCTTTGGGTACACACATTTTATGTCTGTAAGGCATATAACAAGCCGTATAACAGCCAACAAATCTAACAAAATATGTAAGCGTGTTAATTTTTTAAATAAAAATCGTAATCATCGGCAACACTTACACTAAATTCTTAGGTATGAGCTATCTGGGATGAGCCCACCACCTCTCGATCATAAATTCACCATCCTAGCCCAGATGAAGTCAGCATAACATATAATATATCTGAGTAATGTTTTTTTTAATAACGATGTTATTAAATCGTAATGTCAATTGAAGTCATAATATTATTTAGTATGCAATAACAACTATTTATCAAGCTACTACAAAATTTCAATTAATTTATACCCTATTAAACAACGATAGATTTATTAGCTCATTTTAAAACGTGCTTATTTAAAATTGAATATTACATTTTTCTTTTTGTAGAAAAATAAATATGATGTGTGATCAATATTATACACGTAATCCAGTATTGATTCTAAATTTCGAATGGTAATTTTCAAACTATTTGCAATAAATATTCAGTTACGCAGTTAAAACGCGGTGCTATTTCAAATGAAAGCTATATTGATTGATGGAGTGTGTTTTGAGGACGTCACTGTTTACAGGCAGAGTTCTGGCAATTATCCGTCGAGTCATATAAAATTCTGACGTCGAATTATTGTGCAAACGTAATCAGTTTAGTACAGAACTTTGGTGATCTGCGTTTCGTCAGAAGTCACTATGATTCTCTTTAGATGATAACGATTATTTTATTCCTATAGTTTTTTATGTTATTTATTTTAATATATTAGGTTTGAAATTTACCATTTTGTATTAATTTCTTAATCAGTATCATATAATGTTCATGGGGCACCCATCTATCAAGCTTTTTTACCTAGTCAATTTGTCGCAAATGGACCAATATAGTTTTGATGTTAGCATCAAAAGCTGCTGCTAGCTCGGCTGATTGAGTATCATCAGCTTCCACAATCCCTTTAATTCATCATTGTAGACCAAAGTCCGGACGTCCACGAGGTTCATTTTTCAAACAAAATTTCCAGAACGGAACCGGGCAAACCAATAACGGGTTGTGCGTTCGTTTGTAAAGTTCTCTCCGTAAACGTTGTTGATGTTACGTGCCTTTTGTGCCGCGTTGATGCCACGACGGAACTCATATTCCATAATAACACGAATTTTTAAAGTATCCATTATGACTAAAAATGTTCAAACGTAATGAAAATACAAAGCTTATCAATAAACAAAAGACTGACTTTGTAAAAAGAATGTCATGTTTTTAAAACAAAATTAATTTGAATTTAAAATTCACAGCCAATTACAACTTTTTTTTTTGGATTGAAATGGCCAATACTGAAGAATGGCAATTAATGGCAATTTCATAGATAAAGACCGTATTAACATAATATAAGACCGTATTAACATAATATAGCCTTTTTTTAAAATAATATAAAAAAAAATATTGCCTTCAAAGAACTTATTCATGTTAATTATAAAAAAAAAAGAAATTGTGAAAGTGTTCCTATTTTCCGTTCATAATAATTATTTGGAAAGTATTTGCTGTCAAAAATTTAAACACTGTGACAAAAACACATGGCGAGAACCGGCCTAAGTGTTATACCATGCGTTTACCCGATACCAGCATAGCAATGTTAATGAAGTTAACAATCTAGACGTATGAAAGGCACTGAGATTGACCCACATTTACGAATATTCTGTGTCACAACGCGCTTACCGACCTACACGGACCTCGACGATATGTAGGACATGCGTGTACAGTGTTTCTCCGAAATTTACTGCTCGTTTCCGACGACTTTGTTACAGACTTTTGAAATCGTAATACGTCCATTGAACCAACTAATAAAAGTGGTTATACATAAAAAGTAAGTTACAATTAAAATCAAACACAAACTACCTGAAGATTGTTGTGCATCGCGATATCAAGAAATTTCTCCACGTCTAAGATATAATGCCCTAGTAAATTTTTGCTTAGTTTTCAGTAATTCAAAACTTCGTGTTATATGATATTGTGATATAGGCATAATATAGCTACAACGGTCGATTGTTGATTCGTGATTTATTTGTGCCGTGCTGTAAAGTTTTTATTATAACTGCTAATAGTGGTTGTTTGTCTGGAGTATTAAGTGTTAGAGCCACACCAAAGCTAGTTTATAGTTACAATATGAATTGGCCGGCTCCACTGGCTAAGGACTACGCTATGAGTAGGATGGCGTAGATTTGTTTCGTAAGGTTTATGCAGGTATCCGCAGGGTATCCCAATTAAGGGTAAAGATGCATTCCTTCTTTCCTTTAAGAGCTACTTGCGCATTTTGTTTTTTTTTGAAGATAGACGTAGATATTTATGGTACGCATTCATCATGTTACATTTAGTGAACTATGGGCTCGCTTGTCAACCTAACTTTTCAAAAAAAACGAATATACAGAAGTCTTCTTTCTTGAAAAAGTATTTATTAGCACAAAAGCATAATTTTAATTATTTAAATTTCGTTAGATACGTCACAATAGGTCAGATAATACTGGGTAAGACATATTAAAACTTAAACATGGCGGCTGAAAGGTTTTTATAAATAAAAAGAATATAGAGTACTATATTATGGGTATCATATTTTCGACTAATTATAGACATAATGGATGATATGAAGAATGCCACGGAGGACCGAATATTTATCCGATCCGTCTTAGCTTGCAAGTCTTCGTGGGTTAGTTTTTGGTAGTTGATGGATACATGTGGAATCGAACTCGTGCTTTGAAGCGATCTATTTTGGAGGCCTATATGAGGCACTATTAAAATGAAATTATAATAAACTGAGGTGATGACGATGTTGTAATGGGTATGATATATATTTTATTTTAAGCATTGTAGCTTCTAGTGTAGTTAATATTGAAAATCTATAATATTTATTATACATATCTATTGTCGAACTCCTTATATCGCTGTTTTTATTTTTGTATCACATTAATTCATAAATTTAGGTTTTGTAAAATTAATTCTGATTTAGTACGACATTCCATTAGTGTAATCTTTTATTAACATATGCCGCACACATAACTACTACACAACCATTAATATAATAACATTTATAGTAAAAATAATGTAGAGTCAACATAGAGTAAAAACATATGATTAAATTGACAAATTTTGAACACTGTCTATATATCATGTCCATTGCTGATACATTATTAATCAAGTAACTTAGACAGGTTACTTAGGTGACGCAAGTTATATATTTAAATTTCAGCCTCGTCCGCAATACCAGTAAATGTGTGTAAATCCCATAAATGTTAAATTGTTACTTGACTTATTTTATGTAAACCAAAAGTCAGTATAAAATGAAGTGCAATTAACTATCTTAGAAAATATTAAACATCAATTTAATTTCTCCAACTTCAAAGTATCAACATCCTACAAATATCTCATCATATTGAGGTTCCAGTTAACTAAAAATACACAGGTGCTTTCAGGGATATTTGACAATTTTTTCTCTTATATTTATTTTTGCATGATGGTCAGACTAGGTATCATGCAACCAGCTATAGCATGGATATTTCGGGTCCAAGAGGGTATGACGACTCTTTACAGACAAATGCAATGGTAAAATAGTGGTTTTAGCACTATATATATACTGTATTGCATTGACCGAGACAAACAAGGAGACAGTTCACCTAATATTAAGTGATTTCTGCGACATATAAAACCCATTTTCATTCTCGATGAGAAATTGTTATGTAGATGCGTTGGTACCCATGAAGACTAAGATAAAGAAAATGTCCGGTCATGGGTTTTCATATTCCTACACTAGCCAAACACAGCACAGCAGCTTTATGCTGCTATTTTACGGTGATATACTGTGAGGCCGTGGCCCTTACTCTATAGCGCTGAATCATTCATGCTGCAGCTCAAAACAAACTGCAGCGTCTACTACTGTTAAGGAATCAAGGAAAACGAACTAATTTGAATTTATTACCGCGGATTAAAGTAAGTTCTTTATTCCAGCTGCAGCTTTACATAATGTTATTGAATCTAAACCTGTTTTGTTTGCAACCTTTGAGAGGTATATTACAATCTGACAGTCATTAGTAGTTGTTAGGCTTGTCTGTTCTTAAAAAATCTTTTTTTTGCTTCATTCCGTCGTTATTATGTACAATGTATGTACAAAATATGATATGTGGATATGATAAAAAGCCCAAAATTTTCCATGTGGATCACGATGTTGAATTTATAAGAAAATATGTGACAAGGTCATATTTGCTTCATAGCTATATATTTAGTCGCTTTGTGTTACATAACCGAATTAACATCTTCAAGCCATTATAATCATTAAGACACGTTGTTTGTCTCATGTCATATTGTTTTATAATGTGTATTTAAATAAAGAAAGAACTACATTCTCTTTCATATTAAGTACGAGAAATTAATGAACAGAGGCATTGTCAAAAACGACTAAATGCGGTTACGCAATAATTGTTACAAGTAGCTCTACATAAGTGCAAATCTTTAACAAATATCACATAAAATCCTTTCACTTTGTGGTAAAGTTATTTACGATAACAATTTCGTGTTCCCGCATAATAAAAGACTTCAACGAAAGACTCTATAAAATCGTACACAAAGATGCAACTTCACGCTTCGTTTACGATACATTATTAATATAGTATTCATACACCACATGTTACTGCGTTGGATGCACTGCCTGTATATGCAAAGACGGCAACGTGTATCTCACTATAAACTTGCCTTTCTCCACTCCGAATCCGTGTCTTAACATGACCGACTAAACGAGCGGTTTCTATTTAATATCAATCGATCTATAAAAAGCATTATATATATAAATCGCACCTGAGTGGGATCGGCTGAAAGGGGAAACGGTGAGCTGGTGGGTGAGGTGCGATGATAGGTGCGGGTGGCACCGGAACCGGAACAGGCACAGGCACAGGATGCACTGGAGGCGGTAGCGTACTGTAGGGTGGCGGGGGCACACTCTCGAGTTCGGGAGCGCGCGGCGCCCGCGCACGCCTCGGACGTCGTCGCCGAGCAGGCTCCTCCGTCTGGCACTCAGCACTCACGACGCTTCTCTCCCGTTCCGTTTGCACGGCACTGTTCACGTTACGACCAGGCGACGCATCCACCTGCACTATGTTTACGTTCACACTTGACACGTCTTCTCGGCTCGGTTCGCCCGGCACTCGAACCGAGACCGAGTCCGATTTGCGGAGCGGCGCTGGCGCCGGGACGGGCAGCCGCATCTCGTAAGTTGTGGCGCGGTACGTTGCGTACGACGCGCGCGCATGACGACCGCCGCTGGGCGACTGGGGCGCGCATGCGGGCGTATCCCCCCTTCGCACGACGATGGCCCCATCGGTGCTGGAGCGGGGGAGGGGAGGTGATCGGCATTCGTACGGCTGCCACAGCAAGGAAGATAGCGCCTCAGCAGCGGAGAGTGGCGGCGCGTTCACTATGCCCGCGCCCGCTCCGCTCATGTCGCCATCGCGGTCCACCACCGCCTCTGCGTCATCACCCGCCACACGCTCTCACTCGCACCTGAAGTTAAATGAAATTATTACTATGGCTTAATGTATGCGTATTTTTATTTTACAATGATTGTATGCTGTTTTACTTCCATGACTGATATTGCGTGCATATTTCATGATATTTATCAAGTATTAAATCAATCTAAGGTTGTCCTTAAAACAGTGTCATAAAATTAGTGCGATAAGCTACAAAAAATAATGATTTTATATTAAACACTTAAAGAAAATAGAAAGCAGACTGCTCTAGGGATTGGCAGTAATCTAGGCTGCTTAAACAACATCAGCTAATAATTTCATGTATATATAAATAAATATTAATGTGTCTATATTTTATATACAATATTTATTTATACCTCAATAACACATTTAAATAACGATGTATCACTTATGATTATAACAGCTTGGGAGCTTTATTCCACCTCTATTCGGTTCAGTGCTTTCTTAAATTACGCAATAGTCGATTTCGCTTCATAAAGTACTCACAGATTTGCTTGTTACCTTTAGTTAGCTATTTATTCATATACCAAAGCATTACAAATAGTATTAATAACTGTATTATTGCATAATGTTACAAAAAATATATTAATGTTCCTCTTAAGGTCCTTCACTCCCATATTAACATTCTCGACAAGTCATCAATTGACTAGTACTATAAAAGTGTAACGCTGGTTTGTACGTGTAACTAAAATTAAAAAGTTTATTAGTGTGATATTAGAGGTGACATACAAGTACACATCTAACCTTTCTGCAGCCTGTGATACATACCTACACATTTATGCTCAATAGGAAATGCTGCTGTGATAGTACTTCCTATGACCTGAGAAGTAGCATGGAATATCCCGTCCACAGTAATAAGATCTCAAAAATATAAAGTTCATGTTAGTTTAGCAACTTAGAAAAAAAATATCAACTAATTATCCTTATTAAATGCTTTAAAACTTTTCATTACTATTTGTTCCTAACCACGCGGACACTCAATGCCAATCTTGAGCGTTTTCTTCTACCTTTCCCGTCGTACCTAATTCAATGGTTAAGCCATTGAATTACGCAGCAGTTTAATGGGCGTTAATAAATTTCCATATTTAGTGTAGTATATATGCGTGAATTTATTCCTCACAAAAATAATCTAAATTATTTCAACTAACCATTGACTATTTCAGTTTCGCAGTTGGTGTCTATGAACTATATGAAAAATAAATAAAAATGAATATGTTGATTTTATACACAAAAACGTACGTTTGAACGTAAGTACAAAAAACATAATTAATTGACGCTGCCGACTATGCAAAAATAAGTCTGCGTCATAGACACTAGTCTATCATCATCCCTCTCATTTGATTTATGTTATTTCAGGAATCGGGCAAGTTAATAGCTCCCGAAAAGTGTTTAATGACAGCTTTATTTTAACATTGTTAGACTACTAGTAAACAAAGGGCTTGTTTTAGAATCTATACTTAAAAACGATTAAACGACACTATTTTATTACTGAATTAAAGCTGCAGTTTTTTTTCTAACCAATGTGGTTAGAAAACAAATTAATTTAAAAAATGTTATAAACGGGCCAAACATATTAAGAAATGCGTCTACGTTCTTAAGTATACTATGTAATGAGCTAAAAGTTAACGGGAAATAATATCACTATTTCTTATTTAACCAAGCTTATCTTTTAAAAGTCTTTTTTTAAACTCAGTTAAAGATATTGGTAAGTATGATAAGGCTTATCTGTAAAAATAAAGGCTGTGGTGATACTATCTAGTCACGGATATGAACCATTTGGTGACTAGTATTATGTTAACAAGCTTCTCTTAATCATTAGAATCAACGTGCCAATCGTCATTTTCAAACCTACGTTCAGGCTCCTGAGTAACATCAATATCCTCCAATTCCTCCGATTCCATACAATTCTCGCATTCGCATTCACCACGACCCCTTGTGGGCATACAAGACACACCTCACCTGTTTTCATGACATGTTTATTACAAAATCAACATCACTCCTCTTTAATCAGACGTATGAGTAGTATTTAGACAGTTTTGATGAATTTTAAATATTGAGATATCGTTACATTCAGTATGACAGTCCATCTGGTCCACTTGCCGCTTAGTAAGAAATAAAATAGTTGGTAAAGTAAATTCATGCGAGCCCTAATACCACTAGTCAAAAAACTCATAGAGCCAAAATTTGAGCAATCTCACGTGTTACAGTGAAACTTAAAAAGGCAGCTATTATTGATAATGTAGTAAAGTTATTATGTAATTACTTATAATGAAGTTATTATTTAATAGAGGTCTACCTCTCATGTGAGGTTTATAAGTAAACTAATGGCTCTCATTTTTTTAATTTTTAAATTAAAAAATACTCCAAGTTGTGTAAAACATTAAAATGTAACTATTAAAAGGAGCAATAAGAAACTATCTACCTCAGAAAATTTATTAAAATACCTTCGCTTCTATCTTTACATAATTTTTTTCATCTTAGCTTTTAAATATTCCTTGTATAAACCCTTGAAAGAACTAAAATTTACTCTTGCGGAACTAAATATTACACTTCAAAGCTCTTACGTAAGAATATGCTTCAGCCGACGCGGGAACTTTATAAAATTTTAATATCAGCCCAACAGAACTTTGGAATTTAAAAATCTATTCAAATGTTGAATGCTGCTGTGAAAGTCTACTAGATTTTATTTATTTTAATATAAAAAGTCTGTATTTTAATTTCCTAATTTATTTATATTTGTTAGAAGAAATAATTTAGTTACAGTTTAAAAAAAAATTGCTTCTAAAATTCATCAAATAATTTACAAACAGGCTACAGACATTGAAATGTCCAATTAAATTATTTATACTATATTAAAACTCTTAACTATCAGTTTTGTTCGGCTTCAGCCAAAGTATCTTTGTAAACCTCAAACAATTTCATAAAAAGGTAAAACTAAGTTGTTAAAAACCTCGGTTTTTATACATCAATATTCCAATGTCATTTACCATCGGCATGTATAATTTTTAGAAAGTTTAAATAAGGTAGTAAATTTTTGCTATAAAAGCAGATATCGAATCTTAATCAAATGAAACCGTGCATAGTTTTGCAAAGAGCGCTAGTGTCGGTGATCTGCGGTGAAACCAAGTGACACTTTCTCCAAGGCCGCGACGACGCCATGGCGCCTCCTATTACAATCGTGATATCAGCAAACACGGATACTCTTATATTCTGGGCTATATTGTGATATGTCTTACATTCTCAACATTTACATTTACTCAGTAGGTTTAGGACTATCTAGTGTTCTCATTTTAAATAGTGTTACACATGTTATCCCAGTTCAACTGATGTAAAATATCCTTATAAAATAAGTGAGTCCTTATTCCTGGGAACTAAACTTATTTTTCCATTTCCAATAATCCGGTCTCTGGTTTTAGCACACACAAAACTATACCGTTGAATATTGCTTTTACGCACTAGTGTTCTATAATATCATTGGAGAACCACAATGCAACAACGGTTGACTTTACCGAGAGAAAACACCCGCATAGTATATAAAACAAAATAAATATAGTGTAATAAGTTATACTTGTTGAGGTAGGTGTTAATGGGCCGCAGTCATCACATCCCATCCATTTCTTTGTCATCCATAGTTTCATAAAATGTTCATGCAATCTAATCTATAGTACCACAGTTTCATCACGATCAGCATTTCGAAATACTCCCTACTGTCATTTCATAATCAAATTTCATTAAATAGAGCATCTTCATAACATATTAATATTAGTGAATATCGAAAGAATATAAACTCAAAATCTGTTTTTAAATCCATCTAAAATAAACTTTAGGCTACTACTCCGTCTAGACATTTTTCTTGCAAGAATTTATATGTTGTAATTACATAACGAAAATGTAACTTTGAAGATACGATGCGACGAAAACTACTACACTATGTTGTTGTATCATATTAGAAAAACCATTGGTTATACGTGTGTACAAAAACTAAATAGTATTTATGTACGTGTTGTAACGCTAGAATGATATAGCGGTAATTTGTAAATTCATTATTAGCAATAGAACAATATTAAAACAAATTATGTTTCTACCAATATAAAATCTACGACAGCAGTTAACACGTAACAACCGCCAATACCCGTTATTTCGGTTTCAGGCATTACCTCAAAACATCGATTATGCAAATATTGTTTCAGTGTTGGAACGAATCGCTTAATTTGTTTACTCCATAGTTGGTAACAGAAAGCCGAATAGACGTCACGCTTTCTCGGAAGGTCGACACACCGACTTGACATCGGTATCAATCGGATCGTTTCAAGCGTTTCTCTTCAGGCTTTAACAGATCACAATATGTTGTTTCTACTTACGCAACTTTAAGTAAGACATGATTGTGTAAGCAATGTGATTCTAACATTCATATTGTTCTAACATATTGTAATTTGAAAGATAGGAGGTCTGCTTCATCACATATAAATAAAAATAAAAAACGATTTTTTGTTCATATTAAACCAAATACCAACGTCACTGAAGTCGACTGTATTTTATTTATATTCCGTGTTTAATTTTGACAACTTGTTTTGTCAACAGTAATGCAATAGCCAAGGGTACATAAATCCATATGTAAATGAATCTCGATAAAAAAATTCATTTGTTTCGTCTAGATACAAACACTCGTTAAAGACGTCACGGGTTAAGAATTTTTTTTATGTAAAAAGTTGGACTCATGTGACTGCAGCATGCTGTCATAACAATGCCTTTCTATTATTGCTATATTTCTGCTATTTGGTTATTTATACTTTAGTATTACAAAAGATCACTTGCTTACATATGTGGCCGTTGTATGTTGTTAAATTTATCCTTATCATGTTTGGGACTTAAATGGTCTAAAGAAAAATTAATAGTCAAGGCATTTTCTTTTTATTCTGCTTGTGCTTTTAGTAAAAAGTGAAATGGCGAGACAAATTTACATTTATTAGTGAGTGTAAAACATATCGTGGCTCCTCCATGAAATAAAAAATATAACATAAGAAATTTAACGGCAAAACTGTGGATGAATTTTCTGGGAACAATTTGAATTTCTAAGCAATATTTACCTTTCTCTAAATGGTTGTTGGACTTTCCATCAGAATAACATTCGAAGTTTCTACTTAGAACATAATTTAACTTGTGACCTTTACTAAATTATTTCAGCAGCGCGATTGTTTATTTAATAAATTAATATTATTTCAAGCTCTTTAACTAAAACTACATAAACATGTTTTAACATTATTTAATATTTTGTTTACTTTTGTCCTTAATTGTTAGCTCAGTGATCTACTGCTCGACTTTATTGTGATAAGCTTCGTTAAAATTACATAATAAAGTGCTGATGTACCAAATGTTTGGACATCTAGGAAAACATGGCCTACAGCTAGACATTACGTTACAAAAAAATACTTTATATTAAAACAGCATAAATCAAAAGTAATGTTATAATTTTGAATAGCACTAAAATATTTAATTAAAATATGTATTATTATATAACCAATTATTAGCGTTTTATAAGCGAATAACACTTTCTAACGCAGTTTGAGAAATATTATACGTTCCCTTTGTCGCAGCATTAACAATGGCGCCGAAACTTGAAATAAAAATGAAAGTGGAATTGCTTGTTATTTTTATAAACCTGATAATCTTGTTTCTTCTCGTAGCGTCCTCGTTTGCATAGGACGCATGGACGTATTAATGTGCATAATATTTTTTCTATGGAAAGAATTAGTCGGGAATTTGCGTAATGTTTTCTATATCTTCGATTCTGTAAATAATAATTTAATGTGAATAACAGCAATATTTATAAAACTTCTACGAAAATGTCTCTAAATTATTATTATATGATTTATAACATGTGATGTGTGACAAAGCTCTAAATAGGTGTAGATGGAAAAGTTTCATATATTTTATTTTTATACTTCTCAGAAGAAATCTGTGTACTCTCTCTCATCTCTAGAAGTATTCTGATTATTTAAAAAATGAATAAAATTTATAATGGAGCTTCACGAAAGTTCTATAGTAAAATAGTAGTAATATCCAGTAAGTAATAATGATCCATCCTTACTCAGCGGGCCTCCCGCTATCGAGTCTAATTAGATAAAGCTGCAGAGGTCTCTGGACCACCAAAAATACCCATACATAAAAAAATAAAAATAAAAAAAAAATGATCCAACTCCTAATTTCGGTTGATCGAATAATTTATATTAATCCTTAAATTATAACAAAATGGATGGACTAGAGGAAGTAACGGCCTATGTATAATGGCCAAGTATGCGGGAAGTCGATGGATGCAGATGGTTCTTGATCGTGTCCTATGGCAGTCTGTTCAGCAGTGTCCTGTCCTGTTGAGCAGTCCCCTTATATACAGCATGGGACTAGTAATGGGTTAAAATGATGATGAATCACAAAAATGATATGTATTTTGTGTTAATTATATTAATTGAATATTAGAAATCTACTCATAAAAAACTACTTGCAATATAACTCACGTTTCGACTGATGGGACAAATTCACAGAACGATCACAAACAAATTTATTGAAATTTGGACAGGACGTCTGTCATGTTAGCTAGTTAATACATAAATTTAAATATGGATATGGTAACCATTAACGACTGTAAGGTATATTCAAATTTATTAAACTTCCGTGTGAAGTTTCAATCATGAATTGAAAATGTAGTTTGAACCTTGTTTATATGCCTTCCGCGGATTTCGCTATGAAATATTCAAAATAATGCATACAATTATCCCAGGCACGTGGCTTCTTCCTCCATTACTTGAATGCCAATATTTTTATAGTATATTGACACACTGATTAGTGTATTCCTGTGACTCGTCACCTTGCGTAAATGAATTACCGTAGCAGAATTAGTAGAATCGTTATGGTTAGATTCTTAATGATTTATCTTTATTACCACTAATCTATCTGGCTGCTGATAAATAGGAACAACAACAGTGAGGGCCCAGAGTGGCAATTATGGACAAATCTTATATATAATTGAATACTAGTTTCTTCAGGAACTTTGTTAAAAACGCCTGTGTCCGATCGTGGATCGTAATAAAGAAGAAAGAGAGTGAATGAGAAAGAAGTATCCGGTTGTATTATCCGCATCGACATACAGGTACTGATGTTGAGATCATGATGCTAGATATAACTGAAAGTGTAATCAACCTAACCTACGTTATTATCTCATTTCATAGTAACTGAAAAGAAATAGCAGAGGCTAATGGCAAAAAAATGGATTCAGTAAGCCGCCTGTGACGTAACCCAATTTTCTGTTTTTATTTAAAGGATAGAAATTTATTTAATAAATATATCTTTTGAAATGAAGGAAGACAAACAAGTACTTATTTTACCTAATGGTAAATGATGACTACGACCCATATGACCCATATGGAGCATTGCCTCTTTGTTGAGAATAGATGAAACAAAGATAAAAGAAAGATCGCCTCTGAGGATTGAGATGGAACGTCTTTTCTACAATAATTTGTTCTAAATATTTTTATATCGGGCTGATGTTAGCCCGAGGGCTTTTACGGTTTCACCAGGTTGAAAGGCGTCCGATCGCTTATGTCGCTTAGCTGAGACCTTTATTAGTGTGTAACCGGCACAAGGGCTTCCGAGAGGCAGCCCCGGCTTGGACCACTACCCTGTACCCTGAGAGTGACTGACCCGAGGGTGCCTGAGAGGGCTGGGCCGGCTCGGTCAGTTGGTTCTAACTACGGATTATCTGATTAATTATCAGTATTATTATTAAGTATCGGTACTATCACTTTGGAATGCGTAGGCGCTGGAGAAGAAGTGGCGCAAGAAACTCCAACGATGCTTTTATCAGTTTTGACTGGTGAGAACCGGCCTGTGACATGGTGGTATCGTGAATAAATTTGCGACGCTCTTGCCGTCGGCGGGGGCGATATGATTGTGCAGTGTAAGTGTGTAGTGTTTTATGGAGGGTTCGGGCCCTGGTGGTCGCGTCGTCGGAGTCATCGAAGGAGTTCCTCGATCTCCTTCGGACGCGGGTGAACATGAGGTTCGTAATGAGATTGTAAATGTCGGAACTTACAACCAGCAGGCGTGGATATGTGACGGAAGAGCTGAAGAATCGGCGGGATTGAGGTATTGAGCTATGGCTGGGAACTCAAGGTCTATGTGTAGATTTTCATTATGCAAGAACAACGGTGCACCGGTGGCCTTGCGCATGAATCGATTTTGGATTACCTGAAACCGGTGAATGAGACGCGGGGAGGCATGCGCAAAGATGGGACTTGCGTATATCATTATGGTTGGATGCACGCTTCGTAGCTGCAAAGTTACGCTGCTATTTCGTACTGCTATTCTGTGAGAGCGCGGTTTTTACCTAATCCAGCCGATCCATACATGTAGTAACTCATAAATAGCTGCAGCGTTGTTCGAATAAATTAAAGAGAGAACAGTAAAGTGTCATCAAAATGATTAAGGTCATGACGATAATTGTAGACAATGACTTATCTGTAGTATACATGAAGATAACAATGAGTGAGAATAAAAATTAACCATCAATTCAGTCCTTTGAAGTCTACGGCACTAATTCCTTACTCGGTTGGTTTGAATCCACATATCCAGATTAATTTATAATAAGTTTAATTCAATAATTTACCTTTCATCATCTTTTAGTTCAGTATTCTTTAAGATTTCTTTGAGCTAGGCTTTATGAAGTCGTGCAGCAAAAGAAGTTTAAACCACTAAGATGTTCAACATTAATTAGTAATTTTCCACCTACGCATTACAATTAGATACGGTGTATATCTTTGTCGGCATAAATTATACTTCCAAGATCCATTAGTAGAAGTACTTAATATTGTCCTGGTGTTTTCTTTAATGCTCTAATAATTAAAATTCGCTTGCTTAATGACAACCAAAGTTTTCGGTTTTAAGACAATTGATGGTCCTGTTTCACTCACCCGTTGTCTGTCAAATTGTTAACAGTCCCAAATATACAGTTTTTCCTTAGAAGTTTGTCAGCGAGCCATGCACTGCAATATTCTCGTAAAATTAACACAAAAAATATCTAATAGCCAAAGTGCAATGAGCGAAGAATCCAAGAACTAGAAACAAAATGTAGGATTAATAAATTTCTGTTATCTACACAAATCTTCGTATATGTATAATAATTTGCTACCGGCCAGTATTACAAATTAAACCAGTACAAAATAGCTCTGTTATGATTGAGTATTCTTTTCAGTAAAATAATATTTTTTGTAGACTCACTGAAGTCCTTTATTTTCATAAATATTTGAGCCAACTCTACCAGTTAAAGCTTTCACCCCTAGATTGGGGTGCATAAATAATTTAGACAGAAATCTGGTTGTTTGTATGCGGATTATCATATTAAGAGATTATAACAAGCAGGTGTCTGCCAGAAATAAATTTAAACTTTATGATAAATTATTTACCATGCGAAATTCAATTACAATTATTTAAAAGTAACCGCGTGGTTGATATTACAGTGATTAAGTTAATCTTAAACAATTTACATTATACATGGTTTTATAAATTATCAATCATTTTACAATAAATACACTGAAGCTTGGATATGAGATAATACACAAGTGTTAACTCAGCACAGATTATATTTATTATAGCTGAAAAGAAACTAACGCAGAAAAAGAACTTCATGGATAGGTGGCAAACAAGCAAGCAGCTCACTTGATTGTAAGTGATTATCACTGCCCATGAACATCCGCAAGCCGAGGAGTCGCAAGAGCATTTATGAGAGGTGTAGGCACTTTTCTCAGGGTCCCTCAGTCGTATTGGTATGAAAATACCGCTGGCGACAGCTAATTCCACATATTAGTTATGTTTGGTAGTTCGTGTGACACATCACCACACCTCGATGCTATTCCTAGGAACATATCTTCAGTCCACGACACGAACGTCGCAGTTCATGCCCTCACTAGGCACATCCAGACAGTCGCCGAGGATTGCTCGAGGCAGGTTGCCTCGGTGGAAGACCACCGATGGACCCTGCCAAACGACATAAAGAACCTAATGAGGCGCAAGAATACGGTGACTCGTGCCCATGACTTATATCCCACTGAAAGTAACCGACTGGTGCTATGTACCCTTCAGCGTAAAGTCCGGTCACGCATAGCCCAGTGCAGGATCGATCGGTGGGATAATCACCTCTCCAATATCGAACCTTCCCATCTCGCCTTCTGGCAACTTCCCAAATCCCTAAAAGGGGGCACCGCCGAAACAATGCCACCCTTAGCGCGTCCTAATAAATCGCCCGCCTTCTTAGACGAAGGGAAAGCCGAATGTCTGGCTGACAATCTGGAGCTCCAATGCTCACCGAGCACCCTACCGATCGACGCCGCTCACCTTGCAATGGTTGACAGCAAGGTCGACCGGAGGAGCAAGGAACCACCTCGCGATTCCGTTACCCAAGTCACATGCACAGAAGTTGAGTCCATAATTAAAAACCTGTGACCACGCAAGGCCACCGGCCCCGACGGCATCACCAACAAGGTGATGAAACTCCTACCCATCTCCATTTTACACCTACTGGTGATAATCTACAACGCGGCCATATCTAAAGGCACCTTCCCGAACACCTGGAAGGAAGCCGACGTCATAGAGATTCTCAAGCCCTTGAAACATCCAACCGATCCATCAGCCTATCGACCCATAAGCCTACTCAAAATCTTGGGTAAGGTATATGAAAGGCGCATCCTCGCTCGCCTCAAGGACTTCATGCTGTCTCGAGGGCTACCAATCAATGAGCAGTTCGGGTTTCGCACCCAACACTCATGCACACATCAAGTGCACCGCATCACGGAGCACATCCTCAGTAAATTTATTCAGGGCTACCAAACTGGGGCACTTTTTCTCGACATGGCGAAAGCTTTCGACAAGGTCTGGCACAACGGGCTCATATACAAACTATATGAGCTCGGTGTGCTAGATCGACTCGAACTTATCATACGAGACTTTCTCCGAAATCGAAACTTTCGTTACCGCGTCGAGGGAACGCGTTCCGAGGTTCACCCCATTTGTGCCGGAGTACCACAAGGCTCCGTCCTAGGTCCTATTTTATACACACTCTACACTAACGACATACCGCGCACTCGTGGTGTAGAGCTAGTCCTTTTCGCCGATGACACCGGCCTCTATGTGTCTGGGCTCAAACCAGATGCTATTTGTAGACGCCTCCAATCTGCAGCCGACATCTTAAGGAAATGGTTCGGAAATGGAAGATCGATAACCCCACCAAAAGTGCAACCATGTACTTCTCTCGGCGCAACAATACGCCGCATCTCCCAACTATAGAGTTATTTGATCGTCCAATCCCCTGGGAACAGACAGTCAAATACTTAGGCGTTACATTAGATGAAAGACTCACCTTCGGTCCGCATGTCAACCGCGTACGGAATCGAGCAGCGTTCGTTCTAGGTCGTTTGCACCCGTTACTCAATAAAAATAGCAAAATGTCCCTGCGTAATAAAATTACACTATACAAAGCGTGCATCCGACCCATAATGACATACGAAAGCCCCGTCTTTGCGCATGCCTCCCCGCGTCACATTCACCGACTTCAGGTAATACAAAATCGTTTAATGCGCAAGGCCACCGGTGCACAGTGGTTCTTGCGTAACGAAAATTTACACATAGATCTTGAACTGCCGACCATAGCTTAGTACCTGAAGCAGGCTTCCCGCCGATATTTCGACTCTGCCGTCACACACTCTAATCCCTTGATTGTAAGTGCCGCCACTTACAATCCCACCGCGAATCACAGATTCACCCGCGTCCGAAGGAAACCGAGGCACGCCCGCGATGACCCCGACGACGTGACCACCAGGACCCAAGCCCTTCATAAAACACAACACACGTACATTGCACCCTCATATCGACCCCGCCGACGGCGAGGGCGTCGCAAACAAGGATATTCGCGATACCGCCATGAAATGCCTCGTCACCAGTAATAAAGGTCCCCGGATCCCTGCACTAACCAGACGAAACACAACAGCTTTATGCTGCTATTCTGCATGTTATTCTTATTATATATTTGCTGGTATTCTGTGAGGGCGTGGTCCTGCCCCGGTCGAGCTGACCCATTAATTCTGCAGCGAGAAACAAACTGCAGTGTAGCTCTACCACTGTCAAAACTGTTTATAGTAATCACTTAACTTTGGACCTATTTGATTATTTATTTATTATTTTTTTCTCTTACGTAAGTTTATAAAGGAGGACTTATTAGCATTTTCTGCCAGTCAACCCTAGGCTCACCCAGGCGAGAAAATGGTTGAAATACCAGATATTATTTGCTTCCAAAAATAGTTTAGTTAAAAAATTAAGTTTACTAGGTGCATTTTTGACATTTTTCCGTTTGCAGGCGTTCGTTGTCAGGCGTTCCAGAGGGGTAAAGTACTGTAAAAGATGAACGAAAGAACTCAATGCAATGTTATGGAACACTAGTTCTCTTTTTTTAAAGAGATGAATATATATTTTAAGAATGAAAGTGGAAGTCATCTTTAAGATAAAATGGGTAATTTGGATCATTTAATATAGATTAGAGAACGAGCGAAATTCTAGAGCAACGGCTTTGTCGAGTAGAGAGTTGTGAACTGTAGAAGGAAATGTGATCGTACTTAAGTAAGTTAAAAATAAATCTAAGTAATTACATAAAAGGCGCTCTAACTGGTTAAAAACATTTTGCAATAGATCTGGGTAGCAGACTTTTCCATAATCGATAACGGGTAGAATAAGGGAGCATAGCCTTAGTTTTGAAGGGCAAAAATTTTCTTAAGACGGTAAAGAGAATGCAAGGTGGCAACAACCTTACGGCTATTTTCCCAAATCTGTATATCAGACAATCAAATATCAAGTCATTTTATGGTCCAAAAGAATCAATGTTCCGATATAATAAATAGGAGGGAGGCTTCCATGGTCAACCCCAGTAAGCATCCTGGGACTTCCAACAATCATTTGCACTTACACTTCCCTGAATAATTATTAAATATTTCAATGCTCTTATTGATATCGTTGAGTTTAGTCCGCTCATAGAGTCATCGACATGCAAATGGTATGAGCAATTTAAAATTGAGGTGGTAGAATTAATAAATAATGAAATCAAAGGTAGAGAAAGTATTCCACCTTGGAGTACACCAGAGCTTATATCAGCCCAACCAGAGGCTTGTGATCCCAGAGGGACTAACTTATATATAACTTATATTTTTCCATCCTATTTTCGATGTCCTGTCCATCCATCTAATATTCCATGTTCCTATTCTTATGAATTCTTTATCACCCGTACTTCCAAAAAAAATGTTTAAAACTTTTTAACAAATATTTGTTATGATAACATACATGCAATAGGATAAGAGGAAGATTCGGATGCAACAACGTGGATTCACAGAACCCTGAGGCAGAAATATCAATGATTTATTATCTGTGCAAATATTGATCTATCTGAGCCATACCAAGATATATTGTTTACTAGATTTTAATGTTATTTGTTGCTTTTGTTACAGTGTCTTTAGATAAACAACTGCCAAGTATATTTTATGTTATATTTGTAAATTTAAAGTATTAGTTAAGTTATTTAGTAACACACATGTATTATTAATTAAATTTATTAAAAACAAAAATTGGGTATATTATACATAAAAACGTACGATAATACTTATGGAAAACAATATATAGTGTATATATATATATATATATATATATATAGCATATATATATATATATATATATATATATATACTTATAGCTGCAAAAACTGAAGTATTGGGCTTTAACCTTAACCAACATTTACTTCGTTTTCTTTAGTTTTACTTCAAGATTTCGTCAACTAGCACTTTTACCCAATTTCGCTTGAAATTGTTTTTCTATTTTATTAAGATGAAGGTGACAAACGAGCATATAGTCGACTTGATATGAATGACTGTTCCCCACAAATACCTGAGTCTGTCCTCTTCACAGTTGCAAAGGTAGAAACGACAAGTTTTATGCCAGAAAGTATTCCGTGTATCCCGGATTGCTGACCGGACTACTACTGCTGATCCCGGATTCCAGACCGGACTGCTGATCCCGGCTGCTTTTCACACTATGCTAACAACACTTTTGAGGCACAAATTATTATATACAATCCGGAGCTAACGATATTCCAATCCTATAGTATCATAGCAGCAATGAAGAACAATGAGATGTAAAAGAGACAAATGAGACACCATGTGTTTCGAGTCACCATCGAGATACTGACGAACACCGTTTTGTTTCGGTTTTATAATTATACGACCATGTTTTCATATTATAAACATTTTTGGCGTTGAATTTACCTATCGTACATTTGCATCAATCCGCGCGACATTCTTTCGGCTCATCGTTAACATGCAGTACTAATCTTGAACAACTCTCACGGGGAACAAGGACAGTTGTCCATAAATGACAGTTTACAATGCTGCTGATACCGTACCCTTGATTTCTTCGAAAATTTGAACATATTTTCGAGTAACCGCGGCTGATAGCCAACCTTTCTTCGCCTCACCCTCAAATCTTTTTTGTTTTATTTTATATTCAACAAACCAATTAAAAGTGCTTCTCTTGAAATAGCTCATTCATGAAAGGTTGTGGCTGAAAGTTCGAAGTATTCTTTCCATTATAAACCTTTCTAATGGTCATAATAAATCAACGTGATAATGATATTGAGTGAGCTCCTAATGATATGGATGCGAACAAATTTCCGCCATATTCTCTAGAAAAAAAATACATTTACAATAAAATAATTAATTTTAATAAGTATTCCATTTTCAAATTAATCAGTAAATTACTTATTTCCGTATTCTCAGAGTATATATATTCTTTAGGCATAACCCTAGTATATAATTATTTCATGCTGGTATATCGTAAGGGAACGATTATCCTGCTTCAATTAGATACAAGCTCTATTAGTTTTGTTTCTGTTTAGTTTTCGGTCTCAACAACTTGTACTGCAAATTAAAATATTTGTCCCTTCAAATTTTCCATTTTTTTTATTCTTGACAAATGTTGTTACAGTTCTGATTTATATATATACCACACATATGTAAATGATACATTTACAATTACACAAACCTTCCTTGAGAATCTGTATAGGCTAAGGTGAAAACATGCATGTTTCCTCAGGTTGTTTTCCTTCAACGCCGAGTACATAAAAAATCAGTTAATTAAAATTCAGTGATGGACCCTCCTTCTGTTGATAGTGAGATGTCCTTCGGTTTCGGTAACAACACTTTCTTCTGAACATGACAGAACGATTTCAGTTAAACATAATATATTTCAGTGCCATAATTGCGCAGCAAACACAGAGGCCCTTGGTCGTTGCTAGTCAATGCGAAACATGCAATAAGATTGAATATAAGTTTGAATGTAATATCATCCTCATGGAACATTTTACCTATTATTTTTCTTTTAATTATTTACCCTTTAATATATTGGCCTCAGGTAAGTATCGAACCCAGGACCCAAGACGCAGAGGCTGATAGATAAAATAGTTCAACCTTAATTTGCTTAAAAGAGTTCATTGTCGATTATACTATTATATTAGCCTTAATTAATATTTATAAAATAAAAAAAAAAAAATATTGTACGTAAAACGCAAATCTATGATATTTTCAAAGTGCCCTAAGTGATCTCAAAAATTTCGTCAGACAGTACACTATATTATGCCGGGTCTAATACCTGGACGTATAAACTTAACTGGAAAAGTTAAATATCTTTAAATAAGATATTGGTAAATCATTAACTCAAATAAAGTGCGAAGTTTGATTTAATAATTAATATGAATATTTTTATGACTGTTTCATATGAATGTTTTATTTTTATAATCTGTTTATAACGGTTTATTGATTATAAGCCACTATTAGTACAATTCTGAAAAATGTCCACGCTCCATGTACATGCAATAATGTTTAATATATAAAGAATCAAATACATTCTAAATTTTGCAAAAAGAAAATAATTATACCAAGTTATGGTATGATTATTTTCTTTCACCCTCAAAAATAATTTATAAAAAACTAAATAAATTTCATCGCCAATTCTTATACAAAAATAAATCTATAATACCTTCTTTACTTAAATTTGACTATTTAAACCTTTACCATATTGACGATGAACATACTGTATTTGTAGTTCCTGACATAAATCACAGTTAAATAGATAGTAGTAATCAATCCCGAAGTAATCGAATCTAGTCGGAGACGTACACCATTCCAAATCTGCGCTTGATTTGGGATATGGATGCGAGGTACAGTTAATAACGTCGTATCAATTAAAGTTTTGTACAATTGGATCTTATTGATAAACTATTTTTAGTAATAATAATAAAATTTGTTAAAAAAATTGCGTTCAAAAAATATCGCAAATGTGGCTATTAACTTAAGATTGATGTTTTTTTAAATCAATTGTTGAGTGAAGAAATTACATATGTAGGTACTTCATACTTCTTCCGTCATCGTTTACTTCTTTCGTTGGCTGTGAATCAGCCGTATTATCAGTACGATGATTGATATAGCTTACAAAGTCAAGATCCTATTGATTTTAATAATATGATATATTTGAAAGCACATTATATTACACTCGTTCCATTCTCAAGTCATCGCTCGTTGTCGTATATACTCTATTACCCTAAGTTTCTCCAATCATTTTATTTTAAAATGCTTAATATATTGTCACCCTACACAGTAACAAGTTCTCCAAGAATTTAAGCACCTCCTACAATAATAATAGAGCTACACTGCAGCTGAAAGCTAACTGTAGCACAAATACAACGTCGCAACCGGGGTAGGATCGTGGTATCACTGAATACCTTTGTACAGAAGCTGCTAATTGCTCAATGTGTAGTGGTATAAAATATAAAATATGTGCATGTGTACACTCACACATTCTAGTGGTAATAAACTTTAGAAGTAATCCAAGTAAATTTGCAACAAAATTCTATCTTACTTTCTGAAGTGATACATTCACTACCTACCATCCTATAGTCCATGTTATACGCGTCTTGATTTTTTATCGAGGCGTACAGATTCATTGAGTGCTTAATTTATCAAGTGAACTGATCACTATCACACTGGTTCAAACAAAACAAATTAAAAAACGTGTTACGTTAAACGTGTATAACAGAAATATTTCTACAGCCTAGTAAGTAATCTTTAAAGGTAATTTGATACTCTAATTTACTTTCCAGTGCCTTGATAAAGTGGTATTTACTAAGGTCATAACGCTAATTTGCATTTATTTATTTTGAAGGCGCTTAATTCTTTTCTAGTATATCTCTACGTAACGGTTATTTAATGATTTAGTAGTAAAAATAGTAATAAAATTGTAACCCATAATCAATAACTATCTCATATCTAATAATCTATGTATCTGCGACATATTGTATCTTTTGAAGTTTATTTATGTATTTTTTTGATATAAGAGAATTTACCCATTTGGGTTGTAGGGCTCAAGGAAAAAAAATTGAGCTACCCAGAGTAACTATTGCTTTATTATGACAGGAGATTTATTCGGGTAAGAGGCATAATATAACTACATTTGTCTTTTCTATTTTAATTGATAATAATGAAAAGGTGTTTATTATATTTTAATAAAAATTTAAATAGTAATATATAATAATACATTATAATAGATTTAGGATATAATATTAGCATTTGCTCTAACAAAGACGCACTCGTACTTCGTCTCCTCCTCTAGTCCGATGCAGTGTATGCGCATTAAGATCGGAGGAAGGTTCAGATGCTGTCAAAAAACCTACATACAACACATCCAAATCTAAAAACTAACAACTTGTAATGGTTATAATAATAATAATCTCAGCTGGAAAATGAAAACAGGAAATAATTACTCGATGAAAAAAAAAGTAGTAAACTATAAAAAAAACACATTTAGAACGTACCGTTTGTAAACGTAACTAACTGGACTTCGTAAAATATGATTTCATTAAAATATCATCGTCTGAGCCCTCGAGCAACGCTGCCCATATCTACTCGTATACGGGATATTCAATGTTGTATGTCTGCCTTACCAGATTCAATTACTTGCAAATTGACTACATCTGTATAAGCTGTGGTTTCAATATACGGACGTTAATCTTATATAGATATGCAAATGCTGACGTACGAAGTCTAGCTCTGATAGATCAAATTTATGAAGTTCTTACTTCTTTCTCTTTACAAACGAATAATTAGATTTGCTTATGATTTATGTAACGTCTTTTTTTAAATTTAAACACCCTTTACCGCAGTAATGCGTTAGCATTAGTGCATATTCTTTGAGGTCGTGATCCTCCCCCGGTCGAGCCAACCCATTCGTTCTTTGGCTAGAAACAATGTGGATCTACCATTGTTAGAAATACCGTTTATTTCTAACAATGGTACATCCATATTGTCATGACGCCTACATTCATTCTCGTAGATGAATCTACTGCATATGCGTTCACTCACCAGGGTCTAAAAAGATTATGTGGTCGTTTAAGCTTAAGATAAGTCAAGCTTTTGTGATGCAGCTACGACCAGTGTGACTTTACTGAATTAAACATTAGTTTAAATTAAAATATATGTATTTTAAGCCCTAGTTATAATCCATTTTAATCAAATTAATAGTGTTCACTCTAAGAGCATTCAGAAAAACTAAATTCCTAACATGTACATATGTTATTCCATTCATCAATGCTCCAATGTCACTTATAGATTTTTAAAAATTGTTTTCAATGCGACGGGAAATATCACTTTTATTAAATATATCTCCGATTATATCATCCTTTTACTCAGGCCAGAACCCTTTAACTCGGGCTGTACCAGCTATAGCAATCATCCATAGGTCAGGGTGCATAAATAATTTAGGCAGCAATCCGACGGTTGTTTGCATGCGGATTATCATATTAATCTGATATCAGGACTGACGTCCGTCTGCCCGATGCAAATGTAAACAATATCATGCAACATTTATTAAGCAAACTTCAGTCACAATCGCGAGAAACACCCAACTCGCTTTACATTAAAAAGATGTGGTAACCCCGAACTTCATTCAGAATTTTTAATATTATTTGCAATATATTTGTACTACGGCTGCCAACGATTTTAAAAAGTTTGGGGTTGTTTTACTAGAATATTTTGCAAGATTTTTATTATAATATACAAATTTTATATAAATATATCACCGAGAATTATGAAAACGGAGATTTGATCAAATTCCTCAGGTAATTGATCAATAACAGCTCTGTAGGGCGATGTCCCTAAAGAAATTAAGTGATTTGATCAATCTTTAACTGTTTTAGTAAAGTTAAGTTAACGTTAGGTTATGTTCGGTTTAGGATAGATTCGTTAGTAGACGTTTCCCTGAGACATATACAAATAATAGAGTAGTAGTCTAGAAATTCTCGAACTTTTAAAAGAACTACGACTTATCGCTGATAAAATAACAATAACAGAAGGAACCCTGGATGCAGGTGGCAAATGCCCCGCTGATGCTTTTACCCAACTCCGTTTGCGGTAACATCTTATAATAAATAAAATTAAAAAAAGTATTTCAAGGATTTGAAATATAAAGTCTGTCCAACCGCAGTGAAGCCGTGTGACAACCTATATAGTGGTTTTTATTTTATAATCTACTCATCACAATACTAATTTAATACATTAGTTTTATGAATGTCGATTCCAAAATAAAAATTACCATCATTTCCTCACAAACGAAATTAAAATTATACAAAAAACTAAATACCCTTATTCTCACGAATTACGTAAGAGTATTAGTGCGTATGACGTATCACTCAGCTACTCTCTGATCTTATATTGTCCTAGTTATTTTACATACCTGGTAACATACTCTTCACGCCGGTGGATAGCAAATTTAATGAATACGATTATACCGGGCACGTGATTTTACTTGCTATCCCTCCATTAACGTATTTTGTATATGACGTAATGACTTGTAATACAGTATTTTTAAATATTTTTCTAACCATTTTACGAATACGATATATAGTTTTACGACCAAACTCGTAAATAAACGTTAGATTACATGATCCTGAACGCAACAAGATGAGTAAGAATGGTTAGAAATGTAGTAAAATTGCAGAGAATATATCATACGGAATATGATAGTACAGACCGTATTAAAAGGTACCTAGATTTTGTCATTTTAATATGAAAATATTCAGTTTCATACATTAAGAATACATACAAGAATTAGCAAGTATATAATAAGTAGCTAAATATTGGTGTAATAAACTTTCTGCGAGGTCGTCGATCATAACACCGGGTTACCAATTGGTGTTGACACGGACATAAGATACTATCCATCGAGATATAAAACTTTGTTATATAAATAAATGGAAAAAAATCACATGGAAAAATATTTTTTACATATGATTTTAGGTACCTAGTTTCAGAGGGTTTGCTACATTTTTTTTATATTTTTAAATGGTTGCCTGGGTATGCGGTGCACTACTGGCGTTCGAAAAATGTGCTCTTGGTATCTTCGAGCTCTCATTCAACTACACTCCAAAAATCAAACGGAATACCGTGATACAGTTTGGTAAAATTTGTTGGCATTTCTTGAAAATGTGGTCAGTTTAAACGCCACGTGGAAAATTGTTGAAATTAGTATTATTGGAGTCGGTAACCGAATCCTTTACCATGCGTCATAAGTTTACACAAATGTTAAAAACAATTATGAATTTAATGAAAAACAAAAGTTTATAATTTCATAATCATGTAAAAAACTGTAAAACTTGAGGAAAAGTATGTATTACATATAGCCAATACTCTAAGATAGAAAATTAACAGGCGTACGCATACGTATCTTGAATCTTTGTTGATGGTAGAAGTAGATGTCATCCACCTCTATTATCATTTACCAACTGTTTGAATCCTCATTCCGAAAATGATAAAAATAATATACAGGCAATAAACTATTATCGGTACTACACCGTTTTAAAAATAAGAATCGCAGAGGGTAGATACTATACTTCGAAAGGATACTTCGTTAGGTAAGGCAGGTAAGGTTAAGTTTAATGTTATGAATATATTTTTCATATGAAACCCCATAGAAACTGGACCTGGCAAAGTACGTTACTTAAAATAAGATCATCACAAAAGGCATAAGTACCTTTATGTATATATAGAAATGTCTCAGTAATACCAGAAGCAATCACAGATTTGATGTGATGTCAGTATTATTGCCACAAATATTGAGAATCCATTAGGTTCAAATAAAACGTCATATATGGAAGAAACGCTCTCACATTCTGTGACCAATGTGAAATAGTAGTGTAACGCTGTGCTGTCTTTCGTTGGTAAGTTCGAGTGTAAGGAACCGGACGACGCATAGTATGGATGTTGAGTTTTTGTTTTGGATATATTTGCAGGTAACGAAAAATTTTACTATAAATTATCTGTAACCACCAAATAATTCACAAACAAATACTAAAATCCTACATTTTGCATTAACATTGAGAATTTTTTTAACAATGCGAAGAAGTTTGACGATATTTTTAAAACTTTGTGAAATTTTAATATTTTATTTAATCCACTTTCGTAAAAGTATTACACTTGATACCACTTAAAAACTGTACTATAAAGAAGTTTTTAAACAAAACTCTTTATAACATCCTGTTTTTAATAGAATATATTTTTTTGTTTGTATGAAAGTTGTGATGCGGAATACTTGAAAACCACGTTAAATAATACTTTGAAAAAATACTTCAAGAATCAGTTAATCATGATGAAAATCATCTTTTATCATTTTAAATTATAAAGTGGCTTAGTGACTTAGTAGTAAGACTTAGAGTAAAAGAGGTTAGTGACGATGACGCTGTTGCGATTTAGCGTCTAAATACTACATATATTGTATAGTCGTGTCTTCGATGCTCAGCTTACATGGACTTTTGTGCCTGATATAGAGATGGCTTAACTCCTATTACATTAACGATTTATTAAACTTATGCTATATTGTGCTTAATTAGTTTATGTAATGTATAGGACATAGAAGCTAAGTGCACATTTCTAATAAAGATTTTTACTAAGGTAATGAATTAGCTACGACTTGCTATTAAATTTAATTGTATTTTTTGAAAAGAAGAACCTTGGCTTTTACTTTTTAAAAAAACAATGAAAAACAATATTTTTTAAATATTTTTGATGGATCTTGTGGATCGGCCGGAAATAACAATACCACTTCATTAAAAAAATTCTGTGGCCTGAAAAATATTTAATGATCCTAACTAGTTTTAAGTTTCACATTGAATATTTTCGCTATATTCGCTATTCTTATATTATCCTTTCACGTTTTATCATTATATTTATATATCATTATATTCCAATTCGTATACTTTGGAAAATGATAAATTGATATGTATCACGAGTTTCATTAAAAAAAAACTATCATTAACGATATTCGTAATTCCTTCATTTTGATAACTAATAATATAAATGAATATTTGACTTATTTTTATATTGCTTACGAGTAAACTATATATAATACCAAAAAGTCACTATTTATAATTAATTATTATATAAAAGACCATAAATATAATTTTTTTTAAATTATTTCCGTATTTTAAAATGTTCATGTAGTTGATTCCTAATAATGAATAGTAAGGAATTATTAATTTATCAACATATTTTTAAATTCATCAGTATTATTAAAAATTAAGTGTAAAAATTTTTTGTGTAAAAAGTTTTTGAAGATTACTAAAACTCAAATTTTCTTATATACAAAATGTACCACACAATCCCGCCACCCACCCACACTATCCTAGCTAAAAGCAAATCTCTAAATTCTAATTTTGAATTTTATTTCAGGAATGGGTAAATTTAGTGAAAAGAACATATACGTACGTATTCCTAGTTAGGTTGGCAATATTAATTCTACTTCCATAAATCATAATCATAGATATCAAAAAAAAAGTCGTAAAACTAGACTTTCTTTACACATTAGCAACTTGACTAACGGGAATATTGCTTTGCTCTGAACTACAGTTCGGCAAAGTGTCTCCGTTTCCAATTGTTAGCGAGCTACTGACCTGGACGAACTTCCAAAAGTTTAGCACTTAAATGTATTACCTCGCTTCGAGTTTTATGCGCACGTATTCTCGGTTTACAGTTATAAGAGGGAATAGTTATGTCCTACTTCAGATATGCATTTCATAAATTTGTCACTGAAATTTTAATATACAAACTTCCAAATAACAAGTTAATGTTTTATAAAAGTAAAAAGTTTTATTTTAATTAAAAATAAATTTTGACCAAACTTTAAATCAACAATACCAACCAGTAAACCTTTCAAAGATTAATTAAAGTTTTTTTTATGGCTCAACGACTACGCCCACATATTAAGTTATCATTAAGCTTATGAGAGCTTAAACAACTATTAGTTTGATCTCCAGTGCAAAAAGCAATGATGTTATTCAGTATAATTTTAAGTGATGGCTTATCACTTGCTCCACAGTAAAAAAAGAGAAAACATGAACCCTGACACTTAATGTAGCGACCAACAATACATACTCCGATTCCTTCTTCAGAGAGAATCCCTGTGCTCAGTAGCGAAAGTATATGGGCTGTTACTGTTCTTTTAGACGTTGGTGTTTATAGACCGCAGTTATTATACCATCTGCGTGTTTGGTTTTTTATTCGTAGTCACATAAAAAAGCTTCATCAAATAATTGGCTAATCTATTCGTCCCGCTGGCAATTCAAAGCAATTTGTCTGAAAACTGAGTTGTCTTTGTCACAATAATAAAAGTGTTAATGAATCAGAACGGCTTGTTGAGCTGCAAATCTCGAATAAAATAGGTAAACCTATATTAAAGTTTTCACGTCAGAACCCGCAAGTAAATTATTTAGATACGTATCTAAGAGTTCGACAAAATGTTGTTACGTAAAAAATTCAGTATAGACCTAGAATTCTATAATATGCAGAAATATAGTACAAAAGTCGGCACTAAAATTGTGCTGTATACATATACGCGTTGGTTAATTTAATAGTTTCAGCATATTGCCGAATACGGTAACATATTGAAACATATAAGATGTTTTTTTTGTTGTGGTTGAATGTACATTTTACCAGCATACCATTTGTATATATGGTATAGCCACATTATAGATAAAAAGTGCTTGCAGTACGAATTCTTTGCTCGGATCAGAGAGGTGTTATTCTTTTGTACATTACACGCATCAAAATATGAGGATGATAAGGGAGACAGTACACCTAATAGTAAGTGATAACTGGGATCATGAAAATACATACATCATCAACAAAGGTTTAAGACGCAAATGCATTGTCAACTCTGAGGACAGATGTAGAATACCTGTTACCTGTAATAGGATCTCCGGATTCGTACACTCACCATACCAAACACGTCACTCTTCTATTTCACCGGTATTCTGTGAGGGCGTGATGTTTCCGCGCCTACCCATTTACGTGCCAGCGAGAAACTAGCTGCAGCAAGGCTCCAGCCCCCCTCATAATATATAATAAGTATATACATGTACGTCTTAATTGATAATTATCAGCATATGGCACATAAAATAAAACGTGGAAAATTTATAACTATGCCTCCGTAATGTAGCCTTATACGTAGGGCGTACTGAAAGATTCTGAAACTTGTCTCTTATAAAAGACTTGATCCACACAATGGTTCTAACGAATGCAAAAATGTATAAATTGTGATGGCATTTATTATATAATATCTGATGGTATACCCTAAATATAAAATTAATAATGATACAATCACTTCTTATTTTTGAAAACATAACTCATTTAAATTATTAAATATTGAAAAAGAAGACAATAAGAAATGATAATTAAATGAACTAAAATACAAATCCGCTAACTAAGTTGTTTGACAAGAAAAAAGAAAAAGTTTTACAAATTGAATTTAGCCAGATTTACTGTCTTGTTCGCCCCGTTCTCGGAAAGATTTTGCACCTGACAGGACTTACAAAGTGTATTGGCATGCTTCGGCGTTCTTGCTTCGCTCGCCTGCTTCAAGGCCTGAATTAATGATCTGACTCTATACTGAGATTATATTTTGTTTTATAACATTAAATGTGACAAATGAGAACACAGTTCACCTGATGGTAAGTTATCACTGTGGTCCATGATATCTACATCCATCCTCAGCGAAGATTAAAGATGTCGCTGTCACCGCTGAGAACTGAGATAGTATATGAGTATGAGATAGAGTATCAGTTGATATAGAGTGTAAGCATTTACACCTTCACTCACCACATGAAACAGCATCATTGTTTTGGTATTGTATGCTAACATTCCGCGAGGGCATCTATTTCCGCTCAAGCCATGATTCTGCCCCTGTCAAATGTTGCTTAATATTTAAATTTTCTATAATATAAATAATAATAATAACTGAATTATCAGTAGCAATATCATTTATCAATAATAGAACCCTGAAGCAGCTTGTTATAGCTGCAGCATAAATAGGACCACTCCATCACACATTGTGGACTACGTCTTCACAGCATAATGTAACTGTGCTTCGTTACTGAGCTATTGGTAGGGAGGCATTCCATCTCATAGTCAATACATATAAAATGTTCTGAGTTATACAAACAAGTTATTTAAAAAAATATCATTTAATTTCATATCAAATCTGTTTCCATTTTGTTTGCCCTAGTTTCTAATACCTACTCTTTCTACGACACCTGGTCCCAAACTGCAGGCAAGCAGCTATGTGTACTATAAATGATCCCTAAAAAAGGTGAACCCTCAGATCTACAAGGCTACAGGCCTATTGCCATTACCGGCTATTTCGGCCTAAATGGAATATTGTTCTCATCTCTGCGCTGGAGCACACTAGTACCAACATTTCGAAGATATGTTTCATTTCAATGCATTTTTTAGCGAATTTACCATAGTGTTATGTGAAGATGTACGGTTTAATTCCAAAATTCAAAAATAAAATTTTCACAATCTCGATGGTTGACAATCAACTACTGTGCGCTTTACGCGAAATTTTCTACTGCGCAGAACGAATCTGTGATATAAGCTGTAACCAGCAATATACCCGAACAACGTATGTGCGTCTTGAAGTATCGTCATCGAGTATGGTTGTAGGTATCATGGGCCGCAATAATCACTTACCATCAGGAGAACTATGCCCGTTAATTATCTCTAATATAATAACCAAATAAATAAGTGTAATGGACCTCAATCTTGGCTTTTCTGCGGTCTTAAGAGGCGCCTAAAAATAAACTAGGATTAGTACTTTTGATATCTGCAATAACTTATATTTGCTGCAGTGCGTTATATAAGCTATTACCATCGCCTGAATTTATCTTGAACAGCTCTAACTCTCACTCTGATGTTTACAGAATTGATAATTAATGATCTAAAATTGAGAAAATTAAAAGATTGAAATAAAGTTATCGTATCTTTTACTGTATATTAAACAATAGTTAATAACATTAGTTAACAAATTGAGTAAAAGTTTTTCTTGAATGGTAAAATTTCGAGCTTTTAAATTCAAATTCGATTGAATTCGACATAAAGATTTAAATTTTCCTTTTTAAATGAAAAAAAAACACAAGAGTTTTTAACAAGGTAATTTTATATTTGTATATTGTATTTGGGAATATGATGTAAGTGATATTCAAAAAGAAGAGTAATTAATAGATACACAAATGCATGACATACTAAACGCCCGCCGTTTCACATGTTTGTATCATGAACTAATATGCATCTCGTAAATAAATCTGTGAACGCACAAAAGTTCTGCTCCGTTAACTTAACTTTGTTTCGTGGAATATGACTCATTTTGCACGAAATAAGGACGAAGTTGCGTCAAAGACGAGTTTAATAAAATCTTTCCAGGTTTATAACCCGAGATATAAACTAAATCTTTATAAAAGAGCTTGAATATGTTATGCTTTCCAAATTTACATTGAAATTTAGCATCTCTTAAGAGTTAAATTTGAAACTATGTTCCATTTTGTTGAGAGTTAAAAGAAAGCTAACAACATTACGTGGATTTCTAATTTACGATTTGTAAATGACAAAAATTATAAATGGCCGATTGCTGATTTCAATTGTATCCAACATTGATGATGATTTAGTGGTGGCTGAATTCGGCCACGGCGATATCTTGTAATCGTTACCAAACATCAACTGCGCAGGATATATTATAGTACCGCAATTAATTCACTTTATTACAGAGATCCGTCCTTCCCTTTTATAATCCGAAGTCAAGAAAAAGCTATAGGAATGGAGAGAGGTCTATGACGATAATACCGAAGCTGAAGCTATAAACCTATTTTTCTGCTGAGCCGCATCTTTGTACCGTTTTGACACAGTTTTTAGAGAGTCCTTACGAATCGTCTCGCTTCTAGGTTCCTCCAACTCCAACCTCCCTTTCTGATAACCATAACCCTTAAATATAAATCGTACATCTAGTAATTAATATAGCTATAAGATTAGTTGCGATTTCATATAAATTGTTTGTATTCTTCAGACGCATAAACTTTGGCGTCCTTAACTTAAAGGACAAGTGTAGTAAATCAAGTCTCGGGCGTGGCTCTTATCTACTACAGATTACCATCTCCAAATTACGGAAAGACGAAAGCTCCCGAATTGTGGGTTATCGCTATATCTCTTCATTTGCTTTGATTAATTGTAAGCCTGTCTTCATTTACACCGCATTAACTTTCAAGTAGTACTAAATTCCTTAATCTATGATAACTGAGATAGTACCTAAATCACAATTCTACTTTTTAATTTGGAAAATACTGATATAAACATACGAACTATGGACTAACTGCAAAGAAGACGTGTTGAAAAATATAGATCACATTAAATATATATTTTTTTATTACATTGAGAGTAACAAATGCGCACACAGTTCACCTGATGCTAAAGTGATTCCTGCGTCTTATGACATCTTCATTCATCCTTGACAAGGAATCAAAATATTTGCAATACGTTGTCACCCTTGAAACCAGTTGTACTTGTACTCGTTACCAGTAATAAAGGTTTCCGGATCCCTACACTCACCAGACGAAACAGAGTAACATTATGCTGCTATATAGATATATATATATATCATATTCTAATATTATATTACTCATATGTTTATAATCAATTGTTCTCAATCAATTGTTTTTATAAACCTGTATATTAACTGTATAATTTGAAACTGAGAATTTAACATTAATTAACTGACTTTGGCTCTTATGCCAATTACTAAGCAAAAAATCTTGAAAGAACTTCAGACAAAGCAACACGACATGCCTTTGTAAGCCAATGGATTGTTCGTAATGGAAACGTAAAAATAAAACTTTTGTCTTCAGCGACGAAGTATGAAGAAACAGTAATCAGAAAACGAGCTTAAAGCAATATAAATAGAAACTATCTAAGCGCAGTTTGTAATGATATTAATTTTTTTTATATAAAAGAAATTTTATTACCATACTTTCTACAGTCAGACCAATTAAATGCCTTCTTTTGTTCTGTACTTTATAGCTCAAAGGGAATCCCCAGTATGAATTTATGACGCTGCTGGATTTGTAATGTAAAAGCAAACACGTACTATGGAGAAAAGTTTTATAAAACATCTTAGATTTTTAAGACACACATTAGGGTAGTCTTTTTACCTCTAGGTTATGCTAATCATTATAGCAATCAGAAAATCTTTGAGCCCCTTTAAGTGACTATATCTTGTTATATTTATAGAACACAAAAAATTGCATTTTGCAAAAAATGCAATTGATTTTAAAATATATAATATATTCTTAAATATATAAGATATATCAATAATAATAAAAACGGTTTAAGTCTACTCAAAATATTGTTTTCCTTCAAACAAACCCACATGAGTTTTCCATTATAAAATGATATAGCACTGTAGTTCATAAAACAATGAATTGTCAGCGTGACGTAAGCGTAAACAAAACATCACAGTGATGTTAGCGAAGCAAATATTTGAAGGTGTATTCTCACTGTGGCACTGGACTATGATATTCAGTATGTTCTCGGTATAAAAGAGAAACTGGAAAATTTTCAGAACATTTATATTTAATGTAAACCCCCATCACAGTCTCAATACATTTATTAGATTGGGAAATCAATTTTTGTACACTCTAAAAAAGCATCCTTCTCCTTTCTTCTCCAGATGTGCAATTATTGCTACGTCGTAAGAGACCAGCGTCCACGAAGAACTTTCTTCTAGTTAGAAACAAATGATAGTACCAAGCAGCCAGATATAGATGATAATGAATATAATTGATTTTCCCAAAGTCAAATATCTTACAGCAACCATGGCATAAGGCACTGCATTCACGAACCCTATGAAATTTTGTGATAGAAATTTAAACCCATTTCTTTATGCCACTGAATGAAGTTAAGTAATGTAATTAAGTGGGCTAGTTACATCGTTTGCATAAAATAGCATTAGAAGATTATGAAGATGTAGTTGGTATAGTTTTATAGTAATCGTATGACTTTAACTACGTTTAACATCGAAGCATTTAGGAAACACTAACAGACTAAACTCTGCTGAAATTTGATTAAAAGAAAGTTGTATTTCTATATTTATATCACTTGGTCTATAATCTGCGATAAATCAAACAAAATATTCAATTGATAATTACTTTGAATCTCTTTGAGAGTACAAGCCTAGAACTTATAATATTCTAAGCAACTCGAATTAACCATAAGCACCTTCCTCAAATAGAAATATACTGTTTGCCCTTAGTTTGCGACTATAGGACATTAAATCGATAGATTTTAGCCACGTTTACATTGGTTTCTAAAATTTAACTAAAGCTAGGTTGATATATAATATGTAAACTTTGAATTCGTATTATTTCTTCCTCTTAAACTAATTCTACAAATATACGGTTTTTTTTTAATAACAGTTTTAAAATATGCTAAGGAAAGTTATAAAAAGTCGTCATCTTTATGCATCCAAATTTCCTGTCAAAGGTTTCGTAATGAAAACTTTTTATTTTTTTCTTTAATAAACAAAGTTGAAACTCGAGTATGCTAAAAAGGTCAGTCGTTTCTTCGCGGTGGAAAATGAGCACTGACCTGTTTTACACCACTTTCCTTTCAGCCACAATCTTTCGGAGATGTTTTTGTGAACTAACACGTTAATACGGTGTAAGACTGAAGAACGGTTTTACAATTTGGACTTTTGATTATTTGTTCAGGTGCGATTGTTATTCTTGTTCATACAGCCTTGTTCATTTATTAGCCCTTTACTCATTAATTTTAATTATATCGTAGCTACCAAAAGAAAATTATATTATTTTTAGGATGATAAAGAAAACTGCATGCTATCTGATATATAATGAAAGAAAAAATCAAAGACCGATATTTTGCAGTGAAATATGACCTTTAGGACTATCATGATTACTTCTTTTGAGCTCTATTTTAGGACTTCAAATATGTTCAGCCAAGGATAAGTTAATTACTTCAACCAATATAGTTCCTAATCAATATTGGGGAAGTATTTAATATACCGTTGACATGTTCAATTGTCTGTTAATTTTTTGATTACACCATGTATTTTAGCAATTTACTTTTACGAAAATGTATTAACTAATTATTTTTTATTATTTATTATACTTTATTTGCACAAGTAAAACAAACATTGTACAAAAAGGCGGACTTAATGCCTAAAGGCATTCTCCATAAGCCTACCTTTGGGTTGAACGGAGAATACAAGTGTTGTGAGTGCAAGAAATGAAATTTATTTTAATTTTAAGATTACATAAATGTAATAAATAACATAATATAAATAATATATATATTAGTTAAAATATCCATCGAGTGCAAAGTTGCACATGCTATATGCACTCTTATCAATTACTAATACAGTACAAATTTGCTGACAAGTTACTTTTGATTTTTAACTTTCAATCAGTTTTCATACATCATTAATATTAGATTCTGTAACCGCAGTCACCGGTTGATGTTGGGAATATACGTGAACCACATCGTCATAGAGTTGATCACAGAGCTGTAACATGGGCCTTATCACCAAATGCCAATTGAAGACTTGTTGACATAAGTTCAATTATCGAGCACACGTCACGCAAATGCGACACACAATTATCTAAAGGACGCCACAATTAATGAACAAATGAAATACATACAAAAAAATTCTCGCATATCTAAAAGAGTTCTCATATTCCCAGAGAGCTCCATTTTCGAATGCCGTTTTGATGGTTTCAGTATGCCTTACGTTTAATGCAGAAAATTGCTAACCATTTTGCTTAACTCTGTGATGTGTGGGCGCTAGATGATAGTCTTGAAATTAATAGTCTAAGATCCTTTACCGTGGTCGAGTATTCGTGGACGAAATAATATTGACGAAATTAATTTAAAGTCGAGTTTGGTAGTTCATAGGCAGTGTCGATTATAGTTCATTGTTCATTTATAGTTCACACATTTTTTATTCCTCGCCATTTTCTTTTCGCCTCTTTCCGGACACACTCCATTAAAACTTGATGGACATCTTCTACAACATCACATTCCAGCCAATTTTTTATTGTAATACCTATTAGAAATTTGAACTTGTTTGACGGAATGTGTCCAGAACGAAGTCTTAATAGTGTAACTACGTTTCTTCTATTCATACCTGGATAATGAAACCAGGGGTCACAAAGTGCTTGATATTGCATGGTTTTGTACCATATCCCTTTATAAAGTGAACGCTCATTAAAATATTCGTGCCATAACTACTTACATTTTCGTTACTCGTTCCTTGTTTTGCTGTTCGATCGGCCTTCTCGTTACCCATGATACCTACACGAGATTATATCCACTTTTAGAATCAGATAAGATGGATGGTAAATTTATTGTAATCCAATGATGCTATGTACGACAACGCTTCCGAAATTGCAATTAGTTCCCATAGTGCATTATAGAAATGAAACAGCTATGTTAAATCCTGTGCAAATATCATTTAATATACTTTTTCTTTTATCCTTATGCGATGTCAAAATTTTTTCTTAAGCATTAAATGGTCGCTACCCAGGCTCTCATTTAAGACTACCCAATAGAAATTTAAAGCTGAATCTACAGAGGCCTGGTCACAGGTCGGGAAAAGATTTTTGTATTACGCCGTTTACCAATTTCACTCTTGTGCTCGAACATTCAATGAAATGAGATTATTGTCTAACATTGATTCGAATATTTGATCATCTCTAGAATCCGTCTTAGTTGACCAGTTGGTGTGGTGAGCGTTAAAATCTCCCCCATTTAAAGTCTTTCGTGTAGATAGAGAGAAAATTTGATCCCAGTCTCGAATAGTAGTTTTGGAATGTGGCGTACAATATATAGAATATATATTTTCAAAATGGTGAAATATTCACTTTTGGTCGGTAAAAATATTCTTACAAAACAAACAAAAAATATGTTCTTCTGAAAACAACTTTTAAAAAAAGTTCCAAAAAAATTTATTTTTAAAAGATAAAGAAATAGTAAAAAAATATATTTTCATTGTATTTAAAATAAACGCCTGTTCTTTACTTACTCCTCATAAAATAAATGTACGTAAAAATTAATGAACGAGTAAAAGTGAAAAAGGTAAAAATTTACTGCCACCTGGGGCCTATTAGGAGCTGCAAAAAAGAATTAAAAACTACTATTACTTTACGAAGCATTTTCCAGTTTTAAGTGAATATTGTAGATTAAGTAAGGCTCGTAGGATAATAGCATTGTTAAAAACTATGCAACACGTCACTTATCTTCTTTGAATGTATAGAATTTTGACTGTCCTATAATATATATATATATGTATATATGTGTGTGTGTGTGTATTATAGAATAAGAAAAGAGTTATTGATAGAAATTATTGATAGGAAAGTTATAAGCAAAGTTGATACACATTGTCAGAATTGGTGAGAAACAAGTTTGCCTCCCTTCGGAAACCCGTGCATTTTGGTCTCTCACCCAAGCCGTCTTGTCCAAGAACCTATAACCTACCTAGAGGAACACCAGTTGATTATTATTACTAAACGCCAGCAGTGCTTCCGTCGGGGTCCCTCAGCTGACCTTCTAGTCTACTTGACTCATCGATGCGTGCTATCTCCTACCTTATTTTTTATGCATATAAATGACAAATTAATAACATTCATTGCTATGCTCACCACAATGCATGGAATCAGTTGCCGCTAGCGGTATTCCCGGACCGATAAAACTTTAGGCACAACAAGAAAAGACCTTCACCTTTCTTAAAGGATGTTCTTGGACGGTAATCACTTACCGCCAGCTGCTTGCTCATTTGGCCCTATTCTATATAAAAAATAGACTACGCGGATCATCCAATGATACTGTATTGTACTGAGTATTCATCGTGACCTGTTTAAAATAGATGATGACTGACATCATCTATTTTCATTTCATCATCACTTAACATGGTGAACTGTATGCACTTTTCTAAACTTGACTTCTAAAGCAGGTATAGTCCAATTTAGATTAAAATATTAAAGCAATAAATAATATTTGGGTATAATATGTACTGTACTTGCCATAAATCACGCGAGGAAGATGGTTATTGTGGAAATATCTACGAACGTTATATTTATTTGCAAAGATAAGGCAAGTTATAAGACAGTTATATGACATAACTAAGAAGCAGGCACTTCATATACCGTTATTAGTTGAAATTATAAAATTGCTGCAAAAATACTATATTTAATTTACATCAGTAGCCATTCACTTATATTATGAAATAAGATGATTTTATTATTTTTTTCTTTCAATACGTGTTAAAAAATTTAAAATATTTTTAAGTTATATTCGTTTATGAAATTACGATAACAACAATGACAAAAAGCACGCAGATATTTTCCCTTAGGGTTTTTGGCCGCAGCACAAAATTAAAAAATCAATTTTCAGACGTTTCGTTACCCGTCTGAGTTATATGGTTTCATTTTCAATTATTTCTTCTCTAGTTTTTTTCAATTAAAAAACAAAACAATGCAAAACCTATATTCTGTTTTTCGCCGGAAATTGCTTTAAAGCAGCCGTCAGCGGAAATACCGAAGATTTTAAATAAAGTCTTAACTTCGTTCGCAACTGAGATGTAAGCGGAATATTCTCTCGCTGTCACCTACAACCATTTTACTAAAACTTTTATGCTGCACAAAGTTAAAAAAAAGCTAATAATTGCACAAATAATACTACAATACAATCAAGAAAGGAAGGTGTATTGTTACCACATAAGAGGAGCAAGTGGAATTAACATAGTTAGTGACTATTAGCCGAGGTTTGGCCCTCTCGAGCACCGTCGAGTCAGTCGCTCTCGCGCAACAGGCTAACAGTCCATGCCGACGCTCCCTCCTCCTCGGGAACCCTTGAGCTGGTTACCCACTAATAAAGTTCTCGGCTGAGCGCCCTAAGAGTTCGGTCAACTTTTAACCTGGTGAAACTGTAAAAGCCCTCAGGCTTACAATGTCCAACAGCCCAAAAAAAAAAAAGGTGCCTTCTATCCATATTGTACCTTGAACTTACTGTGTTGATTAATTATTCTGGCACTGCGCACATTTACTCTATAACTGCGCACAATTGGCGCAAGAATTACAATATCGACAACACATTGGTGGAAGCTAAAAGGATTTTAACGTATACACAATTAAGAAATAAAATATGCAAACTTACAATAAAATAATTTTTTATATATAATAAGTGTTTCACTTATTACATATATAAAATCACCGTCATACTTTTCACACTTCTGTTGAAAAAGGGGGTTGTAGTTTAAAGTTAACCGTGCACATCACTCTAGTATTTATCCATTAGTAGTTATGGATAATAACACAAGTTAAAACAATGAGACAATTGAACTTATTAATCTTTTTAAGTAACATTTTAAGCGAAGCTGCGAATGAACATTCCGCATCTATGATAACCCGAGCGTGACTTGGAATATTACCAATCTTGTTAACGTTCCCGAATAAAATACAACAACCTCTCGAAACGGATTACCGGAAATCAATAATCTATTTATTCAAAAAAATTGTTTTTCTTTTATGGATAAAAAGATTTTTAAACGTTTGCTTTATATTTAACACCCTCAAAATAAAGTTACACTATTTCGCCAGAAACTAGTTCGACAGAGAGTGTAATCTAAAAGTTTCTTATATCTTTTCCTTCATGTCTGCCGATCTGTTCTCGTGCATTTTGGATATTGTGAATACATTATTCTGTTACAATTATATGCAGTGGAAAGTAAGTATTTCACACCTGTTTAAGTGTTTATTGAATTGTATATAAATGATGGGTTATACCTATAAATCAAGGCATTCTACATCTCGTTTGTGAAAGCTCATACACTGAATACTTCATTTCGCATTTTGCATAAGGCAACATTATTTCTAAATTTAAGGAATATATTGGTCTCTCTCCAAAAGTGACACATTCATTATTTTTGAAACGTTAGTATTCATTTACAGTACTTACATACATAAAATATGTGTACTAAAGTTTTATGGATTTTTATGTACATTTAGGTTAAAAGTTTTTAGAAATTTTGTTAAGTGTAGTTTTAGTTTTATTATATTTGCACTGTTTGACAATTGCTGTATTTATATACATAGACCGTACATAGATTTCTGCATCACAACTGTGATTGCCTATATCCTAACCTCAATTCAATTTGTAGCAAGTGTCAGGCAATCTTGCACTTGGCAGCGAAATTATCGCAAAAAAAGTACAATTAGCCAATTCATTTTTTGAAATAAACTACCAAAAATATATCCACAATAAACAAATTAAATCCTACTACTCGTAATCTCAGTATGAAGTAAATGCAGTTCAGTCTTAGTCATTTTTCCGCTTTTATATTAGACATAGTCAAGTTACTTCGCTGGAACGATGTTTCTGCCGTTTCATAATGTTAATAAACTTGCTTTTTTCCGTGCAGCCTAGTTGTATATATATATATAGGGCCTATATATAAATAAATATATATATATATATGTTCCTAGTACTTTCGAATATAACTTCTAGGCCCTATATATATATATATATATATATATATATATATATATATAGGGCCTATATATAAATAAATATATATATATATATATATATATATAGGGCCTAGAAGTTATATTTCCGAAAGTACTAGGAACATAGGAATAACTTGCCGACACTGTTCCAAACAAGTCCAAGTCTCTGATTATATAAATATGAAACATCTGCATCAATTTATTATCCCAAAATTTAAAGCATGTTCATAATCATATCTTTATAATTAAAGGTCTTAGGAGTAGTTTTGGAAATGGTTTGCAACAATAAATACAACCTTTAGTGGGTTAGGTTGCGTATGTAATTATGAAGTTGAGCATGTACGACAGCCGGTACATCGTACCGTTCGTTGTACTGGCTCTGTGCCTACTAATTACATTTCAAATTAATGTATGTTATTGGCCGCCCTCCAAAACCGAATTGTTAATTATATGAACGTGAAAAATGTATTCATCTAAACATCCAATGTCATTTTATACAGTTCTTATTTAATTTCGATCTCTATTGTTTCCAAATCTATTACGGTTTTCTAACAACAATTTTATTTGTTGTTAAAAAAAAACTATCAAAATAAATACCAATTATTCCTAAGCTTTTTCGGTATTAAGGTATACAATAATAAAAATAACGTAGCATTTCCAGCAAATAAAAGATAAATAAATCATTATATAATTGTAATGTTATTTTAAATGATAGACATTTACATGACCCTGATACAGGATAGTGTTAAGTATAGTATTTCACCAAGGCACGTCATTAATTTCAATCTTCGATTTTAAGCATTCGATTACTTTCAGCCGTCTTGCTCAGAAGGTAACTTTATCGTGCTCTAGAACGACGTAAATTACGTACTCCTATGTCGGTGTCAGTATTCAGGCGCACATATTGCCATTATCACTTCAGACTACGTACTCAAAAATCAACGTAGAAAACTTTAGTTCTCTGAAACATCACATCATAACGAATTATGTCCACAATGTAAAGCCCGAGCTTTAATATCAATCGATCTCAAAGGAAGTTTTCACGTAGAAGTAATCACAGATGTGACTGAAGAAAGATTCTATCTTCATAGGTTGAGAGAGGAAAATGAGAAAATCTGTCGAACCTTTTAAATTTTGTTAAGTGTAGTTTTAGTTTTATTATATTTGCACTGTTTGACAATTGCTGTATTTATATACATAGACCGTACATAGATTTCTGCATCACAACTGTGATTGCCTATATCCTAACCTCAATTCAATTTGTAGCAAGTGTCAGGCAATCTTGCACTTGGCAGCGAAATTATCGCAAAAAGTACAATTAGCTAATTCTTTTTTGAAATAAACTACAAAAATATATCCACAATAAACAAATTAAATCCTACTACTCGTAATCTCAGTATGAAGTAAATGCAGTTCAGACTTAGTCATTTTTCCGCTTTTATATTAGACATAGTCAAGTTACTTCGCTGGAACGATGTTTCTGCCGTTTCATAATGTTAATAAACTTGCTTTTTTCCGTGCAGCCTAGTTGTATATATATATATAGGGCCTATATATAAATAAATATATATATAGGGTCTATATATATATATATAGGGCCTAGAAGTTATATTTCCGAAAGTACTAGGAACATAGGAATAACTTGCCGACACTGTTCCAAACAAGTCCAAGTCTCTGATTATATAAATATGAAACATCTGCATCAATTTATTATCCCAAAATTTAAAGCATGTTCATAATCATATCTTTATAATTAAAGGTCTTAGGAGTAGTTTTGGAAATGGTTTGCAACAATAAATACAACCTTTAGTGGGTTAGGTTGCGTATGTAATTATGAAGTTGAGCATGTACGACAGCCGGTACATCGTACCGTTCGTTGTACTGGCTCTGTGCCTACTAATTACATTTCAAATTAATGTACGTTATTGGCCGCCCTCCAAAACCGACTTGTTAATTATATGAACGTGAAAAATGTATTCATCTAAACATCCAACGTAATTTTATACAGTTCTTATTTAATTTCGATCTCTATTGTTTCCAAATCTATTACGGTTTTCTGACAACAATTTTATTTCTATATTATAAATAGACAACTTTTGCAACTATTTATAATATACGTTATAATCAAACCATAAGTCTATTTTGGTTATTCGCACATTAATTAATTCGCAAATTATTACTTAATTGGTTTTAAATAAAACATTTATAAAATCATTGCATCGTTTTTTTTTACGATTTTTATCGCGTATATTATATTATAACTTTAGTAAACCGATGTTTCGATTACTTTGCAGTACTCTTGGTCTCACTCAAGGACTGAGATGTTTGACGTTCTGATGTCAAAGTTTTCCCAGACTTCCGTGACCTATTTTTTTCGGTTAACGCAGAAGGAGCTTACAGTATCATGAGGTCTAGGAATGATATATCTGGTTAGACATTTAGTTTAATTAATAATAGAAATCGAATGATGAAAAAATCGTTGATGTCACATACTCCTCTGACGTATCTCCCGAAATACAGCCATAAACCTCTCTCCAAAACGCAGGAGTATACAAACTTGATTATGAAAATGGTTTCTCTTCAAGTCGTAGTAAACAAAAAGATTAATTAAAACTCGTGGAACAGAACGTCGACTTACTAATATGTCTGCGGGCTGTGACCATACCTTAAATCGGGTCTATTATACATCACACTTGATAAACAACAAATCCTCGCATAGGAAAACTGATTTATACCAAGGGTGATTCGTGAGGCTATTGAAAGTAAAAAATTTGTGTCCTCATTTCAATTAGGGGAGATTACCGATGCTGTGGATCCTGTGATTAATTAAATTTAATCCCAAACTAGACATACCACTTGAAAACTTCGAGATACTGTGAGCTCTCTTGTTATTTTTTATTTTAAGTGCTGATTTACTCATACAGTACATGTAGGAAAACATTACGATCAAAGCTACATGATAAAGAAATATACTGAAAGTGTTACAAAAGTGAAGATAGATCGATAATGATGATCACGAACTGTCAAGTTAACTAAAAATACTTCATTATCAGTCATTCTAGTTGATAGTATTGTCGCTCCATCTAGCCTGAGACAACCTTTACCAGTCCGCGTTCTTTTTTTTTTTTTTTTTTTTTTTTTTTTTTTCTTTAAATGGCTTTTAAAGCTCCAAGCGCTTTTTTAATCGAACAATTTCTTTTACTCAACGTGAGATGTAGGTACCGAGGGTCCTTAACGATGTGTCGTTTGTCACTCGTTTTCACTTTGAGGGTTGATTAATTCCACTTTTCTTTTAGAAAATTATTCCATTCTCCACAAATCCACTCGATAGTTTTTATTTTATATTGGGTGTTGTTAAGTTTTTTCGTGACATTATATTTTTATTAATAAAAAAACGTAATATATAATATAACATAAGCGTGGTTCAATTATATTTCTATATTATAAATAGACAACTTTTGCAACTATTTATAATATACGTTATAATCAAACCATAAGTCTATTTTGGTTATTCGCACATTAATTAATTCGCAAATTATTACTTAATTGGTTTTAAATAAAACATTTATAAAATCATTGCATCGTTTTTTTTTACGATTTTTATCGCGTATATTATATTATAACTTTAGTAAACCGATGTTTCGATTACTTTGCAGTACTCTTGGTCTCACTCAAGGACTGAGATGTTTGACGTTCTGATGTCAAAGTTTTCCCAGACTTCCGTGACCTATTTTTTTCGGTTAACGCAGAAGGAGCTTACAGTATCATGAGGTCTAGGAATGATATATCTGGTTAGACATTTAGTTTAATTAATAATAGAAATCGAATGATGAAAAAATCGTTGATGTCACATACTCCTCTGACGTATCTCCCGAAATACAGCCATAAACCTCTCTCCAAAACGCAGGAGTATACAAACTTGATTATGAAAATGGTTTCTCTTCAAGTCGTAGTAAACAAAAAGATTAATTAAAACTCGTGGAACAGAACGTCGACTTACTAATATGTCTGCGGGCTGTGACCATACCTTAAATCGGGTCTATTATACATCACACTTGATAAACAACAAATCCTCGCATAGGAAAACTGATTTATACCAAGGGTGATTCGTGAGGCTATTGAAAGTAAAAAATTTGTGTCCTCATTTCAATTAGGGGAGATTACCGATGCTGTGGATCCTGTGATTAATTAAATTTAATCCCAAACTAGACATACCACTTGAAAACTTCGAGATACTGTGAGCTCTCTTGTTATTTTTTATTTTAAGTGCTGATTTACTCATACAGTACATGTAGGAAAACATTACGATCAAAGCTACATGATAAAGAAATATACTGAAAGTGTTACAAAAGTGAAGATAGATCGATAATGATGATCACGAACTGTCAAGTTAACTAAAAATACTTCATTATCAGTCATTCTAGTTGATAGTATTGTCGCTCCATCTAGCCTGAGACAACCTTTACCAGTCCGCGTTCTTTTTTTTTTTTTCTTTAAATGGCTTTTAAAGCTCCAAGCGCTTTTTTAATCGAACAATTTCTTTTACTCAACGTGAGATGTAGGTACCGAGGGTCCTTAACGATGTGTCGTTTGTCACTCGTTTTCACTTTGAGGGTTGATTAATTCCACTTTTCTTTTAGAAAATTATTCCATTCTCCACAAATCCACTCGATAGTTTTTATTTTATATTGGGTGTTGTTAAGTTTTTTCGTGACATTGTATTTTTATTAATAAAAAAAACGTAATATATACATAAGCGTGGTCCAATTATAGTTCTATATTATAAATAGACAACTTTTTGCAACTATTTATAATATACGTTATAATCAAACCATAAGTCTATTTTGGTTATTCGCACATTAATTAATTCGCAAATTATTACTTAATTGGTTTTAAATAAAACATTTATAAAATCATTGCATCGTTTTTTTTTACGATTTTTATCGCGTATATTATATTATAACTTTAGTAAACCGATGTTTCGATTACTTTGCAGCACTCTTGGTCTCACTCAAGGACTGAGATGTTTGACGTTCTGATGTCAAAGTTGTCCCAGACTTCCGTGACCTATTTTTTTCGGTTAACGCAGAAGGAGCTTACAGTATCATGAGGTCTAAGAATGATATATCTGATTAGACATTTAGTTTAATTAATAATAGAAATCGAATGATGAAAAACTCGTTGATGTCACATACTCCTCTGACGTATCTCCCGAAATACAGCCATAAACCTCTCTCCAAAACGCAGGAGTATACAAACTTGATTATGAAAATGGTTTCTCTTCAAGTCGTAGCAAACAAAAAGATTAATTAAAACTCGTGGAACAGAACGTCGACTTTCTAATATGTCTGCGGGCTGTGACCATACCTTAAATCGGGTCTATTATACATCACACTTGATAAACAACAAATCCTCGCATAGGAAAACTGATTTATACCAAGGGTGATTCGTGAGGCTATTGAAGTAAAAAAATTGTGTCCTCATTTCAATTAGGGGAGATTACCGATGCTGTGGATCCTGTGATTAATAAAATTTAATCCCAAACTAGACATACCACTTGAAAACTTCGAGATACTGTGAGCTCTCTTGTTATTTTTTATTTTAAGTGCTGATTTACTCATACGAGTACATGTAGGAAAACATTACGATCAAAGCTACATGATAAAGAAATATACTGAAAGTGTTACAAAAAGTGAAGATAGATCGATAATGATGATCACGAACTGTCAAGTTAACTAAAAAATACTTCATTATCTGTCATTCTAGTTGATAGTATTGTCGCTCCATCTAGCCTGAGACAACCTTTACCAGTCCGCGTTCTTTTTTTTGCAAACTAAGCGCCCATCGATAAGTCCATATAAAAATACTTATTTAACTGTAAATTTACATATTTATTGACTTTAGCAAGAATAACTATTTCGAATACTTCAGAGTAAAAAGCAAATACTAGGTTCAGTACTTCATCTTTATCTACCTCGTTTAGGATAAAATGTTAGTCAATATTTTATTGTACATAAATGACACATCTGCCTTTGTGACAACAAAATAACACTTCTGCCTTTCCGCTTCCATAGTCTGTATTTTCAAATTACATAACATTTCCACATCACTTTATTATTATTTGCAACAGTGGTGAGTGCTACACTGCAGTTTGTTTCTACCTGCAGAATGAATGGGTCAACTCGACCTTGGTAGGACCACGCCGTCACAGAATACCTGCATAAATAATATCATAAAGCTGCTGTTTCGTCCGGCGAGTGTAGGGCTCCGGAGACCTTTATTACTGGTGACGAAGCATTCCATCCCAGTCCTCAAGGTCTTATAATTTCTTGACAAGGATGAATGTAGATATCATGGGCTGCAGAAACCACTTACCGTCAGATGAACTGTATACTGGTTTGTTAACCTTAATGTAAAAAAAAATAGTGTTAACATGCATGCAATAGTGTTAACGCTATCAAGTACTCGTACATATCGAATAGCAGTTTAAAAGCTTTATTTGAAAACTTCCGCAGTTCCCCTGACGACTGCTGGCATTATTCTGGTTTAAATCACTCGACACCGCAAATCGTTTACACTACGTGTATTTTATAACATACATATAATTATACACATATACTTATTAATCAACTATGCCCTGCATTTCTCTGTTTATATATTTAAATATCGTAACGATATAAAGATATTTACTTATAAGTAGCAATACATAATATACATAAATAAATAAGGTACAATATTAATTAACAGCAGACTCCTTTAAATAATGCTCCCGCACTAGCTTATGTGCTGCTCTTTGTATCTACAGGTGGTCCATAGAAATGTAGCGTGAACGGTGCAGGTGTTGCCAACAAAATCGGTTAAGTGATGAATAGTTTTAATCATTAGATTTGATGAGGAGCGAAGATCTTTGTCAAGGGACAAGGAAATAAACTGAAAGTTACCTCTAACACGACAAGGAGTAGTTCAACTATTTAAGACAGAAGAGAATAAGTTCTAGAAATTTTTTGACCAACTTAGGCAAGTCCGATATTTGGAAATGAATTTACGAGAAACTATTTATAATGACTATGTATAATAATAATAACACAAATCCGTATAATCGATAATAGGATATATTAGCTTGGTAGTAAAACGAAAAAATCTTTACACTATTCATTGATCGTAAAACGGTATACATTTTATTGACTACAATGACCTGTATGTTCCATTTCATTTTATTCCATGCATTTCACATTAAACAAGGAATTATTTATGATGGAAATTAAAAGATAAGAAAGAATATTAAACTTATGCAGTGGTAACTGATTCAGGTTTTGCTTTGTTTTCCGATGTTATTATTATGGTTTAATTTAAATTAAAAGATAAGAAAGAATATTAAACTTATGCAGTGGTAACTGATTCAGGTTTTGCTTTGTTTTCCGATGTTATTATTATGGTTTAATTTAAATTAAAAGATAAGAAAGAATATTAAACTTATGCAGTGGTAACTGATTCAGGTTTTGCTTTGTTTTCCGATGTTATTATTATGGTTTAATTTAAATTAAAAGATAAGAAAGAATATTAAACTTATGCAGTGGTAACTGATTCAGGTTTTGCTTTGTTTTCCGATGTTATTATTATGGTTTAATTTAAATTAAAAGATAAGAAAGAATATTAAACTTATGCAGTGGTAACTGATTCAGGTTTTGCTTTGTTTTCCGATGTTATTATTATGGTTTAATTTAAATTAAAAGATAAGAAAGAATATTAAACTTATGCAGTGGTAACTGATTCAGGTTTTGCTTTGTTTTCCGATGTTATTATTATGGTTTAATTTAAATTAAAAGATAAGAAAGAATATTAAACTTATGCAGTGGTAACTGATTCAGGTTTTGCTTTGTTTTCCGATGTTATTATTATGGTTTGTTAACCTTAATGTAAAAAAATAGTGTTAACATGCATGCAATAGTGTTCACGCTATCAAGTACTCGTACATATCGAATAGCAGGTTAAAAGCTTTATTTGAAAACTTCCGCAGTTCCCCTGACGACTGCTGGCATTATTCCGGTTTAAATCACTCGACACCGCAAATCGTTTACACTACGTGTATTTTATAACATACATATAATTATACACATATACTTATTAATAAACTATGCCCTGCATTTCTCTGTTTATATATTTAAATATCGTAACGATATAAAGCTAAAATTTTAAAAATATAATATCGGTAATAAAGAACAATAGAGTAAATAATTATTTATTTATTTAAACTCTATTGTTCACACGTTACAAAAATTGTACAAAAGGCGGACTTAATACTTAAGGCATTCTCTACCAGTCAATCCGTGGCGTGGAGATATATAATGGTGGTTACGGTGCAAAAAATATATAAAATAGTTTTTATAACAATCTCTTCTAATAACAAACAGCATACCATATATACATATATATATATATATATATATATATATATATACATGCATATATATATATACATATATATATATATATATACATATATATATATATATATATATATATATATATATATATATATATTTATATAATATATACTATTATATAAAGATATTTACTTATAAGTAGCAATACATAATATACATAAATAAATAAGGTACAATATTAATTAACAGCAGACCCCTTTAAATAATGCTCCCGCACTAGCCTTTTAGAAGAGACCTTATGTGCTGCTCTTTGTATCTACAGGTAAGGCGGTCCATAGAAATGTAGCGTGAACGGTGCAGGTGTTGCCAACAAAATCGGTTAAGTGATGAATAGTTTTAATCATTAGATTTGATGAGGAGCGAAGATCTTTGTCAAGGGACAAGGAAATAAACTGAAAGTTACCTCTAACACGACAAGGAGTAGTTCAACTATTTAAGACAGAAGAGAATAAGTTCTAGAAATTTTTTGACCAACTTAGGCAAGTCCGATATTTGGAAATGAATTTACGAGAAACTATTTATAATGACTATGTATAATAATAATAATAACACAAATCCGTATAATCGATAATAGGATATATTAGCTTGGTAGTAAAACGAAAAAAATCTTTACACTATTCATTGATCGTAAAACGGTATACATTTTTATTGACTACAATGACCTGTATGTTCCATTTCATTTTATTCCATGCATTTCACATTAAACAAGGGATTATTTATGATGGAAATTAAAAAGATAAGAAAGAATATTAAACTTATGCAGTGGTAACTGATTCAGGTTTTGCTTTGTTTTCTGAAGTTATTATTATGGTTTAATTTTAATTAAGAATTGTTTTATTTTTATCACGTTAGGTTAATCGTTAATATAGATCGAGAACGTCAATGCTCCCGGTACACCCGTGTACACCGTTCCTGCGTTCTGAGCTATTTGGTTTCAATATTTGCCTAGAGTCAAGATGTAATATCTCAAACATTGTATTATACCACATGGTATTCTGTTCCTTAAATATGATTGTAGCCATTTATATACGGGTCCCCTGATGCCATATTGTTCCTGCTTAGATAGGAGCCGTTCATAACGGACAAAATCAAATGCTTTAGTCATATCAAGGAACAGAGCTGTTACATTGGTTAGTGTAGTTAGATGTTTTTTATTATTTGAACTGTATGATACTTTGCCAATCCGACTGGAAGCGGCAAGTGTAGTCGATTTCATTCTTTAAACCCTAGTTTAAATATATGCAGAAACAGGCAATATTGTTTTGAATTACATGTCAAATATTTTTTGAAAAAGTGGGTATTAATGTTAAGGTAGTTCGGTACGTTAGTACGGTAGTTCCCTATGTCAGTCTGATTTTTTATGCAATAGCTTAACTATACCATTTTTTCATCGGCCCGGAAATCTGCCAGATCGCATTGAAAGGCCAAAGCTCTTAAAATGAGTACTCTACATAATTTTATTAGTTTTGTATTTATTCCGTCCTACCCTCACTATTTGTACTATTTAATTTTATTATAATTTGATTTATGTCAATTCCACTCACAGGGCTTAAATACAGTAAGTTATAATAATAAGTTTTTATTTTAGTTTTACCAATGTAAGATTTAGTGTCAAATTCTACATGTCTTGATCAGAAAGATATACATATATGTACAAGTAATGGTAGTACGGCCCCAGTAGCATTAGTTATATTGCTACTGGGGCCGTAGTTGGTATAGTGATGTGAATGTGTGAATCATACCTTCTTATTATTTCTTTCAATCCTTTTATGGGTTAGGTTGTTTGGTTGGTTTGTGGTTGCATTGTTGTCAAGTAAATTAAGGTCTAAAAAAGCTATGACAAAAAATATTACCTTTATTTTACGTTGGTAACAAAAACACAAGATGTCTTTTCGATGTTTAGATGTGTTAATAACACTGAAACACAATAAATATTTTTGTGTTTCAGTGAAATAAATATTTTTTTAGACACGCAGATTAAAGTTTTCCTACACTACCAAGATCGTGCACGAGCTATTGAGCTTATTTGAATCGCTCACTTTCAAATAATTATATAATTACAAGCAATCTGTTTTGGATATTTCTGGATTAATCTTGCAATAATCCCACATGGTATTAAGTGGTGATGTAGATTTTGACGGTAGGGACACTATGGAGTAGGGAGGACGATAGATAAACGATATGTTGCGATTATGACCCAACGAAACAGTCAGTTGGTACTCGATCTAAAGCCTAATTATACCTGAAATCCCCAAGAGGAATAATGATAATAATTATTAATTGAAACAACGAAAATTTGTATTGCACAGGTAGGTCTTAACACTCCTTCTCTTTACACTACTATTAATAACAAATTGTTATACGACACAAAACTCACATAAAAATATTCTGGTAACAATTCCGAGCAAATAAATTCTAAAATAGAGATTGTTGCTTACGATTTGTCTCTAAGAAGATGAGATGTTTTGATGACAAATGATGATGTCACGTCGAAATATTTCATAAAACAAAAAACTTTAATATATAAACAAACTTGTTGCTTATGTCAAAGCTGCTTTTGTATTATATCAAGTTAGCAATATTCCGTACTTAAGCCTCGAGGCAAATGTACTCGTATTAACGTCAAAAGCTTTTGTAAGCTTCACTGTAAACACTTGACAAAGCTTTATTGATGAAATATATGATGAGGAGAGAATATAATAACGAATAAGGAAATATCTACTGTAAAAAAACTCTATTTCTATTTAATACTTTGTTAAGCAATCAACTAGTTTATTATAAAAAAGGCTTTATAAGCATATTAGCATTAGTACACACAGTATATCTTATCATCATCAGAGAAAGTATTCATGATTTCTTTTTCCTAGCCGAAGAATTTATTAAATATACATATTTCTACGGTGGTAATGCCAAGTTGTAGCTTGTTTCTAGCTGCAGGATGAACGGTTTGACTGGGCAAGGGCCTGACAGAATACGAAGGTGAAATAGCAGTATAAGGCTGGTGAATTTCGTTTGATGAGTGTAAAGATCCCGGTACAAAATAAAAATGATTATATCGGCAATCTATCGAAACACTCAGTATTATAAAAACAGTTCAGTATTTTATAATTATATTTCGTAGATGTATATAATACACTAAAAAATATTTAAAGTAAAAGAAAAATTCAATCTTATTCAATCATATTCGTATAAGGTAGACAAAAAATAGATAAAAATTTTATGTATGAATACAGAGTAACATATGGTACGTGTAACATATGGTTGGTTAATGTAAGAAACCTTTGCGTTTATTTTTCACTATAATTCCATTAGAATAATTACCTAATTTTATATAATAGGCTTTATTTTAAATATATTTTAATAAATCTATAAAAATATATTAACATCACATTTGCCAAAATTTTTCCACGAATATAACAATGAATCTTTCAAATATTCTAATATATTTCTATTTGTAGAAATATTTATTTTATGAAATTTCATTATTGTCTTCTTTTTATGTACAAAAGTCCTGAAATATTTAAGCAAGATAACTCTAGAAAGAAGAGACGTGCTTAGAGTTTTAGTAATAAAGAAAAAGAGCGTTTATTCAAAATCCTTCAGCGGCTAATTAACTTTCCGGCGTTAATTAGCAGATTTTTTTCATTTTGCTCTAACTGAAATAAAACTCTGATAAAAGTGATTTCTTTTTACCAGATTCACTAATTACCACTAATTTTAGAGATTTTTTTATGCTTCTTCTTTTATATCAAATAAAATCAAAATGATATCCGAATATTAGAGCGAATTCAGAATAATCATAAGATAAATTTACAATGAAAATCGTTTTCATTCATGTCATAGCCAAATTGATTTGTTTGTTATTTAAATTTTACGAACGCTAGACGCACAATCAAAAAACATAACAAATAAAAAAATATGTATTATCAAAAATAAAATCAATTTCGTATTTTATGACTATTTTGTAATAGCCTGGTTTTAAAATAATCCTGGATTTTATTACTAAGATATTTTATGAAACACTAATTTGACTCCTCTGTAAATTGTGGTGATCGGCCTCCACAAAAGAGGTGGAATACAGAGCTGAGGCAGTTGCTCCCCGACCAGTAAGGTTTTAACATTAAGGTACCATAGAGTTATGAGTATTAATACTAAATAAATATTTGTGGTACATAATTAGTCTTTCTTTATCCTTATTAACCTTACATAATATACCTATTATATAAATAGTATATTTAACTTATAATATATATATATACATATATATATATATATATATATATATATATATATATATATATATATATATATATTTATTTATATACATACATATCTCTTTTTAAGATCGGAGTTGCCCCTGGCAGTTGAAGATTTAGTCTCGGGAGCGAGTAGGAAGGTATTACGTTGCGACACTAACCCTACTCTTTGAGCAGCCATAAATCAGATCCCATTTTTTAAATATAACAGCAGCTGAGAGTGTTACCGTTTCATTACCTGGTGGCGGACTGGAGGGTACCCAAGGCTCACTAAGCTACGAAAGAGGCACTAGAATAGTGGTTATCTATACATAAGGCATTCTCATCCACGTATAAAAAGGGATACGGGTAACATGTAACGTTCAGTGTAGACAATAGGCTGTCAACCTGTCCAAAGGACTATAATCTTTATAAAACATTGTTAACATCCGTTTAATTTATAGGGCCTATTAAGTGTTATGAAATAACTTTAACCCACTGTAGACATGGATATACAGACCTAAGTGTGTACTAGCATGGAGTTAAGAGTATACTGATATAAGTATGTGTATATGATATTTATAGTAAATAATTAAAAATCATCGGTTCGTGTCACTGAATTAATCACTGACCTAAAATGTCTCCGTCCTCGCGTATATTTTACGTTTTGTTTTACCAACGTAGAATTTACGCTTCGTTTCGCTTTATCAGAACATCGTCTGTGCTAAACGAAATGTTCAAAGTTGATGTACAGATTTCAGTAAAATTATCTTCGTTATTCATAAGTATGTGTTTAGGAGATTTTGTTCACGGTACTAACGAAAATCAAATTAAATAATTTCTATTAATATATCACAGCACACCTGCCTAGGTCTGCGTAATTTTAGTAATTTAGTACAACCACAGTGATTAGTTAATTATTCACTTACATTCTCATGTCACACAACAGTTGAAATATTTTCATATTAATTTACTATAAAATCTCATTGACACTTGTCTAAAAATTACTATTTACACTTACCTTTTTATAAAAAACGTGGTAAATGAGAAAACGGCTAATCTGATTGTAAGACGTCGTAAGTGTTGGCTAAAGAAAAGGCTGAATAATTTTGTTGTCTCCTAATAAACATAATAAGAACATAGTAACATTTTAAATGTTACTGTTCTTTTTATACTCTAAAGTTTTTATTATTTAATATGTATTTGACATGTAATAAATATTTTTACATTGAATCGAAGTATGAAAACCTTCCACATTCTTACTACTTAAAAAGTAAAATAAGCATATCCATAGAAAAACATTGTACTGTGTTTGCCAATTCGCCTGCCTATGGATGCCAGCTTAACTGGGTAGAAAAAACCATAGATGAGAATAACGATATAGTGATTTAGATTATGTTTATTATAAAGTAATATATAAAAAAAAATATTTTTAAAATTTATAAAAAAATCAAATCTCTCCTTTATACTCGATGATACTTATATGGGCCTTTAATCTATGTTTTTCAAAGTAGTAGTTTATTTCCATTCCGATGGTGATATTCGATTAAGTGGTATATCTATCCTGGTATATCTACCCTACAACCCAAATAACATTTATTTATCTACTTAGAAATTTAACTTATCTAATTACGTGTAATTCAATTCACGTTGAAAATAATCAGTATCTGTTAGTAAAATATTTGTAAATATTGAATGTTAAATGCACCAAAAATTTCATATTTACCTTACTACAGGACATTACAATTTGTTTTAACTCGACATAAAACTAACATATTTTATAGGCCTAGCAGAGCACGCTGTAATAAACATGTGAGTGCATGAGCAACAAAAAATTATATTGCTATTAATAAAAGGTATTTTAAATAAAAAATAAACTTAATTCATTGATATTGAAGCACCCGTGGTTATCAAGTATATATAGTATAGAATAGCAGTATATCAAGAAATCGAACAGTTTGTAAGGTGATATCAAATTCAAACGTCACCAGGACATAATAGGCAATAAATCATTACTATCTATTAATATGTCAGTTTACCATTTCCATAATTCTCTCTAGATTACACTACAATACCTGCTCCTTCCATTTGACTTAATTTCTCTTAAAATAATTATCTTATATATAAGAAATATCTCGAATCATCAACAAACAAAGGTAGTTCTCAATTGGCTTTATTTACTGGGTTCGCGAAGAGACGTTTCATTGAACATTGCATTTCAAAATATTATAAATATTTAAAATAAGTTAAAAGTATATTGTTGATAAATATTAGTACCAAATAATACACAGAGTAAGCAAAATAAACAAATCAATTCTTTTATAATACTAGCGGTGACTAAATAGCCACAGTTCACTTTATGGTAAGTGATAATTGCAAACAACAAATGTTCAAGGGGCACATGAGTTGTTATCCGTGCAGACTGGAATGAAATATTTAATTTTAGATTTATTATGAATATATGTATTATAAATCAATTGACAGATAGTCTCTGAACTACTCTTAAGCACATTCGCCACAACCTACTGAATAACCAAATAAAACTGTCCCGCACAGTTCGCTGCAGTTCGTTACGCTGAGCTTTAACTTACTTTATTTATAGTTGTTTTTTAAATGTGACATACGAGTGATAACATTATATTTTATTATTCTAAATATTTTTAAAAAATATCTAGTTTATTCAAAGAATTAAAAAAAAAGTTGAATGACCGATGTAAAATATAACTTAATATCCGTCCACTACTGAATACAGAGCTTCTTTCCGAGGGAGATATATATGCATAAATTGAAACAGTCCAACAAAATTTGTGCTACTTAACAGATTTCTTCACGAGCTATTTGTAGACACAGAGGCCTCTCTTCACTCGCTACGCTTCGGTGACCGTTTTGGGGAAACCGAGCGTTTTGTCTGTGCGATACAGGATCAGGCTATTAAGACCAACAACTATCGGAGATACATCCTGAGGGATGGCACCGTCAACATCTGTCGGGCTTGCCATCGCCCTGGTGAATTCCTCAGGCATCTTATTTCCGGTTGTTCGGCGCTTTCTAACTCTGAGTATCTGCACAGGCACAACCTGGTAGCCAGGATTCTCCACCTGAAACTCGCTCTGTAATATGGTCTTGTGGTTCGGAGATTGCTCTATTAAAAGTACACGCCGGAAGCCGTGCTCGAAAATAACCGCGCCAGGCTCTACTAGGACAGGACATGACTATGCTTATAAGCCTGATTTCGTGTTGATGGACCCGGCATAGTTGAGGATACTTTTGGTCGACGGTTTTGGATCACGATCCTCGAAGAACCTCGTGAAAGCGGAAACAGACAAAAAGATAAAATATAACTGACATATGCTGACCGAAATTATTCCTATAGTCGTATCTGCAAACGGGTTAATCCCAACCAGCCTCCCCAATCATGTGAGATGATTGGGACTACGGGATGGGCAGCTCCGGGCTCAAATGCAAAAGGGGATGCTCCTCGACACCGCTCGTACAGTCCGCAGATTTCTGCCCTTTCGTCCTATCCTCGACCGTTTGATCTCCCCTGTCGAAGAATTCCCGTCTGGTTTTTTTTAAAGTAAACTAAAATAAAAATAATCACTCAAACTCTGTAATAGTGGTTAAAGACTTGTTAGTGTACAATTATTGTGGTGTATTTGCGTGCATGTTTGTGTGTGTGAGGAAAAACGTAAGGTATACATTTACATAAGTTTTGTAAGCTCTTTGATTTGTCCACATCAAAGTCTAGGTAATCTCTAAGAAAATATTATAATTGTAAAATCATAATTTCGGCAATTAAAAGTCTATTTTTTAAATTGAACTTTTAATTGTCGAAATGCTGGTTACCCACTAATAAAGGTCTCAACTGAGCGCCAAAAGCGCTCAGTCACCTATCAACCCGGTGAAACTGTAAAAGTACTTGTACTAATGGCTCGAAAAAGAATACCTACTCCAGGATTGATACCAGCGTTGTTATTGGATAGTTGCACGCGTTCTGTAAAATTTAGACCAAAGGTTAGACCACCAAGCTACTAAAATCACGACCGAAAAACTGCAGTTCCTGAAAAGAAACCCTTATTTTGCTTTGGCCGTCAATTATCTTTAATAAAGCCTATTATCAAACTATCTAATAAAATGTGTATCACATATGTATGAATAAGTTATATAATATAATATTTTTTTATTTACGTTAGAAATATCCTTTTCCGAATCTCATCATATTTACGCATCAATATGTTTAAAATTTTGTTGTTCAAGTGTCAGACAAATATATTCCTCCATCTGCGTAAAAGATATAATAAATAATAAATAAATTGTAAATGTACCAGTCGGTCTGTTGACAACATCGTTAAGAGAAACGTGACCAGGGATAAACAGGAAGCAACTAGTCAAACGTGAACGCGCGTTGGCGCCGGGGAAACAATTTTGTTTTGGCCTTGTGTTTCTTGTGCACTTTTTTAACTTTGAATTCGCGAGTTTTGTTAAATTTTACTATATAACCAGTTACTTTTCTTATTTTTATTTATTTTCTTAAAGTAAATTCATGCAATTTGTAAAATCTCTCACAATCAAAAATAAGAACAATTTAAAAGATATTTTATAAATAATAAAAAAAGCGTTTAAATTAATATACAAAATAAACTACTATTGTAAACTTTATAATGACGAGAGTATGTAAATTAAACCAAGAAAGTTAGTCAATCAAAAGAGCAATTGAACTAAATTGTTCCCCAAGCTCAGTGACGTAAAATCTTACCTCGTTAAACTGTGAGAGGAGTGCAATTAACCCGTGTAATAGTCGACTTGTTTCTGGTACATGCAAAGTTAAATATACCTATTTAAGCAGGAATTGGACTAGCCATTTTTTCACTAATTTTTGCAATTTTGTTACCCTTTAATTCAAAACCATGTATGCTCGCGATGACGGTCTAGTCAATTTATACAACGGCGATATTTTTTGATTACTACTAGATGACATCAACTGCAAAATCTATTATATTAGTGCCGTAGATATGTACCCAAACATGACTAGTTAATGCAACTAGCACTAACTAGTCATCCTCTTCCCTAATACTTATAAATTGGAGGAAGGCTAAGATGGATTGTCAAGGACATACAACATACACAGACTCAAAAACCAAAAATTTTTCATGCCAAAATTTTGTTCGACGGCTAAGAATTTAAACTAGTACCTACATTATATAATCTTTTATCTATCATTCTTTATGAAGTACATATATACTGTTATTTTACATAAATTGTTTTCTTTAGTGACATAATTAAAAAAATAAATTAATACTGAAAATCACGAAATCCATTTACATTTACTAACAACCAAAGACCGCAGATTAGATATACAACATTTATAAAAAAAATGTTCTTTTTATATATGAATAATTATGACACTAAAATTTAACACTAAAATAATTTCTTATTAGCCGAATAAGCCATTCCGTATAGAAAGTACAATACTGATGCAATTGCAGCAATCGAATAATAATACGGAAGTAAATTTTTAGTTATCTGTCAGAAGCATGAAATTTTATGGCTTGTCTACGGCTATTTTGACGATTAGGGTTGAAATGTAATGATGAATTCTTACCACAAGGCTAAAGAAAAGAGCCTAATTGCGAAGTCTTTACAAAATAAAGGGAACTGTAAACTTTGACATGTTAAACAAAGCTACAAATGAAATATAGTCAACATTTGTTTTCCTTTGCGAAATCATTGAACCCATTACAAGATTTAGGAAGCAATTTGGAAAAAACGGAAAAGGCAAATCGTTTCCATTTGTTACCTGAATTTGTAACATCGTGAAATGTACTATGGGTTACCTATTTGGAACCACTGAAAGTAACTTCGGTTTTATTATTTCAATTTTGAATTGTATGAAAGACGTAGCTAATAACAGACTAAAATATACTTACGGTTAAATTTACCATATGAGCATAAATAGACCATTATTACTGGTCAAAAGGCATTTCATCTCAGTCCTAAAGGGTGACATCGCATCTGTGTTTTGATTCTTTGTCAAGGCTGAATGTACATGTCATGGGCCGCAGGGATCACTTACCATCAGGTGAACTGTGCGCTAGTTTGTTACTCTCAATATAATAAAAAAAAATCATCATCATCATCACACATCATTGACAATGCTCTTTCATTTCTTGACTACCTTATGGCGAGTAATGAAGTATCTTGGCTTGTAAAAATAGTTTGTTAGCTCTTCTTTCCGAAGATGTTGCCATTATTATGCTATCATTTTAACTATCCATATCAGACTACAACTAAACATGGGCTTCCCTCGAAGATTGAAATGAAACACGATCCTATACGATCTGCGTAAAATGGTCATAACCACAACAACTAAAATTAGGCCATTGCCATACAATTTTCTAAGGGTAAAAAAAATATGAGTAATTTGGAACAACCATAATACACAAGAATAATAGTGCAAATACACAAAACTAACTTATAGGCAAAAGGAATTTACGAGTTTTGTTTATACATATTTATGAAGGTCTTTGAGGTTTTTATGATTATTTTATTTTCATAGTAATGGATCTTTAAATAATCAAATGGTAATGATAATTGAAGGCATTAACAACTTCAGCGCCTTAATTAAATAGATAGCAATAATACTGAATCATATTTATAGTAGTAGTATAAAGTTTGGAAGTTTAACAACTTACTTTTACTGCTGTACTTTATTAATAATATTCATACTTTTCCGTAACGTCTACACCCCACTACGCCTACTGTAAGATAAATATGCCTTCCACATAGAGTTAAATTACATTTAGTTGTATCTTCTCTACAACTTATGATGCGCAAATATTACATAGAGTGGTCTATATATATGAATATATATATATACATATATATATATATATATATACTACCACATAAATATATTTACATATAAATAGCAATACATAATAAACATAATTAAACATATAATAAATAATGACAAGAGTAAATTACCATATTAATTAGCATCAGAAGAGTAAAGAGTGCTCCCGTACCAAGCATTTAAAAGAAAGCTTATTCAATGCTCTTCTTGTATCTTCGGGCAAGGAGTTCCAAAGATTTGTAGCCTGAAGGGTGAAGGAGTTACCAACGAAATCGGTAACGTGATGAGGAGTTCTAAGTTCGAGATAGAAGGAGTAGCTGGATCGTTGAAAATTGAGAAAATAACAAGTAAAGTTCTAGAGTTACGCCTCTGCTGTCTAATGGTAAGCCACTTAAGGTGAAAAAGAATAAGAAACTTAGGCCTGTTGCAACAAAGACAAAGTCAGCAAACAGTTGTTGCCCAACTTCATTTGAGCCAGTCTGCTGTATTAATAATGCGCCTAACTCGCTAAAGGGTATACAGAAGATTTCACGAGATTGGCGCCTTTAATCGAAGACTGAGAACCAGCCGCCCACGGAGTGAACTTCAGAGAGAAACGACCGTTTTACGCGACACGTGGCGGATATTGATTTGCAGCAGGAGTTGTGTTCGAGGGTTGGTTGTCAGCAAGTGGCTAAGAGTTAAAGAGAAAGGCCTGAAATCCACCCCCTACGTCTGTAAATAAATTGAATGCGACTTTGTTAGGTCTGAGTGAGTGACGTATATGTATTCGTGCTTATAGGTTGTGTCCCAAGTGAATATATATATATATATATATATATAGATGTATATATATATATATATATAAATGTATATATATATATATATATATATATATATATATACCTATGTAGGATTACTGCTATCGTATCAAATTCATACTTCGTCGTTTTATATTATGTAGATGTAACATTATTGGCAACGCTCGACAGTGTATTATATCTATTTTATTGTTTACTATTTATATTTTATCTTCAATACTCGATAATAAAAGAAAAATAGAATGTGGCAGATATTTATCTCCCCAGGCATACTTATAAAGTAAGTAGACGAAACGAGAGTCTTGGTATTACGGAAACATATCATAATCATAATCTTTATTTGGAAGAATAAGGATTTTTTCAAAGACCTTTTAAAAGAAATTTAGATCGACCATGTAATTTGAATAAAACAAATTTTACGGACTTTATTTTACTTATTTTAATTCTCTTACGTTTGCTTTACAGGACTCATAGTCACCCGTTGAAGGCAGTTAACGGTATAGGATAACTATGACACCAGGACGTCAGACATCTCATTTCTTGCGCGATCATCAGCTATATAGTATTAGAAACGTCAAGAACAAAGTAAACGTGTCAAAATCTTTAAAGATAGTTTTATTTGATGTGTAGTATTCGCATAAATACAAGTATGACGTGACTGAACCCATGGAGTTCTACTTTACTCGCAATATATTATATATATATTTATGTAGGTATGTATATATATATATATATATATATATATATATATATATTTACAATGTAGGCACTACACCTACCACAATGTCTCTCCACCCCACGGGTTGACTGGTAGAGAATGCCTTACGGCAATAAGTCCGCTCTTTGTATCCCTTTTTGTAAGGTGTGACCAATAAAGTTTAAATAAATAAGGTATTTGTATTAAATATTATCCAGTGTGCATTTGGAACCAACCGAACAACGTCATTTTATAAATATCTCACGTAAATTAACTGAAGCTTTTCTCAAGTATTTTGGGTTATTAATTACACAGTCTATTATGTTTACAGGGCATATTGGATCACCTCAATGCGAACTTTAGATGAATGATATTATTAATTAATTCAAGGTTTAAATCTTAATTTACTCTTATTTTACCACTGTTTTCTTGTCACTTGTTGTCTTTGACACTTCATATTCCTCCAACCTTATAGTAAATTGCATCCAATAATGCCCTCTAGGTCAATTTCAAACACAGCAATATATTTAATTGTATACTGCTCAAGTATCAATTATTTATCGTCATTATCACATTTATATTTATGCAAGCATCGGATGACATGAATGTGAGTGGCAGTTGCCAGTAGCATTCAATTTAAAAACAAGTCAGTGCTTTTATAGATGTTGCCGAGCATAAAATGGATCCATGAATATACCGATAAAGGAAAAAAAATGAGGAATTGTATATATTCTTTTTGCTGGAACTGGTTCGAAGAGATAATTATTATCTATTGTTATTACTGTTACGTTTAAAATTGTTATTTCATAAATTCTCTATTTCATAATAACGTCGATTTACGAGTACTTATATGTTAAATGCCAATAATATATGTAATTTTAAAAAGGCAAACTCCAAAAGTAGGTTCAGGTGATTTGATAATCGCATAAAGTGGAAGGAGCCTAGGTAAACAGGAAGCAACTAGTCAAGTGTAAACGTCGGCGCCGGGGAAACAATTTACCCCGACTACCCAGTGCATCCTTAAACATTTTACCACAAGTTAATAAAAGAGATCAAAATATAACGTTTAGAAAATGACTACAAGTTCTACGATTCCAGTTGATGTTATATTAATAAATCCTGACAGCCGACAACTAGTGGGTGTATTTGGCTACTAATTTATGACTCCTGGTTTCGATTGCAATCATTATTTATATAACAAATTATCGGTTTCTAGTTCTGTATGTTGGTTTCGAGGATAGAGCACTTCTCTGATCACTTAAGGTATCGCTACGACATTATTAGGGCGAGTAACTTTCTCCCGACGATCGAGTCTATGCGGAAAACAACTCTGTAATATATTATTTTGCGTAGCTGTTATCATCTGAATGTGTACATAATGATATTCCGTCTCAAAAACTCCCACAAAATCTATATATAAAACAAAATAGATAGGTATATTAAACTGTAAAATTCAATATAAAAAATACATGTGACATCAATAATGAATCTTCCCTTATGATATTTCAATAGGCAATATTAGTAAGTAAATTAATTACTAATAGTAAGACAGATTAAACAAAATTATTATTTTAGCGTGTCTCGTTTAGTACCCCTCTTCGCAATGCCAGTAAATCAAGTCGATCGGAAAGTACCTAATAATCAACAATTCGAGCCGCTCTTCGTTGAATTCGGTGAAGTGGAAAGAGCTGGTACTGGGGCACCCTCGCCCAGAAATGAGAATAGTATTCCATCTGTCTGAAATTGTGCTTTGCAAAGTTGCACACAGTAGGCCGACATTAAATACTCTCTTGCTTTATTAAACACGCCCAGTTTCCCTCCAAGTGACAATCTAACTGAACGTCTCTCGATATGTCAACGCCAATGATTCCGATACTAGCTAGCTAGAAGTAGTGAAGCGGTAAGCTTGCGTCTTTGTAGGGTTCAATCGGACTAGACTTTGTCGGCCTCAATCTGAGACATTGTTTGGCAAAAGTTTGTGCCGGCACTCATTGACGTGTGCAGCCAGTGTATAATCCATTGCCTTCGCTGTCGTCTGCGAATGAATGTTAACACTTTACAACATGTCATTGATATGCAGAAGAAATAAGGTAGAAGATAGCACACAGCCTTGGGGAACACCAGCATTTTCAGCACTGGTTTAGAGTCGGAGTATACACTGTTGACTACGACTTTCATGATGCTGTTTATGAGAAAACTGGTGACCCACTTACAATACTTGTGTATAATGTTTGTGTGCCTCAGTCAAAGGCAATCACGCCTCATTTTTTTTTAGAATATTGGCAATGCTATTAACATTACTAATATTCCGGTTAACCACTCCAACTAAGCTGTAGGAGATGGTTCACGACAATAACTAATGGTGGATTTCAACCTATGGCCTTAATTTCGCAGGCCGTACCTTAAACATTAGGATATTGACGCTCATATTAAAAAAATTGTTATCCCTGATAAAACTGTGGTAAATTTTATAAATACGCACACCTAAATCAAGAATTCGACCGCGTTACTATAATCAGGGACATACATATATTACTAATGGCATAATATTAAATAACAAATTACGTAATTTACTTGTCATAACATATTTTTATATTAGTTATACTAACGAAAACCGTAAACTGCAACATAAAATGAATTTAATATATTTTTAATATTTATTATTTGTTTGCAACTTGTAATGCTATCTTTTGACTTCTAGTTGGTATAACTGTACGCTTACTTGGTACGAGGTATAATTACCTCGGTGTAAGTCTATTATGGCGAGTAGCTGAGCTTTTATGTCATTCAAAATAATCCAACGTTTGACCACAACCTAGCCTGATATTAAGCGATGACGCAATAACGTCTAAGATTAAATACCTCACTACCTAATTGGTAAACTGCCATTTCTTACATTCACTCCTACTGATATTCTGGAAAACCGTGTATAAATCAATTATAGTATTTCTTATTTTTTTCTAACATAATTTATGTCAATATATTAGCTTAATTAAACTTTTTAAATAGAAAGAACATTAAAACCTTCAGTATCCATCCCTATTCACAAATACATTAACATTCTACGCAAATTTATTAACATTAAATGGAATCATCTCGCAGCGATAGGAAGGAAAGAAAAATGCAAAAAGTAAACTTTTTCTGTCTACATTAGCAGGGTGATGGCGGACGAGTTAATCAATACTTTTGTATTGCGCATTTTGTAATCAAGCAGAAAAGTTTTAAAAGCATTCAACTTTGTTTTCTATACTCAAAAGTAGCCAAATATGTGAAAATGAAGTTTATGTTATGTGATCGACCCAAATGAATGCTACAGAAATATTCCGTCTTAGACATAAGGGGTAATACTTACGCTACATACGTAAAATTTACTTCTAATCAAATATCGAGGATGTGTGTGTATCAGGCTGCAGAAATTACTTAAATTATTTAGTTATTCAACATGATCACATAAAAATGGTATACTAGAATTATTGTTTTTTAATAATTCAGTAACATACAGTTTAATAATACTTACATTATACTCGAGTTAAACTATTATTTTAAGTAATCGCAAATTACATCATAATATCAAGAAAAACTAACAACGTGACGTATAATAAGAAATATCATTCGTCACGTTTCTATTTATTCATTTTTAATATTCGTATATATATTATTCACATATACTTTTATTGCGCATTTTGTAATCAAGCAGAAAAGTTTTAAAAGCATTCAACTTTGTTTTCTATACTCAAAAGTAGCCTAATATGTGAAAATGAAGTTTATGTTATGTGATCGACCCAAATGAATGCTACAGAAATATTCCGTCTTAGACATAAGGGGTAATACTTACGCTACATACGTAAAATTTACTTCTAATCAAATATCGAGGATGTGTGTGTATCAGGCTGCAGAAATTACTTAAAATCTAAGTAAAATATGAGCTCGTTATTCAACATGATCACATAAAAATGGTATACTAGAATTATTGTTTTTTAATAATTCAGTAACATACAGTTTAATAATACTTACATTATACTCGAGTTAAACTATTATTTTAAGTAATCGCAAATTACATCATAATATCAAGAAAAACTAACAACGTGACGTATAATAAGAAATATCATTCGTCACGTTTCTATTTATTCATTTTTAATATTCGTATATATATTATTCACATATACTTTTATTGCTCTGTAATTTAGCAACAAAATAATAAAACAAATAGAATAAATAATGTTAAATCCCTATGAAATAATAATATAGCTATTACTTATTGCTAAGTTATGCAGTCTCTTACAATAAAACGAGTCCTTTCCTTTCTTTCGTCTTCCATCATAAAAATATAAACATGATTTCAGAACTTAAACTTTGAATACTTCATTTAACATATTTAGTACATTAGATTTTTAGTTGCGAAATAATATTTTTTTTCGACATAAATAAAGTTAAATTTCTAAAATGTCAGGACTTATACAAATTAATAATCAGGTTTTACAAAACGGTTAAGTAAACGCCAAGGTAATTTCACAAGTCTCACTTTCACTCTTTCAGTAAATAACCTCGAATAGCATTCAAAATTAAAACCAATTAACGCGTGTCTACAGCTGTTTACTGTACTTCTATACGGAGTCGTGATCAAATACTGCATCACAGCCAATTTTCTATAAAATATTTACAGTATGCCAATTTACGTTCCATGCTACTTCAAACGAAACCAACGATTTTCTCTGGAAATTTGCCAACGATCAGTACAGCAGTACACCTGCCTGCTCTCAAATGTTCCATTCTAATTTACAGCAAACAACATAAGCTAGGCTTATAAATAAAATTGAAGCATGGGTATCGCCTATAATTTATTTGCATTTTAAAAAGAAAAATAAAGTCATAATAAATGTAGATCATATACAATTATTAAATTAAAGTGCACTTACAACAAGCTATTTGAGTTGTTGCCTTTATTAATAATTTGCATAGTGATGTCCTTCTAGACAATTCACGACATCATCTTACGAATAACTAATGATATTAATTGTAAAAATACACACAAACGCGCACACAAACTCGCCCATACACGTACATACATACTCTTTCACGCAAAACTACCATAATTACTTGTTATATAATACAATATATAACTATTTATAAATAGCCTTTAACCAATGACTAATATGACTTTTAAATAATGACTCAATCATCCTGAATTGGCCTTATTTATTGTAATCAGTTGTTTTATAATTTGTTCTGTAAGTCGCTGTTAAATAAATTAAAAGGGGCAATTGAAGTCGCAATTTACACAAATATATTTAAAATTATCGTGGCTAGTACTTAACCAACGGTACGAAAAAGCCTTATAAGCACAACATCTACCTTTATATGGTTTTACGTTTGTTGAGGACGAAGTCAATACCGTATAATTCAATTCCCTTTTGCTTTACCCTCACTTTTACCCTCCTTTCCCTCACAGAAAGGGTATAGCATTTATTTTTTATTGTCCTCATTAATTGCTCTGATTGTTACGATAAAAAGAAAAAATCAACAGAGACAAAAAATAAAATATCTTTTTTATGTTTACATAAATTTATAGTGATTTAATATAAACATATAACAAATAATATTGATTTTTGTATGATAGTTTTGCTCAATGAAGAAAAAATTTAATTAATTACGAAAGCAAATAATCAAAAATCTTTATAGACAAAAAAGCAGTCATAGCACACAATGATAGCATCTTTAGTACTTTGTACAATATATTCCGTAACATTTGGCTCTTTAGCGCGTACCTTTAGCTCGACCCTCGAGCTGATCCATTAATGCAGCAGCTAGAAATAATAGGTCTTTACCTATGATATTGCCGTTTTGTATGATATAAGTTAAAGTATTTTTTTTCAAACTTTTTTATTTCTGTTATTCAAAGTAATCGATGCATCTTTGCCAACGCAGTGGTAGTTTATTGATGTCCTTCTTGTAAAAATCAGCTGGACGGGAGACAACAATCTCTTCAAAGGTTTTTCGTACTGCCTCTCGGGAATTGAATTTTTTTCCTGTTAAAAAGTTGTCCAAATTTTGGAAAAAGTAATAGTCGGGGGTGGGCTTCCATCCCCAACTCTTGCAGCTTGGAAACTGTCTGTTGTGCAGTATGGGGTCGCGTGTTGTCGTGTAGCAGCAGCGGGGACGACCGATTGACCAAAGCTGCTTGCAGATGTGCGAGCTTCTCCATCACTGTCTTCAGTTCTTCACAGTACACATCTGCAGTAATACTAATGCCGTTTGGTAAAAAAAACTGTGATGAACACCGGCACTAGACAACCAAACAGTGACCATCAACTTTCAAGGGGTCATTTTTCGTTTAGGGCATTGCTTTGGTGCTGAACCAGGGTCTCACCAGCTTGCTGAGCGCTTTCGATTGTCGAACAGAATCCATTTACCGTCGCACGTAACAATTCGGTTCGAAATTCTTTCATTTCTGTGCCTGTTGAGCAGCGATGTTGGCGATCGTTAAGTTCGAGAGGCACCTATCTATCAAGCTTTTTTACCTTGCCAATTTGTCTCAAATAGACCAATATTTTTTTGATGTTAACATCAAAAGCTACTGCTAGCTCGGCTATAGTTTGAGTATCATCAGCTTCCATAATCGCCTATAATTCATCATTGTTGAACAAAGTGTCCGGACGATCACGAGGTTCATTTTTCAAATCAAAATTTTCAGAACGGAACCGGGCAAACCAATAACAGGTTGTGCGTTCGTTTGTAAAGTTCTCTCCGTAAACGTTGTTGATGTTACGTGTCGTTTGTGCCGCGTTGGTGCCACGACGGTACTCATGTACCATAATTACACGAATTTTTAAAGTATCCATTATGACGAAAAATGTTTAAACATAATGAAATTATAAAGCTAATCAATAAACAAAAGACTGACTTTGTAAAAAGAATGTTGTGTTTTTAAAACAAAATTAATTTGAATTTAGAATTCATAGCCAATCAAAACTTTTTTTTAGTTTGAAATTACTGTATTCTAATAAATTGAAGAACGGCAATTTCATAGGTGAAGGTCTGTCACTGTTAGAAATATGATAGTATGTAAGGAATTCATGCGCCGCCATTATTATTTTTTATTTTATTTACGTATGTGAAATTTAGTTAGTACTTACCTAGTATAAGCCATTGTCTTACTAATACACAAAGAATCGTCATTTTATTTAAATAAAAATTGTATGCCGTGTGCATTGAATGGTGAAGGTGAAGAGTGTTCACAATGAGCAGATAAATCTGGCGTAGCGCATTTTCTCCCAAAAAAAATTTTAGTTTTTCTAATCTCTCTATTTTAACAATTACCACCTGTATGCTGACAGACTACAACTTGATGTATATGATACAATATGAAAAACGTAGTTCTATATATTGACAATAAAATAAATTGGTACACACAGGTCGGTACGGCTTCGGTAACCGGCATTTGAGTCTCTCGCCAAGGCTGTCTCAGGGAATTTTGTCAGCCATCTCTGCCATCTCTGTACAAATGAGACGCCACGCTGGCTCACGATGCAAAGTAGAAAGCGACTCTTGAGTCTCTTGCCGATGGGGGTATTCATTCGACTCGATTTTGTGGTGTGAGAATTCCATGACAGATGTCCGATTTCTGTAGAGGTGCGCAAAATAAGCTGTTCTCCTGAACATCCACAAGCCGAATGGGCTGTGAAATGATGTAATCCCTCCAATTGTACTGAGTACGTGTGCTCCAGAGATGGCAGCGGTTCTTACGCTTCTTGTTTGTTACTCTTATTCTTGTCATTTCAAACTACTAGAAGACAGTTCAGCACCCTTGACCTCCTGATCTTGACTCAAAGATGTGGTTGTGGTTTGGTACAAAGCGCTTATTTTAAAGCTCCCTTTCTATGGCCTTCCCGACAAAATTATGCAAGTGAGTCACCTGTTTGCGCATGCACCAAAGCATTAAGGTCGTAGTCTACGGTGCATGCTCTGACTCCAAACCAGTGAATGCTGGTGTTCTCCAAGATTGTGTGCCAATACCTTGTTTCTTGTTCCACTCAATGACATGTTGCAAATCAATAACTTTCATTGCTATGCGGATGACAGCATATGAAATGCGTTGTACACTGGGCGCCCCAATATTTCTCGGGAAAACGTCAACGAGTTTCAGAACAAACTTATGTCTGAGATCAAGACTTTTTAAACGAATTTTCAGATTGGGACAGACAAAATCTAGTCCAATTTAATGCTATGAAGTAACCCCCTTGCAAACACTACTTTTGTTACTTATAATAATAATAATAATAATAATAATATCATTTATTTCAGACTCATCCTAGGATTACATCCATATTAGTTAGTACAGAAAAGATAGTGTTAGTAATATTAATATTAGTTAAATATAATATGGCAAGTCCGGTAGGACTCACAGATGATGGTGGAAACTTACTGTACGACTGCATGCAGTCGTATCCATCGGGCCAGCATCGGAGAGTCCCACCGATCCGCCAACGCGCGCAGGATGCTGTTGGGGCTGTCACGCATGCGATGCATGATAGAAGCGCATCGTTTGCGCATGATCGCTGCAAAGCCGTCAGTATCAGCATCCGCGAACATAGCGGAAGCGCTGCAGTGGCGCGGCAGCCCCATAAGCACCCGGAACGCGTTATTGTATTGTACACACAGATCGCTGTATGCCCGCTGCGTATAGTCAACCCACAGGCTGCAAGTGTAAAAGGACTGACAGTACGCTTTAAAAAGCACAACCTTGACAGTCCTTGCACACCTCGAGAACCTGCGAGCCAACATATTGCATCGGACAGACAGCGCTCTGCGCTCCTTTCCACATCGACATTGTCTTTAAGGTCTTCGGTGACCCAGTGGCCCAAATACTTAAATTGCTCGACTTTGTTTAGAGCAGTACCACATAAAGTGAAATTCGGAACGAAAGTGTATCGCTTATTATCCGGCCTGAAGATCATTAATTCACTCTTTTTCACGTTATATTTGAGCCCATGAGCCACCGCGTAGGACTCACAAATTCTCAGGAGCCTTCGTAAAGCACCGATCGAAGGGCTCAGCAGCACCATATCGTCTGCGTAACTGATGTTATTAACGCACACTCCGTCTATATGACACCCAACGCCGGTGCTGCTGAGCTCATCAATCAATCGGTTAACGTACAGGTTGAAGAGCGTAGGAGAGGTAAGTCCCCTGCCTCACCCGCAATCCAGCCCGTACTCTCTCGAAAGAGAGCCAGCCCACCTTACAAAGTTCTTTTGGTTCTTATACCAATGCATAAATAATAGAACAATCTCTCTAGGTAGACAAGTTTCATTGCTTAATTTACCCCACAGAATATCGTACGAAACCAAATCGAAGGCTCTAGATAAATCAAGGTAGATTGCATAAACTGGTGTTTTTCTTCTCGTGTAATACTGCACAGTCCGCTTGAGGCACAAGATAGCACTTTCTGTGGAAAGACCGCGCCTGAAGCCGAACTGCCTATATCGAAATCCTTGGCGATGACATAACGACCAACGTTCATATTGGTCGACCGCGGTCACTTACTATAATCTATCTATATATCTATTTATAATCTGTCGTAATAAAGTCGCTCCAAAATCTGCCCACTGTTGGTCCACTTTACAAAGCGCACTCCTTCGAGCTTTTTCTATCTATCATACATTGCAATTGGTAATGGAGGCCGAATGAGAACCTGTATGTTCGTGGGAATTCTTACTATAATATATCCTGCAATTAACATCATCTGACGATAACCAGATAATGTCGCGATGCACGAAATCAACCAGGTTCATCTATGGGCTTCATGTGAGTTTATCACTGAATAACGATCTTCTATTCAATTAAATATATTACTGATAAAAAATAATAATGAAAAGTAGTGATTGAAAAGCTTAAGTATGTAGTGTGTGGCCTCCTCTGTATTAAGGTTATTGGAGCATGGTCGGCCACTCAGCTCCACTGCGGATGGCACTCGAATTGATCCGCATATTCTTAAATAAAAAGGGAGCACCTGGATACTGAACCACTACGGCTCCTCTATTCACTGATTTACACTAAAAATGTGCACAGGAACATAAAACCATGGTCCATTTGCGGTCTTTCATTTTCTATCAGTACGCATGAAAGGAAACATTACAAAATATGAATAATAAACAAAATATCTGAGGAAGAATAGGGACAGGGAAACGTAGGTGAGAACCTGAATAAAAATCAAAAGAATATAATGAAATATTGTCGATGTAGAGAAATATTTAGTTGAGCGTATATCTCTTTGACACTAACTTCCTATTTTCCGACAGCATTCGTAAACCTAGCGTACTAACAAATCATACGAGTCGCTTTTTTGCATTACACGTAAAAAAAATCTGTATTCAAAATAGAGTTATACATACATACAATGAATGGAGCAAGCAAAATATTTTATAGAACGCTTTCAAGAGTTACATCCTATAAATGTATTCGACGTGAAAAATTTAATTTATGGTAAACTCATTAAAAAAGTATAGTACACTTTAACTACTTTATAAACTTAATGTTGAACTTTTGTACAGTACACATATCAATCTCTCATCTGGTTTCCCCCCGGGGATTAGGAGCGTCGAATTAGAAGGCCGATTATTATGCGGAGATACCAGCAGATAGACCTGTTCACAACTAAATATTGTAAGAGGGAAAACTTTAAAATATGGCATTAAATATTTTTTTTTTACTATTGTTGAATTAAAAAATAGCTTCTGTAAATTAAATAGAGAAACTAGAACAGAAAACCCATTAATATAGTTTGCACCTAAGTCTCTTGGCCCGATAGGTTTTTGAAAATACGTCTATTTTAGCTTGTACTTAAGATAAAAGTTTTCCAGAAATTTTCCTGAGTAAAATCGTTGTTATTTATTATGAAACGAAGCTGGAGCAGAGTAGTAAAATAAAAAAATATTATACATGTAAAATGTTAATAGTGAAAACAATAATAGGAAAAAAAATCTTATATTTACGTGAATACCCAAAAAAAAACGAATTGTCTCTTTACACTTCTAACTTTTTGATTATTAACTTTTCCAGCAACCTCAGCTTTTAATTAAATAAAATAAAATAATAAATAATCTACAATATCTTTGTATATTAAGAATTTAATTACGAATCAATATAAACAATCATTTGTTTTGTTTTTGCAGATAAATCGTTGTAAACGTTTTTATTTGTCAAACCAAAATTGCAGAAGTTATTACATGTTTTATTCCTAAACAGTAAAAGACTCTGTGGTAGTTGTAAGGTAACTTATAAGTCTCGAATGAAACGCAGATGTTAATAATTAAGTATCGAAGTATTTCGTTTTTGTTTTATGGGGACCAAGAAAATAACAAAAATATAATAATAATTAAAGATAATTTAGGTGCTTTTAAATTTACTTCATTTTGCTAGATTCTGCATTTTGTTAGGGCTGGAGGGAGCCTACCTATTAATCATCTCTGAAATGTTGTATATAAATACATCTTCTTATATATGTAAAGTACTCATTCTGCCAGTCTTTATAAAATATGAAATATTAAAAAAATTGTTACTCAATACATAAATATCAGTAAAGAAAACAAAAAGTAGTACTAAAAGGTAGAGTAATAGATAGCATTGTGTTATTAAAGTTAAAAAACATTTTTATTATGACATCATTTTGAATATCACTTCTTATTTCTTTGTTTATTTTATATATTTATTTACCACAATCTTTAAAAATTAATAAGTTCAATAAGTTTTGGACATCAACTAAATAGTTACTTAAATCAATTAGACTACTTGTTATATTTTTAACTTAATTCTTTTTATTTAAGACTTCCCGCGGATTTGCATAGGTCGTCACTCCATTTAGTAAGTGTACGTCCTACGCTACGATGGCCAATACGAGATTCCTTTTTGAGGTACGTTTCTTTCCCATTGATTAACGAGCTATATGGCCAACCTGTTGCTACTTTAGCTTACTGTGCGTTTGAACTGTGTCGGTTACCTTAGTTCTTCTGTGAATATACACGTTTTTTAGTCGATCGCGCTAAAATACACCAAGCATAGCTCTCTCCATAGCTCGCTGAGTGACTTTGAACTTCCTTATATGGCCAGAAGTGAAGGCCCACGTTTCTGACACATGTCATCATCATTGGCAACACACTCTGATAATTTTTTAAAAATATAATGCCTTTAAGCATTGAGGTATTTTGGACGCGAAGATATACCGACAGGTTACATACACGTCACTAGAAAAGTTTAATGTGCAGCACCCTCAGGCATCTTATTGCCGGTAACTCTGAGTATTTGCATAGACACAACCTAGTAGCCAGGATTCTCTTCATGGAGCTCGCTCTGAAATATGGTCTTCTCGATCGCCGATTGCCTTATTATAAATACACGCCGTAAGCCGTGCTCGAAAATAACCGCGCCAGACTCTACTGGGACCGCCCTATCATCACGGACAGGACTATTTTTGCGAATAAGCCTGATATCGTGATGATGGACCGGGCACAGTCGAAGATATTTTTGGTCGACATCACGATCTCATATGACAAGAACTTCGTGAAAGCCGAACCAGAAAAAAGACAAAATATCTGGACCTGGCACACAAGATAACCGACATGTGGGGTGCTATGGCGACCTAAAGTCGTATCTGCAAACAGGTTAATCCCAACCAGCCTCTCCAATCATCTGAGGTGGTTGGAACTCCGGGACGGGCAGCTCCGGGCACAAATGCAAAAGGCGGTGCTTCTCGACACCGCTCGTATAGTCTGCAGGTTTCTGTCCCTTTCGCCCTAGCCCTCGACCGTTTGGTCTCCTCTGTCGAGGGATTCCCATCTGGTTGGTCTTTATTGTATAAAAAAAATAGTAACAAAATTATCAGCTTATTTGTACACTCAGTAGCAAAAGACAGCTTAAAGGGAGGGTATTTATTAAGAAAATAAACAATCTCAATATCTCGAAAATGGTTGGACTCACTAAGGTAATTTTTTGTGTGGTAGGTGACCCGTTAACCTATCTTCCCCTTAAGTTTGTTGTGCTACTGGACACAATGTATATTCTTCCTTCAAAAGAGTGCTGCTACTTAATCTTCTTGATTATACGTTCTAACTTCTTTTGATTACGTGAACGTCCTGACTTATCTTGGTGAATAGTTATATACCCATGGTAATGATAAGATCGAGGAGTGCAAGATAAATAGATGCACTTAGCAATTCAAAATTCGAGTTTTACCTACTGAATGGTTATATTTATTAGGTAAAATCATATATGTATAATACAAACATGAAAAACATGTCATAAAATTTTTCATGTTTTTAGATTTGGTGATCTTTAAACAGTCATTCCTTTTTTAATATTTACACAGACAACCTAACCTAGGCGTTACAGGTTGAAGTTATGAAAGAAAAATATATCAACACTTTTATATAAGGATGGATTTTATTCAAGCATAGCAACACACGTGTAAACGCAATTTGTGAGGAGTTTAGCGACAGGACAATTTGGCTAATTTGTACTGAGGACGACGAACGTGCAAAGTTAGGTACCATTGGAAGACAAGTGCCGTAAATCACGTCACGCATGGAATTCGTATCTGGGACGCAATTAGTAACTCTTAATGGCGAACAAGTTTTAGTCTCGCAAATACCGATTTTGTAAAATCTGTTTCAACCGCACACGAGTGATAGTTGAGAAATATAATATTTTGTGGAAAATTACAGTCAGTATAATGTTTGAAACTACAAACGCTAAATAATTATTCTTAAAATAATTGTTACTTCATAAATTAACGATATAATAGAATTCAATATTAACAAACATTCTTATTCCTGCATCTATATAAGCCAGGCGCTATTGGTATTCATGTCGTTTGGTTTGACAACTGCAGGTATTACTTATTTCTATTTCTATTATGCTTATTACTGATTATATAGTTATATGATAGACTAAACCTGTTCCTAAATGAACGCTATACACCGGCAACAATTTATTTATTTATTAACAGTTCAGATAAAAGCTCGTTAACTTTTTTTATTGAGTGTATAAAAATGAGCACACAGTTCGTCTGTTGGTAAGTGATTCTTGCGGCCCAAGTCATCTACATTCATCCTTGACATGGAATCGTAATGCAGATGCGTTGTCACCCTTGAAGACTGAGATGGAATGCCTTGTCACCAGTAATAAAGGTCTCCGGAACTCTATATTCACCAGACGAAATACAAGAGATTGGTCCTACCCAAGTCGAGCTGACCCATTCATTCTGCAGCTAGAAATAAACTGCAGTGTAGCCCTACCTCTGTTAACTGACGACTAAGGTGTAAAATATGTTTTTCCTCGTAATAATTAGGTTGCCCCATTAACCCTATGAGACAACAGCGTATTGCTTTTCCGATTGAGTATATGTAATAATTGCACATTCCGCATGCTTTTAGCAATAACTGTAATAAATAAGTAAAATTACCAAACCAAGGCCATCATTAGCTTGGATGTTTTTAATCGCGACAGTTTAGTATAATATATTTTTTTGTAATTCAATAATATGAAAAGATATTAAAACTGTTGTCAATATGAAAGCAATTGCGAAATGGAACTCGTCCACAGTTCGCTTTGCGGTTGTATTTTTTGTTTGTTGACGCTATTGTTACGAGTACTTGGGAATTCAGGTAAATACGGCCCGTTTCGCATTTCATTTTGGTCAAGTATACTTTTTTATGGAACTAGGGTAGCAGAATAACGGAGAAGCACCATTCGTCCAGTTCAAAATTACCAATATTTCTATGAGACAATGCAATTTGATATGAATCATGGACATATCTCTCTACAGAAATCAGGAGAACTGTATGATAGTTTGTCACCCTAATTTTATCATATAAAGCACTTAACAGTTTTTATATCCAATTTAACAATAGAATAATAATTATTCAAAACATTCCCCTTCTAGTATTTTTTTTCATTCTTCATGATGACGAAGATAAGTATAAGTAAAGCTTTTCAGTTAATTTTTAACCGGATTTTACTTATTTATGCAATATAGGTCTAATTTGAATCAATATAGAATATTTTAGCGATTTAATTGTAAATTATATAATTATACAACATAAAAGAATTATCGTTTGCAAATACTTGTTGTTTATAATATAATTACTTGTACGCAACATCATTTTTGCCCGTTAATGTTTATTGTATCAAATTCAAGCAAGCGTTATCAATCAATTCCAATCAAAGTTGGAGCAATATATGAAAACTAATATCTATTTAAACAGAATATTTTAATTAATTAAAAATTCGAATGAAATTAATTTTCTCTTTATTGCACTAACCAAAACAAAATCGAAGGTTTAGAGGACGGACTTAATGCTGAAGGCATTCCTTACCAGACAACAAAGGTGTTGCGAGATATTATGATAGATGTTACCAGAACCAGTTTATAATAATTTAGAAAAGTATAGTGTCTGTAGGGAAATGTAATTGCATCTTATCAAGTCGTCTTTCAAACGATGAACTGTTACTGTACAGATTCCTTAATTTAGCCCTGAAACATGAACAAGAATATGGTTTCGTGGCCTTCTTCTAGACTTAATTATCTTTACTCTACCCGCTATATAACCAAGTTCTTTAGAGAGATAAAGAAACGGTACCATGAAACATTTTGTTCACATGTAATGGAGTGTAATAATGACTTATTATGTACATATATGTGATTGACTAAAATTTCTTCGTTTGAGAATTTACATTTTCAGTTTATTATATATAAAATTTTCGATATCCAGTAACGCCCTAAAATGTGATATATTTAAAACTCAAATCCCCACCATAACTGAAGTATAAACAAAATATAGATGCTGTACCAAAGGACTATGATTACATAATTTTAATACCACTAAGGAGATCAGGGAGACTGAAATATTTTACTTCTTTACGTGACTTTTTAGTGATATTTAGTCCATATGTAGATATTTCTGTCATGGCACGATACCTGCTTGACTCCTTTTAAGTACACTTTTGTTAATTTAATTAAAAACTGATATATTAAGACCCAATGACAATACAATAAATTCATGACAATCGACAATTTTGATAGTTTTTTAAAATTCTTAACATTATTTTGCTATAGGAATTTTGAACTAACTAATTGATTGAAAATGAATGGTGACACTTAGTTATTAAATTGCAAATATAATACATTAATGTTGCAAGCAACTTTAATATGTATATAAATTCAAAGCTTGACTGTTAAATTCTCAGTGTCTGTTAAATTCTCAGTCAGTGTTGTCACCATTTCACAGTGTTATTTCCGCAATAATTTTCTTATGTACGTTGGAAAATGTTCAACGACATTTTACGGCACCATTGCTTTTACTGGTGAGTTAAGGCTTATTTTATTGCTGAAAAGCAAATTACATGTTTGGCATTTCAATACAGTTACTTCACTGAAGGCTATTTTCTTTTACTTTCAGTTTACATATAAACTTATATGTTTTTCCGCACCTTATTATCACTATATTGTTGAAATATTCACGTCGTGTTTGTCACGTTAATATTGTTTGAAAGTTTATTAAGTTTATGAGGTCGTTTTATTTTGGACCTTGTATAGGTCACTTACGGTCATATGAACTTTATGCTCCCTTGCCACCTTAATTCTATAAATAAAATATTCCCTAATATACACTCAATTTATCTCATTACAATCGAGTATAACATATAAATTAATTATACCAAGGTACCTAATTTATTTATTTTTTCTGTCATTATAGAAAGAAGAAAAATAAACAAATATCAAATGTATATCATATGAAGTAACGAAAATTGGCGCTGGTGACCGTGGGCGGCGGTGAATCACTTACCATCAGGTGACCCGTCTTGCTCGTTTGCCTCTTAGCTGTTATAAAAAAAAAAATCTGGCTGCTGCGTCGCGGTCATGTTAGCCCGCCATGAGTCCAGTAGTCCCCTCCCCCCTATACAATGCTTGTTGCATTGTAAATCACGATTCTGAAAGCACACTTCATCCATAGGCATCTAATATTTACACATTGGGACGGGTCGTCCCTCTATCTATTCTGAGGTTATTCTACACAGAGTAAGTACGATATTGGAACACGAATTTCTTTCCTCGTTGGCAATGCGTGGTAAACTCAAACTTTAGTAAAGAACTAGGTTTAGCACGACCAAAGTAGAACCGCACGTTCCGGAATATCAGTGTAAAACAGTAGTTCAGCGCTACCGTGTTCCATCTGATTACAGTCCGGAGACCTTATTACAAGTGACGAAGCATTCCATCTTATCTTCCATAATATGTTCGCTTGGTACTTGTGCGTTTATATTCTTTCTAAATATTATTGATATTTTTCAATTCATTTTTGTTATTTAAATGAACTTAAAATATTGATTTTGTTTAGCAAGAAAGGCGATAACACTCTCTTGAAGTACTATAGGCAGATTTTCCTCGTTAGTCGCGTCTATGCACTGATTTCCAAAGTCATTACGAATCATCACGCTTTCAGACTCTTATGAATATCAGCCTCTCAAACAAACGGGGTTTCAAAAAGGATTTAATACTATAGACCACATACATAATCTTTGGCGGATTATACGGAAGACCGAAGAATAATCTTCGTCTATGTTTGGGGTATGTGAACCATGAATAAAGCCTTTGATTTTGTCGAAATCTGGGTAGTGCTTCCATCCATTCAGTGGAGCTAAATTGGGTGTCGGCATATCGAAGTAGTGACTTACTTGTACAGCAAAACTATGATGTTGGTCCGAGAACAGTCCAGCAGTATGAAACCTATCCAGCTACAGAAAGGGTATTCGAGAGGGTGATATTATATGCCCGAAACTGTAACACTTAACTAGTCGATGTTTTCAAGTTGCTGGACTGAAAAGATACGGTATCCCCTATTCATCAATAGCGAGAAGATTACCCACCTTCGATTTGCTGACGACATAGTCATTCCGTAGTTTCTCCCAAAGGATACGTTCTTAAGAGGTAAGTGGACAAGACGAAGATCATACCTAACTTCTACGTTACACCTATACTGGTTGTTGTTGGGAGCACTACGCTGGAAGTTGTTAAAGAGTATAATTATATTACCTTGGGCAAATTGTCCGATTTCGACCCAGAGGTCAATCGATGGATTCAACTCGGATGGGCAACGTTCAGAAAATCTGGGACGTGGTTCTTCACTGATGACCATATGAGGAAGTTCAAAGTTACTTAGCGAGCTACGCGCCTAGAGCGCTCAAGTAAAAATTCGATAGAATTAGAAGAACTAAGATAACCGACATATCTCAAAGGATCAGTACGCAGCACATTGCCCATATTCGTACTATCTGGCAGTGGACTAGTGGAATGATACTCGTAATATCGTAAAGAGGCAAGAGTACAAAATAAATATATACATTTTAACAATACTGATCGCTTTCCTTTTCCTTATATGAAATGAAATTTTTAAAGTCCTTTTATGTACGACGAATACTCAGCTTTCTTTAAATTTATTGATTTCTTGCTACTGTTTTGTTAAAACTTATACCCATATTCGCATTTTGTTTTATATCAAAGGTTCAAAATTCACTAAATATACTTAGCATGTATTATGTACATACATCACTACCAAACTTTAAAATAATTTGAAATTACACAAATATTGTGCCTCAGTTGAATGTATCCAGATCTCGCAAGGTATAAACTAGATACTGGCACATCATTAGTTTACTGCTAAAGACGGGACTTCTTCATAATTTTTCACGAAGGTAATCCTAACATACTTGCACATAATTAATAATAACATATTACTTTAAACACCTTTACGTTATATATGAATATATATCCAACAATGGGCTTACATGAGAGTGTTCGATACATGTTTCATAACATCCGATTGGCTTTACTCAAATAATGCTCAGAGATATAGTTAATGATATATCAATAAAACAACTACAGAGATAAAATACAATTATGGTATAAAAATGACAATTACTTCCGCTTCTTCCCGTTTTTGCTTCACTCATTTTCTAATATCATTTTATAATAATGACTCAGTGACATGAAGTCTATTCGTATTCGCATTGGAAAGGCATCTGCATCTTGATCCTTTTTCAATGGTTAATATTAAAGTGTGAAGCACAACGTAATCGTTTATCATTAATTGTTACCATAAATAAAAGGAATAACCGCATCCAATTAAACAACAACTAATATGGTCGCTATTAACTCGCCTGCAAAGTGTAACTATGTCTATTACTGCACTTAAGGAGAATGCCACATTAAGTTGGTAACTTATGACGGGGTAGAAACAAGAATACAATAAAATTAAACAGGCAAAATTAAGCAGAGAAGTTGATGTTTCTTTTTTTCGTCACCTAAACCACACACAGGGTAGCTATTACAGAAGATGTAATTTGAATGCAATATAAAAGGTTCTCATTTTATATTTCATTTGTATTTATCGAACATATCTTCCTAATATTGAATGAATGTATTAAAATTGTTGATGCTGTCCTTAATCGAGAAAATAAAAATTATATATAGTCAAACGACTGTCATCTCAATTTAACAACTGGAATCTGCAACATTACGTAATGATCACTAGTAAGAAAACAAAAGTATTTTTTTTATAATTATGTAACGTACAAACTATCGCCACAATTAAAATTGTTATGTATATCAAAGTTCATTTTACTCAGATTTCATGTAAAGCACAAAACACAGTAAGCTCTTTGCATAACCTCCGTAAATGAATAGTTATTGTCGCAGTAGTAGGAATCGACATGAAATAAAATATCTAAAGAGATGATTCGTAGTCGCGATTTTTACGACCATGTTACAACTGCTATTAAATGTGTAAAAGTAATGTATAATAAATATTGAGAGTCACATTGGAGGAGCAAGTATACAGTTTCACATAATGCTCAAAGTCAAAAATCTACCCACTGACTATTGACAGTGGTCACATACGCTAGCATCTGTGAAGCGGCCTATGCGGGAAAGTTTTTCGACATGATAGAATTCACAACTGCAGAATCTACAGTAGAGAAAAGATCACTAATATGGCCCAAGGGGCGAGGAAACTGAAGCAAAGATGGACAAGACAAATTGCTTCGAATGCGAGGAATTTCCACAACGAAAGAATGTAAAGCCGCCGTGCATCTTATTGTACGTTGACGAAAAGGGGATTTTGTTTTTCATTCAAGTTTCAGTGTCATTAAAGTATTATTTATTAGCAAATTCATATTTAACAATTGATTAATGTTGTCGTCAAAATATTAGTGTCATTAATTGTTATAATTCGTAATAAGAAAAATGGGAAAGATCTATTTACTCCTCAATTTTTATCTTTTAGTAAACCTGGAGATATCATCTTAGTTGAATTGACTGAGAGTGACATCATCATTCACAAATCTGAGGAAAAGGTGTTCACTCGTCACAATGGGAGAAGAGGTCTAAGGATCTATTCAGCAGTGGGCTTTGTATCCATATAAAATTTTCTAATAAATACAATTACATACAGTTTGTTCAAGTTACCATTAAGTAAGCTGCAGAAAATTCTTAAAGTTCATGGTAAATCATGGATTGACCGTGCTGCACTTTAATGTGATTAACACTGCTACTTACCGTATTTATTTTATCTCGTTCTTTTAAATATTTTACTAGTAATTAAGTGATATAATTTTTTTCTTACACATACATAGATACATATAGTTTATCTTAGCCTGATATAATTCAAAACCGATCTCAAGTAGTGGTAGTGGGAGGTTTTCGTTCGAATTTTGTGGAAATATCATCAGGTATCCCTCAAGGTTCCATTTTGGGTCCTCTTCTATATGCGTGTTATTTATATGATTATGTACTCCGATGGCAAAAAATATTTATGAAATTTAAATATGTAGATCATATAGACTGCACAAAACTTCAAGATCTTGAACGGCTTGGGAAGTATTATGTAGACAACAGGATAGGAGGTAAGATATGTAAGTGCTCTTATGTTCCCTTCACGAGAAAGAGACATCCCGTAAATTTTAAATACCAAATAAAACTAATTTGTATAAACAACTAGTAAGAGATTTGGGAGTTCTATTGGATGTTAAACTAAGTTTCTCGGAAAATATCGATGAAATTGCAAGCTCAGCCTACGAAAAACTTGGTTTTATCTTTAGTATTAGTAGACTCTTCTCTGATGTTAACCGTATAAAATTGCTTTATTTTTCATATGTTAAAAGCATAATTAATATTGTAGCACTATTTGGAACCCACATTACATAATACACAATTAATTTGGAGAAAATTCAAGATAGGTTTGTAATATATTAAAATTACTTAAATTACAGACGTTCTCAAAACTATGAAAAATCAAGCAGGTACTACGGCTTCATAAGCCTTGATAGCCGACGTACATTACTGAATATGGTTTCTCTAGATGGTCTATTTAATAGTAGTATTGAGTGTGGAGATTTAACTAACAGCTCTGCTTCTATGAGCTAAAAGCTGGAACAATACATACACGTCTGTTTATCGTTGCTAAGACCTCTAAACGTTACGCGCAGGTTTCACAAAATTTCATTTTATCTAAAAATTTAACCACTGTTTGCTTTAATTCTACTGTCTGTTTAAATAATGTGAACTAAATAATGTAACTTTAAATCATAGGAATGAATTGTACGAGCTGTGGATTTTCTAAAATAAATAAATAATATTTCTGCATATTTTATTGGTTCTCAGAGAAAAAAAACCTATTCGGAAAAAAATTCTTTAAATATATGTACGGCAAAATATTAATATTTGCTGTGTTTAAAATAAAAGAAACATTTTGTTCAACGCCCTTCTTTTTTATATCTCTTTCAGAAAATAATATTTAAGTATAAAAAGCATTATAAAAGTCTGAAAAATAATGTTGTAAGTAAATGTTATCATTAAGGAACTGCGTTATCAAGCAATGAAAAGTAATGAATGAGTAAAGTTACTAGTTAAATTAGTAGGGAGTATTTATGTACAGAGGGTTTCTGATGTGAGTAACCATTTGCAACGAATATCGGTCTAAAGGTTTCTATTTCAATCTCAGTCATCTTATAAGATTATTAGCACAAATATAAAGTTATGAATTCTTATATCATACACAGTATAAAAAGAAAGCAGTTATAAGACCTAATTACTAACATTTCGTCTCTTTCCTTAAGTGTAACAACGCAACTGAATTATAACTCTTAAGAGGCATTAATGTGAGTGCCGGAAACAATCTACCAACAAGAGGATTGAGTGCTGTTTGTCATCTCTCGTATAAAAATGAAAAACCCATTATATTAGGCTGCCGGGCACAGACTTTCTCTTTAGAGGTTAACTTGGAAAATCTGTGGAAAGTCTGCCGCGCGTCCTCTACTTACTCGAAAAATTATAGAAAAATATTTCTTTTTTACTAAAGGTGCACAGTTCACGTAAGGTAAGTGATTCCTGCAGTCCATGATAAGAGTCATAAGATAGATGCGTTGTTACCACAGAATAATAAGCTGATAAGAAATGAATTCGGTTCATAATTTCTACCTCAGCAAAAATTCAAAACACAAACACTATCACCCCTGAGAACTGAAATAGAATGCGTCGCTACTGGTCACTGAGTCCCGGATCACTGCCATCCACCACTGTGTACACGGCTGCGTCATGCTGTAATTTCAAGTTGGTATTCCGTGAGGGCATGGTGCTTTCCCAGTCGACCTGCACCCATTAATATTACAGCTAGAAAGAAGCTGCAGCGTAGCTCTATTACTGAATACACTCTACACTAATTATGGCTGCAAAGTGGACTATGCTTCAATACCCTCTTTAGCTTACCCTCAAAGGCTTATATAAACTTTATTGCACTAATTGAAAACTAATCCAACTCATATCAGCTTTACATACACAATAAAATAGATACATAAGACAATGAATTGAAATAAAGTGAATGTATTTAAACAATGAAATGAATTTAAAAAATATTATAAAGCTAACTTATATTAGAATGTAAATATTAATTCACTTTATATAAGTTATGATGAAGTGAGCGCATATTTCAAATCATTTTCTAAATCCCCACATGAATATTAAGTTGGCCTTGTATAAACTCCACGCCTGAGGTGCCAACCTACGCTAGATTTATTTTTTAATATTGCTTAATTCTTTAAGCCAACAAAATTGTAATGGATCACAAAAGTTTCATCTAGGAAAGCTTAACTTTGTATTTATGATAACAATTTATTTTAGTTTTTTGTAATATAGGAGACAAACGAGCACAAAGTTCTATTGTTAGGTAATGATTGCGAGTGAAATGACACCTACGAGTATATTATTTTCGATAACCATAAAGGTAAAGAAGTTATAATCGCGCAGAAGATAGAATGCTTGAATTTTTAATTAGTCTCTCTCGCTAGCTGTAAGAAACATTTGACCGACATGGTACTATTTTATTTACGTTCCTTCCTCGATTGAACTAAACTCTTCATGCCTCAGACCTGTTTCCTGTTCTTGATAAAACCCATAATTATGATTTTTTTTTAAACGAGTACAGTTTACATGATAAATAATGCCAATACGCCATAACACCTCCATAAATCCTTGATAAAAAGTCTAGAATGTTAATTCGTTTTCATTACTTAAGACTACGTCGACTACGCCTCATTATCAGTCAGTTCTTTTACTAGTAACTGAGTCCCGTAACAACTTATCACAATACAGCGATAAGCTGCTATTATTGCTTGATAAGATGCTATTTCTTTTTAATTTTAATAGTTCTATAAGTTTATATAAGAATAATATATATATATTATTTACACAAAATTTTACTATTGAGTTTATAAAGCTTATTAATTCAAAAGTAAATATTTGTAAGTAGAAATTGATACCATAAATACATTACGGCTACATAATAGCTGTAACCTATGTAAAAATCTATTAAGATATTGGGCTGCTGAGAAAAATAATATTTATTACTTTTGACTAAAATTACACCGTTGGACTTATAATACGTATTTTATCGATAATAAATCACAAAAAAACGGCGCCCTCCAATGCAACGATAAGACTGATGAATGAGATTGTCAGTAAAAATACAACTTGTGATAAGTGATAGTGTATCCCATCTGTCGCTTTGAAAGTGACTGATGTGAGGGAAATTGTTGATCACGGTAAGGATATACGAGGTTCTCAATTTTACTGTATCTTGTTTTCCTTTTTGTATCCTCATCATATCTTTCTTGTTTTTGATCCGATTTGGATGATTACAATTTAATCAAGATGTAATGAAGAAAATTTGAAAATAGACGTTGGAACTCTTCAGCCGGTGACAGCAAATCAGCCTCGATTACCGATTATGTTTTCTGTAGGGTATAATCATCAACATGATCATACATATTTTGTACCACTCAAAAAATAGATAAATTTTATATTTATCTATTTTTTATCTATACAATTTTATAAAATAAAACTGTAAATTCATTGATATCGAACCGAAGAGATTATTTGATTTATGCATGGGTACATTTTAAATCTGGTTTTTCTCCTTTTTTCCCAAATGTAAAAGGCAAGGAAGTAGAGTCCATACAGTCTTTGTGATTATTTTTATTTTTATTCATTTACATGTAAGGCCTGGGCCAACTTTTAACCGCCTAGGCAACTATGTTCTATAAAAGAAAGTAAGTCTTTGTTTATATTCGTAGGATCCGGATTTTTGCCTTATTCATTAAATCTCCTATTGCAGATTTAAATATTAAAAATCCTTTTCCTATCTTTACTTGATTTTTTTTTATTTGAAGTTGTGGTTGTTTCTTTTCTATAATATCAAATTTCACGTTTAACGTGTTTTTTTCATATAATATATATTACTAAAAGTGAAAAACGAGCACACAGTTCTCCTAATCAAGTGGTAACCTGCAGCCCCTGATATTTACAACCATTTTCAACAATGATTCACAAAGCACTCGCTTTGTTACCCTATAAGACCGAGATGAAATTCCTTATTACCCGTAATTGAGTGTAGTGTTCTGAGGAGTTGTTCGGATTAATTCCAGATAATGAGTTTAAACATCGTACATCACGACAAAATTAAAAGTTACAACATCATCATCTTTACGCGAAATTAAACTGCTTTGTGAAATGAGCTATCGCCAGTGATATTTCCAAACTGACATAACTTAGGGACTTGAGTGTAATAAAACCTGTTAATTTTTCAACACTCAAGATAATATTTACATGAGATTTCTTAATTTCACACGAAAGAACACTCTCATTCGCAATTGAAATGTCTTCTGATACAAAATGCTTAATTATTTAACAAAATTAAAAATGATTTGTATACAAAATATTAATAATTATTTGACCCTTACATAATAATTGCAAGTTACCGTCGCAAAATTCACCTTGCCTTTCATTCGTTGAAATGCCTTCAGAGGTTTTTGCCCTTGTCAGCAAAGATCGTTCTCGTTCAAAGACATATTTAACCATATTAGATTATGTTGATTTGTTACTTGGATGCTAAAGAGGAGTTACTTAATTAACTTGAGCGCCTACAAAACTCGTGCATCCGTTACATTTTTGGGATTAAAAAGTTCGACTGTGTTTCCTATTTTGGTAAACAGCTCAAGTGACTCGCCATACGTTTTTGCAAAAACACTCGATTACATTGCTTTATTTTTAACATCCTTCATTCCCCAAAGACTCCGTCATATCTCCGCAAACGGTTTTCTTTTGTACATCCACCTGATGAATCCAGCAGATCGCAGCTTTGATCCTTTCTTCAATTTCCTTCTCATTAAACTACTTTCTATACCAACTCCTTCACTGTGCAAGGATTCATTTCTTTCAACTAAAAAAAAATGTGCCCCTAGAACTTAAAAAACTAGTGAAGGAACACTACTTATCTTTATCCTGTTGAATATATAATATTATTAAATATTATGTTAGCTTTAATGTATGGTACAATATATTTACATTTATTATGCATATTTACATTATATATTATAATTTTTCTGATTATTTAATCAGGATACATATTTATGTATAAATATATAATATTTATACATAAATATGTATCCTATGAATACGATATAGTTCTTATGAATACGATTATACATATATTGTACATTTATCAATTTGATTGTAGGTAATCAGAAAAATTTTATTTCATATGTGCAAAATTACGTATAAATTAGTCTCGCAGATCATTTTTTCTCTTCATTTATGGTTTTTCTTGTTATGGTGTTCTTGTTGAACATAGTACATAAAACACACTTTCGTACACGTTTCGTACAATACATTCTTTTATTTATTATTTCCTGTGATATTTCAAGACAAATGCAATATATAAAAAAAATAAGAATAATAACATATTTTTCAACTTTATTTTAACTTACTCTAATAAGGAGGTACGTAATGACCAAACTTAATATTCATGAGGAGATTTGTTCCCCGCCAATTCGAGCTCGCCCCACCCGCTTTAGTTATATCTCTCGAGCACAAATTGTTTCTATTATAAAGAGTTTATCAACTCCCGGTAAAGTATTCTGGCTATTAAGCGGCGTCATTAGAGGATGACTTGTTCTTTCATTGACGTATCTTACTTTAAGGAAAAGTAGATATAATGTGAAAAGAACGTATATATAACCTGTATATATAAATGTAGCAACCAGTAGTGTTATATAAACTAGTTAATAATTGTATTAGAGTTTTGATACAATGATATAGTATATACCTACGTCTTTCCTGGAAAGCTTAAGCAAAAGCAACTTTTCTCAGGGGTCACCATTCTGACCAATTATATCGGGAAATCCAGTATCACCTATCGCTTTCCATCGATACGACGAAACCGCCAAATAAAATTGGTATATAAAAAAACTATCCGGTTCTTTGAATTAAAACTTTATTTCAGATGCTATTCAATTCTTAGTGGCAATCATATAGGAAGAGATCACAGCAGACAGACACGCTCAGAGAATGAGCGCTTTTTGTAAGTAAGAGAACTAAAATATTTGCCAGCTCACGGACCACTCTGTTCCGTGAGCCCTGTATTCGATGAAGCTGTAAGAGCCGCATAGGCTAACAGCATAAAAATCAACAGAATCTAGATAGATATTCAATTGTTCCATATTAAAAATAATAAACACCCTAATAAAGCTTTTAATGAAAAAAAAAGGCCGGAAATAACGAAATATTAGGTCTTTACCTATGAAATTGCCGTTGTTCAGTATTGGCTATTTCAAAACAAAAAAGTTTTGATTGGCTGTGAATTCTAAATTCAAATTAATTTTGTTTTAAAACATGAAACTGATGAAAAATGATGAAACATTTTTACAAAGTCAGTCTTTTGTTTATTGATTAGCTTTGTATTTTCATTACGTTTGAACATTTTTCCTCATAATGGAAACTTTAAAAATTAGTGTTATTATGAAATATGAGTTCCGTCGTGGCACCAACGCGGCACAAACGGTACGGTACGTAACATCAACAACGTTTACGGAGAGAACTTTACAAACGAACGCAAAACCCGTTATTGGTTTTCCCGTTCTGGAACTTTTGATTTGAAAAATGAACCTCGTGGTCGACCGGACACTTTGGCCAACAATGATGAATTAAAGGCGATTGTGGAAGCTGATGATACTCAATCTACAGCCGATCTAGCAGCAGCTTTTGATGTTAACATCAAAACAATATTGGTCTATTTGCGACAAATTGGCAAGGTAAAAAAGCATGATAGATGGGTACCCCACAAACTTAACGATCGCCAACGCAACGTACGCGTTGAGACCTGTCTCACGCTGCTCAACAGGCACTTTTGAACTGAATTGTTACGTGCGACGAAAAGTGGATTCTATTAGACAATCGAAAACGCTCAGCAAGTTGGTTAGATCCTGGTTCAGCACCAAAGCAATGCTGTAAACGAAAAATGACCTCTAGAAAGTTGATGGTCTGTTTGGTGGTTTAGTGCCGGTATGATTCATCACAATTTTTACCAAACGGCATTACTGCAGATGTGTACTGTGAAGAACTAAAGACAATGATGGAGAAGCTTTCACGACTACAACCAGCTTTGGTCAATCGGTCGTCCCCGCTGCTCCTTCACGACAACGCGCGACCCCATACTGCACAACAGACAGTCTCCAAGCTGCAAGAGTTGTGGATGGAAGCTCTCTCTCATCCACCCTACTCACTAAACCTTGCACCCACTGACTATTACATTTTCCAAAATATGGACAACTTTTTAGCGGGAAAAAAATTCAATTCCCGAGAGGCAGTACAAAATGCCTTTGAAGAGTTTGCCCGTCCAGCTGATTTTTACAAGAAGGGCATCAATAAACTTCCACTGCGTTGGCATAGATGCATTGATTACATGGGTGATTACTTTGAACAACAGAAATAAAAAAGTTTGAAAAAAATACTTTAACTTATTTCATACAAAACGGCAATTTCATAGGTAAAGACATACATTTCATAGGTATTAATACTAACTATATTATTTTTTAGCATTACTTATTTTCGATAAGTTGACATGTACCTAAGTATTAAACTATGGAATGTCTATTGAGAAAATTGGATAAAAGGGCACTGGCATGCAATCAGAATAAATCCGAATTGCAAGAATCCCGTTGTTGCTGGACGGCGACTCTCGTACTAGCTACCAGACAAACGATATTTCCATTGATTTCTTTTTGTTACCTGTCTATGAGTGCGCTCAGCAGCACTTTGCATTGTTTTATTTTGTTTTTATCGAGTAATGTATCATTTTTTTTCGTTTATATCGTTGTCAACGTCTACGAAAAAAGAAAGAGCAATATTATAGAGCAAATATATATTGAACAATATTATTTGTTGCTAGTGATCAGCTAGCATAATGTATGTAATAGTAATTGATAACTATAAAGATTCAAAATCAACATCCGTTGTCACCCCCTCAAAAGTGAGACGAAATTACTCGTTAGCTCGCACCAATAACTGCGTCTCCGGAACCCTACACTCACCAAAGTAAATACAGCAGAGTTTTGCTGCTGTTTGACGCTGCTTTGTGAGGGCATGGTCTTTCCTTCACTTCTTTATTTTGCTTAACAGCTTGGCTTGATTTGTTAACTGTTTTATTTAAACCCACTTGGCAATTTGACTGAGGCAGTTATTAAATATTTGTTATTATGAAACCTAGCTAAATAAATCCGATATTCAGAAAGGATCTGTGAAATTTAAATTTAAATGTTGTTCAGCTTAGCGCTCACTATAATTGCAATTAGTGAGTACCGTTTATTTTTATTTATTTTTTATAACTAACCTAACCTAACGCAATTTTATACTGATGATGTTTAATTCTTTACTCAAAGATCATGTGCACAAGACACATGCCGCAACTATTCTCCCACACACAGTTGCTTACAGTACGAAGGTTGCATGAAGATCTGTTGGCATTTCACTGGCACTGGCTGATTATAATACTCCTGTATTTAAATTAGAATACATTTTTAACAGGGATAGAGCTACTCTACAACTTGTAATTGCAGCATGAGTGGGTCGGCTCAACAGAACAGGGAGGGCTCTAACAGAATACCAACTTGATAGAAGCAGGATAGGGTTTTTTTTTCGTTGTTGAGTATAGGGATCTAGGAACCCATTTGCTGGAAGAGAGCCTTTATAAGTAATCTAAGTCCAGTCAACGTTTACACATCTTGTATCTTTGTTGAGGATGGATACAAGTTTTTAGGTTTATTGGAGTCATCACTTACCATCAGTTGATCTGTGCGCTCATTTCGGTTCTGAGAATCAACAACTTGTTGTTACTTTAATTTGGTCTTACAAGTATTTTATAATCAATTAGGAATCCTGAATTTTATTTACACCTCTGATAACAAAAATATTACTGTCAGGCTGTATCGTAGATAATATTCTCCTTTATGGGAGAACAAAGATCACTAATCAACGTTATGTACGTACTATATACATTATAATATACTGCCCGCCTCGCTTTTTGATAGTAAATTTGTACATTACTTTTTGTACGTCATTACTTAAACATATTTGTTAAGTAGATCTAATATTATAAGTAGGATTATGTTCTGTACTTTAAATACATATCGTCTATTTCATTCATATAAGCCACTCGCCTTACGGCTTTATCCTAAGATATCCACAATAAACGTATTTATTTGTACCTTAGTTTTATGTTGATCAAACCGCTTATACTTAGATTAAAAGTAAGAAAATATTTTATCATTTGAATAACAAATTTTTAACCATTTTCTTTTAGAACCAGAAATTGGAAAAAGGTTCACTTGAAATAATTTTATTTAACCTTGTTTTAGTTTTTTGAGCGAGGATCTCTTTTTTTTATATATAAACAAAATCTATTATAAATAAAATCTAGGAAGATTCTAGGAAGATCTTTAAAGCGATAAGCCTCTAAAATCAACTACTTTCAATGATCTAAACAAAAAATTAAAAAACGATAAAATTAAAAATGTGGCTATGGCTATACATAACACATCGTCTTTTAGGTGGTCTAAATTGGTATTTATATATGTCTTTATCATTACTTTTATAAATAACTCAATGTTATAGTATTCTTCTGGCTAAAATTCTATTGTAGAGTCCTGACAATATGCATAAATTTACACTTCAAGGTAATTATTATTAATTTAATTTTACACTTAACACATTCGTTATAGCCATTACTAAATTGAGGCGAGTTAGACTCTATGATTTAGGTAACGGTTTTTATAATGAATTTCACAAGAAAATTTGAAAAGCGATTTAAAGTTAAGGAATTAGTTATTGAATAAATTATTATACTATATGTAATTATTTTTTTGAACAGAAAAAGTATGCTGTCATCTATCACATAGAAGAAATTGTCACACGTCTTATAGTACAAATTAACAAGTTTCTGAAAAATGCCGCAGGGGCTTTACATATGCAAGGGTTGTAGTAGCCAAGTTGCAATTAATAATTGACATTATCTGAAATGGCTAGACCGTCGGGAAGGAAGTTGCGATTTTCTTAAGAAATACAGTTACGAACAAACATAATACACACTAATGGTAAGTAATGATTGCAGCACATTAACACCTACATGGATGGTCAGCAAAGATTCAAGATACACATGCGTTGACAACGGACTCCTAAGACTGAGATGTCAATGTGTATAAATAAACGAGTTTTCAAATATCAACACTCACTAAACGCAACATAGTGGAGAAGAAGCATTAGGAGAACATTAGTGTAAAGTAGCAACAATAGTAATATATCATTAAAATGATAATGATAAATCTTGTAGGTTTTACAAGAGTAAGAACCAAAGTTGACCCGAATACGGAAGGACCACGTTTCTTGGAATACCGACGTAAAATAGCAGATTAGTGCTACTGTGCTTTATTTGGTGAAATAAACAAATCATACACCTTATTACTGGTGTCATTGGTATCATGTCATTTTATTAGATTAATGATAGAATAAACAGAACTCTATTTTCTATATCTATAATATATATCCATAATCTAATTTTAAAACATAAATTAAACTTTTAGATGCATTCTTATAAAGGAGTACATAATGACTATAATTTCACGAAAATTTTGTTTCAATTTCAATTTCCATTTCCATTTCTTGCTTTTTCCCATTTAGACTTACATCTTTCACTGAGACTTTTTCCATTACGTGGCATATAATAAAGCACTTTATTCATTTTCTACGTAACAATGAATTAAGAAATGCTTTTCAGAGTTGTTAATTAGTAACATGGCTTATAAATGGTTGTGATGACAAGATAATTAATATATATAATAATTATTTAAACAGTATAACCCATATTCATATGTCAAGGACATATAATTCTATTATTTTAGCCTTTACGAGTGTAATGAAAGCTTCCACGATAACAGTGGATAAACAGACAGATGCCAATAGACACTAAATAATAATAGCCAACAGCTTAATGGTTTAGGTTAATTTAGAATTTATTAACGTTGTACGAGTAGATTTGATTTAGCCATAGCACACATATTTAAGCTCAAATGTTCTGTTTTGTTTCTTCCCTTAAGTAATCAAATCCGGGACCCGTGACTAAGTAGGCGTATACTACGACCGACCATGTTCTTGTCATAGCAACAACATACAAATACTACACAAAAATTCTATCTAAACTCTATCGTAAAAGCTTACTGGCGCTGGATATCGTCGCAGAATGTAACAAATTTTGAGAAAACTCCCCTTATAGTTCGTCCTGTGGAAATGTTCAGTTCTACCGCACCAATTTGCATAATTTTGTTTTTTGCCGACTAACGAATGAACATGCTTTTTTTGATGGTTACGGAATAAAATATACAGAAAACCAACCTGTAAACGCGTTTCAAAAGTCGCCACTGATCAGTGAAAAATATAAAGCCAAGAAGTGGTAAACACATTTATGGAGAGCTATCTGATATTTTAATTACTTATTATTATTATCATCAGATGGAACCTTACTGGATCACACTAGCTCGGTCGATGGTCAAGAGAAAATGCCTAATTTTGTGATGAAAAGTTGTAAAGTGCAAGAAAAGAACAGGCAATCTTCGGTTAGTTATAACATCATTATTAAATATATCATAAACAAATAATGTCAAATTAAAATATATTTATCCTATTTATATAGATAGGTTTAAATATAAAGAATTCAGTTTTGTAATCGGCGGTACAAAATTGTGATTTTGTATTTACATGCTAGATCTAAGTTGGAACAAAACATAATATAACACAGGCTATTTCTAGCATGATGGTAATAAAGAACTGAACACACAGAATACTAGCATAGGGCAATAGCTACTATGCTTACTGTTTTATTTCGAATGGTAAATGAAGGCCACCGGAACCCTAATGCATTCTTATGAGGCTTTACAGCTTAGTCCCGGGCGATTCATATCGAGTATGGTCACATAGGTCAGAAATTAAATACTACTTTCCTGTTCGTTCGTTAACCTGATTAGGTAACAAAGTGGATAACCTATTTTATTTTTTAATGACCAACCATTTAAATAGAACCATTAATGTTGTTAAAGTGTAAATAACTTAGGAGTGATGCATTAATTATCAAAAACACATTGAGCTTGCTGTATTAATTAGCACACCGAATGAATACCTCTTATTGGATTGGCTCTTTTAGATTTATTTCCAAGTGTTACGTTTAGTTTCAATCTATGTCATGTGGTAATATAGAGCAGAAACTTCTCTAACTCTCTGTATTAAAACATCGCCCGACACATGACTCCTCTGCACTAGTGTCGTGCGTATTAGCGCAATCACAGAACCCTAAGCTAGTCCTGATTCTATTTGTAAATCTATGGCAATGTCAAATGATGGTTTGTATGTACGACATGTTATATATTCAAAGCACAACTTATGTGATATAGGATAATAAAATCAAAAAGCCCTTAAAACTGTGAATCAAGTCAATATGTTTTTGGTTGTGTAAATATTTTCAACAAAAATATGAAGAGTTTGGTATGTTGACTCATATACTTCTTCCTCTACTATATAATAAGAATGTTAGAAATTAGGGTTAAAAAATATTATTATAAAGCAAAAGAAATAAGTCGACGTAAATTGTTCGTTCATGTTCAACGAATTGGAAATGTGTGCTCGTTTATTAAAATGAGCTCACACTTCAATTCAATAGTTCGTAGTAAACTTTATAAATATTATATATAAAGTGTCAATAATCTCCTAGTAAACTGTCTATGAGATATAACTCGACTGACTAACAAAAAGGATCTTTTATAATTTCATCCTGTCTCATGGACAGGATGAAATTATAAAAGATCCTTTTTGTCATTTGGCTACGGAACCCTAAAAACGAGTAGCGTGGATCACATTGCTACTGCCTCGATCACGCTGGCAGCTATCAAACAAACAATATTTTCATTTCCTCTCTTTTGTTATTCGACTATGAGAAGGCTTACACAAGCCTCTCCAATTTGCATTATTTCCTTTTTTTATCGACCAACGAATTGAATTTTTTCGTTCGTCTCAATGGCTACTTTGATACGAGATACCAATAGGTAGCCAATGTTGCAAAGAGCTTCAAGTGCGTTTTGACTTACTATTTTTGTCGGCAGTATTCCCATCGTTACAAATTCAACAGGGTTTTAATATTCAAGCATTTTTGATTATTTTCATATCCGTTTTAGACACCAGAAACATAACAACAGCTATTCTAATTTCACAAAACATTTTCAATACGTTTAATTTTTTATGGAAGTTAGGGTGGCTTACAAACTGTATGCTCATCTAATGGTAAGTAATAACTTCAACCTATAAACACCTTTATCAATCTACAAAGAATATACTACATCCGTTGTTATCCCTGAGATTTGAGATGTTTTTAAAATCCGCAAAACACAGTATCGTTATGTTCTATATGTTCTTCTGGTATACTACTTTCCCGGTCCAACCGAGACATTCATTTTACAGTTACCTACTCTCTAACTCAAGCGTGGTTCTATCACTAATTACTGTGTACTGTCATTTTTAAAAAATAACACTTCTCGACCTTAAAGTATCTTTATAGCTTTAGTGATAGGGCCACGATAAGCTTCTTTCTTCTAACCATTGTCTATAGTGGCATCAAGAATGGATTTTGATAAATAAGACAAGATATTATATGTATAGCAAGTTTATTATTTTTCGAGGTATATACCTTTACTATTTATATACATTATTGCATTCGTTGGAACCATTGTGTGAAGCAATGGCTTCATGGCACACATTCACTACCGCTTCGGGCTTGTAAATCGTAATCCTCTCAGGCTATCTTTAATTTTCGGAAATAAAAAGGAGTCGCAAGGTTGTATGGTGGATGAGTCATCAATTCCACATAAGAGGTCTTCAAATACGCATTCCTTATCTTAGCGGATAGTGCGGACGCATTATCGTGGTGAAGATCGACATTGCTGCGAGGACGTTGTTCGCGAACCTTCTCTAGCACTCTGGGCAAGCACTTGTTTATGTACCAATGCGTATTGCTGTAGGCACAGTCTTTGGTTTTCAAGTGACACTATATTATTAATTATATTTTCACCTGATTTTCCGAAAAAAGAAGCTACCATTTTGTTGTCGGTGCTCTAAGTTTTCACAATTTCCGTTGGCTAGTCTTGATAAGGAAAGCCTCATTCTACCAATTCGCTTTTTCTTTCCGATATAAAGTAGTATATCAAAGTTTTGTCACCTGGCACGATATTAAAAACAGCCAATGACTGGGCTCCATTAATTTTTTTTATTATTTTACGGCAACTGTCAACAAGCAAAGCTTCCGAACATTCATATGCACCATGTGCAAATGTTTAATACTTACCTCTATTCCATTGTCCAGTCACCCTAATACAGTATAAATTTGCCGGTAACAAATTTTTTGTAAGTGTCAAATCAGTTGCCGTACGGAATCAATATTGGAATCAGTAACCGCAGTCGCCAACTGACCTGCACGTACATCGCCATGGAGATGATCACGTCAACGTCTAAATTGTTCGAATCACGAATACACAGGGCTGTGACATGGGGACTCATCACAAATGCCAATTAAAGTTACTGACAACTCCCATGTTGACTTAAGCCACAACGAAAATCATTAACCGAAAATTTACACGAGTTAAATTCATTGTAAAAGAATCACAGAATTTTCTAAAGGACGCCACAATGAAAAAACATGACAGTCTCTAAAATTAACAAATAACATATTCCCAGAGAGGTCCATTTTCGAATTAAGTATTTTTTTTTTAACCTGTTCCAAAAACTTTCAGTGTGTCCCACGAATCATGAAGAATAATGTTTATTAGTAAAAAGTGTCTTTATAAAAGAATATTGAAAAATATGATAATTACGTACAAACTGACAGAACTTGTATGTTTGAATTACTTCATTTTGATAAATGTAAGTGTAAGAAGCCAGCAAGAAGGTTCACCAACTGATACACTGAGAATACAATGTCAAAGTTATTGAGAAAGCCGTAGTACCCTATTTTCCAAAAAACAAAAGAATATTTGCATATGATGGTACTTCAATCCATGATATATTCTGGTGTTTTAAACGCTGAATACTAGTGACACACGAAACATGCGATGAAATACGCGGACGACAGCACAGGTGTGTAATGCGTTATACATGGCCGTGCCAATATTTCTAGGGAAAACGTCAATGAGTGCCGGTACAAAATTGTGTCTAAGGTCGAACTTTTGTTAAACAAAATCTGAGATTGGGATCGACAAAATCTACCGATCTACCGATTACGGCTAAAATAGTGATATCTTCCGACTAATCTCCTTATTTTGAAAATACTCCCCTAGTATCGGAATCCTTGGCGTTGACATCGATTGACGTTCAATCCCGCGGTCACTTGGGGGGAAAGGCCAAATTGGCCTCTAAAGTACTGGGCGAGCTTACAAGCAAGATATTATTTTCCTATTGTATTTTGCTATATATTATTTCATGTCGCTCCACTGTGTGCAACTTTTCAAAGCACAATTTCGGCCTCATATGTAAAATTGTTCTCATGTCTCGGGCGGAGCACCCCAGCGCCAGCTTCCTTCCATTTGACCGCATTCATGGAAGAGCGGCTTGAATCGTTAATGATTGGGTACTTTTGAATCGTCTAGATTCACTGACATTGAGAAGAGATGTTGCATGTGCATTTTTTAAGGTTAAACATCATACATCACGACAAAATTCAAAGTTTCATCCTCATCGTCTCGATGGTTGGCAATCCACCACTGTGCGCTTTACCCGAAATTTTATATCACGCGCAACTACTCTGTGGAATCAGTTGCCGCCAGCGGTATTTCTGAACCAATACGACTTAGGAACCTACAAGAAAAGAGCCTACACCTTTCTTAAAGGCAGGTATCACTTCTCTGGTGTTGCGGATGTCCATGGGCAGTGGTAATCATATACCATCAGGTTTGCTGTTTACCAACTATACTTTAAAAACAACACTAACCATCTGATGAACTGTACACTTTTTATTGCCTATTATTCCATAAAGAAAAGATCCTTCAAGGACTTTTTATTTAAAGACATTAAATTAATATCAAAATTTGTCAATATTAACACGCCAATTCAAAATCAGGTAATGCGTATAATTAAAGTGAACTCTAAATCTGAACTCAAGTTAGTTATAATTTTATATTTAATAATTCATTACAAAGCAAACAATTATACCAATCCGAACTTTAATTATCGTAAGACAACGCAGGAGTGGTCTCTAATTATTATGTAAAATAAGCGAACCACGTTTATCAGGAAATCCGCCAAGGTCCAGAAAATTTAAATTAAAATGTTAATATTATTGAGGTAGGCGCCCGTTCCTGCAATTAGAATGGAGAGTCCGCTGTCAAATATTCCTGAATGAGGTCAGTTTTAGAAAACGCGCCTGTTTTTATTATTATTTTAAACCTAAAACTGGCATAAAACAAAAACAATGCCTTACAAAAATGCCTTTTATAATAATTAATTATCAATAAAAATTACGGATAGAAATTAAATTATTGCAACGCAATCTCCAAACACACATGGTAGGATGTGATACTTCATGCGCTCATTCATACTTTAGGATTTTTTACCGCGATGGATAGCCTTCGCAAATTAGTGAAACGCACCCACTTCAATCTCGTCGACTGAGTAAAAATTATCACTATTATTGAAACATATTCGAAATACTACACCAAAACCAATGATATTTATATATTAACTACGTTAACTTCCCAGAAATTTCAAGAAAATTCACACGCATTAAAATATACGCATCAACTCGGGAACCTCCTTCTTTTTTGAAGTAGTTTAAAAAAAACAAAATTATTAAAAGTAACAATAATATATTTAAAATCAGTAAAAAAAATGGATTTTATTTGTATTCATGATTAGCGTGAAATGCCAACAAATATTTCAAATATCCAGATTATGAAACACAGAATTTGTGATTTTAGGCATAAAATATTTACCAATATTAAACTATTTAGTTTGAAATGACAAATGTTACAATAAATTATATTTATTGTGAAATAAAAATACATAATGTTTATTTCACAATAAGACTTTTTAGTCTATACTGTCATCATCAATTACTTAGCTGGAAACTTCTCAACTTAATTCAAAATAGCGGTCTCAACGCGGTTTTAGCCTCATTTGAATAATTGCGCTTTCAAATTGCACTATTTGCCTTTAGGAAACTGTGCCGTGCCATCTCCTATTTGGTTATATAACTGCCCGAGGATATGAAACTGCAGTTCCTTGTTTTAAAGCCTCTGGAGTCAGAGATAAATGAAAGCTTACAAAACACAAGAACTTAATGTTTTGTATATAGTAAAACATATTTAGTATTTGATAATAAAAGTACTTCAATTATTCACTTACAGACCTTTATAAGCAATAAGTACACTGACCCGACATTACGTTTTCATTAACTTATAACTTCATTTAAAAATAAACTTCTTATATATTAAATTAATATAGTCATTACCAAACACCACATAGAGACACATTACGTTTGTCCTTTGACACAAGATAGTATAAATATTTCATTTGAAATTTACTTGAAGTTAAAATTTCCTGTCAACATTACGCTGTTAACAGGAGCAAGCGAATCTGCTTAATTACTACAAGAACTTTGAACGGAAGGAAGTGATCGAACATATATGCATTGTACTTACTATATATGACATAAGACTTGCTAATAGCTTTCCAAAACCAAATGAAGTTAAGCGCTCGCTTTTAATTCACGGTACTCGAGAAAACCAAATTCGATCCCCGGAGTTAAGTTAGTGTGACCAATTGATGACAAGTCATCCCTGCGACCATTAGCATAGTGGACTATGCTCTAACACAGTATCTAGAGAGGAAGCCTATGCCCAGCAGTGGGATTTAATAGTTATAGGCTGTTACTTTACATTTACTTCAATAGCTCGCTTTCGCTCAATGTATGTATATCGACCTTTTTCGATTGGCTGCAAAAATGGACATTCTGAAGTTGATTCAAGCATATTTATATATATATAGTATATGTATACGAAAGCTGTGAATACAGGACTTGTGAGAAATTCCTCATGACGACAAGTACCAGACCACGCCGGTAGTCACCTGCAGATTGATGTAGATAAATCCTTTCAAAATTTCAAATAATTATGTCCCACGAACTCTACTACGAATTCACTAATTGAGTCTTTGGTTTATCTAACAATCTTACAAAATACAGCAGTGATATATTACCATTATAATTTCTGCTAGTACTCTATGAGAGAGTAGTTCGTCCCCGCAAAAGATAACCTTTACAAGTATTTCCTAACTCACATTAATTACAATTTAAATGAATATATGAATACGTTTGACCGCTCTATTAGTGTTAAATATTAATTACATTGCAAACAATTATCCCATCCCAACATTCAATTCGGTGACCACGCAGTAGCAGTCTCTAATTATTTTGCTAAATACGCGATCAAATTTATCTTGAATTTCGTCGGGATCGGTGAAATTTAAATTAAAATGTAAATGTTGTTGGGGCGGCCACCCTCTCTAATTGCGAATGGAGCGTCCGTTGTCAAAGTTATCATGGTTTAGGTTGATGCCAGAGTTCGCACGTCGGATTTAAAACTGTTTACAGATTCATTTAAAAAAATATATATACATATTTTTAAATCTTTAAGAATAATTAATTACCTTATATTATTACATGTTACCCGAAAATCAGCAATTTGCTCGTCATATAAAATAATCCTCTCTTGGGAATTAAACTCGGGATTAATCACAGGGTTATAAGACACATACTACTATGAACACGGACGTTAAACAAAACCCTATCCAAAAACAAAATGTACGTATAATACTAATTATAGTCTAGTAGAGTACATTATTAATTATGAATGGTATTACTTTATTAATCACAGGGTTATAAGACACATACTACTATGAACACGGACGTTAAACAAAACCCTATCCAAAAACAAAATGTACGTATAATACTAATTATAGTCTAGTAGAGTACATTATTAATTATGAATGGTATTATTTTATTAATCACAGGGTTATAAGACACATACTACTATGAACACGGACGTTAAACAAAACCCTATCAAAAACAAAATGTACGTATAATACTAATTATAGTCTAGTAGAGTACATTATTAATTATGAATGGTATTATTTTATTAATCACAGGGTTATAAGACACATACTACTATGAACACGGACGTTAAACAAAACCCTATCAAAAAACAAAATGTACGTATAATACTAATTATAGTCTAGTAGAGTACATTATTAATTATGAATGGTATTACTTTATTAATAAGTGAATAAAGTTTGTTTTATAACCTTTTTCCAGCTTTAAGAATAAGTTTTAACTTTGCCATTTCCTGTTTGGGATATGCCGTTCAAGGATACAAAATTACCCGTTACATAAAGAGATGTGTACATATTTAAATGAATATGGATAAATTATCATCTGAAAATAATCACGCTTTTTGACTTACATTATTAGACAAACAAATAATAAAAATAATGTAAATATAAAAAAGACTAATATGTACTATAATATTCGTTTAAAATATATACCTTTAATTACCATTTATCTACTAGCTAGTCAACTATATATTTACCTGTCACAATTAGAAGTTAAATTAGTCCTCAAGAAGCTTAATAGCGGTAATAAAAGTCTGTTACACAACGCGCCTGAAACGGGACTAACTATATCTTCTCAAGTTTACTTGAAGTTAAAATTCTCTGTCAACACTGAGATGAAGCAATCCGAGCGGCAAATCTGGTTAATTGCTACAAGAACGCCAGAGACCTTTGAAACTGACACTACGGAATGAAATACTTAAATATTTATTTTGCATACGAAAGTAGATGTAAAATATACCTCTGCATTTACTCGAAAAAGCTTTTTCATTTAACGTAGGAAACCTTTTGGAATTACTTAACCATTAAAATCCTAAACAATTTCCCCCATAACGAATTCTAAATTATCAGTATTACATTTTTTTCCTTACACACTTGTTACGGCATCTTTAGTTTATTACCATATTTTTTCTATATGCAATAAGAAAAAATCAAAGACATTGCAATAAATTAATTTTGAGTCAAGTTTATGTTAAATTAAAATAATATTGCGTAAAAAATAAATTTTATTCATACTTAAATGATTTTACATTAGTTCTATGTAACAAATTTAATATTATGATTTATACCACTGTATAGTTCAATTGTTTCAAAAATAATAGTCAAACAATATGGTATGTTTGTGCTGTAACATCTTAGAAGTAATATCACTAAAATAAGTTCAAATAATTTCTCTCACCAATCAGTCATTCCAACGGTGTCAATCCATCAAACACATTTGTCAACTTTTACACAAGTAAAATCACAAAAAGAGAGTTACAACTTTCTTGACCACTTTTCCGTTAATTCATAAATTACTAACCACTTATTGTAAATAACTTTTTAAATTTACGAAATATAATTCCGTGAGCGGCAGTAGGGGCGACGCGTCACGTCTCTTCGCCACCCGATCTCACACTGCCCGCTTTTCCCGTAAGCAACACATGATTTTCTAAAACACCCCTGCCATAATTCGGTCGAGAGTGTAAAACCTTCACACAGTGACACGGGAGCAACATAATAGCAGTTCGTTAGCATACCGAAACGGAACACATGCTTCCATGAAATATTCGCTTATTAAATAATTTCCTTTAACTCCCGTGCCTATTAAAAGACCTTGTAAGTGATTCTGATGATTGGAAAATGGGTGATTTTATAAAAAAAATGTATTACTTATATGTATTTTATAATTGTTTTTATATGTTATCTGGATATTTAACTTACTTATATGCAAAACACATTACGCTACCACTTATATGAACTGATTTAATTTATTAAATAATTTGAAAAAGTTATAGAACCAAGAATATTCCCATGAATCATATATGTATATATATATATATATATATATATATATATATATATATATATATATATATGTATATATATATATATATATATATATACATATATATATAACAGGTCTGTAGATTCTAACAAAACTACAATTCGCCTCGTGAATGTTTTTTGTTGATGTTTTATTCTGCAGAAAATTATTTCTTTGGTCGTAATTTAATTCTTTGCTCATGCTGAAATCGCCAAATAAAAGTCCCACAGCCATTTAGTTTAAAAAATACACAATTATTGAGTTTCTCAATTGAAACAATTTTTCTTTGAAACATTATTAAATAATTTGAAAAAATTTTCGAACCAAGAATATTCCCATGAATCATATACACCCTGGAAATGAGGAAGAGATTCTTAAGATTTTATTACCATATATGCTACATCATCGCCTACGAAGCTTCGGTTGGTTCCTTTTGCACTAACTAACCGAACAAAAACAAACTTACTTAAAGATCTATGTCTAAAACTGGAAGGTTAGTTAAGTTAACAATATTTCAAGCAATTCAAACAAGTAAATTTATAAAAAAATATAAGTTTATTAATATATTATGCTTAAAAAAAGGTTTAAAGTTTTATTATGACCACCTTTTCAATAAAAGTTGAAAGAAATATGACAAAAGAGAGGAAATATTCGGGTCGCCATTTCTTTCCCGTTTAAAAATATTTCATTATTCAATGGTCGGAAAATGTAAACATTCTGACGTTTGAGTAATGAAATTTCCTACGTTGAAAAATAAAAATTATACCTTGTCATTGTACCCGAAAGTCGTGAATTATTACCTAAATAGTAACAAATAAGAAAAATACCAATATATTAATTATTCTAGCCTCGACTAAAATAAAACTCATGGCTATTTATATTATTTATATATATATATATATATATATATATATATATATATATAAAAATATACATATATAGACAGAAAATTACTTCTTACTCTGCCCAAACTTGGACGTCGATGTAGTACGCTCTACGCGGTAATATGGGGATGAGAATCAAATAAACAATAACAGGGGTGACAAACACGTCGATATATGGTTTGGTTTTTTTTATTTTTTTCGTTGTAAATTGAGTCATAGAAGCCACAGAGACCACGTACTATTAAGAGATATGTTGTGTGTTGCCTATTCTTAGTGAAAAATAAGAATTCCGTAGACTGCGACAGAAGTAAATAATATATTCGCTAAAATTAACAGCACGTGAAATATGTTTCCGAACTACATATATTAAAGCGTTAGATAGAAAATTTTGCATCATCTGGCATATTTAAAGCTTTTGAAACTATTCCAATCACGATATAGGTTGGTCGGCGGCTAAGTAAATTGTATACGTGCTTGGAGCGGTGCCGAATGGGTCTGCTAGGAAAGATGCCACAACTCGCGCATTTACAACCGCAAGAACTATGTTTAATATTTAACCGTTAATTGTATTTTCGTAGTGTCGGCAGTCTTCTTAAAACGTTTCACTAAACGTAATTTTAGCATTGTTAAATATTTACCAAAACAATGTTTGTGGATTAACATTTTTCGTAAGAAGTTTCAAAGCAAAACCCATAGGCATAAAATTTGGGCAGGCTAAGACTACGAAAATCTTGGCACGTTTTGGTAAGAAACTTCACATGAAAAATATTAATTAAATAAAGACTAGATAATTTATTGTAGAAATATTATTAGTTCTATATATATTTATTTTATTTATTTAATTTTTATGTACACAAAGCATTTATACAAGGAAACTAAGATAAGAAAAGTATATACAAAGGAGCAGCTTACTTTTACAATAAAAATCTCTTTCCGAAGAAACACAGTGTACTCACATAAAAATAGAGAAAAATAATAAATACAGGACTATATCTAATTACAAACACATGCATCTTATCATGTATATATATATATATATATATATGTATATATATATATATATATATATATATATATATTTATATATATATATATATATACATGATAAAATATATTTATAATTTTAAGATAGTGCTTACTGATAAATTGGACACTAGATTCTTAATCATCTAAAACTACTTTAACATAGACGTCACAGTAAAATAATGTGTTCCTACTAAGAAACCAAATATAATTACACAATGAATCATACATATGTAGAATTCATTGTGTAATTATATTTGGCACACATTATTAAATTGCATTTATTATAAGTAATACGTGCTGCATAATTTTTTTCAGCATCAGCTAACTGAATGACAATTAAAAAAAGCTACAAGCTATCGTAGGGCAATATCATTATAGGTGGTATATAGACCTTAGTTTTATATATATTTTGGAAGTGTAAATTTAATGGTCAGTGTCACTATTTTATTCTAAAAGTGATATTCTCAAACTATACTGCAATGGAAAATTAAACTCAACGAAAAAGTTATAAGTAAACATATCCACTTTGTAGAACAACTTCATTGACATTGTCTTAAACAGCGCTCACTTGGAACAAGTTCCTAGACTGTATTTACTTAAGAGTCGAAATTTCTTGTATTACTTCTTCAAAAGAGCTTGTTTTAAGCACAACTTCAAAAAAAATATCATGATCTTTTTTAATTTAAAGTATAAAAATTAAACTTATTGCGTGACGGTAATTAAATGTGATATGAGTAAATGTAGACATTGTCTACCACCTAACGATGATGACGTCCTTCTACTCTATTTTGACTTTGACAATAATTTGTGGTTTAGATTTCCAGACAAAATCAACTGCGCGTGTTATAAAATAGGGCCGTACACATTCGCGTAAACAGGGAATCGCCAAATAGGGATTATGCATTCTTCGTTTATTCCAAATATGTATAACGTAAATAGTTTCAGCTGAGTCTAAAACTGAATCGATTTAATGTATACACAACGCTACTATAGACTAATTATAGCACTCGGCTTGACCAGGGAAAGGCCACGCTTTTACCGAGATTCCGTCTAAATGCTCAAGGGTGACAACGCATCTGCATTATGATTTGTTATCGAGAATGAAAGTGATAGTCATGGACCATCTGAGTCACTTACGATCAAGTCAACCGTATGCTCGTATGTCACTCCTCATATCAATAAGAAACCTGCGAAACCGCTGCAGAACACTCTAGGCTATATGTCCGACAAAATAGATGCTAAGTATGAAAATACCCATTGAACTAAACTAAAAATAAGTATTGAGAATAAATATAAAATTGAATCGCATTACGTATGACATCGTGTAAGTTACTTTTATTCTATTATTCAAGGCTCTTTCGGTACATTTATATCAAATAGGCAGCCAGATCTTGGTGAAAAGATTACAAAAGAAGTGCTATTGTAATGTCTTCTAATATCCGAAAGCTGCTATCTAATGTTAATTATGTTCACATGGACATACATCTTAATATTTACCATCTTATGTCTAATCCATTTCATATCTGACATGTAAATACGTCATTTTACCATTTCAGCTCGAAATCTTGCGGATAACTCCAGGTATTGTTTTGATAACGCGACCAGCGGCCTTCGCTATAAATCCGTTGAATCTATGTTCTTCAACATTTTTTAAATAAAATATATAATTTTGACAACCAATACTCCCATAAGATGAGCGTAATAATAAATAATAGTCTCATGACTATTAACGCACATGGGCATTTAAAGAAGGTTCTGCCTCGACCATAGAAGTCGAACCTGGAGAAGCTGAATTGCCGACGTTTACCCGTTTTATCCTATATTAAACAAGCGTGGAAGAATGGTGGAGAGCTTTTTTGACCTTTGCTTACACAGTAGGACCATTAATGCTTATATTTATTTTTAAATTTACTTATAAATTTTTCTTAACAAAACTTACTCTGCACTTAAATTTTAGTACCTGTACATTTCGAAGGAATTTCCGTCGCATCGTGAATTTCATCGTTTTGCTAAAACGATTTCGTTCGAACTTGTTCCCATGTCTTTGACAACAAACTTGAAATATTCATCTTGTCGTCGGAATTACGATCGAGAAAGCCAGTAAACTTCTTACAAAATGCTTTGAACGCTACTTCAAGTTTTATTTGAATTTTATTATTTATGGAGGTTGGTACGATTGTTTTTTTCGTAAGAAGAAAAGCTTTATTTTAGTATAATTTTAATAAAAGACAATCGTCGCCAATTTCCATGTTTTTTGTTAAAAGACATATAATGATTCAAAATTGAATAGTGTATGAAAGAAACTTGTTTCGGTGGAATTTATAGGGAAGGTATTGGAGAGACAGTATTTATGATATTAGGGTTTGAAAAAAAGGACACAATTCGTTGATGGTTTTGATTCATTCATCCTCAATAAGGAATTTTAATGGGCATGTGATGTTAAAAATTAATTTATGAGTTTGTAATACCAAAATGTAGGTTCCTAAAATATAATAGAATAGAAATAAAATAGAATTTGTATTCACGATCCCGATAAAATAAATCGACGTAAAAGCAAAACTAAAATACTGTTTGTATTTTAAAACCTTGTTTTAGTTACTTAGCAAAAACTGATTATTTCGAAATAAAATATCAAAAATGTTCATTATAACATAAGAATTTTAGATAAAAACAGTTATACTATAGCGTAAATTAAACGATGAAATTTTCTCGTCACGAATACTCTGTAATATAATTGCTACAAAAAGGCTCTCTGGTTAGATGAATGTTCTATTTGATTGTGATCTACTCTATTCTGAGACATTAAAACGCCCCGTTTTCGAGGAAGGCTCAGGGGCAGATTTACACTATCTTAAGTTGAAATCCAACGTTATTCGGCCAAGTAACCGGGAAATCGTAGCTGCGATACGAAACCACGACCTTAAAGTTGTGAGTGGAACATGCTATTCTCTATATATGCTTTCACCACTTTTATCAAAATCACATGAACATATATTTTACAAACTTTTTTTTTCTCTTTTATGTTTTCCTTTGCCTTCTCAAGCCGCAGCTGTTTTTATTTTCTTTGTTATACGAATTATCGAAGTTTAAACTGATAACATAACAAACAGATGTTGTTGTCTAAATAAGTATTGGCTTAAACATTACCTTTCATTTCTTTGCTGATATCCTAATTTTACAATTTGACGCTTATTCGTAAGATCACCTTGACTTTAAGTGGGATAAATATTAGTTTTTAATATCATAAATTGAAAGGCTTTTCACTCCTTTAATTTAATATGATTTCTATTGTCTGTCGGTTTAACAAATAAAACTGCTAATTACAAATTAGATGATGATTAACCAACAGTAAAGTAAACTTTACTAGCAATTGTGTTTGAAAAAAAAATAAAAAAATGTACCAAGCCGCCAACCCACAGTGGAATCGCGTGGAATATTCATTTGTATGACGAGTACGTCAGGGTCCTGAACACGATTCCTAGTTACTACTAGGATCCGCAACTCAACATAATATAATACATAAACAGGAGTGAAAAAGGAGCATACATTTAGCTCATGGTTGGTGACTGTTACCCATGACATCTACATCTATTTACATCTAACGAAGATTCAAGATACACATTTGCTGTCACCCCTAAGAACTGGGATGGAATACTCATACATAATGAATAGCAACTTGAAACTAGGTAGCTCTATATTTTCAAATGGATTTATTAAAAATGTTTATGTTGCTATTGTGATATGTTTATTTTCATAACATTACGGCTGCTATTGAAGAACGTAAGATAATGAGATTCCATGTAAATAACGCCACACTTTTGTGGCTTCAAATCCGTACTTAAATTAATTAGCTTAGATTTTTTTTATTTACTTCAGTTAGTTCAATTAAATATGTTTATTTATGTCAACCGGAGTTTCTGATATCGATATTATTCGTTATATGACATTTTTACATGGTACAGCTAAGAATCAGCATTTGGTTTTATGTAATTAAAATGTCGGTGGCACTAAGGTTGAACACGCACTCACTGATCACCAGCGCAAAATAGTATAGAATATCTGCAGCATAGTGAGCGATTAAAATATCTGTGTTAAGGTCAAAGGACATTCATAAATCCAAAAAAATCACTGACCAACATTTCGCTAATTTTCGCCCGGTAACGGGGTTCCGTTACGTTTTAAAAAGATATATAATACGCTAATAAAGCTATTATATAGCTTTATTAGCGTATTATATATTTTTATTTATCGATCCACAAACTGTTCCCAAACTTAACACGAGACAACGATATAACGATATTAAAAAAATATTATAAAAAATCAAACATTAAATAATATACCGAAAAACATACTAATATCTTTATTTCATGTTACATTATACATAAACCTATAAAGCGATTTAAAATAAAAATATCATTCCTAACTAAGAAAGTTTTAATTGATTACTACGCTATTTTAGCTCGTTAAGTTTCTGGAGTAAATGTTCATGCAGCTGAAACCATTTTTCAGAACCGTTGGAAGATTTCGCTTTGAACTCAATCACTCTCAGGCTGAATGTATTCATATATCCATACGAAAGTGTTAGTACTCTGTGTAATTAAATATTTTCTTACGTTTTCCTATGTAAATATTACTTTATTTAACTTTTTGGTGACAATAGAAAGAAAGAAAATAGATTATGAAACGGAATTTTAAATGGAGGTACTTCCCATTTGTTTAAGTTTAATAGAATCATTTTATCTGCAATAAACTTCTTTTATAGTAAACTTGGTCGAAATAGATCACAGGTATCCACAGACACCTTTATCCATATCGGAGAATCAAGGTGTCCAATTTAATATTACAATACTTGTAAATGGGGTCGGTTTTCATCTGCGAGTAGTAGTGTTTAATTAATATATTTTAGATATTTATAAAATTTCTACACCGAGCGAGCTCCCGCCTATCGCAGCGGGCAAACTTGTGCTTGTGAAAAAATTAGGTACGTGTAGGGACGCCACCTTCTCTCCGCAAATCGCGTCGAAAGACGCACGTGAGGTCAGAAAATATTAGTCCAACGAACAGATTAGACATGTACGAGTAACTTGTAGTTATTAAAATACCCAATTAGACAACATTCACTTTTAAAAGTAGATATCAGCAATAGATAAAAGAGAGCAACATGGTGCACTACCAAATGTAGCGTTCTAATGGCTATTGCCTGTGTGCGAAAAGTTGATGGAAGCAGGTTTCTCTTATTTAGTAGGATCGCGATTCATGCCAATCTATAGGGGAGGGCTATAATATATATTTTAGGGTATAACATACAATTCAGGAGTGCAGTAATAATAGATTGAAATGATGATGATGAGTCTTGCCTTTATTTTATTTAATGGTATTAGCGACTTCAAATAATGAGGTTCTCAGTACAATGCATGAGCTTGTTATGTAAGTATACATACATCAATATCCATAAACATTCTGAGTGGAATACCACATTACAGTGCTCTAGCCATGCTTGCTAGTTTCTAACATGAATGGACCCGAGCTAGCCCATGCTTCCGGAAAAATATCACGCCTTCACAACATAGCAGCGTATAATGGCAGCATGACTCTGCGGTGTTTCGTTTATTAATTGCAGGGATCTGTGGACCCAATAACGGGTAATGATTCAATCTCAATCTTAGTCCTCAAGGGTGACAACTCGTGGGCATCTTGAATAATTAAGCATGGTTTTCGAGTGGCAACCTCGTATTGGTCATCCCAGTGTAGGACAACCCCCCACTAGATCGAATGATGACTTATGTAAAAAAAATTTACGGGAAGTCAGTTTCGGATTCCACTCGGATCTCTCGAGTGGCTAAGACGTCCCGGAAGCGCTCTCCATGCACCTCCAGTCAGAAGCTATTAATACGTGCAGTGAGATTTTCGACAGTAGTTGTGGTAGTAGTTGATAAAAAGTGCTGTTCTACAATTCGTCAGGAGATGTGTGGTGCGACGGAGAACGGGTGGATTACCGCTCTGTGAAGTGCGTCACCGCGCACACCTGCGTGCCTAACTGGAGCGGTGACCTTTTGTAAGTTGCCACACCCACTCGCCTCAGAGGCGGCTATTGTATTTCCTTTATTCTGTCGCATTAGGTGACCGATAGGTACTCACCCTAGCGTACCGAAGAAGCTAGGTGTTCTTGGAATAGAATTACACCCTCGCAAGGCGGGGACAATAGAGTTACTTTTCCGCGGACGGGTCCTATATCCGTAAGCTTTAACGCCAAGGATGCCGCAACTACACCTACTGTGCGGGCCTCGTATGGCCGGTAGCTAGAAGTACCGCGGGTCACCTTCAGCGACAGCCCCCAATCCCCGGACCCCGTCGTTCCCGAATTAGGCGCGCCCTCTGCGCGCCCATCAACCTCCACCTCTCCCCGACCGCGGGCCTCCTCCAACTCAGAATCGGAGGCGTCCGACTCGGACATGGAGGTGGAGTCCAACCAACCAGACGAAGGCTTCACCCTCGTCTCAAACAAGCGGAAACGCCCCGCTCAGCTGGCCGTTATAAATACGGCCACTTTACCACGGCCAGGATCAGCCTCCCTGATCACCACGCCGGCTAAGAAAGCAGCCCTCCAGGCTCGCCAAGCCCAAGCGCCCCCCGCGGAGCGCAAAGTAGGCTTTACTTTACCTCCTCCAATCATCTTGCAGGAGAAGTCTAAATGGACCGACGTGTCCAAATGGTTCACCACGAACAAAATTAGCGAAGGCGCAAAATACCCAGGGGATTAGAATAAATCTATCAACCGTTGGAGACTTCCGCGCGGTCACTAATTACTGAGTGAGAAAAATATAGGTTTCCACACCTATGCCCTCCCGGAGGAACGCGAACTCCGCGTAGTTATACGCGAGTTACCTTTTGCGACCGAGATTGAGGAGGTCATAGAATCCCTCAAGCATCAGAATCTCCCCATTATTGAAGCGCGCAGGATGTCAGATCCTCGCACTAAAAAACCAATGCCCCTCATTCTGGCCACCTTGGACTTGAATCCAGAGGGCATGGCCATGTTTAATTTAAAAACTCTGTGCGGCCTCACCGGCATATTCGTTGAGGCCCCCCTCAGGCACGGACTGGTCGGACAGTGCCACCACTGCCAATATTAACGCCACTCAGCCAGAAATGTTATGCCAGGCCCAGAGGCTTCAAATGCATCGGTGACGACGACACACCTGACTGCTCCCGTCCGACCGGAGTGACCGAGCCCCCAGTGTGCTGCCTATGTGAGGCAGAGGGTCACCCAGCAAGTTACCGCGGGTGCCCCAAAGCGCCGCAGAGACAACGCGGCCGGCAAGGCCACAACGGCAAAAACGCCAAATCCAATAAAAATAAAAACACAGGGGCTTCTCAGCCGGCCCCAGCCATTACTTTTAAGGCTGCGCCTGCTCCTAGGCCCGCTCCCACTCCAGATGCAGCTCCAGCTCCAGCTCCCCAACCGGCTGCTCCGTTGCAAGCCCCTAGGGCCCCTGCAAAGTCAGCCTGGGCAATGCCTCCAGCTATGCTACAAGTCGCGCCTATCTCATGGCCGAACCCCTCCCCGGTGCAGCCTGCCACCTTAGCGCAGTTCTCACCACCTACAGCTTCCGATTGACAGACAACAGGTGGCGTCTGTGGGAGGCTAGGTCCACATACCAAAACCCCGGATGGTCAGTAGACATCACCATCCATTCTCCACTCAGCTAGCTCGATAGCTAGGGAACTGGCAACTTGGGTGGCACCATCAGATAGGTACGTAATCAGAGCAGATCGATACGCTCAGTTTATGAGCGCTTTGTATAAGTAAGAGAACCAAAAATAGAAAACTCCTTAACTAGCTCACGGACCCCTCTGTTCCGTGAGCTCTGTAAGAGCATCAACAGAATCTAGACTGTACGGGAAGTCAAGTCGGGATGCAACTAGGTTACGGATCCCGGATCCGTGAGTGCAGAGTTCGATGAAGCTGTATGAGCTGCATTGGCTAAAATTACTGACATCAACGAGAATCTAGTGAATAAGTTGCTCATAAAATGTAACATTATTTTTACTAAGGTACTAAACTACTAAGGTAGTATTTCGTTTATATGTGCTTTTTTTTTACAATTTTTACTATTTAAAAACGATGTTCATACGTAGAAATATAAATCTCAGTCAAATATAAGAATGCCCGTAATTCAGGCCTATATTAAAAATTTTTTCGCTGACCTCATTAAACATCTAAAACGAAAATCTGTGTCAAAAGCTTCAGTATTTACACGAAGAATATTTCTAGCATATTTTGAAGCGGTATGAAATTAAAATAACTTAGAAATACTTATAACTTCTTACTAATACTTTCAAGTTATTGGACAATAAACATCTATTGTTTTCAAACACCGACAAACGCTGCCCTAGAGCCAGATGGTATAGTCGTAATAATATTTTTATAATGTCCTCATTACTAATTACTTTGCTTTTGTTACGTATTGGTCATAAATAGGATTATTCAGCTCCTGAAAACATGTGATTCTCACTTATTATTACCCGAGTTTACTTGAGTTTATTCACAAACATTCCAATTAGTCTAAACTTGTGGTTTCTACAGTGAAGACGTCATAAAATGGGAAAACTCGAGAAATTAGCCGTGAAGTGCGTTCTGCCATCGTTGTTTTACATTATGAAGGCAAATGCGAACGTGGGATTGCTTCACAACTGAAGTTATCGACGACGTGTTCATCCAAGATCGACCATACTCGGGAAGGCCGAGAGCTACAGTCTAGTGAAGATAATGTCATTATTATTACCAGCAAGCGAAATAGACGCTTAATGGCACCAGAAATCCGCGTTGAAGTAAACAAAACCCGAGTTAAACCTTTATCATTGACTAAAGTAAAACGGCGGCTGAGAGATGCGAAGTTGTATGGTCGCGTTGCTGTTCGAAAACCTCTGCTAAGGCCGCAAAATAAGAAAAACGGATGCAGAGGGCATCGAGATTGGACTGAAGAAGATTTTAAAAAAGTGCTTTGGACGAATGAATCCAAGTTGAAATAAAAAATAAACTCTACGTTTTCAACTATTCGGTTCAAAACGTAGAATTTACGTTCGACGCAGTGCCCAAGAAAAGATGATATCAGATTGTGTAGTCCCAACGATCAAGCATGGTGGTGGCTCAATTATGGTCTGGGGTTGTTTCTCTAGACAAGTAATTGGCGATTTGATTAAGATTAAAGGAATTTTGAAAAAGGAACAGTACAAAATCATTTTAGAACAAAATGCCGTTTCTTTCGGGTTGCGATTAATTGGAGATGGATTCATTTTCCAACAAGATATTGATCCAAAGCATAGCTCAAAATGATATAGAGGATATTTAGAAGTGAAAGAGGCACAAGGGGTGTTAAAAACATAGTTTGGCCTCCTCAGAGCCCGGATCTTAATCCCATTGAACTTTTGTGGGAAGAGCTTGACAGGAACATCCGTAATCGTGGCCCATCCTCGCGATTTAGAACAATATATCACAAGACACCATTAACAAATTGTTTGCCTGTATGCCGAGACTTGTGAAAAAAGTCATAATATAATAAGGATTTTTGATGAAAAATCAGTTTAGCTATAAAGTATAATGCTTGTCAATCAATGTTCTATTAGATGATTAAACAGGTTAATTAAACATTTAATATTTTATTGGAGTTTTACTTTATTTTCCTACTTTAATTAAGGCTGTCTGAAACTTTTGGCCTGCAGGTATATACTAAGTGATATACTCAATCCACGGGCATGAAATTTAATTAAAGATGTATAGAGAATGAAATAGTATTTAAATTCCGCATAAGTTTTTTGAAGATTGTTTAAATATCGCATTAAAAAAAATTGTCTAGAAGCCTTTTACTCTACCTTAATCTTTATTTATTTCCAATATAAATATACTAATAAAAATAATAAAAACTCTTATGATATCAGGACTAGTGTCCGTGTACCATAAATGTTTTTTTTAATTACATTGAGAGTAACAAACGAGCACACAGTTCACCTGATAGTAAGTGATTCTTGCGATCCATGACATCTACGTTCATCCTTGACAAGGAATCATAATGCAGATGCATTGTCACACTTGAGAAGTGAGATGTAATGCCTCGTCACCAGTAATAAATGTCTCCGGATCCCTGCACTCACCAGAAGAGACAAACTGCAGATTATACGATGATATATAAGTAACTATGTCTATATATAAAACTATTCTATTCAAATTTTGCTATAAAAATGTTAATGTTCCTTCTTTTTAACCAGTATAATCCCTATTGTTTATCTTAATAAAGTATTCTATTCCGAAAACACGCTATAAAGAGGTCCCTGGATTAATTGTGTCAGTTTTGTGGCGTCAGGTCGTTTATATTTTTAAAATCAACTAACAACATAATCTCAATCATTATCTCACACTACTTTTACTTTACTTTTATTTGCACTACTTATTGTTAAATGTGTTTGTACTATTATAAGTCGTAAATTTTTATAAAAAATATATATTAATTACTCTATAATACTTCAAAACCGTTAATAGAAAGCTTCTATTTAAGAGCAAATAACTGGGTAAAAGCTTTGACCTACGTGAGTGTATGTGGTTACTTAGTCACCAGTATCGGAGATGAAATTGCCAGACAACCTATGTACTTGTACCACTGGGCTTCGTTAAATAAAAACTAACAAACTCAAATATTTATACAAATAATTTACTGTTATTATTAATCTTACATTTTATCCAGGTACTCTAAGATAGCGTAGTCTTTCATTCATAATAATAATATGTATTTTAGACTAATAAACAGGGAATATTTTACAAATAACTCGCTTAATAGGCAATTTTTGTTTTCTATTAGCTAAAAATGTTTTGTTATAATTTATATAAAGTACTCTTCTGTCTATGAAAATATTTTCATGAAGAATATCGACGGACATCTTTTTTCCGTAAACCCTCAAACTACTATTTGCTAAATTGATGTTTAATTATATCAATGTAAAAGGATTCGTCAATGTTATTGTATCTCTTTTCGCTTGCGAAATGCAGAAGTAAAAAGAAATATTATCTTACCTATTTAAGATTGCAATGATTCGATTTCATGTTTTCGTAACGAAAACACACTGATAGCTACCCTCATAATTACATTATATCCGGCTGTTTGTCTCCATTCGGATGTCACTTCGCAAATTAAGTTTACAGAGTAATAAAATTTGCTAAGAGACTTAGTTGAAGTACATAAAATACAGATAGTATAATCAATCATGAATCTAGTTTCTGACGTGCGGAAAATGGTAATTATAAAGGGTCCAGGTGTAACGGCAAAATTGGACTGCCGGTACTATTGCACTGAGAAATGCCGATATCAAAATCCTTCATAGAACGTTGCTCCATGCTCTTCAGATGGTCGTTTTATACTTAGATAACCAATTTTCATACCATCCTTGAAGGTCTTTATCGATATGGAAAAAAAAACCAACTTTTCCAATTTTAGAACCTCTAAAGCAAAAGTTCGGTCACATAGAATACTTCTGTCTCATTTGCGCTTGCCGTGCTAAAAAATGAACTTGCAATTTTAGACTCATTGCATAGGCGTGCCAAAAGACTAATTAGTCACCGAGAGGTTAAAGCTAACCTATTTAGTCTTGAGCACAAGCGCAATGTTTCCAAACTCTCGGTGTTTATTTTTAAGAATCTATTGACGCTTTAATATATAAGCGCTTTATATTTTATAAGCGGCAAGCAAATAAATGATTATGTCGTTTTGATTTGACGACGCCGATGATGATATCTTTCGGCTGTTACTATCAAGTGATAGATACATATAATCCTATATCTCAGTACAATAATTAAGAATAATTACGGTAATATAATGTAGAACTGTGAACTGTAGAGTAGATAAGTGTTCTGGTTTGTGACCTCCCTAATTTCATTTAGTAATGTAGGTTGATTTTTATTTGATTGACCCGGGCCAATATTTTTGTAACACAAAATTTTCACACCTAAGTGTGGATGTCAATATCTCGGGTCGCTACAACATTCACACTAGGTTACAACATTTATGTAAATTAATAATATAAATAAATAGTTTAATGCAGGTTATTTCAATACTTTTTTAAATGTTTAGTATTCTTGGGACATGACTCACAGACTTTCGTAAATCCACAAGTAAAAATATATATCGTTTAGGAATGGTACGTTTACGACCAAAATCTTTTATATCTTACATAAAAATTACGTATAAACTTCATAATTTTAATAAACATACATGTTTACTGGGCGGAGACATTTAATGGATACAAAGATTTGGCGGTTAATGCCGAGGATTATAGTTTTAAGAACAATTATTTACTGTATGACGTAATAAATGACTATAATTACCTTGTCCAGCCATAGTCTATTTAGGGATTAAGGATATAATAAATAATATCAAAATGTATTGCAAATTTATATGAAGTATTAAAAAACAAAATATAAATTTTATCACAAACATTATGTTAGATTTAATCTTTCGGAATAAATAATATGATTAGAAAAAGTTTCATCCTTCGATTTCTTCGTTTTTCCCTGCTAGAGGCTTATTTGGAGGCAATCTCGTGCTCCGATAGATTGGTAATCTTATTACTGAACGCTTCAATTCCCAAGTAAATAGGGAAAACATCTAACCAAATATCAACTAATAACGATTGCACATAGAACTGATTTGATAGCTGTTCTTCCCAAAAGATTAAACATAACTCTTAATAAAAAATGAATTCATCCATGAAAAAACTAAATATAAAGCAAATTATATACAATTTTGTTCAACTTAGATCTCAAACGTACAGCCCTGTAGTCTAGGGTCCGCAATGCCAATAATTGTGTACAACACTACACTAAAAGGTGTCAAATAGTAACATAGACATTGTTCTGCTCTCTTCGACAAAAATAAACGAAAAAGTTGTATTTTGAGTCAGCGTTTTAGTTAAATAGTTTTTGCATGTGTTTCATCTGTAAAATATACAAATAGCCCAATTGCGATCACATTAAACCCTTTTCTAAAGTCCCTAATAAATAAGTGTAAGAGTAAATGAAATCTCGTTTGCATTGTTGTCGTTTTGAGATGCGCAGAATATGTTACTTCATATATTATATTTTTGCATCGCTGTTTGCCAATCCTGACGACGAACGAAATAACATAATGCAGAAATATGACCTCAATTTATAGTGGGCTGTAGTAGTCGGCAATCCAATTTCTTGTTAATCTCGTTGGTTGGTTGTTTGGTATGTACGTTGGTAACATATACGTACATCAATGCAAATTTATGACAAGATTCACAACTTAGTAAGTTATTCTATATGTATAACCTACCCAGAAGACTTCAATATCACGTGGAGTATACTGAAAGTGCCTGGAACTGGCCACTTACAAAAAATCATATAAAAATAATCACAGAAAATGAAACTCTCTGGGAACATGTTATTTTTTAATTTGCGTGACTGTTATTTGTTTTGGCGTCTTTACAATATTATGTGTTGCTTTTACAGTGAATTTAACTCGTGGAAATTTTTCTCAACGATTTTTCACGATTTTAGCCGTGGCTTAAGTTATGAAGAGAGTTGTCAGAGACTTCAATTAGTATTTACTGTTGAATCCCCATGTCGCAGCTATGTGTATTCGTGTTTCGGAGATTTGAGAAGTGGACATGATCATGTCCACGGCGGTGTACGTGAAGGCCGGCCGGCGACTGCGGTTACAGAATCCAATATTGACACCGTACGACAACTAATTGAAACTGACAAAGAATTTGGTTGTCAGCAAATCCGTAGTGTATTAGGAATTGGAATAAGATTTAATAATATTTTGCATGTGCATCTGAAGGTTCAAAAGCTTCCCATCCGATGGGTGATTTAACGGAAGTCCAGAAATGTCTGTGTCGTAAAATAACAAAAAAAATTAAGGCAGGATAGTCATTAAATGTTTATAATATCGTGATTGGTGCCTGGGTGTACTACTTTGAATCGGAGAGAGAAAGCCAGTCGACAGAATGGAATCGCCTTTTGTAGACTTACCGACGAAAGATAGAAAAGTCGAAGCACCGGCAAGAAAATGCTTGCTTCATTTATCAGCAAATCAGGACATTATATTGTCTCTTGAAAACTAAAGGACAGTGACTTCAGATTGGTACGTAAACATTTGCCTGTCCAGAGTGTTAGAGTGAGTTCGCAAAAAGCGACCTCAGCAATGTCTTTCTTCACTACGATAAAGCGTCCACCAAACCGCTGAGATAACGAATGCCTATTGGAAGGCTTAAAATGTGGAACTGACAATGCATCCGCCGCCATGCAGCCGGGACCTCGCACATTACGACTACTTTTATTTGCTACTTATTTCCAAAAATTAAAGATAACCTTAGAGGTTTACGATTTACAAGCCCGGAAAAAGGAAATAAATACGTTCCACGAAGCCATTAAAAAAGTCCCTACTGTAGACTGGATTCACTGTTTCACACAATGGTTCCAATTAATGGAAAAACTATTATATAAACTTCGAAAAACAATTAAAAAAAAGCATAATAAACGTTGTCTTTTTTATCAACATCCAGAAACATGAATTTAGTACGAATAAGGCAGCCTACAGCAGAAGCAGACTATATCCAGCTCCAAAAAGAATGAACTGTATGTTGGTAAGTTTTTTGGGTATCATTGTAATAAGAACCAAATAAAAGAATGAACAACACTCGAACTTTCTAGAAGTATAGATGAAGAATAATTATTTCGACAACATTGTATTTATCCTTTCCTTGAGCGTAATAAATTTTACCTGACTAAACAAAGCAAAAAGAAGACTTATGATTTAAGTAGACTATATATGCATGTCGGCATGTCCATCTGTTTCCGTAAACTGCTTATCATATTTTGACAAATTAGGTATTGTATGTATGGTCTTAGATGTCCAGCTTAGCATAAGTCATATGTTACGTCATATTAAAACCAGCATGGCGGAAGTGAATTACAAAATACGCTAAACTTCTTGTGCAAAAAGTATTCTAATTTATTTTAGCTTTTAGCATAAAGACACTTTATGCTTTTTCGTAGTGGAGTTTTAGTTTCTTAAGCTTTTTATTGCTTAGTGACGACAGTTTTTAAATCATAATAGCTCTGCAATAGAAGAAGGCAGTTGAAGTTATTCAGGGTTATGTTGCTTTCATGTTGGCGTGTCGACGATGAGTAATATGTTTTACCTAAATTTCAACATTTTTTTTAAAAGAGGACCTTTATTGTATTGTGTCATATTGAAATTATCGTCTAAAATATTGATCTAAACTTAAATAACAATAATATTAGCATGACGCGATATTAATCTTGAAAATGGAATAATTTGAAATGCACTTGCGCGAGGCATAAACTTTTCCGACGTACATTTTCAAACGTGCAACAGAAATTACTTTTTAAACCAGTCGAGAGTATCTCGCCCTAAACCTATTGTATTCAGGCGGCCGCAGGAAGCTATGGAGCTCATAATTATTAACGAACATTTTAACTTGGCGCCAAACTTTCACCTTGCATTTCATAACTTTACGGTGCTATCAGATATTAATAATTTAATATGGAAGTTATTTAAAACCGCTAACAGCCTGATAAGCTTTCCGACTCCTTTCGTGAACATAGTTACTATATCCTAGAACCAACGTTGTGTTGGAGTGTTACATGTTAACGTATTTATTAATAACACTGATAGCATTACTAACATCCCTTGAAATATTTAAGTAATCATCTGTAAACGAATAAATATGTGGCTGATTCATGACATTTGTAAGGGGTAATCAACAATTCAAAAGTCGAACAATTCAAAACGACTGCTAAATATAAATATGCATAATGGCGATTTTTCTTATGTTGAGTGTGGGAAACCGATGCGAACGGAGACAGTGATAACGTTGACAAAAATGACAACACACGTGCAGCTGTAGTGATCACTCATAATGGTGCATGATGTGCTCATTTATGATAGTTATTTTCATTCATCACTAGTAAACTAATAATACTATTGTGTGTTACTAGTGTGTATTCTTAGTGATTGCGGTGATATTTTCTAAATATTGTGATGGCTTAAATTAATGTAACAATAAAAAAAAAAAATATAATGATATCTAACATTCCCTGTTTATCAGATTAATTTCAATTTAATTATTAATTCAATGTGCTATTAGTTAGCTAAAAGTAAGACATTAAAGGTGAAACAAACAAATATTCATTTTTGTCCATGAACTTAACCAATGAAGCTGAAGAACCATGAGCTTGCTTGATTGTCACCTTAAATAAAAAAAAAAACTTGATGTCAGTAATATAAATAAGAAATATACTTAGATAATCGGAATTGGATTTATATATATGTTCATACAGACTTTCATATATGGTCATTAATTATTACATATACCTACATACAATTGGACCTCAAATGACTTTTACATTATTTTAACTATAAAGATGAATTTCTGTTATGGTGGGATGGTACTGGTTGATAAGATAGTGACTGGAAACATATTTATCTAAATAAAAAATCAATCATCTAAATCGGTTCAGAAATATTGATTATTTAAATAGAGCTGAGATGATTCATCTCATCTGCTTCGACAACGTGAATTAAAAAAGCTTTTTCCGTTAATAATGTTTTTTGATAAAAACACTTTCAATTTGATCTAAAACTGTTTTTAAACGGCCAATTATAATTCGAATTTATAACCCAGTTAAAAGCCAGATTTATGCTTTCAGCGATATCCAAAACTAACACCGCAGTTTTGCAAAATGTAGGTCACATTTTGTGCAAGTGATATACGCCGTTTCAAGACCTTACCCAAATACCATTAAAATAGTTGAGGCTTTATAGTATTCTTTTAGGCACCTTATTATTTTAACATTTTTTTATTTAAGAAAAAACGGGACGGACAGTCTATGATACATTTAGCTATCGACTAATGACACACTGAGATGATAATATTTGATAATATATCTACCGTTATATTCCTTACGGCCCGTAGATCTCAATCTTTTATAGGTTTAAGCAAGGAAGGTTTTAACATCTGGAAGTTCTGAGCTAAATATCTGTGCTGATAAAAAGAAGAAATCCTTAGTGCGACTTACCAGTTTTCGTGAAGAAATAAAAATGTTTCGAACATTCAAGACTGACATTTCAGGGGTAAACGATTCTTAAAAAAAATGCTGCTGGGTATAAATTACTGAAAACGCATGTTGAAAAAATCTCAATCAGAGAGATACTATAACTTAATAAAAAGAGGTAAAAGTTGGTTTTACATATAAAAGAACATTTACCCACTAATTTATGCATTTCTAAAAGAGATGAATCTTTTAGAATTTTTTCCAGCCACGTACATCCCACTACGAATTTAATTGTTTAAACTATTAAACTATACAATGTTAAACTCGTAATTTATTAACAATTGTCTGTGAATCAACTATATCAAACTATGTTGTAATAGCCTCGATTCAAACTAAAGAAGTACCATAAAGAAACAGAGTTATTCTAATTATGAACTACTATATATATACTATATATACTTACTATACTAACTTACTACTTACTTTCCTAAGAACTTAATAATATGAATTGGTTGGAGATAATGTTATGTGCTAGCAAATGATTACCAAAATTTCACATTTATCCACAAATGTTTATAATATAGTATATATTCAACAAAAATATGTGATTAATCCCTCTTTTTGATACCCTGGAGGGTTATGTGAGACTTGATTCCACTACTACCCTCGCTGTCTGTGCCACCCGGGATCCGAGTTCATTGCTCTGGACGATCGGAGCCTAGAATCTCCTTTAGGTCACCTTATATGTCAGGCAGGGGTTAACTTAGCCTAACTCTATAAGCCTGAGACTAAATAACTGAACATTAAGCCTTATCCTATCCATACAAATATTAACGCAAAACATAAAACAGGAAAAAATCACATAATTTAATTAAAAAATATTATTTGTGACATGACAGGCTTATGAGTCCCCTAAATAGCTGTCTACTAATTTTAATTACCGTAAGCATAAGCATAGTAAGTGTAATAAACAAATACTTCATTTATATAGGTCGGTCATAAGCAACAGAGAATGAAATAACCAATATGCATACAAAATACTCCTACATTTTCGTATTGTAACCTGGTGATGAAAATTAAATTACAATGATTATAATGTCTCTTACTTGTATATATAACAAGTACATGGTAGCATGAATCTTTCAATGAGACCTTAATATTTTGTGAATTTTTCTCCTAGTACATAAATCTAGGATTGACACAATTTTATAACAGTATCGACAAATTATAAAAAATAAATAATAGTTCATCTTAAAAACTGTAATTGTATAACAATAATAAATGTCAATTTCGGTATGTTTAGTTTAGAAAGAATAGTAAACTTCATAAAACAATAACAAAAGAACTGAGGTACTTATCGTAAGAAAGTGATTGAATTTTTAGGAGTTAAAAATTGGACGATACTATCCAAGATAGAATTTTTTCTTAATAATTTATATTCGAAATATACAAAAGAGAATTATGACAAAGTACATTTCATTGATACAAAAATCATCAAACTGTGTGCTCAGCATGCATGCACACAGTCAGTCACGCACGCACAAACTTGCTATTATTACTTCATCAACTTTAATTTCAATATATTAAGAAAATATTTTGTATACCGAATGCAATGACAGTTCTTATAAAGTTGCAAATATGTGTATCATAAAACGCAAAATTGTTTATTCAACATTGCCTACCGGTATCTTAAAACAGTAAATCAATTTTTGTATGATAAATGAGTAAACGAAACAAAAACAATCCATTAATCATGCGTTGTCAATTTCCCAAAGTTTTTCTGTACCAATGTTTATTTGGCACTCATTTTAAAGATAGGATGAAAATTTGTTGGTCTTTTTACGTGATAACAATACATTTTATGAAACTTAATTTACAATTCAAATTGTAGAATTTTTTAATTTTTATTTTAATAATTATCTTTGATGTTACACTAAATTGTATATAGTTAAGATAAGAAAAATATTTTGGAATACACTTCTTCAGACCATTAATGAGTCTGGGATATTTTCTGATAAAAAACGTGGTTTTGTAGCCCACCTACGAGACGTTAAGTCGTCTATAACATACCTAATACCTTAGTCTCGTATAACGTACCTGTTCTATAATTTTTATCGACCAACAATCGAATAAGATTAATTGTATACGTAAATTGCACACGAATATAACAATTTTATTTCTCATCCATACTTTAAGTCGTTTGGCTCGTATAAGATGCAGTTAAAAACTTCCCCAAGAAATAGATACGACAGCTCAACAGACAGAAACGCATGGAGGACTTTCATGTGATCCGTTACAAGAAGTAATAAATTCTGAATATTTAATTATCTCGTATTGTATCCCATTAAAGCAAAACTTTCGCATTGAAATACGAATTACAATACCATATGCTAGGCAAGGTAAACAAAGGATATATAGTAATAGTAGTAGTAGTAATAGTAGTTCTGGGAAGGGTGAAAATAATTTGAAGAGACGACGTAATTTCCTTCTTTTATGTCTTATAGGCTTGATGGCTTAAACACATTATACTGTTCTTCTTAACATCCTTTCTAGTATAATAACAGTAATGTATTGGAGTATTAAAATTCGGGTAGAAATAGCAACAGTTAATAATATATTTTTTATAACATATAAGTAACTACTAATATGTATAAAAAAAGTATCCTTTCTTGCAAGTTGTTGTTAGAGTAAAAGAAAAATAGAAAGGACATATGGCTGTAACAATCATGGGCTGTAAACAGGTTATATAAATCCCGAAAAAGTGGTTACTTATTTTCTTTTTATTATTTTTATAAGGAAGGAAGGGTGTACTAAAAGCCAATCCCACGCTCCAATAGATTGATAGTCTGGTTCGTATACGGTTGAATTGACAAATTGATAGGTAAAGCGTCTTTTTAAATTATCTTATATTATTTTATTGACATAAAACCTAGGTTAAAATTCTAATGCAAATGTATATCTCTTGAAAGGGAACTGGGAAACCTTGGTCTGTTAACTTCATATAAAAGTACTTCCATAACAATATAAGTCATAAATTCTAAATTTTACTGAAACTGTACAACTAGTAGAGAATCGAATAGACTTGTTTAACAAACATAAATTAAACGAATAAAGTTTGACTTTAATAATCTTATTTAAGATCTAGAGCAAACCCAATATATCTACCCAGTATAAGATCTACAACATTTCACGATACAGAAATTTTATTTTGTGCTCAATCTTCATCGGATAACCTATTGAAGTTATTGGCTGAAAGCTAAAAACTTATACGACGATAAATCGAGTTTCAGAGTCTAATATGTAGAATCTTACAGATTTTAATACTTAAAAACTATTTTCATTAAAGTTCATTAAAGTGTTTTCTTTATTCGAAACTTTATAGGAACTCAACCGTTCCTGTCCCCGTAATATTATTGTGACCGTTTTCTTTATCCCTTTTTACTGATCTTTTTTATACTTACCTCAGGCCTATGGCTTCCATATCCTTTATGTGTACATAAACTTAGTTCTTAGAAATTTTTGGACTGATTCGCGCAATTTAACTGCTGTAAACTATAGTAAAGCTATTTGTTTTTTTTTTACGATGATATTTTCTGACCTAATAACGTTAACAAAGCAGTAGAAGATACAAAACTCACTAATTGTTTCATTCGACGCTCAGCAGTCGCCGAGAACGGTCGCCCGGCTCCCCGCCACGATCGTCCCGAGCTACCTGCCCCCGAGCAAGCCACCTGCGCACCCATTGTTCCGAGAACAATACACCGAGCAATTTTTATTGCTGTTGCTATTGTGATCGGAATTTAGTTTCCAAGAAAGCTATTGTAAAGCCACCTGGGTGGTTATACTAGTGGATACCTTGCGGTGTTAACTAAGCTAGTGTAGGGCAAGCCCCGTACGCCCGCGGTTCCCCTTCTGGGAAACGCAAGATAGCGGAAGGAGTCAACGTAAACTTGGCCTTGGGTAGTGCCCTAGCCAAGGTTGACCAACCCGCTAGACTTATAATTGTCTCACGCGTATTTTAGTTAGCTCTAAGCACACACCCAAGTGCACAAATAAGATTGGCACTTGGACGCACTAGGGCTACACAACTAGGCACACTTCCTCCTGCCTATACCCGGCAGGAGGGAAGTAGGCTACCACCCCGGCACCCCACCGGAGGCCACACATCCCGCGTAATAGTAGTAATATTATTAATAATTTGTGTACAATGGAGAATCAATAATGGATTTCCTTGTACACTTGGTCAGCTGCCTGAAGAGTAAATACCCCGATGTCTTCGAAGACATTATAAAGAGCAACCCCTACCGGAGGGCAAAATCACCCTCAAGGTCCTCCTCAAGGGCCTCTGCCTCATCATCCTCCTCGGTCTCCGAAATGGAGCTAGATAGCCCTTCGTCCCCGAGGACCTCCCGCAAGACACCAGCAACTTCACGCTGGTGGAAAGAAGCGAAAAAGCGAGCTTCACCCGCCCCGACGCCGCCACCCAAGGCGAAAAACGGGAAAGCGATGTCCCCTCTCCCCGGCCATCGACATCTGTGGCCCAACCCCATGGCACCCCTCTGCAGCCTCACAGTAAGCCCCGCCGCTCCTCAGCGCGCCACTACTGGCTCCCCAAACTTCGGCTGTCTCACAGCCATCGAACGCCCGCCGCCTGTCTTCATACAGGCACAAGATAAATGGCCGATTGTCGTATCGGCCCTTTCAATCGCTACAAATATCAAGCGATCCCCACCGCTGTAGGCATTAAACTGCAGCTAGAAACCACGGATGACCATAGAGCGGTCACCCGCTACTTACAAGACAAAGGTGTATTCTTTCACACCTACACCCTGGCAGAAGAGCGCCAACTTAGAGTGGTTATTAAAACCTTCCGCGGGAAATCCCGCAGACCTCATCAAAGAGGACCTCCAGGCTCAGAATTTACCCGTCCTATCCGTGCATAGGATGTACAGTGGGCATAACAAAAAGCCATTCAACATGGTAATTGTGGCCCTCGAAAGGTCCGAGGCAGGGAAGCAGGTATTTAACCTGAAAACGTGCTGCCACCTTTCTGGGCTCACAATAGCCCTTTTGGCTGCTTTCGGGCCCCCCGCATGTGTCCTGTGCAACTCAGAGGGACACACAGCCAATTACCTTGGCTGCCCAAAGGCTCCCAAGCCGAAACGCCCGGCACTTAAGGTCGCACCTAAGGTAGCTACACCGATCGCCGCTCCCGCGCCTATTCTCGCTCCTGTTCGTCCTCTACGTCCCGTATGGAAAACTCCTACTGGCGTAGTGACCGTCGCTCAACCGGTTGAGCAGCCCCCTCCATCAGCCGGACGGCCGGTTAACGAAAGCGACCTCGACCTTGTGTGTCGCTTCGCCGCCGTTTTCAACGGCGCCGACGTCTCAGCCCTTGCAAAAGCCCTAAGGGACTCCAATGGCAAGCCCGAAATCAGGATTGCTGCCACAATGCGCTACCAACATGTAGTGTCAGCCATCGTCAATTTTCAAGCATAGAGGGCCTTTATAACGGCAGAGTAAAACCGCGTTCCCTTAACGTCGCATTTTTAACGCGAACGGTATTAATAATCAACGCGACGAAATCTTCAATTTTGTTCGCGATCACCAAGTCGACGTGCTCCTAGTGCAAGAGACATTCCTCAAACCGCACACTCGCAATCCCAACATCGCGAATTATAACATCATTAGGAATGATAGAACTTCCGCCGCTAATGGCGGAACTCTCATCTACTATAAAAAGTCCTTGCACTGCGTGCCCGTCGATACGCCAACCCTGTAAATCCTGGGACATCAGAGTCCTGCATTCCATAGACTTACGTATACAAAAGAGTTCAGTAAAGTTTGCCAAATATTCCATGAAAATTAAATTAAAGTAAAATAAACAATCAATTAACATTAGGAAGCAATAACTAGTTATAAGACTTATGATAAATAGGCTTATTACCTTATTAAAATATGTGAAAATTTTTAATAAATCTAAAATATACATAATTAAAATATATTAAATAATTAACAATCTAATTAACTTAATTTAAAAAGAGCGCCCAAACACTTGTTGTGTTTTGAAATACTCGCTCACGTATTGAAGCGTACATATGTGTTTGCGAGTGTAATAGTGTCTCATGTTTGTGATATAATATATACTTTAACATAAAATTATTAAAACTATTAAGAGATCACTTCTAGAATTTCTCAACGTCAATGTAAGTTTGTTCAAGCAGCCATTCGCGAAGAACACGTTTTAAGTTGAACTTGTTTAAAGCATACAATGACAATTTCTTATTAAGTTTGCTGTATAAGTAAGGACCTAAAATATAAAGAAGCTATGACTAAAACAAGTTCTTAGTTTTACAGTTCTAGCAACAACTTTACTTCGGGTCAATAAGACATTTGAGTAATGCATTAACCTATGCTGATTGAGAATTGTGTCCTCTACAAAAGCTGCCTGACCGTAAACAAGCGACAGTCTTTATAAAGCGCATCTGTAGGATAAAGCCGAGGTTTGGAGAAACAAACCTTAAGCAATGCTCTTTGTGCTCTTTCAATTTGTATAAGATTTGACTTAGCAACTCCACCCACGTAGATATACAATATTTAAGAATTGATTGGCACAGAGAGAGATAAACCATTTTAATATGTCAGCATTTGCTGAATAGCGAAGTATTTTAAAATGTAGATAAGTTTACGCACCTTGTTTGATAAATATACTATGTGTTTTTTAAAATTAAGATTTCTGTCAATGACAACTCCGAGATAAACCGTAGAAGTGGTCGTTTCAATGTGAGGTACATTCTCATTCAAAGCACTTAATGTGTCATTTAAATTTACGTTTAACGGTTTCACGACAATTTGATGGTTGACGTCCATTTGGTTTATTGAGTCACGTATAGCAAAGTTGACGATTTTACTTTTACTAATATTAAGAGTCAATAAATTACCATGCAGCCAACGACAAACCGAATCAAAGCCAATTTGAGCACACTGGTAAGTCTCTGACCATGTACGTGAACTATAAACTATAGCTGTATCATCAGCATATGAGAATAATGCGCCATTTTGAAGATTGAGATCGCAGAGATCATTCATGTACACCAGAAAAAGACTGGGACCCAGCACGCTTCCCTGTGGAACGCCGTAACTAACAGACAACTCAGAACTAGTATACGAATCGATCTTCACACTTTGCGTTCTATCTGTTAGGTAGCTATGAAATAGCGATAATTGATTACCTCTTATTCCTATTGCCTCCAATTTTCCCAGTAATATCGGAATAGAAACTGTGTCGAAGGCCTTGGTTAAATCCAGGAACATACCAATGCACTTTTGACCTTGGTCTAGGTTTTGTACTATATGGTCGACTAAGTTGTGTACAGCGTCTGTTGTTGACAAACTCGTCCGGAAGCCAAACTGGTTACGGGATAATAAATTATATGTCTCCAAATAGGAAACCAACCTCTTGTTAATAATTTTTCGAAGATTTTAGACAGGGCTGGTAGTATAGAAATTGGTCTGTAATTTTCTGTACAGCTTCTGTCTCAGATTTAAAAATAGGACATACAAGTGCTTTTTGAAAACGTTTGGAAACTTGCCTGAAACAATGCTTAAATTAAAAATATATGTTATAGGTGGTACAACGACATCTTTGTGCTTTTAAGAAACGCATTAGAAATGCCATCCCAACCAACTGCACAACTGTTTTTAAGCAGTATTATTAAGCGTTCAACTTCCGCTTGATCTGTTTCCAATAACACAAAGGAATTTGAATGGATAAGAGGGCATGAATGAAATAAAGGATTTTGGTTGATTTTTTCAGCAAGACTTTTACCGATATTTGCGAAATACGAATTGATATTATTTACAGTAAGCTGTTTATGTATATAGGTTGTATATTATGTCTTAAATAATACCCTCGTATGAAGAAGATGTCCCTTCCGTACGGGGACAGTCGCTGTACCCTCTTTACAACACCGCTTATCGGATTACAAGCTCGAATGCGAGGATAACCCACATGAATTATTTCAACTCTAATTATTATATTGGATATTATAAACTGCCTTATAAATTAGATATAATGGGGACCGGCATCCATCGAAGCTATATGTAAGGACCTAATATATGTTCTATACTTTAAACGTTGTAGACTTTTAAGTCTTATCCTTTTAATCTAGTTGTTATTCCTGACAGTCGGTCATACGACGTAGTAGTACTAAGTTAAACTAAGCAAAAGTACTAAGCATCTGCGTTAAGGGCCCTGGGTTCGCCGAGAAAAATAGTAATTAGTAAAACTGTTTTTTAAATTGCATTTAGAATAACAAACGAGCACACAGTTCACATGATGGCCAGTGATTCCTGCGGCCCATGATATCTATATTCATCCTTGGCAAGGAATCATAATGCAAATGCGTTGTTACCCTTGAGGACTGAGATAAAATGCCTGGTCACCAGTAATAAAGTACTCCGGGTCTCTACACTCACCAGACGAAACACGGCAGCATTATGTTGTTATTTTACGTTGGTATTCTGTGAGGACGTAGCCCACCCTAGTCGAGTTGACCCAATCATTCTGCAGCTAGAAACAAACTGCAGTGTAGTTGAGTCCATAATTAAAACCTGCGACCACGCAAGGCTCCCGGCCCCGACGGTATCACCAACAAGGTGATGAAACTCCTACCCATGTCCATTTTACACCTACTGGTGATAATCTACAACGCGGCCATATCAAAGGCACCTTCCCGAACACCTGGAAGGAAGCCGATGTCATAGGGATTCTCAAGCCCTCAAAACATCCAACCGATCCATCAGCCTATCGACCCATAAGCCTACTCAAAGTCTTGGGTAAGGTATATGAAAGGCTCATCCTCACCCGCCTCAAGGACTTCATGCTGTCCCGGGGCTGCCAATCAATGAGCAGTTCGGGTTTCGCACCCAACACTCATGCACACATCAAATTGCACCGCATCACGGAGCACATCCTCAGTAAATTTCTTCAGGGCTACCAAACTGGGGCACTTTTTTTCTCGACGTGGCGAAAGCTTTCGACAAGGTCTGGCACAACGGGCTCATATACAAACTATATGAGCTCGGTGGTATGAATCATTCGTACTTATCATACGAGATTTTCTCCGAAATCGAACCTTTCGTTACCGCGTCGAGGGAACGCTCCGAGTTCACCCCATTTTGTGCCGGAGTACCACAAGGCTCTGTCCTAGGTCCTACTTTATACACACTCTACACCAACGACATACCGCGCACTCGCGGTGTAGAGCTAGCCCTTTCGCCGATGACACCGGCCTCTACGTGTCTGGATTTAAACCAGACGCTGTTGTAAACGCCTCCAATCTGCAGCCAACACCTTAGGAAATGGTTTCGAAATGGAGGATCGAGGTTAACCCACCAAAAGTGCAGCCATTTACTTCTCTCGGCGCAACAAAACGCCGCATCTCCAAACTATAGAGTTATTTGATCGTCCAATCCTGGGAAAAGACAGTCAAATGCTTAGGCGTCATATTAGATGAAAGACTCACCTTCGGTCCGCATGTCAACCGCGTACGGAATCGAGCAGCGTTCGTCCTAGGTCGTTTGCACCCGTTACTTAATAAAATAGCAAAATGTCCTGCGTAATAAAATTACACTTTACAAAGCGTGCATCCGACCCATAATGACATACGCAAGCCCGTCTTTGCGCATGCCTCCCCGCGTCACATTCACCGACTTCAGGTAATACAAAATCGTTTCATGCGCAAGGCCACCGGTGCGCCGTGGTTCTTGCGTAACGAAATCTACACATAGATCTTGAGCTGCCGACCATAGCTCAGTACCTGAAGCAGGCTTCTCGCCGATATTTCGACTCTGCCGTCACACACCGAAACCCTTTGATTGTAAGTGCCGCCACTTACAATCCCATCGCGAATCACAGATATACCCGCGTCCGTAGGAGACCGAGGCACGCCCTCGACGACCCTGACGACGCAACCACCAGGCCCAAGCCCTTCATAAAACACAACACACAAACATTGCACCCTCATATCGCCCCGCCGACGGCGAGGGCGTCGCAAACAAAGTTATTCGCGATACCGCCATGTCACTGGCCGGTTCTCTCCAGTCCATACAGATAGAAGCGTTGCTGGAGTTTCTTGCGCCACTTCTTCTCCAGCGCCCACGCATTCTGAAGTGGTGATACAGGTAGTTAATAATAATGGTGATATTAATTAAGATAATCCTCTGACCGAGCCGAGGTTCGATACTCTTGAACCCTCGAGTCAGACGCTCTCGCGAAACAGGTATGCGGTGAAGCCGGGCTCCTCTCAGGAGCCCTTGCGCTATGATTACCCATATATAGAGTCTCGACTGAGAGCCATAAGCGCTCAGTCACCTCTCAACCCGGTGAAACTGTAAAAGCCCTGGGGCTAACAGCGGCCATCAGCCCGAAAAAAAAAAAAAACTAATTGTTTTCTTTAATTGGATGTCATGCCTAGAATTGTTTATACCTAACTCAAGAAACTTATTAAATTTCAAGACACCGGAAACATGATTGGAATAATTTCAAAGTCATCAAAGATCGAACAATAATACTTCTAAATTAATAATAAAAATGTATTATTAAAAATATGACCGATATTTATGATCTAATTCTTTAACATTTTATAACTTCCCGAAGGCGCATTATGCTACCTTACTAGTGTTTAGTTATTAAAACTACAGTAGGAGCATTGTTAGTAAGAACTTTCAGCGGAAACGATTCTTAAGTTTTATCGTACTTTGATCGTTTTCTTAGAAACTTGCACGTCCATGTCAGCAAACTCGTCGCATTAATCTCGTTGTTAAGACTTCGCTCTCATTCCTTACCGCAAATGTTTCCAATTGAGCTACTCGCATAAGTACATGGTATTATCAGTATCAATTATTATCATTTTAATGTAGTCGTATAATTTGCTTCGTTTTCTTGAACTACTATACTGTTTTTTTGTACTAATAAGGCGGTATATCTTTAAAAATAAGTAAAGCTCTGGCGAAAAAAAATACTAGAATTTACATAAGACAAAAAGCAGAGATTTATAAATCGACAAATCTAAAATGGAATAAAAAAAGTACAATAGACAAAATATCTAAATTTAAAACTATAATTTTCTATTGGTTACGTTCGGCACGTAATAATAACTACTTCAACGATGTATATAGGTTGTATATTATGTCTTAAATAATACCCTCGTATGAAGAAGATGTCCCTTCCGTACGGGGACAGTCGCTGTACCCTCTTTACAACACCGCTTATCGGATTACAAGCTCTAATGCGAGGATAACCCACATGAATTATTTCAACTCTAATTATTATATTGGATATTATAAACTGCCTTATAAATTAGATATAATGGGGACCGGCATCCATCGAAGCTATATGTAAGGACCTAATATATGTTCTATACTTTAAACGTTGTAGACTTTTAAGTCTTATCCTTTTAATCTAGTTGTTATTCCTGACTGAGTCGGTCATACGACGTAGTAGTACTAAGCTAAACTAAGCAAAAGTACTAAGCATCTGCGTTAAGGGCCCTGGGTTCGCCGAGAAAAAATAGTAATTAGTAAAAACTGTTTTTTTTTAAATTGCATTTAGAATAACAAACGAGCACACAGTTCACATGATGGCCAGTGATTCCTGCGGCCCATGATATCTATATTCATCCTTGGCAAGGAATTATAATGCAAATGCGTTGTCACCCTTGAGGACTGAGATAAAATGCCTGGTCACCAGTAATAAAGTAATCCGGGTCTCTACACTCACCAGGCGAAATACGGCAGCATTATGTTGTTATTTTACGTTGGTATTCTGTGAGGACGTAGCCCCACCCTAGTCGAGTTGACCCAATCATTCTGCAGCTAGAAACAAACTGCAGTGTAGTTCTACCACTGCTCATCCCAAATAATTATTGCATATCCATTACGAAGGAATGGGAAGATAACAACAGTGCACCTATATTTTTAACTATAATATATTCCATGCAGTTAAAGTCATCCAGAAATAACCAGAAAATATTGCCGTGATCTAAATCTACTACGGGGACATCATTAATGCTGACTATTCATCTGATAATTCTCAGGATAGCTTGGTACATTGGTAAAAAAATAGAGATTTAAATACTTTTTTAACTTCTGTATTAACGAAATCCCGTGGTGTAAATTAAGCCTGACGATTTTTTGACTAATGAATCAATGACGTTTATTTTAAAACATTTTATCATTCAAATCTAGCATCGTTTTACGATATGCTTAAAATTTATTACATTCGCAAAACCAGCAGAAATACATTCGCTCTGTGTGAAGCTAAGCGACTGGTAAACTGTAATCACATTTATTTTCAAATATCTATTACAGATGCAACTGATGAAAGAATCCTATCGTAGAAATATTAAATTCGCGTCCTACAAACATTTTTTTTTCTATTTTGCAGAAGTCTTAGTAAATTAAAATATACTTTTTTAATATAATTAAAATATACTTTTTTAATATAGTTGGGGTAATAAACGCGCACCTGATGGTAAATGAAAACACATCCTAAATAGTTTTTAAAAACATAGACTCTTACCGTTGCCCTGCCTATACATCCAAGAAATATTTATCTTTAACAAAAAACATCCTCAATTTTTTGAAACATTTGGTGACAGTGCATATAATCTAGACATAAAAATAGACTGCGCTTACCTCAGATAAAATTAGAACTATTTAAGAAAAATGTTTATTGTATATGTATAAATAAGTTTAATAATTTACCTCGGAATCTTATACAATTATCTTCGACATTGTTTAAAAATCGATTATATAATTTGCTATTAATAATCGAATCATTTCCTAGAAGATAAGCTACAGAATCTGAATGAAATAATAAAGTAAGTAATTTACGATTAACATTGTGGTGCTATAATTATTTTCAAACAAAATATTGTTTGAAAATTGGTGTTAAATTTAAATTCATTAAAATATTTACAAGCCATACGTGACAGAATATGTTTGTGCGTTTAATGATCTATTGTGACACTATTTGTACCATATTCTGGCAAATAAACTATTTGATTTAATTTAGATATAAAGTCACACGTGTCACCCCTTCGGACTGTAGTGAAGGAAACACAGCAACGTTGTGCTATTTTATTGCCAGTATTGGATAAGGTCTTGATTCTTCTGTGGCTAATAATAAATAAGTCATTCACATTAAATACTATATATATATATATATATATATTATATGTAATAAGAAGTATTTAATGTGAATTATTTACATATATATTATAATACATATATATATATATATATATATATATATATATATATATATATATATATAAATATATATATATATATATATATATATATATAATGAAATAAATAAAAAACTTTTAGTGTTGTTGTAAAATTTATATTATACGAATTGGGATAAAGAGAATTTTTAGGCTGTTTTAACTTTACTTCAATATTAATATTTACATATATTTCATATATACGTATATTGAAACAATAACATGTGTATATCGATTGGTATAGAGACAGCAAATTCTGCAAAATAAACAATTGTTTCGTCTGATTAAAATATTTACTTTAGGTATCTATTAACACTTTATCAACTTTCTTTTTGCAGAACTTGACATTGGAGTCACTTTTAACCATCATCGTCATCTTATTTCTTGAGGGAACAAAATCGAATAATTACTTTAACATAATAAATATGTCAATTTAAAAAATAAACAACAACACATACACATTTTTAGCAATATTACTTCGTAAAGATTTTTTATTCTTTGACTACCTTCACCCGCATCTTTTCTTAGCAGTCAAACACCGATCACGGACACAATACAAAGTATGATTTTGCAACCACAAACTCATATCTCCATTTGGGACGAGACGAGGGTATTTTGGGCAGTAGATGTTGAGGCAAACATGTTGATTGCGTGGGGCTCCACGCTCCATGTCTGTTAGAGAAATACGGCTATGCGCAAATGCACCCCCAATATTTGCCCTTGCACTTTATTCATAGTAATAGTGAAATCAAGCTTAGGATTCTGCAGTTCGCGCATCCTTTTTAATTGGAACAATAGTATAACAATAATAACAATAGTTCCCTGGGGATGATAGGTTTCTGAGATAAGACAAAATCTTATATCCTGCATACATTGTGTGTGTAAATCATAGCCTCGTTTGAATGAACGCGGTGTATCTTAATGTCGAATAATCAATACTGGATCGTCTTATTATAATTGACACTTAAATGCTAACTTTGACAAGACGTGGGAATTCAGTAACTCTACACGATGTGAAGAACGGTGTCATTTTTACTATTGACATTGCTAATTGTAGAAGTAGGTTATGCAAGGTAGCAGCTATCACAGTCTAGACTCGCAGAAAAAGAATTTATATTTTAATAGAATAAACCGACAGTCTTCTCCCAAACTTTGTTACTCTACGGCAAGTAAATTCCAACTGATCTGATACATACGTATTTTATAGTCGTAATAATTCAACCGTAAAATATAACAATTGTGTTCGACAAATTATAATAAGAAATATTAATTTATTATTCACAATCCCCGTTTACAACATTTCATTAAATTAATTCTCACCACGCCGGAAGTCGATAGTTGTTTTTTTTATTAAATTAACAAAATTTTAGAATTTAAATAATTGAGTAATAAATTGTAAATAAAATAAATATTTGGTGCACCGATGTAAATAGGACCGGAAGTTTATAACAATTACAACAATAATTTATAAATAACCTCCAATCGTAATAACGTGTCATCATTTGTATCAAGATCGTAAATTTGGGTAAATGCGCATTGGTAAACATTATTTGGGTAATAAAAATATCCTGATAGTAACCTGCATTCATTTCCTATCCATCGATAATTATAATTGTGTGTGCATCTCCTATATTACCACCATGGTCTTTGACAAGCTATTGGTGCTTGCTAAAAAGCTTGGCAACTAACACAGGCTTTGATTTCATCTGCAGGTGTGCCCTTCTGAACTACCGGTTGTGTATGAGTCCAGCCAGCAGTAATACAACCATTCCTTTCATGATGTCTGTATTATTTCGTAACTTCTGAAGAGGTTACCTTTATTATTGGTGACGAGGCCATCTCAGTCCTCAGAGGCGACAACGAATCTGCATTAGTTCGTTTCCTTATCGATGTTGAATGTGTCATGAGCCGCAGGAGTCATTTACTATCATGTGACCTGTGTGCTCGTTTATCACTCTCAATACTACAACAAAAACGTTTGTGTATGACAATATGTTTTAGTCCCACGTGGTGGGCCCATTTGCATTGACGAAACATCACATTCCGAACGCTGTTATGATATAGGCAATTTCAGCAGGAAATGCGCAGCGCTGACCCCGCTAGTTTGTCGGTTCTGCGGGAGAAAGCTAAGGCTACAGCATTATAATATCTTTTCGTACATGCGCTTGCAATAAAGAACAAACTTTTTCACACTATTCTAATGGAATTTAGAAAGAATAATGCACAGTTCCCTTTAATCGAAACGCTTGCAAGACATTATAACATAATTGACTACGAAACTTACTACAAAACAAATGCTCGAAAAACCTATACCGTTAGTTTAGTATTCATTGATTACTTGATATATATACCTAGTCCGGCCATAAGTTCTCTAATAAATGAAAATGCATTTTTTTTTTATAATGAAGTAATGCAATATTATTAAAATTTACACCTATTTATTAGTCTCAGCAAAAAATTAAAAAATATTCTATTCAAAAGGTTTATCTGTTTGGCCACGACTCTATAGATTTACCCACTGATTCCAAGGGAATTTCGCCACTGCTTGCTCCACAGATTTCTTAAGAGACTCAATGTCACCGTGTCGTTTAGAGCAGGCCATGTCCTCTAAAACTCACCATAATTTCAAGTCTAAAGGGTTGAGGTCTGGGCTAGATGACGGCCAGTCTTCAGCTCTTTATAAAGTCTGGAACATTGGTTTCAAACCAGGCTTGGGTAGTTCGTGCCTTGTGACCAGGAGCAGAGTCCTGCTGGAAAGTCCACGGTATATATTTAAAAAGTGTATTGCTGAGAGGTTTCACATGATCCAAGACTGTATCTTGATACACTTTAGCTGAAGTTTTCACTCCTTTTCACAAAATTTCTGGCCATTTATGTATACTAATTGGTTAATAACGCTGACCTTAGCCATGACTGAAAATACGAATTTTTCTTTGAGGAATACACAGTTTACCAAATAAATAATGAAAGCTTTACTTATTTCTCTATATTTTTGTACTATAACGTCACTATACTTTTTTTTGAATAAGAATGTTTCCAGAAGTAACATATTGCATATACATCATAGAATAAAAGTAGCCCCTGGCTACTGTGCAAAACATAGGTACGTCGATTTGTTGTTGCCTTGCAATGTTATCTCTTTGCTACATTTGTGTGCTATTATCACTGGATAAATGGTAGTCTATGTTACTATTCGGCCCTTCAGCTATCTTTTCGTAACAAAACACGTATTGATCAGCTCCGCATTTACGTGAAATACAAATAAACGTACAAGCGTACTTTTATACTATAAAACAAATAAATATTCCATAGTTACATGGCCTATGGACCATCGGGTATTAGTTTACATAAAGTAAAATTATTTTCTCATATCACATTGTCTTGACATCTCGGACGCGTAGTTTGCGCTCTATAATCGATCAAAAAAAATGTTTTATACAATTTAGTAGTTTTATTTATAGTATTATAAAACGAAATTCAATGAAATCGTTTTTTTATAATTTTTAGATTTCACTACCTAACAGAAACCAATTGAATTTCAATAATTTCAGTTACATCATTACTTACTGATAATAAATAAAAGAAATATTCATTTTAATAAAAATTGTGTTTTCTAAAATATGTAATTTTTTCATTAATAATTTGTCGTTTTATTTTGATTTTTATATTATTGAAATTAACGAAAATTCTGATAAGTTTAAATCATATCAATTTTAACAGGAAAGTATTCAATTCATGATAACACTAAAGTAGAAAAAAAAAGTAAAGTTCTTTTACATGCATCGGGTTATGTGTGTAAGCATTGTTAAGTTTATGGAGTTATTGTATAGATTTTGGAACTGCCATTTATTGTTCAAATGATTTTATATTTCAGATTATGAACATTGAATTTTGTGTAATGGCCACACAAAATAGCTGTCACGTGGGACGTGTATCGAATGGAGCACTAGATCGTTTAACATAGTAAAATAACGGGAACAGGAACGGGAACGGGAACGGGAACAGGAACGGGAAAGAGAAAGAGAAGGAGACCGAGAACGAGAACGAGAAGAATAATTAAGTAGAGTTAGTTATAAGTGGGTTTAAATATAAGAGATCTTTTACCCATTATAGGGATGTTTTACAAAGTTTAAAACTTTGACTTCCACTGCGACACTGTCGCTATCAGATATTTGGGGGACCGTATTCTATCGTGTTACGATACGTACGGTCCTTACGTACGGTTTACTTCTCATTCTAATACATAAGTGTTCACTTTTATAAAATAATCTCATTTCAATATGTACCAATAAACCAATAAACTATATTCATTAATATTATCTTGGCTTAAACTGAATATATATATATATAGCATGAAACTCTGTGTCACGTAATATACTGAGATATTAATGAAGTCGATAGTTACGTATGTCTACAAGCATGTTCACTCATAGCAATGCTGTCCTTGCATCTGAGGAAAAACACACGTTTTCTACTCCACGTTGTGGTTAAAGTACTTGGATGCTATATTACAGCTCCTGGGTTCGATTCCCGTCCGAGCAACAATATTAGTATATGAAAAAATGTTTCGTTCCAGGTCTTGTTCTTGTGGCATACATGTGTGATACTGTGTGCACGATACTACATTTGAACCTTCCTCTGATTTTATTGCCCATGCATCGGACTAGGAAAGACGAGTGAGTGTCTTTGTGTTTATGTTATATAGTGCGCAGTCGATGTCGTCATGTAACAATTAGCAGATATCGCTGCGTCATAACCAACCAGGAAAACATCAGCGTCATATCTAATGAATATTAACTTTAGTCCATAAAATATCAGCCTACCATTAATACAATTACTGGACTTGAGCTTTGTAATAATTAAAAATAAAATTTAAAGTATGACACATAATTATAAATGCTACGCAAGTAATATAACAATGCGTCCATGCACGTCCCTGACGTATCGTGCCATAGGCACTTGTTCTGCAGAACTGAATGAATTCGCTTACAATGAACAATGGAGCGTGCCAAAGAGACGAAGTCGCTCGCAGAATGATCTTTTGTTCAATGTGAATATGGTTAATGTCCTTTTCATAACTTGAACCCATTTGAAGGGTAATTTATCGTTTTACTCTATCCACTGTGTTCTAGCTTTACTACTTACGCATATTTTAAATTATTTCGTCAGTCAATGTAAAAATAAAAGTTATAATAGACGTTCGTTTACACAAAGTTTAAAAGATAAGAAAATAAGAGGAACACGTTTAAAAAGTATATACTCGTACGACTAGAAGGAAAATAATTCTATATAAAAGTTATTATTCTTAGAATTTCTCAGTCCATACTTCCTCTCAGATCGTATCTGCTTCGAAACTCGTCTTTTTCTGACATTCTTCTCTCTTTTTTATTTTTTATTAAATTGAGAATATTGTCAGTAAAGTTAGTAGTTCAGTTTTTATATATTTAATAGTTTATATGAATTAAGAATGTGCGTAATATATTAAAATTAAGGTTATTCATATTTAAAAATAAATTAAATAATTATTGATTTTATACGTAAGACAAAAAAATCCGAAAAATATATTAATTAATAATATTTTAGTGGAATGGAAAGCAAAAATATGGAAAATATACCTATGCAATAAAGAGAATCGTAAAGTATAAGGAGATTAAGAAAGTAAAATAAAAAACTATATAATGTGTTTTTTATTTATTTTTTAAATTATAAAGTGCTTATTTCAATAGCAATGTTTTATGGGTAACAAACGAGCACACAGTGTACCTGATGACGTGTACATCGATCATAAACAAAGATTGAAGATGTACACGCGTTGTCATACATGAGGACTGAGACGGAATGCCTCGTTACTTGTTATAGGGTCCCCTGATTACTACTCACCAAACGAAAGAGAGTTCTTATACTCACAGTAGAGTTATGCTGCTCTTTCACGCTGGTATTCTGTGAGCATGTGGCTCTACCACTGTCTACTTTGAAACGTGTCTTCGTTCATTTTCACTGGTATATCCAGTTTATAATCTGGTATAGTATATATACTTCCCGATTCACAATTTAAAACCCGCCGACGTGATTTCGATTTTTAATGATTTGTTGATCGTCATCATCAATCTTATTTGATTATATATATATTTTTGTCATAATGGAGGAGAAGAGAAAAAAATAGTGTGACAGTTAGTTATTAAGGGAATCTGACATTTGTGCATGTTGAAATTCATAGTACATACATATACTGGGACTGTCTTCTTGTTCTCTTCTCCTTCCCTTCTCCTTCTGCTTCTCCTTGTCGTGCTCATAAACCCATTTAGTATCGAAGTTGATTTTTTTCTCATTACAAATAAATTACATGACATTGAATTCCTACAGATAATAATAGGTATTAAATTGCCGTTTTTTATGAAATAAGTTAAAGTATTTTTTTTTAACTTTTTTATTTCTGTTATTTAAACTAATCACCCATGTAATCGATGCATCTTTGCAAACGCAGTGGTAGTTTATTGATGCCCATCTTGTAAAAGTCAGCTGGACGGGAGGCAACTCTTCAAAAGCATTTTGCCTCTCGGTAATTTAGTTTTTTCCGTTTAAAAGTGGTCCAAATTTTGTAAAAAGTAATAGTGGGAGGGTGCAAGGTCTAGTGAGTACCGTGGATGAGGGAGAGCTTCCAACCCCAACTCTTGCAGCTTGGAGATTATCTGTTGTGCAGTATGGGGTCGCGAGTTGTCGTGAAGGACCAGCGGGGATGAACGATTGACCAAAGCCGGTTGCAGATGTGCGAGCTTCTCCATCATTGTCTTCAGTTCTTCACAGTACACATCGTCAGTAATGCTCATGCCGTTTGGTAAAAGAACTGTGGTGAATCACACCGACCCAAGACCGCCAAACAGTGACCATCAACTTTCTAGTGGTCATTTTTCGTTTAGGGCATTGCTTTGGTGCTGAACCAGGATCTAACCAACTTGCTGAACGCTTTCGATTGTTGAACAGAATCCACTTTTCGTCGCACGTAAGAATTAATTTCATAATTCTTTCATTTCTGTGCCTGTTGTGCAGCGCGAGGCAGGTCTCAACGCGTACATTGCGCTGGAGATCGTTAAATTCGTGGGGCACCCATCTATCAAGCTTTTTTACCTTGCTAATTTGTCGCAAATGGACCAATATTGTTTTGATGTTAACATCAAAAGCTGCTGCTAGCTCGGCTGTAGATTGAGTATCAAGCTTCTACAATCGCCTTTAATTCATCATTGTTGACCAAAGTGTCCGGACGACCACGAGGTTCATTCTTAAAATCAAAATTTCCAGAACGGAACCGGGCAAACCAATAACGGGTTGTGCGTTCGTTTGTAGAGTTCTCTCCGTAAACGCTGTTGATGTTACGTGCCGGTTGTACCACGACGGAACTCATATTCCATAATTTTTAAAGTATCCATTACGACGAAGAATGTTCAAACGTAATGAAAATACATAGCTAATCAATAAACAAAAGACTGACTTGTCTGTCATGTTTTTAAAACAAAATTAATTTGAATTTAGAATTCACAGCCAATCAAAACTTTTTTTTGGTTTGAAATGGCCAATACTGAAGAACGGCAATTTCATAGGTAAAGACCTAATATTTACCTTATGAATAATTATTAGTATTTCTGAACGTGACAAATTACTAACCTGGTTGTGCTTACCTAGTATAAGTTAATTCCTGTAGTTAAACACGTTCGTAGATCTTACTTCTAACTACACATTGTGTTATTCAACAATATTGCCGTCTGAACAGTTTAAAAAAATAAATATGTAAGGTAAATGTCACTCGTCTCTTATTCTAATCAAGATAAACGGAGGAGCTTAAAAATGACAATGTAAAACGGACACCATCACCAATTGTATCTACCACAACAAGAGATACACTTATCATTTTACATTTGATTGGATCACCAAAATCACAATTTAAGTTTTTTATATGGATATAATAATAATTATATTCTATGCGTACACGTGAGGCATATAATTAAGTTTCAAAATTATAAACAATTTTAAGTTTTAAAATATCATAAGAATTTATTTATTAATTTTATTTCCTCCTTGAAGCTTTGAAGCTTTAGCTAGTGACAGTATATTTTAAACATACCATTAATAAACAGAATAGCATGATCGTTGAGGCCAGGCTTGAGACCTCAGCGTCAATTGGTAATAAAGACAAACGCCCGATCTCTTGTCTAATGACCAATTACACCAGTTAACTCTTGACCGCAATTAAACGCTTGCATTATTTTAATACGCCAATATTGAATTCTTAACTGAAATTACTACGTCAGTTCAATTTCAACGCTTGCAACAAAAATAATTTGCAATGGCTTTTGTCAATGTGACTAATTAAGAAGTGATATAACTATATTAACTACAATGAACTACTTATTTATTACGATAGCCACTGGTGAAAAGTTTTGTCTTTGTACTAAATAAAAAATATAAAACAAGATACATATATTTTTTCAAGATATATTAATTATTATTATAATATTAGGTCTTTACCTATGAAATTGCCGTTCTTCAGTATTGGCCATTTCAAACCAAAAAAAAAAGTTTTGATTGGCTGTGTTTAATTAAATTGTGTTTAAATTAAAAATTAATTTTGTTTTAAAAACATGACATTTATTTTGAAGAGTTTGTTGCCTCCCGTCCAGCTGATTTTTACAAGGGCATCAATAAACTACCACTGCGTTGGCAAATATGCATCGATTACATGGGTGATTACTTTTAATAAAAGAAATAAAAAAAAATTGAAAAAAAATACTTTAACTTATTTCATACAAAACGGCAATTTTCATAGGAAAACACACACTATACATAATTTGTATATATTTTTTAGAAAAACAAAAGTTGTTGTTCAAGTTGAGCTCTCATCAACATTACACAAGAAATACATAAACTTTAAAATTTTAAAACCGAACATAATTATAAGCCCCACTGTGAATCCAATTTTAACTTTCGTTAAGCGCTTGACACAGCCGTGACACGGCCATTACCGATGTCCTACATTACGAAGTAAACTGAACAATTTCTTCTATCATGACATAAAAATTTTGCAACACCGGCACACCAACCGGTTTTCACCATATACAGAGATTTGCCTTTTTAGACCAAAGAAAACGTGTAGGGCCGTCGATAGAGAACCTAATCATCCGTCACTACATCAGTTGTCGACGAACTCGAACACAGAAAACCAGTCTTAGTACTTATTCTACTTGACGATAACATGCGGCTTGCGTATTTACTCTGTTTCTAGTTCCAGTCACGCGTCAGTCGTGCGCAGAGTGACTGTCGGCGCACACGCAACTCCGGTCGTACCTTTCGAATATTTTTTTCAAACTCTAAGCAAAAGCAATGTAACCACATCGTGACAAAATATCTATACCGTCTAAGTGAACGATATCAAGTGAAGTGAAAATATGTGATGCGACATTTTACTTTAATCTGGAGATCGAGATTAGCTTTCAACGGTAAGAACGTATTATTTGAACTCTTTTATATGTGTTATATAAAATATATTTATTTACAATAATATCCGACAGGTAGTCCTGCAATCTTATTGAATATATGAAAGTCGCACATTTAATGATCAAAAGCATAAGTTGTTTTAAATTTAATTAATTTATAATTTATGACTGAATATATAGACGTCTATCGTATACGTAACGATAACTTCAACTATGTTATTTCCAATTGTATTTGAATCATACTGGATTACATTTGGAATTACATTACGTCTGCAATTTTTCGCGACACTTCCTGTTATACGCAAAAACAATGCGATAGTCGTATTTAACATAAACTTATACAATGTTTTGAAATATTTAGAGATTTATAACATTCTAATTCTATTCTAATTCTATTATAAGCATGTACAATTAATTGGATGTGACTAATAACAAATATATTAAAAACATCCTTTCAACTTAGCAAGGACAAATGAGTACTGGTTTAATAGGCAACACTACATTGTTAAAGCAGTACTAGTTACCAGTACTTTTACGTCACAAATACTTTATTTCATGGCCTACCTGAATTAGCAATAAATTTATATCTTACGTTTTACAAAGTATAGTAAACAAATTATTTTCAATATAAAAGCATAATGTCAAAGTACATGAAATCACATCACGAATATGCAAAGAAAAGAAGGGACTTTGGGCGACAACCACTTTTTCAAATGGTTCCAGCACAACTTCTGGACTCAATATGTCCCAATGAAGAAGAGAAAAGACAGTACATTCTCTGCAATCCAGTACATAAAGTGGTGCAAGCAACAATGCCGCAATCGGAACACGACGCGAACACAAAGGAATTGGTAATTTACGAGCAAGACATAAATCATTCTGAAGGTGGCTGGCCACGTGATGTCCATCCGTACAACGAAGATCATGTAACAAGGCACAGGCGTCGCATACAACACGAAGATGGCTATGTACATGCAGTAACCAGCCTTCACCCCCAAATAAAACATTTCATTGATCAAAATAACGCCATAGATATGTATCAAACGTACTTTAGCGATATGACCCCGCAGCCTCCTGTGGAGAAATATGGTGTACAAATAGCAAATGCATTCTATGATCGCTATCGCAGGCCGGTGTCGTGTATTGTGTGGACTAATGAACGAGCGTCTCACTTAGCAGTATCATACTCTCAAAAGTCAATAGCAAATAATATAAACTGGCCAAACTATTTCTATTTGTGGGACACGCAAAGGCAAACGGATCCGATTATTCAATTGCTCCCAGATTATCCTTGCTGGCAATTAGCATGTCAACCTGGAGAATCCGAATTACTAATTGCAGGCCTTGAAAATGGTACCGTTAGTATATTTGACGTTCGCAAAGGACCTGAGGCGATCTCTAAAAGCTCTATTTACAACTCTCACATCGGTCCTGTATCTGCCTTACGTTTTACACACACAAGAACGAACACAGAGTTTTTTACTGGTTCATTAGATGGCCAGTGTCTCTGGTGGGATACTAGAAATTTATCCGTCCCATTAGATCAATTACCAATGTCAGTTAGATTACCAGCGGGAAAAAGTCCTAATTTGAGTAATGCTGAAGGTGTAAGCTGTTTAGAGTTTGACCGTGGATTGCCTACAAAATTTCTGTGTGGCACTGAATCCGGATTAGTTATCAACGCAAATCGAATGGGTCGAACTCACTCTGAAATCCTTGCATCGCATTGGCATGCACATATAGGTCCAGTTCGAAGTATTAAACGGAGTACCTGTACACTGAGAATGTTCATAACATGTGGGGATTGGACTGTTCGCATCTGGAGCGAGGAGGTGCGATCGGCACCAATAGTCGTTAACGAACCGTACCGTTACCAAGTGACTGATGTCACGTGGTCCCCATTACGTTATTCTAGCTACATGGCAATATGCGAAGGTGGATACTTTTATTATTGGGATATCTTGAGAAATTATAACGAGGCTGTAACAACGTTACAAGTTTCAAAACACCCATTAACCAAGCTTACACCTCATGTGAAAGGCAAGGTGGTAGCAGCTGGTGATAATCAAGGAACAATATTTTTGCTGAACTTATCTGAGAATATGACATTTCCAGATTCATGTGATAAACCATTTGTTCACCAAATTTACAATCGAGAAACGAGACGCGAACATATATTGGATGCACGTCTAAAAGAATTTCATTTAAAACATCGAGAAGAGAAAACGGAAATTATGTCAATCGGGGAGAGTGACAATGAAGATGATATACAGAAAACTGGTACAGAGGAATATTTTAGAATCGTTCAACGAGAAGTTGAGAAAATAGAACAGAAAATTATATGAGGATGTCTTTAGGTTGGGGTATTTATTTATTTATTTATTTATTCTTTATGTTTCTTAAATATCAGGTTTACAAGGGCGGACTTAATGCCCAGTAGTATTCTCTACGAGTTACCCAGGGAGTTCGGGAGAATACGTTCATAGGCATAAAAATAAAAAAAGGTTAATTAGATAAAAATATCAAATTATACATAGATATGTATGATTTGATAATTTCAAAATAATACGTAATAAATATAAATAATAATAATAATTATATATATATATATATATATATATATATATATATATATATATATATATATATATATATATATATATATATATATATATATATATATATATATATTAACATATATATACATATAAATACACAAATACCAAGAGGAAATATACATATCAGATGTTATTTGCCTTCAAATAATGTTGTCGAAGAAGGGATTTAAAAGAAACTTTACTGGGTGTATTCTTGACATCATCCGAAAGGGCGCTCCAAAGGAGGATGGCCTGTACTATGAAAGAATAACAGAAGAACCAGTGTAATGGAATGGAATGGAACACTAATTCTTATTCTATTTAGGGATCGAGGTGCACGGTCAAGAGAGGAATGTAGAAATCGAAAGTCATCTTTAAGATAAGATGTATTATACCACTTACTTGTGATCAAACGTGTAATTGGTTTAATAGAATATGCCGCTTTTTATAACGAAAGTGAGGAGACATTTCTTCAAGCTTTTGTTGGGGTATTGTGCTCTATGCGCCCGCATATCCCCGGTGCACATCCGGCAAAACGTTTGGGGCTTACTATTTATGTTTTAAAAGGGGCGACTAAATATAACTTATTATAATCGTATATCCCCTTTTTAAAACACGTTTTAAGGAAGTGATTAAAAGAAATGGGAACACAACATTATAAAAAAATATATTTCAAGTCATAATAAATGTGTAGCCAACATTATAATAATATAAACTAGGCTAGTACAAACATTTGCTTACTTTTAATAGAAAAACCTCTATATTTTGCCTTGGACCATTTTCTTCGATAGGCGTGATAGCTTTAACTATGCCTAACCCGTGCCGTTACGCCGATAAGATAAATAAATTTTAGTTACAATCTGCTATTAGAGTAGTGTAATATATTAAAACTTCATCGATGATTGATAAGCACTCAACCAAACAAAAAGATTTTTTACATTCATATAGCTATATAACTATAACTTAATAACCATTTTTCGGAAACTCGAAACTCGGCATAGTCCCAAATTTGAGTTAGGCATGTCTTTTATGCAAGAGTTTAAGTTTTTAAATAAAATAATTTCAGTTGCTTTTAAAGCTTAGTGAACTCAGTAAACTTAGTATAAATACGATATAATTTGTTTTTATCAAATTACGGTTCGCACTTCACCTGATAACTGGGTCTCATGATATTTATTTCCAGGCTCAACAAATATTCAAGCGAGCATGCTTTATCCTCCTAGAAGACTTAGATTGAATACCTTCTTACATGTATTTAGGTGTCTTCCAGTTCGAGTGGTACCCGTTCATACTGTCGCAAGATACAAACTGCGTAGATATCAGATATAATTACACCAAAACATAACTTAAAGGAAACTCAAATCTAAATTATTAAAACAAACCTACTAAACACATGTATAAGGAATAGTGTATAGTACATAAGGGTAGTCCCGCTTTTGTTATGTATTTTATTTTAAATATAAATAAGTGTACATTTCAAACAAAATATACATAATATGATCAGATTGAATATTTCTTTACTAATTAAGTCTCTACGTTTACGCTAAAGACATTAACCTACATAAACTACTCGTAGCTAACCAAATGCAATAACTACTCAAATTACTCTGACAAGAAATAACACAATACTTATTTGCCAATTATTACAATAATTATGTCGTAAAGAGGTTTTTTGCTCAAAACTTATTATCTCTGCTATCTGCAAAGTATTTAAATTATTTTGAATTGATAAATTTATAATATTTTCATAAAAGAAACTAAATGTAAGGGATCACACATATATAGAGATATATAAGTAATCCACTAACATTACGCCATATTTTTGGTCTGTATTCACAGGATGGAATGTAAAGCGACAAATATATCCCCATCTCGATTAGGAATTAAAAAACTATTACAGATACATCACTACTGCTATCACAGATAATGAACATACGTTGTCACTCTTAGGAACTTAGATCGAATGCCTGGTTTTAAAGTTAACAGTCTCCTTTACTTTACGAATCACAGCAGCGTTGTGTTAGTAATTTACGCTGGTGTTCTATGAACGAATCCTTCCCTGGGCAAGATTACCCACGCGTAAATCAACAAGTTTTTTACTGCAGTGTGGATCTAACACACAAAAAATCACTAAAATTTTGTGAATGATGAAGAATCAGCTTACTTCAAAGACCTTATTTGAAAGAAATAAAAGAAATTAAAAGGTTTAATTATACGAAAGTAAATTTTCATTTACTCATAGAAAATATAGCGTATTTAAAACTTATATTATATTTTTATTCGGTTACAGCTAATATTTCTAGCATATATATATATAAACAACTTATAAACGAATAACTAAGTACTAATATCCGTACACGGTCATCATACGGATCACGGAAATCCTTACTTCATTTAAATTTTGAATGCTGCCCAGAGATGTTTGATTTATCTTGAAATAAGGAACTTCTTAAAATAAAAGATAAATTGATTTTGTTCCATTTCAAAAAAGGATTAGTCGCTAAAGGAAGACAGAGTCGCTTGCGCTTCACCTGCGTGAGTACGCGACATCCGGGAATAACAAACTTCTGCAATATTTAAAAATTACTAAAAGGTTATTTAGCGCACTATCAAACGAACGGTGAGGAAACCAGCTGTAATCAAAGCAGTGCGGAAAACGCGAATGCAATTGCGTCCACACGGAAATGCTAAGCCTTCCTTTTTTTATAGAGTAGGTGGCAAACGAGCAATCAGTACTTGTATAATGATAAGTGGTTACCGCTTTCCACAACAACAGAGGAGTCGCAGATGTGCTGCCAGCCTTTAAAAAAGACGTAGTCTCTTTTCTTGAAGGACCTTAAGTCGTATCGGTTTGGATATACCAACCACTGGCAAGAGTTCATACCACAGAGTAGTTGTGCGTTGCAAAAAATTTCGAATAACGCGCACTGTGGTAGATCGCGAACCATCGACATGATGAGGATGATGTTTTGGATTCTGTCGTGACGTACGACGTTTTAACTCAGTGGCTGGAATTAATCCGTACAACTCCTACGAACACACCGAACAATGAATGAATTAATCGTTATTTAATTAATTCAATTATACATTAAAACACAGGAATGAAAAGAAATTTACAAACATTGTAATTTGTAACAGGAACTATCGTAGAAGGAAAACGTGCCAGTAGCATGCGATGCGAGTAGCAGTGGTTCTTTAAGTTCACTGATACTTTGCGGTGAAAGTTGCTAGTGACGCGCTGCGTTCTCACAACCATAAGTACTGTCGTACGCTCACACTACTAAGTTTGCGTAGCACGAATAAAAAGAATCCTTATTCTATACTATGATATAATAGTAAATATCTTTCCTATTTTGATGCTGATGATTCGAATTAGTGCAGACAAGGAAAATTAAATAATAATAGTCAAATAATAAAACTAGTTAAAAAAAATAGATTTCCGATGTCTCGGTGTCACAGTTAACTCGCCTTAATAATAATAAAGGACTCTCTATGTTCTCGTTTATTACTTGATCACTTAAAAGTATATACACACAATCATAAAACTTATAATGTAAAATATTAATAACACTGGCTGAATTAACCCGATGACTTGTTTTACATTAACTTTGGATCGACCCTAAACCGGTTCCCTTGCCATCGTAATGATAGAATTGTTGCATTTCTACTAAATAATAGTAAATAAAATGAAGGCACACATATATACACACATGTAGATGCCACTGCTGGACCTTTGTCTCTCCTCTAGGCTACAATACCCTTTGTATTGAATAGTTTTTTTTTTAATGAAAATAATGGGTAACAAATGAGGACACGTCTGTATGTAAGCTGGTAAGTATTTCTGGTGCAGCCCCTGAAATCCACATTGATCCTCGGTTAATCAAAATGCATTGTCACCCCTGGAAAACTAATATAGAATGCCTTGTCACCAGTACACGGATCTGTGTACATGTTTGCCTTACAGTGGGAGTATACATATATAGCACTTGTATAGTTCACTGCACAAGCGCGACCGGCCCGCGCCGAAAGACAATAGCATCCTGATTCGGAGGATTCGGAGATTATTTTTATGTCCTTAGATATTGTTGCGACTGTCATATAAAACATATGCCTATGTTTGTAGCGTTGGTAAACGATATTGGAGCATAGCTTGCCACGCGTTTCCATAGTGGATTAGCGTATTTCACGTGTCTTAGAATATTTTATTCATCTCTAATATATACAGAACACGTGTTAATTTTTACGTGGCACATAAATTGTATTTTAATTAACAATTTCAATGATACGGACACGCGTGCATATACATTGAGCTACGACTAAACGGTACGGACTCAATATAATAGTAATAAAATGTTATTGTCACAAACAAGTACAAAAACTACAGTTTACCAGATGGTTAGCTATTATTATAATTTACGCATCTATTTACCCGTAGTTAAGATCTTATGGTACGTGATTCCTAAGGCCCATGACATCTACATTCATCAATGATGGGGAATCATAACGCAGATGCGTTGTCACCCTTGAGGACTGAGTGCATCTCAGTGCCTCAACACCAATAATAAAGGTCAATGCTGATATTTTACGCAGGTAATCTGTGAGGGCGTGATCCTATCCAGGTCGAGCTGACCCATTCATTCTGCAGCTAGAAACAAACTGCAGTGTAGCTCTACCACAGTGAAAATAATTAATAATATCCTCTCATAAGCCGCGTTGGATTGTGTCATCAAGAGACAGCATTTGTTGATCACAAATTATCGGATCTAGGTGTATTGTAGTATCTTCCATGCTCTTGACACCGCAGATTAGCCTTTATCCAATCTTATTGCACGTGCATTCGGGGACGACGAGTAAATACTTTTATATATTAGTTTTGTATATTTTTTATATAAACAGACAAATATTTACGAAATCCACTCGTGCACAGTACAGTAGTAAATACACATGTAGAGATCAGACGCAAACAAAGCACAGTCTTCTCTTAATTAATAAAAAAAATTGTTTTGTCAAAGATTTTGGCAAGGAAATAGGATTTAAGTTGCTTTACTGTCCTCGATAAATAGAAGAATACATACATAGCATAAATACTTCAATATACTGACCTTTGGCATAGAACTTACCTAGTTCAAATAGATTTAATGAGGCTTCTATTCAGGTTCCTTTGGAATACATTGTCTCTTTGGAGTAATCTGTTGTCGATATATTGGTACTAGTACTTGTTCAATGGCGAAGACATGCCCTGAGAATTACGGACAATTTATTTCTATGACATTGCAAATAATATATTTAATAAACAATTACAAAGAGAGTTTAAATGTTAATTTTTTAAATTGCTAATACATATGTACAGGCGGGGAAACTATATAATTATCGTGGTGCAAATTTATAGAAATTGATTAATATGAAGATAAAAGTATTTTTATCATCTTCTTAATATCAAAGGCTGTATAAAGCTTAAAATTGTTATAAAATAACCGTTCACGTAACCCGAAAAATAATTTATCATTTAAAACTATTCGCACAATAACGTAGTATGTGCAACAAGATCGGAGAAACATGTGCTGTCAGGGACAAATGACAAATACAACATAATTATGTAGACAATAAAGATCGAAAATGTGTGCATTGCACAAAATATGTGAAATCAGACCCATGACCAATGCCTTTGAAACCAGTTATCATAACCACCAGACCGCGCGGCTGTCAAACCTTAGGCTATCATTAGAATACTTAGTATTTTAAACTAACTTTTTATTTTGTTTACTTTGCAATTATGTCTACAGTTAAATAAAATTATAAAGGCGGCATAATAAAGTATTGTCCTTGACGATTATTATGTTTACACTAAAGAGCTTTACATAGGTATGTATTGTACCTCAACTGCGTCGACCACCGAATGTCAAAGTCAACTGATTTACAAACCAGTCCTGTCTGTACTGTTATGTAGAATGCTATACCAGACCGTGTGACCTACATCGCATATGATATGGTAATTATTTATATAATGCCAAAAAAATTTTGCATTTAGATCACCAACGACCAACCGAAAGCCACTGTGATTGCAAACAAGCATACACACACATACATGATTACTGTTGTAATTAATTTAAAATGCAAATAAAAGACGTAATATTCTCAAAGTAGTCTGACAGCTATGTAATGAGAACATAAAACGTATGTGCATGAAATGAAACTGGCAACTTATTTTTTTAAACGGTTTCATTTTGTGAATAGAAAAAGAATGCATTGTTTTTTTATAATGTATTCGTCCTTGTAAGAGTATCGAGTCGAAACCGCCTACTGACAACTCTATATGAATAATATTATGCTTTCACTCACGTTTTCGGTGGAGAAACTCTTGTAACACTCTGTCTACATATAAAAGGATTAAGTTTAAGAGCTTGCTAAGCCCTTGCACATATTCACTCTTGTACGACATTAACGTAAATTTCTTAGCATCTTCATAGAAACAATATGTTAAAACTTGTGTTAATAATAATTAAATTAAAAACCTAAAAGATAAAAATATAGATAGTGAATATTTATATTTTGATGATGCAACGTGTACTTACTTCACGAAATGTTTGTAAATAGCTTCAGAATTCTAACAGTGCTGACGGCAGAAAATATTCGTCCGTTTGAACATTTTTAAAGACTAATTGATCTCGATAACTTCGACCTTTGGAGCGCGATAAAAGCTTGCAAACGGTAACCGAGGCGGAAACGTCAAGCTTTGAGCGGTTGACCGCACGAGAAACTTATTTCCAAATAAAATATACTCGATCTTTTTCTAAAAGGTAGTGTAGTGTTTAACTTCTAATACTGATATATTTTACACACAACAGTATGTAATATAAAAATATATATATATATATATATATATATATATATATATATGTATATATATATATATATATATCTACGCGTGACCCCACGGTTTCGTGAAGAATTTGATTTCCTCGTTTGATTCCCGGTCAATGTACTTTCTAAGATTTTAATAATATCGGGCTTAGGAAGAAGATGAATAAATGCACCGATATCTGGGCAAATGTTTACAGCAGCATTAAAAACATTCACATCTTGGATATGCTATATTGATGACACCCAACATTGAACAAGATATCGTTGTGATATTTTTTTCTAAAGAATGCTAGTAATATCATTACTTATTTACACATCACTATCATTGCCCACAACTACACCAACTAAGCATAAATGCTTGAGCTAGGAGATTATTCACAACTATAGTTGAATGGCGGATTGGAAACTACAACGTACCCCAAACACTTATTAATCTCGTTATTTATTTAATGTTGATTGCATTAATAATTACTCCACGTGCTAAAAAAAAATGTGTATACGGGGTACTTTATAAAAAATAATAAAGTACTTCAGATTCAGTTAGCCGTGTTGTCAGTGCTTTCTGACCGTTGAACTTGATTTATTTTAATTATACAGAATAGCCATAGTAAAGCCCTGTTAATTTAATGACACGAGTTCGATTCCGAAAGTCAATGAAATTGTTAATTCAACTTTTAATTACAATTGCTGATTTAACATTTGCTCGGCGGTGCAGTAAAACATCGAAAGAGACCTGAATGAAAAATAATAAAAAAATCGTAAACATATGAAGTCCGCCATTACGATGAGGATTCGCATGGCGGTCTATGCTCTAACACCCTTTCTAAAAAGGAGGACCGTGCGGAACAATGGGTTTGGGATACAGGTTGTTACTTTAATTTTTAATTCAGGTAAGAGAGAGGCAATAAAATAATTTATGTGAAAGGACAATCAAGATTGTAGTACCAAACACCCACTCGCCAAATCAGGGACTATTGTTTTTCGGAGGAGGGCATGTGCGCTTGTACTGCGAACTAGCCAACACTTCAGGCGCCATGGATCAGGAGGAACCATTTAGGGGCAGGGAGGTGTTACATTGAGCCTTCTACAACATTTGTGGCATGTCTTACTTATTTGTAAATTACAAATGGCATATTTTTTTCAAAATTGTATATTTTTCTATATATTAAGAAGAACTTAACTGAGTATATTTTATTATTGCACCCATTGCTGAGCATCATATCCCACACTGCCTCTTATCTAATGTAGATTTCAATGTTTTCGAATTATTATATTAGATACAAAGATTTTATCATGAAATTTTCGTTACTACTAATGAAAAGCAGTTTCTGAATTTAAAATCAGATTTTATATTAATTTGGTTTGTATTGCAGATAGCGCAATGGTGAGCTGAGTGCGATGATATCGACGCCGCTGGTGGCGATAGCGGTGCTGATCGCGGTGGGAGCTGTCAACGCGCAGCTCCGACCCGCCGACGCGCCTCCAGCCATTAACGACACACGTGAGTGAGTTCTAAAATCTCATACCCGCACTAATTGGAAACTTATTTAGTTTGCCATTCTACCAGATTGTACATCTAAAATCTTTATGGCATTACACGTAGAAATTCTATAGTGGTACACGGAGCGTTTTGTGTAACCAAACAAGCTATAACTTTTAGTGGTTAAATCATACTATATCGTGTTAAAATTAAAGCTTTTATAGGGGGCGTAAGATATGGGAGTATATTCAAATTTTTAGCACCAATCCGTATAGGAGATTTTTAAATTTGTTTGTTCCCTCAACTCTTAAATTGAAATTTACAATTACGTTGATGGCGGCATGGGGATCTAACCTAGGCTGCTAGGGTACAGTAGCATTAAAAAAAAAAGAACTTGTAAAAATCTGATTATGATATGGATTTAATACGGCAGTGTACAAAATATGTTTTATCTTATATATATAGTGCTAGCCTTGATTGTAGCACGCATTAAACTTAAAGGAGTGCGTAGTGCCTTTCAAAGTATTGCGTTAACTTCCCAGCCAATATTTCCCATGACCTTTGTTTTGATGTCGGATTTCGTACTTGTTATGATAAATTTATCATTGTACCAAATGATGTAAAAATGATGAAAAGATGTAACGATGATGATGATTTACTCTTGATAATATTTAATATATTCTGTTTATTATTATGTATTTAATTTAACAAATGGCACACCAACAACATTTTCGATTCCCTCATTTAACGTATAGAAACTAATAGCAGATTAATATCCAGATGGACATTTTAAAAAAAGTTATTAAATATATATATATATATATATATATATATATATATATATATATATATATATATATATATATATGTATATATATATATATATATAGAACACTAATTCTCATATATATATATGTGTGTAAGTGTAATAGTATTAGGTCACCCATGTAACCCACACCAACTTTTTGATTTCTACCGGCCAAATTAAAGTACCGCCCTCTCCATACTCCAATAGCCATCTAATTCTTATCAAAAACATTACTACAGTCAGTGTACAACACATTGCATTTCTGGATGATGGACTTTCTTGAACTAAATTGGTGACTAGATGACGAGAATAAAGTTTACAAGTTTTGTTTCATCTTGAAGATTTTACAGCGTTGCAGTTTACGTTTTCCTAAATATACTTAATGAAAGATTTTATTGAACAAGCTGGATATTAAAATATTCCCTCAAACTGTTAAATCTACAATACAATATAAATGCTCGTAATATAAGATAAGTGTACTGTTAACATCAGACCCACGACCACTGAATAGATCATCACAACATACATCTATTTCCGTCGCTTATATGTCATTAAGCAAAATTTATGTTCAGAAACTGAAAAATCACATGATTTAGAATATCTCGATAATTGGTCCTTTTATGTCGGACACAAAAGTTCACATACGAGTACTGAGCTTTTTATGCCACTGTAGCCTATATGACATTATTTTGACAGTGGTAGTGTAGCTACACTACAGTTTGTTTCTAGCTGCAAAAAGTATGGGTCAGCTCGACCGGGGTAGGGCCACGCCCTCACAGAATACCAGCGTAAAATAGCAGCATAATGTTCGTACGTTTCGTCTGGTGAGTGCAGGGATCCGGAGACCTTTATTACTGGTGACGAGGTTTTCCATCTCAGTCCTCATAGGTGACAACGCATCTGCATTATGATTCCTTGTCAAAAATAAATGTACCTAGATGTAATGGGCCGCAGGAATCACTTCCCATCAGGTGAAATTTGTGCTTGTTTATTACTCTCAATGTAATAAAAAATAAAAAATATGACGACAGTGGAGGTTGTCCTTAGAGTGAGCGCTGTTAAATTTTGAGACATCAATAAACAATTAATGAACACTGATTGGTCATACAGCTTGAAGCTAATGAGCCTCGTGTCGACCGCGCTAGTTAGCTCTTAGGATAGATTTTGCTCGTCTATTTATATTATCGTTTTACTCAAACATATGACGGTATTAAAAAAATTCAGACATATGTTCATATATAAATAACACTATAACACATCCTCGATGTCCTTCACGTTATACGTTATACGTATATATAATTATTAACAGTGTTCGAGTCATGCTGCACGTAGTGTAGCAATTCGTTAGTGTAACATGTGCAGTTTGTACGTACATCTGCAACATGAACGGATATGACACGGCCACACAGTACCATCCTTACGCTGCTGTTTCGACCGGTGATCATAGGGATCCGGTGACCCTTGTAACGTATTTTGCATTTCATCTTAGACCTCAGGGGTGACAATACATCTGCTGTATAGTTCTGGAATCACTTACCTTACGGTAAACTGTGTGTTCGCTAGTCATCAACAAAACAATCAAATAAATGCGAAAAAAAAAAATGATATATTTAATAAATGTTCCATTTTCAAATTTAGCAAATACCCAGCTTTTACAATGATATATTACTTGTCACTATAAAACTAATGAGTAAACGACTACAACAAAAACAAATTATACATAGAAACACATCAAAATAATAAGTAATAATAATACATAGATAACAATATATATATATATATATATATATACAGAATATTTATATAAATATAAAGACTAACGGAAGAATCCAGTGCAATGGAATGGAACACTAATTCTCATTCTATTTAGGGATTGCGGTACACGGTCAAGAGAGGAATGTAGAAATCGGAAGTCATCTTTAAGAAAAGGTGCATAACTTGAATCATGTAATATAGAATAGAGAACAAGCAGAATTCTAGAGCAACGCGTTTGTCGAATAGAGAGCTACTTGAGTTGTGAACGATAGAGTGAAATATACTTACGTAAGTTGAAAATGAATCTTAAGGAATTATTTAAAAGGCGCTCCAACTTATTAAGGAGATTTTGCGATAGATTTGGGTAGCACACGTCACCATAATCGATAACAGGAAGAATAAGGGAGTAAACGAGCATTAGCTTGGTTTTTAAGGGTAATCAGTTTTTAAGACGATAAAGAGAGCGCAAGGTGGTAACAACTTTACGGCTAATCTCAGAAATCTGTACATTCCAGGTAATTTTATGGTCCATATGCAAACCAAGGTTGACTACAGAATTACTACAGGGAATCAATATTCCGTTATAATAAACGAGAGTAAGGCTTCCATAGTCAACCCTAGCAAGCATCCTGGGACTTCCGACCACCATGACTTTACATTTACCTGGATTAACCACAATCCCATGTCTATGTGACCAATCTCTAATAGTTTCAATGCTGTTATTGAGATCCTTGACTTTAGACTGCACATAAAACTGTAGATCATCGGCATACAAATGGTACGAGAAATTTAAATCTGAGGTGATAGAATGTATAAATAATGAAAACAAATTATTGATTGATTGATTATTGATGATTGATTTATCTACGCTTCCATACATGTAGAGCTTTTCATTCGTATTTATATTTTAACTATTATTGTTTAATTTTAACCTACGGATGCAATTTTATAACATTGCCAAAAACGGTTACGAATTGAATTGGTTACGGCTGTTTTGCACTTTCACTCATAGCTTGTAGTTAGGACTTCGAATGAGGTTTTTTATGAAATACGAAGCAATCGGAGCAACGGTATACTGATGAAAAATGGACGTCAATTTAGATGCCGTTAGCACATCATTGGTGTACCTATTGTTTGTTTATAAATATTAATAAACAATATTTCATGTACTTATTCTGTTTTTATGATGCAAAACCTAGAGTGAATAACCACTTAACACCACATACAGACCATAAACACCTACGTTCATCGTCGATGATCAATCGTCATTAGATACTACGAATAGATAGTAAACCCTATTCTTGTTACGGAATACCTCATGATCAGTCAAGCCTCAGGGGATACGTATGTAGACATATTTGAATTAGAAAAATATACATTAAAATATTCTGTCTCGTTAAAAGTCCACTGGCCCTTATTTGAGATCAGCTGAAAATTTGGATTCAGAGCCTAGAAAATGTTAGATATATATGATAGAATAATAATAATACATTCAGAATTGAAAATAATTTAAATGTTATGAATATCTTAACCACAGTTCGTATTCTAACCTAGAGCCGAGACTCTGTTACAAGATTTTAAGGAAGCCGCACGGTAGTTAATATCACCATAAAAGGATTTAACGACATGAGTTTTGTCAAAGGTATACAGAATTTAAATTCCTTTCAAGTATAAATTTAATTACACAATAATATTTATTATTTCATTAAAATTTAATCGCTCACGCAAAAACGAAAATGATAAAAAAAGAAAATTAGTAAAATTCCAAATGATAGTAAAAATAAAGATTACTATCTTTATATGACGTATATTAATGATTATTTAAATTATTAGGTAACTCAGAAATATCTGAGTGCTTAGTAACACAATAGTGTTTAGTGGCAATCTCCCATAGATTGAATATGATTTGACATATATATTAAATATATAAGTGTACACATAAATATGGTCTTATCTGTACACTTATATATATAAGATAGTGATAATGTTGAAATTATCGGCTTAATTAATATTCATCGTTTTCATCCCTGGGAATTATTTTAAACCGTCATGGGTCAATCACATAATATGTCCAAAATGTAAATTATTAATTTTGGTGACTGTGTGAAGTATTTATACATTCAAGATTTAAGTCTTAAATGGGATGCTAGGGGACGATGGAAAAGTACCTCCATGTCAGTTTTTTTTTTGTTGTAACCAGATAATGTCACAGTAGTTAAAGCGAATTGGTGTTATCCCAAATGTAGATGATAGTTGGTCTTCGTCTTTATGAAATGTAGTGAAGAAAATTCAAGTACAATTTATTAAAATTACTTGAGTTATATCTCACGTAACGGCTACAGTTACCATGTGCAAACACTGACAAAGACATAAACAAATGCGTCGAAGTAAAAATCACATGTACGTGTTACACGTAAGACGAAACAATGTGCGATGAATACTCTATGAGAATGACGCATCAGCACATGTTTTTTTTATTCAAACACTGGCATGAAAATAACTTATCTAGTTAAAAAGAGGTTAAATAAGAAATTTGTAAGAACTTCATACGAATACAAATAGAAGTATTATTTAAATTTAACCCTAATTTGAAAGCCACGATTTTATACCAAAGTTAAATGGATATTTTTCTAGTGTTTACCTGTGATGTGTAAATACTCTAAAAATGTCAATCAAACACACAGTTATATGATCGTTAGTGAGCCCTTCCCATGAACCCTATTTATTTCAAAATGCAGATGAGAAGACCTACGAAGATTAAAATAAACGGGTTCGTTCACTCATCCTAATAAAGATAACCGCGCTAAACTGCTATTTTAAGTTCATATAATGATAATTGATCTAAACGGCCCGTAGAAACTTCGAATTGGAATCAAGATGGCGGTACCTTTTACATCTCCGGTTCCCATATTACTGTTTAAGAGATATTCCATCTTACTGTTCAGACCTGGTCAACTTTATCTTGACTCATCTGAGTTGAATGTTATATCGTGTCGTCATCTCATAGGTAACTTTAAGTGTTCTGCAAATTACCACTGTGAAGCACAAAATACTTGGTTAAGCTAGTAGAAGTACCATCAGAGTATCATACAAAACTATAAAATTAAATTCGGTTACAACTTCATCGCAATCCTTATGGACAGCATAAAATAATTTAAATATTTGCACACGTGTGACTTTCTTACGCGCCGTTAAATTTTTAAATTTCAAGGTCGCTTCATCAAACAAGTAACAAACAAGTTTTGAGTATGTAATTGACTTAGTATTAAGTGAAACGCACCCTAACGATTATTTTTTTTTAATTTTACTAACAGAACATTTCTCATGATTTCAAAACTGTTGGCTTTCATACAAGGATAAAAATTAACAAATTTGTTTTCCTTTAGGTTTCAAGACATCTGATCCTCTTTATCGAAAAATGAGTACTACATACAAGTATACTACATACAATTAAACAACTTATAAAAAAATATATATAAATTGGCACAAAATCTTTTACGATTTAACTTAATCATGGGCGTTTCATAAATCTCTTTGTCAGATACTTCACTTGGCGCTTACACTTACTGTAATATGTATAAATAATTGTAAAATTAATTTAAAAACACTTAACAGTACATACACAGTTCGCCAAACTTAACGCCTAAAAGCATAGTCTACCAGTCAACCAACAGGCTAAACAAAAATAGACATATAATATTTGATATAGTAACAAATACATATCGCCGGGGTAGGAATCGGTAAGGACGTCATTATAAAAGAGACAAATAATAATGACTCTATGTAGAAAAAATAACATTGCAGCAAAACAAATATTGACCTTGGCTGCCATTATCTAGCGGCCAGGTTCGTCAAAATGGTAGTTTCTTAACCCTAGTGGTGATTGATGAATCAAGTAAGAACAAAATTTTACACTGGAGAACCCGGGCCGAACCACTAATAAATATTGTACGTATAAACTCGTGTAAACCTCGACCAGTTACTGACATTTCTATCGGTCAGTGCCGTTAATTGAACAGCGGCATACTAATAGCATATTGCCTGCGCTTTCCCTTTGGAAAGCGTCGAAAATGAATGGTACTTAATACACAATAAACTGAACACAACTTGTTGTCATTATTTGCGAAGTGATTTGTATATATCCAGCGAACAAATATTCTACTACGTGTAAGTGCTTTTGAAACAAATGTTTTACTGAATTTAAGCAGTTTACAAATTCAAAGATAAAACTTACATAACCAGAAATAATATAAAGGAAATTATTTATATATTTTTTATACAACATAGCGTATAAAAAGCATTGACAATTATCATACACTTTTAAGTAATAATTCAACTAAAACATTAAATATAAAATGAATATGTAAACTCAATTAAACTAGGATCATATCGGGGATAATAGCAGATATAAAGGGGGTTACTCGATACGCTAATTATTATAATTTATTATTCAATAACGAAAATTAATTATAAATATATTTTTTACATTATATTTCAATATTAAACCATAACAAAGTTAAGTATAATATGATGCATATATATATATATATATATATATATATAAATATACTGCAATTTAGAGGGTATATACCAATGCGCATTGGTAGGCTTCACATTACCTCCAAATATATATTTTTATATTGAATTTATTTTATTATCATTTACATTGATGCCAGTCCCAAACCGGAACCATAAAAATAAAAATAAATATGATGTTCATAATAAATTAAGTTACCATAGGTACAAATTTTCTTTATTTATGTAAGATTGCAAAGGTGTAAAATGAGCTTCCTTTGGTTCGTTGATTCCATTCAAGGTTCGAATTGCTTCCATTCTAGATATAAAATCAATACGCACCACGCTACCAGCAATTGGATCCCCGGATCCTTATACTTACCATAGGAAACGTTATTGTTATGCCGCTATTTCACGCTGGTATTCCGTGATGTCGTGGCTTTGCCCGGCCGAACTAACCTATTCATATTGATGTTAGAAACAATCTATAGAGAGAGCTCTACCGTTGCAAAATATGTGTCTTAGGTTATGAAATTTATGGTAATAAATTGCGTTGATTGTTTTTGTTTTCTTACTTGAGTTGCTCCTTATTAAATATCATGTGAATACATGGTTATCTATAAGTTAAGATATACTGATATAGACCAATTTCACACAAATTGAATTATAAGTATGTAAAACTGTATTTGAGTTGCTCCTTATTAAATATCATGTAAATACATGGTTATCTATAGGTTAAGAAATACTGGTATAGACCAATTTCATACAAATTGAATTATAAGTATGTAAAACTGTATTTGAGTTGCTCCTTATTAAATATCATGTGAATACATGGTTATCTATAGGTTAAGAAATACTGGTATAGACCAACTTCACACAAATTGAATTATAAGTACGTTAAACTGTTTCGCTGATATTTTAGCTAATTTGGGAGATAATTTTTTTTAATATTACACTATATTTGACTTTTATACTATGATTGACGCAAAACATCTCGTTGCGGTAATTGTTCCTTGGTAATTATTAAATTCTCCTAATTTATTTTTACAAACTTATCAATTCCATAGACAGTTTAATGGTTAATTCATACTTTAACATCTAAATTATTCATATAATGTCATAAATTTAGGACATCTTTATGTAACCATGTTCCATTAGCTGTGCTTATGTGTGCGTTAACATAACAACTTTTTGGAAATGAGTAAAATATTAGTATACTATAATTACGTCCTTCTGGTCGATTTCGACCTACTTTTAGCACACCCAGACTCGAAATTCAACAATTTGAGATACATCATATAACCATAACGCCTACTAACTTAAAAATATTCTAAAAAAAGTTTCACCATTACAAAAAGGATTCAACTGTACTTTCTAAAAAAATCTACAAAATCATTCAACATTTTACATTATAAAATCCTATCAAAACTGCATTAGCTATTATAAAACACGTGCCTATCTATCTCAACTATGAGTTAAGCTTTAAAGAATATATAATAACGACAATGGACCTAATATTGGTTGTTCTGATAATTCAACCTTGCGTATAGAACACATCTTCAAAAATATCCGTATCAATAAACCATTAGAATTTTTTAAATTATATTGATTAATATCTAAATCAAGCAAACCGAATTCAACATAACGGTAAAATAACATATTACATGGTAAAAATACGATTGAAAATTAAAAAGAATACTCGTACGAAACCTCGGCGAGTGTGATATAGCGGTGTACAACGCCATGAATACATTACTGCCCGACATTAGCATAGAAATTCTTACATAGACATCGGTCGCGTGTGAAAGATGTCCGAAACTGTGCGCCAGATTCCAATTTTGTCTACATGTTTCCTGAATACATGGCCATTGAATATTTACGTAGGTATATGTAAAACTATAAATTATTTTATTGCTGATGTTATCATGACATTATTTATCAATCTTATGTAATACATTTCAATTTAAAAAGTTTGTTCATTTTAAATTTTACTAATTAATAGTAAAAAGATGTTATATAAATTATTACAACTAATTGAGATATGTTTATTGTGGTTACAAACATTACACGTAAGCTAACAACTCATATACGCTAGCATAGATTGACAAAGGTGGGTTAGCTGGGTGCCAGAAATTTCACTACTAGAAATCTCCTTAGTACAGGTTCATTTCTGTCACAATTTGTTTGCCTTTTGACCGTGTAGCCTATTATGAATAAAGGCGGTAACCTTGTTAGGAGGGCAGCGGATCGGAGGGTCAAACATTTTGACGTTTTGGACTTATTATTGCTTATTATACATATACTGGGTGTCCCTTAAGTATCGTGACAACCTTAATGGGAGATGGGTTGATAGTTCACCTACCAGACAAAAATCACCACAGTAAAAATGTCTCCGTTTTCGATATAATGAGATTTTTGGTTTTTTCTAAAAATATCAAGAAATAGGTAATCAGTGTTACATCTTTCTGAAATCTCTAATAAACAGATATTTCATTTATGCAATATGCAGCAGCAGCTCAGTAAATTTGTTTTCCACCGCCGAAGGCAAAAGTTGAATAAAGTCTTTTTATAAATAAAGTCTTTCTCAAATATTAATCAAAATGATATTTGAATATGGTGGAACAATTATTTGAGAGTATGTAAAAATATTCATATTAAAATCAACTGTCTATTTATATACACAGTAGCAAAAGACAGGTCGAAGGGGGGAGAATTTTTAGTATTTTTTAAGAAAAAATAAGACATCTCAATATCTCGAAAATGGTGACATATTTACCTATTAAGATTATTTTCTTGTCTAGGTGACCCGTTAAGCTATCTTCCCCTTAGGTGTATTGTGCTATTCACGGGACACATTGTAGTATAGTAGTGTCTATGTGTTAGTTGGTACACTTAATTATCAATAGTTATATATCAATAGATATGTTTATATGTCCATAAGCCTATGTCAGTCAACCTTTAGAGACAGGCTTATGTTCATGATCAATATAGACATCTGGGAGCTTAGGATAACTCTAACTTGTCAACTTTTTTAATCCGCAATTCAGGTTGCGGCATAGAATGCGTGCGGTGCGGTGCGGATGGGTGCGTGAAGTGTGCTCGGCTTCTTGTTTGGCCGGGCGGGAGCTGCGCACACGACTGTCCGGCTGGCACGCGCGAAGCTTGGGCACATGATGACCATCTCATGGGACGCGTCTGCTATCCGGCTAACACTTACAATGAGGTCAGTTACAATTTGTGTTTTTGTTTTTAACAAATTAACACACCCGATGATAAGCGACTCCTTCTGCACATTCCTCCCATATTCATCTTCGATACAGAGTTATAATGCAAACGTAATACCAAAGTATACCAAAAGAATTAATGGTATTTACTCCTCATTAACAGCGATAAGGTCTTCAGTTTCTAGCACTAAGCACGTGAAACAGGGCTAAGCTATTATTTCTGCCGTTAAACCACTAAAAGACGTTATGCAACATTAATGGAGCGTTACTGAGCGGTGTTTCACTAAACTGCCTTTATACTACGTGTTCTTACTATTTTCCAAAGATTTCTTTGAATAATATAACAAACTAAATTCGAAAACAATTAATTTTTTAATTATATATTTTTTGTAAATGTTTTTTATCCGGAATTGGCTCGCAACAATGGAGCACACTCGTCGTAATTTTTCATTATGATTAAGACAATAAAAAGAAAAATTTTTGAAACATTAAGTCACAAACTTTTGGCAAGCCTGTTTGTTCACGTGCGACAGTTTTAATCGGTTTGCAGAATTTATAACAGGACGGTGAAGCTTTGGAGATAGAGGTCGAAAAATTTATTCGTAAAAACCGAGGAATCACATATGTAGAGCTTGAGCGAGATCTGTCATTCATGGGTGTTTAAGTACGCGTAGTGTGAGATGTGTACCACACAAACTTTACCATGGGCAAAAAGAACCATGTTCAATTTCTGTCAATGTAGTAAATATCGAAATAATAATTCAAATGAATATGAAACGTAATAGTACATGTAATAGTAAACGTAGTAGAAACAAATTTGTTTTTTTGCAAATATTAAAAATAGAATTATTTCAAAAAAACAATAATAAATATAAGTCGTTCTCTTTTGTGATTGTAATCATACAGCCAGATACTGATATAATTGTTTGGTTTTTTTCTGGTTAAAGATTTCTAAAATCACTAAAATTCAAGTGAATAAAGTCGCAGGTAAAAAAAGACAATCATTATTGAAGGAAGTGGAGTTTATGCGCACAATTAAACTACCTGGAATACCGCAATGTTATTTACCTGAAACTTGATTCAATAATAAAGCTACCAGACAATATGAATCCTCCAAAACTGTGTAATGGTGACAAGCGTCAGGTCAACTGTCTGTACAAAAACATTATGGAAGGTTCGGTTTTAACAGACTTTAGGAGAGTTTGCTTTGCCAGTCTCATAGCTCACTGACGCAGCGACAGTGCTTCAATATGGCTGGCATGATATGTGACATTCATTTTATCTGAAAATTTTGTAATTCTACAGCCTTATTCTTAGATTGATTGTTTTAATGAGAGTTTAATAATTAAAGTGACTGAATCGTTATATATATTATAAACAATTTATGCTGGTTCGCTTTTCATATCAAAGATCAAATGATTTAAAATGCAATATGAGATATTAAACAAAATCAAGCAATTACAATACGATATAATTCAAATGAAAGTATTATTCATATACCATCACAGCCTAACTGTAGCCTCATGTTGAATATAGGTTAATTTATTTACAATACGCAATATTATTCATAAAGAATGTATTACAAGCTGCTAAAAAATAAAAAAAAACTATTCAAATATTATTACTATATCCATGAATATCTTGATTTATGTATATAAAAATATGGAAATGACTGTTGAACGTGTCATGTAAAAAAAATATATTTAATTTGATATCCATAGATAGAGCACAGACCATAAAACACTTTTACGTTCGAAAACGGGGTCAGGTCGCCTACCGGGCGGCGACCACATCGTATAAACATATGGGATTCTTTGATGCGCTACACGTGAAGCAACTTTATGTTAGAGCGTTTATCGCATGTGCTTGTATTAACGGCACGCTTTTACGAAACCAACTTTAATACTCTGTGCCAAACAGATGTTACTCCCTTCGAGTAGTTTGGCATGTTTAGGTTATACTACTACTTACAAAAAATGTTTTTGTCATATTGTTTTTATGACTGACACTGGATGGACACGGAATGGAATTTTTAACTAATTCATAAATATGTTTTTTGTCTATATAATTTCTTAGTGTAAATCTTTTTTATTGGTTAGGTAACATCCACTGTGATGAATTTATCCAAGATTCTAATGGAGAACTTCCAAAATAATGAAATAACTTAAAAGGCGATAGCTAATTACCTGCCGTATTCGCAATCGTTCAGTATCTGTTCGTTCTCATATCTTAAAAATATGTATTGATACTAAAAACTGTCTCTATCGTGGTATAAATATAAATCAAGAAGACTATGGTACAGGGGTACCTGTGAGTGATTTCATCATTTTATTTATTTACCTAGTATATTCCAATATCGTATTCTGTTGTCTTGTCGTAAAACATTTAGCAACGGTGTAATGTGCAAGGTTGTAAAAAGATCCCAGTACACAAAATCGTTAATTTTGAAATAAATATTTCGACGCTCAGCAGTCGCCGAGAACGGTCGCCCGGCTCCCCGCCACGATCGTCCCGAGCTACCTGCCCCCGAGCAAGCCACCTGCGCATCCATTGTTCGAGAACAATACACCGAGCAATTTTATTGCTGTTGCTATTGTGATCGGAATTTAGTTCAAGAAAGCTATTGTAAAGCCACCTGGGTGGTTATACTAGTGGATACCTTGCGGTGTTAACTAAGCTAGTGTAGGGCAAGCCCCGTACGCCCGCGGTTCCCCTTCTGGGAAACGCAAGATAGCGGAAGGAGTCAACGTAAACTTGGCCTTGGGTAGTGCCTAGCCAAGGTTGACCAACCCGCTAGACTTATAATTGTCTCACGCGTATTTTTAGTTAGCTCTAAGCACACCCAAGTGCACAAATAAGATTGGCACTTGGACGCACTAGGGCTACACAACTAGGCACATCCTCCTGCCTATACCCGGCAGAAGAGGAAAATGGCTTCTCACCCCGGCACCCACCGGAGGCCACACATCCCGCGTAATAGTAGTTATATTAATAAAATTTGTGTACAATGGAGAATCCAACAATGGATTTCCTTGTACACTTGGTCAGCTGCCTGAAGAGTAAATACCCCGATGTCTTCGAAGACATTATAAAGAGCAACCCCTACCGGAGGCAAAATCACCCTCAAGGTCCTCCTCAAGGGCCTCTGCCTCATCGTCCTCCTCGGTCTCGAAATGGAGCTAGATAGCCCTTCGTCCCCGAGGACCTCCCGCAAGACACCAGCAACTTCACGCTGGTGGAAAGAAACGAAAAAGCGAGCTTCACCCGCCCCGACGCCGCCACCCAAGGCGAAAAACGGGAAAGCGATGTCCCCTCTCCCCGGCTATCGACATCTGTGGCCCAACCCCATGGCACCCCTCTGCAGCCTCACAGCAAGCCCCGCCGCTCCTCAGCGCTCCACTACTGGCTCCCCAAACTTCGGCTGTCTCACAGCCATCGAAACGCCCGCCGCCTGTCTTCATACAGGCTCAAGATAAATGGCCGATTGTCGTATCGGCCCTTTCAATCGCTACAAATATCAAGCGATCCCCACCGCTGTAGGCATTAAACTGCAGCTCGAAACCACGGATGACCATAGAGCGGTCACCCGCTACTTACAAGACAAAGGTGTATTCTTTCACACCTACACCCTGGCAGAAGAGCGCCAACTTAGAGTGGTTATTAAAACCTTCCGCGGAAATCCCCGCAGACCTCATCAAAAGAGGACCTCCAGGCTCAGAATTTACCCGTCCTATCCGTGCATAGGATGTACAGTATCTGTTCGTTCTCATATCTTAAAATATGTGTTGATACTAAAAACTGTCTCTATCGTGGTATAAATATAAATCAAGAAGACTATGGTACAGGGGTACCTGTGAGTGATTTCATCATTTTATTTATTTACCTAGTATATTCCAATATCGTATTCTGTTGTCTTGTCGTAAAACATTTAGCAACGGTGTAATGTGCAAGGTTGTAAAAAGATCCCAGTACACAAAACCGTTAATTTTGAAATAAATACTCAAGAACATAAACTACAGCAAGTAACATATGGTTAATAAGATGTTATAGACGATTTTAAAAACATATACTGAATATAACTTTCTATGGTGCTATTCTTATTTAATTGTGTATAAATTTCATAGGTGTAGGACATTTAGAACTCAATATAATGTTGATGATCTTAGAATATATAGATATAAGCACGCCAGTATATGAATACATCAACAAAATTACTGATACATAAAAATAGAAAAGAACGTATGATTTACATTTATTACTATTATAAGTATATACATTACCAACTCCACTATGACAGGTTAGAATGTATAAGCAAACCGCAATGAAATACATTATATTCAAGTTATTCTTCTGTTGATCGTTAAGTAACTATCAGTCACCGCCTATTATACCTGATAATTTTGAACCCAATGATATCTACCCATAATTATAGCCCTACATAATCCAGACAAAACTATTTTATCAACGGGTACATTGATATATTTATATTAATCTTTTTTTCTTCTACTATTTATCTATCTGTTGTGATTCACGAAATTGCTTCCGGTCAAAGTATTACAAGAATATTTCGATATAATATACTTGCGGAACGAGACCATCATTGGATGTCTCGTCACGTCGCATCGAATATCATGACACTAACTGAAATATACAAACTTTTCAATCCTTGGCAATGGTATTTGTACTATACAACTTTATTGAATGACGATATATTTTAGCTTTCATCTAGCTAAAACATTAATTTTTTACATTTCATGCCTGCTAAAAACTGATACTGTTTTAATCTCTTGTCATATCTAGTCGCTTTTCAGTATAGTGCTAAAAAACTTTATGGACATTGAAATTTTAACGCAGTTCACCACACTATTGCAATAGGATGTCCAAAAATAAGCTTACTCATTAATATAGTTTCATGTAATCCCGTATCTAATCCTTTCAGTACTACATAGAGTTATCAATTATTATCCGTATTACACTTTGAGCCTATTATTTCCAAAACAACAATTGAATGTATTGTATAGTATAACGCAGTAACAAGCTTTCAAAGATAGAAATATAAATTTAATATTTTTATTGTATTGCAAATGAATTACGAGCCTTTCTTCATTTGTACTACTTGTCTGGTATTTTTCACGTTAATGGTGTAATGACAAATACATGAACACCCTACTTTAGACCTTTTCTAAGATTTGACAATATATCCAATTAAGTATGGATATATTGTCTAATAATGGTTATTTGAATTGTGGTTATCAAAATTGCAGCAAAGTATGTTCGTATTGTCATAAATTTTTTATCGTAATGATTTTCCCTTGTATCAGCCAATACAATCCCATTAAATTTATTTGAGTACAAGTTAAAGCATATATGCCAGAAACAACAGAAGTCCCACTAATCAAGTCAAACAGTACGTCCAAATCATTAAACGTTGACGATTTAAACAGAGTGTGGTAAAAGAAAAGAAATATGCAACATTAAATTGGGACTTAATAATAATTGATGCGTCACAACTTTTATTTTTGCCCATTTTGAACAAAATAAAATTCAGATTAATTTTGAATTGACTCCAAAATAATAGAAAAAGCCTAGAAAGAAATGTGATTCTACAATTTAAAAAAAGGGACGAGCTATAGATGCTTTTTTAAAATGTTTCTCATTAGGCGTCCATGCGGCCAGTAACAGAAAATAAATTCCTACATGTGTAAGACTCATTTTGTAATTAAAAGTAAGATATGTTTTATATTTTATGCATTTAATTAATTTTTTATTTGAGTGGCTATATTATTGCATGATTATTAATTATTGAATATGTATATTTTTTACGATATATACACATTCAATATATCCCTGTAAAGCTTTATAAAGTCGCAAGCAGTAGGCCGGCAAGGAAGACTGTCGTGCTCTATTGAGCATAACAAGCTTTTAGAGGCCAATTTTGTCTTATCTCCCAAACGAACGCGAAACTGAACCGTCGTTCGTAATGTCATCGGATTTTGACATAATGAGTAGCTAACGTAATAAAAGAGTGCTCTTAAAATTAGAAGATGCGAGAAAGGGGGAATTTTTACAGCCTTTTGCACCAAGTGCAAAACAGCTAACTGTGGCAAGCATCAAATTAAAATAAAAAGGGGATTAATAATTAAGTGCTTTTCAAAATATTAAAAAAGTTTTAATACATTTATCAAGATCTTGAAATACAGGCTACCCGCCACCCCGGTACGAGTTCTAGGGTTAAGGAATTGCTAGAGTCTGATGTTAATAACAAAATGAACGTAGTATTGTTGAAGAAAGTATCATAGTTTACGGGATTATGGATTATATGAAAATTTCAGTGTCATTAAACATACTAAATTTTTGAGAAAAAACAATTTTGAGACAGTACAAACCCTTACTAGGCCCTCCATGGCAAAACCCATGCTAAGCGAATGCCATCATCACTAAAAGCCATAAAAACTATTTCTTTATTCGTATTCAGGTGCTAGTTGGCGGTGCGTGCGGTGCGATAGTATGCATAGCTCTCGTTGCGGCCGGTGCGGCGTACGCGCGGTGTCGCGGGCATGCGCGCTCACAGCCCCAACCGCTGCCGCCCCTCACACACCACGACGATGACGGGCGCTTACGCGAGTTTCATAAACAGCTCGATTGTTTGCGGGTATGTATTGCTGAATCTCTCTCTGTTTCTCTTAGTCGATTTTGACCACGGTTGAATCTCAGGACATTGACAACCAGGGTTGTCACCAGAAAATCATCAATTTTTTGGAAAAAATATTTTACAGATTAGAGTTGAACCCAGTACCTGTGACTTAGGAGTCAGGTACTCTGACTACTACGCCAATACCTGTGATGTTGCTGTTTGGTTTAAAAATCTAATGATTATTGGCTTATTTGTAAAGCTTATTATAGGTTATATAAGGTTATACAAAATAAGAAAGAAGAATAATGTGAATACATACGAAAACAAAAAATATATGCCTAACTTAAGACGTCGTCCCAAAATACTTTGAGATCAATCGCTCTGATCCGTCTACTACAGATCTAGTCCCACTATAGCCTCTTGTTCTCGTCTATATCTCTGGAATGCTCTCCCCACTATTAAAACCTTCTGTCGAAACCTAGAAAGGTTTAAACGTGTTGTTTGGATATAGGTATTACTTGGATTACGTAAGGGCACACAGGTCATGTCCTTCATATTTCTTCAATTTTCGGCTTTTTTTAATCGAATTTATCTTTTTTTTTATTGCTTTGAGAGCATACAGTTCACCTGATGGCAAGTGATTTCTGTGGCCCATGACATCTACATTCACCCTTGACAATGAATCATAAATAGGATGCGTTGTCACCCGTGAGGATTGAGATTAATGATGAATGCCTCGTCACCAGTAATAAAAATCTCCGGATCCCTACACACACCAGACGAAACACAGTGGCATTTTGCTGCTATTTTACGCGAGTATTCTGTGAGGGCGTGGTCCTTCCCCGGTCGAGCTGACCCATTCATTCTGCAGCTAGAAACAAACTGCAGTGTAGCTTTACGACTCTTAAAATTAATCTATTTTTTTATTTTTTTATCTGCTCTCTGTATATATGCATGTTTGTATAAGTTTATATATAAATATATATACTCTGCCAGCCAAAAGTTTAAGACCGCATATAAACAACATAATTATCCATCAATTGAAATAAAATCCCATAGGATAAATAAAAGAAATGCACATCTGCATATTCTATTGTTAGTATCGAATATTTAAAGAAGTCATTCTTTTGTTTACTTTCAAGTTATGTGACAATAAACATCTATTGTTTTCAAACACCGGCAAACGCTGCGCTAGAGATAGGTGGTAGAGTCGTAATAATATTTTTATAATATCCTCATTACTAATTACTTTGCTTTTGTTACGTATTGGTCAATAATAAGGATTATTTAGCTCCTGAAGACAAGTGTTTCTGAATTATTATTACATGAGTTTACTTGGGTTTGTTCACAAACAATCTCAATTAGCGAATCCGAAAGTGAGATTGCTTCACAACTGAGAAATCGAAGACTTGTGTTCATGGCACAATAACTCGATACAGGGAGACAGGCAGTTTTCAAGATCGTCCACGCTCGGGAAGACCGAGAGCTACCACGTCTAGTGAAGATAATTTCATTGTTGTAACCAGCAAGCGAAATAGACGCTTTATATTTTAATAGCACCAGAAACCCGCGTTGAAGTAAACAAAACCCGAGTTAAAAATTGACTACAGTAAAACGGCGACTGAGAGATGCGAAATTGTATGGTCGCGTTGCCGTTCGAAAACCTCTGCTAAGGCTGCAAAACAAGAAAAAACGGATGCAGTGGGCTCTTGCTCATCGAGATTGGACTGAAGAAGATTTTAAAAAAGTGCTTTGGACCGATGAATTCAAGTTTGAACTATTCGGTTCAAAACGTAGAATTTACGTTCGACGCAGTGCCCAAGAAAAGTTTTTTAGAATTTTGAAAAAGGAACAGTACAAAAACATTTTAGAATAAAATGCCGTTTCTTCCGGGTTGCGATTAATTGGAGATGGATTCATTTTCCAACAAGATAATGATCCAAAGCATAGCTCAAAATGATGTAGAGGATATTTAGAAGAGAAAGAGACATTGGGTGTCAAAAAACATGGTTTGGCCTCCTCAGAGCCTGGATAGCAATCCCATTGAACTTTTGTGGGAAGAGCTTGATAGGAACGTCCGTAATCGTGGCCCATCCTCGCGAGAAGAAATGTGGAATGCTTTATACGAAACTTAGAACAATATATCACTACACACCATTAACAAATTGATTGCCCGTATGCCGAGACTTGTGAAAAAAGTCATAAAATGTAAAGGAGGATTTTTTTAAAAATCAGTTTAGTTAACTATAGCCTTTTTTTGCCTTGACTGTTAATATTTCTTTACGCTTTTAAAGTATATTGTTTGTCAATCAATGTTCTATTAGATGATTAAACAGGTTAATTAAACATTTAATATTTTTTGGAATTTTTCTTTATTTTCCTACTTTAATTAAGCTGGTCTTAAACTTTTGGCCTGCAGGTATGTATAAATTTATATGTAGTAATGAGTACTTCCTTTTCTTTACTTTTGTGTCTCTTGCACTCCTTTTGTAGTCTATGTATTTGAGTCTTTACGGAACACTAAGATGTTAAGTCAACCAATATATCATTTAGTTCATAACGTAACTATAGAACCAATCATAACATTATTTTTGAATAAATAAATAAAACGCTAATCGGAAGATGCTAAACCTGAAGCTTATAACACTATTTTGATGTAACTGTTGTGTGTCAATTAGACCGACAAAAAACCAGCATGACTAGAAAAATACCACCTAAGCAATCGTCCATGAAGTCAAGAAACAACTATGATTTATGATTTTTTTATAATAGCTGTTTAGGTATTATCGTAGTTCAACAAGAAAATATTTACTCCTTACCTTCGCGTCGACGCGTTTCTAAACTAGTCTTAACGTTCCGTGAAATGATCATAATTATGTTGCGGAGAAAAGTATCATTGTGCTGTGATTTGATACACAATGTCACTTACTTTCGAAACTATACTACTCACCTCACTCTCTCGTATCATCTGTCAAGGGAACCAGTTTGATTCGAGTATACATATATACCGTGACTTGCTTGACCACCCGTTATTCATTACAAACATGATACAATTATAATTAAATATTTACTTTCTTTTAAGTATACAAAATTTCCTTTTCTTTTCCTTTAAATTGTCATATTTTTAAAGCATACCATTTTTATAGTTTTTACCTATTTTGCGATGAATTGTATATATATGAGTTCTTAGCATTCTGCTGAATTGTTCGCATATGTTTTTTTATTGCGATGTTGTAATCGAAGGAAAAGAAAACATTAGATGTGCGAATTACGTCTATTCCCATGCACACGTAAAACTCAGTAAAGTAAAGAGAGAAGTACGAGTAACAAGCGTATATTAGGTTTTATCTTGATGTGACGTAAAGTGGTTTAATAAAACCATTCCTAACTCGTAAGAGAGAGCGTGTTTTCTTCTATTTTTGATGCAATTAACTATGTGAACAGGATTTGTACTTTAATATTGCTTTGCATTAATGCAAGGGAATAAAGTTATAGATGACACAAAATCTCTGAGAGTTGACTAAAATATTAAGAAATAATATAGTAAATAGAAAATAATAGATATCAATATGAATGATTTAACTCATTGTAACATTTATTACAATGTGAGAAGTTATTTTCGTTCTATTCTGCATCTGTAAGTGATTTCATTCATAGTCACTATCGAATCTCATTTTTTTTTAGCTTGTATAAAGTGCACCATATGCTGCAACAGGAATTAGTTCAAATGTTATGGATGTTTTTATGTACGTTTAAAAATATTGTACAAACTTCAATAATGTTAATCAATCCTAAGATCATGTTCCGACACCAAACCACAACAACAATAGTTCAAAGATTTATCCTGTATTTTTTTTATATAATATGAGAGAAACATAGATCACCACGCAAGATGTTGTGTGATGGCTGCAGCCCATGATATCAGTATCCATCCTCAACAAAGTTTCAGGATGCATATGCGTCATCCCCGCGAACTGTCATGGAAAGTTACCGAACTCGTTATCTGTAATTGGGTCTTATCATACAGGGTGGGATACCGAAAAGACGAACGATTTTAAATTGAATTGCTTCGCAACGATAAGCGTTGGGGTGTGCGGGAGTTAGGGTGGTTCTTGTTGAGCTCGGTTCACGAAAAGTTAGTTGCGATTCTGCGTCTGCCTTAAAAATTATTACAAAAATGGTGATTCCTGCACTGTCGTTCGGCGTTTATTGCGCAAAGAGTTCAGATTAAACGACTTAAATCAATGACCCAATGAGTGTCATTAGATCGTGGGTCAGGAAGTTCGAATTCACTGGTTCAATGCTAAATCAAAAATCTGCCGGATGTCCAAAGTAGATAAGAACACGAGAAGCAATTGATGAAGTTAACGTTTCCATTCAACGCAATCCAGGACAATCAATATGTAAAGATCAGCTGAACGCTCTATCACGGACATCTTTACGTACCATAATAACAAAAGATTGCATCCCTATAAAATGAAAATGAAACCAAGGAAATTAAATCAAACTACCACAATTTACGCCGTGTTTTGTGTGTTGAAATAATGTAAGAGCGCTTCCGGATATTTCAACATTATTATCTTTTCGACGAAGCTCATCTTCACATAAATGAGTATGTTGATAGACAGAATTATCTTTATTTGGCCGCAGTCAATTGAAACATTGACATCAGAAACTGTTAAATTCACTAAAAGTAACAGTTTGGACATCCATGTCAGAACAAGGAATCATCAGACTTTATTTTTTTGTGGATCATATTGTAGAGCAAGCAGTAACCGTAAATTCCGGCCGGTACACAAGCATGTTAGGCGATTTTTTCTTTCCGAAACTGCAAGAACTGGTCTATAATCGTGGTTTCCACAAGATGTCACCAGACGCCATAATTGTAATGATTCATTACTCGTAGTTGTCATCAACGAGATGTTTGCCGCAAAACTTATATCGCGCAAAAGGGATATTCCATGGCCCTCCAGATGTCAAGACCTGTCCTCATTAGATTTCTTAATGTGGGGACACCTAAAAAGTCGGGTTTATTGTAAAAATCTAACCACTATTGCCCAATGAAAGGCCAATATCGAGGAAGAGATGGCTTCTACTCCACGCGCACTGCGCCAGTTTTTGCAATTTAAGGAAAATTTTCGAAAAGTATTTGCAACGAGATGGATCACATTTAGATGATGTTATTTTCAAACAGTAAATTTCCATATATCTTTTCGTTTAAAATAATTTTATTTATGTACCAATTTTACTTTAATTGGGATTTTTTATAATCCACCAGACATTGTTACTTGTACAAAACACAGCAGGCATTATAGTGCGTATTTCACGATGATATTCTGTGACTGCGCGCATCCATTGATGCACTTGTTTCTCTTCTTGCTCGTTTTTCTTGTATACATGAGCGTTGCTGCTAGTTTCTAGTTACGGCGGGGCTATACCACTAATAAGTACCTCGTATTAATTTTCTACAGATATTACACAATTTATACTTTAGCATGTATAATGCTTTGTAATAGCATTGATATAAACGCATTAAGTTATACATGATATTAATTATATATGACACCAATTCTCAGAGATGACTACAATATAAAATTTTTAAATGTAATTTTGTACATTGTTTCTGTATCATCATGACCTACAATTAGTGCACTCCCGGCCATAGCTCCAAGAAGTGTTTTTTTTGTCGGATTATGGATTAATAGTATGGAATAATAATAAGTTCTTATTTTTTCAGCCTCACGCCTTTACTCTGCTTGCTATTCTAAACCATACGCGACATCAAGTGAGGGAGCTTTACCAACTCGGTAATAACGACGCAGCTATGGCATACAGGTATCTCTTATGTTATATCTATTAACATATAATTTATTTCACAAAACAACTTTAGCTACACTATATAGAACAGCGCCCTAATCCTTCGTATAAACATTTTTTTTTTGTTTCAATAGAAAACGCGTTGCATTTATAGAAAATTTGGATATATAGGATACAACGTCAACAATACCAGTTAATCACACTTCATCCAGACCCTAAAAACCAATAATTCGTTTTCACAAATACTGACATCAACTAGAAATCATACTTAACCCTAATAGGTACACGTTGAAGATAATCAAAGGGCTAGAAGTGTTCTAGAAAATAGTACTCTCGCTTTTGCACTTTGTTTTCTGAATCCATAAATAATAGAAGAGAAGGCATGGTGGTGCAGTTAATGGTGCTAGCAGGAACATATCCAACGCCCGAAAATTGATAAATATTGTTTAACTAATATTAAATTCATTTAAATAAGCCTTAGTCCAATAATTTACCGATTGATAATTGAATCACAAAGCTCCTGTTATATAACATTTAACTTCGTCTTGAAGCTACGTCTTGACCGATAAAGGACCATTAGGTCAGTAAGCAGTACTACAAACTCAAAATATTGCAGTCAACAAAACTATGTGATGATGTATTTTCTTGATACTTCACCAAAAATGGATATATCTATAGACCGTAGTGACCGGTTTCCATTGGCTCAACTATGAAGAAGGGTGACAATCGAGCACACTGCATCCCATAGTATCTAATTCTAATAATATCTACATTCATCCATGATAAACAACCAGGATATTACATTACAGTTATATGACGTTAGCACTAAGAACTTTTATTATGGTATTGCTTAATGTCTTGTATTCCATATGAAAGACGGTAGTGCTTAGCTATTATTTGACATAGGTATTCTGTGAAGGATGATGGTGTCAGGAATGCGTGCTCCTTACCAGGTCGTGCTGGACCCTCTTCATCATCGGATATCAAGACATATGGGTGGTTTCCTTCCTTTTGTTGCGAATATTGCTTTTATCGGATGAACAGTGACGAGTGAATAGGCATTTGTTGAATTGCGCTCTGTTTCTAATCATCACCACTTAACAACAAAAAAATATTATCACAACGCCTAAATGACACCCCAAGACCTCTGTAAACATGCCTTAATGTTATCATGTCACTCTGTATATTATAATATATTGTAATATGAACTAAGTTTTTCTTGAACAATTAAAACAAAAGTTAAATACAACTGTAAACGTTATATAGTAAGAACGTTCGAGACGTGCATTATAAGTCCATAAACGTGCAATGCGCCACAATCCGCGCATGCCACGTTTATTTACAGCACGTGGGAGTCTAATATTAGTCTGTAATGCAGTTGCGTGCTGAGTGATCTGGCGAAGCTGCTCATATTGTTGAACAAACAGCAAGTGCCCGTCGTTCCTGATGAATGGCCGAGGCTCGCTAGTTGGGCGGAACGGTAATGTATTTCATAATAGACTAATTATTAATAATGTCAGATACAAAGGTAAAATTTTATTACAAAAGTAACATAAATAACAATCTAAATCCCAGTCTTGGCCTTTTCTCTAAAGAGAAACCGGCCTGGGTACTTTGTACTTGCTCAAATACTTACGTCACTAAAATTAATACTGCGGAGTGGATACCATGAGGTAGAAATTGACCAGAAGAATATCACCATAATCATTACTAGATAAATACTCACTGGTCGTCACCTTTCCTCCTCTGTTGTTACAATAAGATTGAATAAAGATTTTTATGATTTCAGCGATACGGTATCCCTTTGTGATTACATCTCAAAAGACGGTAGAATTTATCGTCATTGGAACAATCACTCGAACAGAGAAAACAAATATTCGTGCGTTGTTTAAATATAAACATCTACTGCAATTGTCTAGAGCCTATTGACAAGCGTCCGAAGGACCCAGATACATATCTAATATGTAAATGTCACTCCTTCAATTGACTTTTGTTTAGATCGGAGTTATAATATGTATATAATTAAAACAATATTTACTATTACAGGATACTGAAACGCTACAGCCGAATGAGTGTGAGTCAACAACAACAAAGTCAACTTGTAAATTTCCTACCTACTCCACCGAGCCAGGAATCGGATTCGGAAACGACGCACCAATCATTTTCAACTTTCAAACCGCCATCTTACTCCCCTACATCATTTGATAGCCATACATTAGACAAAGAGCTAAATCAATGTCAATGGAATGACGTCAGACCACCGAGCTATTCGCAGATTGAGAGAGAGAAAGACAGATATTCGCAAATAGAAAGACAGAAAGAGACAATCATCCTCTCTGATCCGTGGGAGAGGAGGCCGATTGTAAGAAGAGAGAGCGTGTGGCTTGAAGACGAATTGTTTGAAATGACAAGACGGCCACAAGACGAACTAACCACTGAACTTTAATATAAGTCTTTATTCAAAATAGTATAACTTTGGTATCACGGTATACATTACACAGTAGTACAAATATTTCTCCTTATCTCCATAGTTTAGATAAAATATAACTAACTATTTTAAGTCTACATTTAAAGTGATGTATCATAAACTGTTATCATAGACTTGTCTAGCTGTGCTCGTAGAAGACAGTCGCTTTGGTGTTCGTAGGAATAGCATCACCTGATTGGCGAGAATTTATACCTAGAGAATAGTACGTTTTGCTTTAAAATAAATAGACATCTAGTAGGATAAGTACTCTTTTTAGATTCTAAATAATAAAGTCCTTCCCACGCAGACATTTTGAATATAGAAATCTAAATTAAAACTTATGATCTATTGATAGAAAACCCGAATAAAAATGCATATTTTTTTTGGATGATAAGGATTTCTAAAAAGCAACTAACCACGTCCACCTTCCCTCCACTCCAGACTCTCTTCATTGCGGACCTCCTTCGGGACTTTTGATGCAGTCTAGGAGCAGAATAGACATGGAATCGTAATCTTATAATATCTCCAATCAGCTGATGCTATCCCTATATTTGTCCTAACAGTGGTAGAGCCAAGCATCAACTTTTGTTGTTACATGAACGGGCCGGTTCGACAAAGAAGTACCACCGCCTCATACAGTATTCTATGTATTATTATTATATACGAACGTAAAGATGATATACAGTACATCATATATTTCTGCATTGCGCCCGATGAATTAGGAAAGGAGGCACACCATCTCCCACCTCCGCAAAAAACATGGAAGCGTATTTTTAAAAAACCTACTCCAAGAGGTTGCACGGGCCGTCGGTTTTGGAGAATCGCTCACTGGGTGTCCTCGCTCAGGCTACCCTATGAAACATGGGCGTATATGTTCAGGCTGCCTCACGTATTCTGGGGCGGGAACATTCCGCTCTGCAGCCATTCTGCCAGAAGCAAACAGGGCAATAAGGCTACAGCAGACCGTGCCACGCTCGCAGTGGATTTCTGCAATATCAGGGGACTTCAGTCCAATCTTAAAGCCATCCACTACCATCTCGAGATGGGAAGCTGGTGATGCTTTTTCTAACCGAGACGCAGATATCATCTCCAGCTGACAACTTATACCTCTACTACACAGGATACAAATTAGAACATTCGTTTGTGTCGCGGGTCGAAGTGTGTGTGTATACGTCAAAGATGATATCTGTTCGGAAGTCTTTAAGGTACGGATCTACCCATCCTTTGGCTGTTACTGCGCTTTTATGTCTATTATTAGGTCACATAGCGGAAATACCGACACTGACCGACAGATCGACCATGTCCGAATGGCTACAGACACCGTGCAACAACAGATCCCAACCACAGAAATCATGATACTCGGCAACTTTAACGGCCACCATGTCAAATGGCTTACATCGCGTACAACCGATCACATGAAGAGATCTGTTCATGACTTTGCTTTGGCAGGTCATACCTGACGCAACTGATCACTTCATCTACGCGGGTTTCGGACGTAAAGGATTGTACACCTTCACTGTTGGACCTCCTACTGACGTCGTATCTGTACCAATTATCTAGTCTTCGTCGATGCACCTATTGACTCATCGGACCATTGTTTGAACTGGAATATGGTACCTGTCAAGTGCTCGTTGCGGTTTGCAGGTTATCACTAGAGCACTGACCTGTAGATTGGGGATGCGGTCTTTTCTCTTTCCATGGAGGCGGATTTCCTTCTCTCTAGAAGAAGCCAACGCTCTCTGGGATGGAATAAAGAACTCTTTATTCCGGCCTCAATGGTGCCCATCGGCAGCAGCTCCCAGATTAAATGTTTCCGGGCCTGGTTGAGGCATCGGCGTCTCACAACTCTATCACCACGTCCTTCAATACAGTTATTGCAAAAATTTACTTTACGTCAGTGCACATTGACAGAATTGGCGAGAGACTAGTTCGCAACTCTTCGGGAAACCGTCAATTTTGATCTCTTGCCAATTTGTTTTTTGTGATTTTTATCATCCAACGGAATTTCCAAGGCTGTGTATAACACACTCTTACCTTGTTTCTTCTGCATATGAATGACATGTTTCAAATTAATTACTTGCATTACTATGCGGATGACAGCCCGTGGAATAAGATGCACACTGGCCGCCCTATTTCTCGGGAACACGTCAACGAGTGCCGGAACAAACTTGTGTCAAGATTTTGTTAAACAGAGTCTCAGATTTGGGCCGACAAGTCCTTAACGAAAATTATTGTTTGGAATAAATCAACATTTTACAAAAAAAACATGAGATTATTTGCCAGATGTCTTTATTCATACGAATTTGACTCGTCCTTTATAAATCTTGATTAACATTCATTATTATTAAATTTCGTGTACCTAATCAAAAGCATAGAAGCGAATACCACTTATGAGAATAAAATCAGTTAACAATTGCAGTAACACATTAAGACATTACAAATTAAAAAGACTTGGTTGTATGGACTCTAGTGCTTTTCCTTCCTTTTAGGCCTGCTTTTCCCAACAACCTATAGTAATAAATAAATGGATGTATTAAATTGACAAAAAGAAATATTAATTTAATATAAACACATAAAACTAAATTAAAAAATTCTTACATGGACAGATATTATTATAACCTTAACTTTAAGAAATTAATTACTGCAAAAAATTGTTTTTATTATATGTAATTGTTATACATATGATGTATATATATGAAATGTAAAATGTGTGGGAAAAGAATAAGTAAAAAATTTCAATGCACCACTATGATTAAGACACTATTATTCCAGATTGATTGCATATAAGCAAACTGATACCAATAAAATTTATTTAGTAAACGGCAATGTGAATGCGTGCCTTTGTCTTATCCTGCCGTGAATTTAAGTGTGTAAGAAGCGTCAGAGGGAATAAATAAATAAAGAAAAGAGTGATCTAACGATATCACTGTCCAACCCTCTTGGCAAGCGAGTTTTGCAATACCTCTTTTAAGAACCTTGTTTACCAGTGAATTTATAACTGACAGCAAATGATGTAGAAATAGGTACAAGAAAATTAACCATAGTTAATTTATTATTGACCACAAAATAGATACCAATTTCGTAAAATTCAATTTACTTATAAAATTGTAAATAAGTATAACGAAATTGTCATATTGTACTTGTACCTGTATAAAATCTTTAATAAAATTGTTTTTCTACCATATATATTTATATATATATATATATATATATATATATATATATATATATATATATATATATGACTTGTAGTCCACTTTAGATTAAAAACTATCATCACTTAGGGTTAACCACGTAAAAGTATTGAGTTCTTATGTTATTGCTATTAGTAAGTTAATTTATAACATAACATCAACCAAAGTAGTAAAAATAAATTGTAGGTCTAGTCTAGATTAACGATGATAAGAACTACTAAATATACATAAACAGACGGCTGCAGATTTAAGTATAAGTATTATGTGTGTAAAATTCATACATCTTTTTCAGATTCTCATAAAATATTAATGTGTTTCCATAAAAATATGCAATCGCAAGTAGTATATATTTAGTATTCAATGACTTCATCGTAAACTTTTACCTTTGAGTTCTTTTCAAATTATTCATCTATAAATACTCCTACATTTACTTTTGGGTCCTATTTAAACAATCTTTTATCCTTGATAACGTTACAAATGTCAACGAATATTTCATAAGGCAATATTTTAAGTAAATGAGCTTTATAATTGTTAAAAATAAAAGATAATATTCTTGTTCAAATGTTGTATTTCTTTAACCCATAACACAAAACCCACCGCTGCAAATGGCATCGCCACGGAAGCGCTATCTCACACATTCGCAGTACTACAAACTAATTTATTAGACTTCAGAGAGAGATAAATTAGTCTTACTTTCTCTTAGTCTTACTTTACCTCGACGAGTATTTCATAACGCTTTCCTCGCAATCCTTAAATGGCTTATGCTGACTATATAATAAGAGCTTCATCAAATTGATGTATTACTAAATTATACATCTCAAAAAGATAAAATCCCATATTAGTAGATTTTTTTATGTTACGTTTGACCCCAAGGTCAATTTATGTATTTAAAAATTAGGTTTAAATTACCGATACAGTATTAAACTTTAAAATAAGTACCCCATTCACCGCAGTAGAACTGAAACTAAACTGTTAGTGTTTTGTAAAAAAGATTACTTCTATTCTACATGTGTATTTCAAAAACAAAGAGATCGTTTTATTATTTAAAAGTAAACTAACAAGCAAAATAGAAGGGTATTTGATGCAATAGTATAAAATTATTAAATATTTTTATCTTAATATATTTGTCCACGTTAAACCATATGAAGCCTCAATGAGAAAGTCATTTTATTTTACCTTATGTTATCTGTGGTCAAATAAACATAACAGTATCTGTCAAGAGTCGTTGAAAGAGGTTGGGAGTTTCAGACCAACCATCATACCAACAAGACCTGGCTGTATGGACTAAAGTCCTTTGCCTTTCCCATTAGGGATAAATTAATATCATCATCATGAAAGAGGTTGTCTTGTCTTATGTCGTAAATTTTTAAATTGTGCACGACTAATGAAATTACTGCTACATATTACATTTGATGTGTTATTTCTTGATGCAAAGAGCTTTAAATAAAAAAAAATATTAACGGCTACTTCATAGCTGTAATGACATTAGGACTAGTAAGTAGAGCAAATATTTAAAACGACCATTATATTTAAACTTAAAATAATGTATTTTATTTGTTTTATTGTAATTTTTTATAGTATGTAAAGGCGTACTGCCTTTATATACTATAAAATTTAATGCAATAATAATCATATGTATAACATTTACTGCAAGGAAATTTAATCAAAAATTGTATTGTTATACTAAAGTACAGATTTTCAATTTTATTGGTTCTAGTCTTATCAGTTCGAAAAATTAGAGATGAACTCTAAGCTCGAAGATTCTATCATTTCGATTTTATTATTTTGAGATCATTAATATTATATGTTATTTAAATTTTTAAGTACTATCTTATACTTGCATTATAAATAAAACGTAAATTATTTTTTTTAGTTCCCATATGAGAAAAATGACAATGAGCAACTCAAATTTAAGTAAATGAAATATCAACAATAAGTGTTATATGGTATTTGTGTGAAAAAGCTACATGATGCAACTAGCAGCTTGGTAAGTATTATATTTCTATGTTTGTTTTTAGTAAGATTGTAAATTGATGATTCACAGAATACCACTGCAAAATATCAACCTAATGCTATTGTGTGAAAATATATGGGAAATTGGTAACATGCCATTTATGGTAGTTCTCAGTGGTCCTCAATAGTAGCTTGATTCCTAAACATGGATTTGAGAACACATGTGCTGCAAGATCACATATCTTATGGTGTCCTATTTGCTTGAAAAGTAATGAAAAACTGTTAAAAGGCCATATACTTGTTGTAAGCTCCTGCATTAAAATTGCTATAATAATCAATCCTATTAAAAAAAAATCAAAAATGCATTAATATAAATATTATACTATTCATTTCAAACAGTTCTTGTAATATTCACTTTACAAAATTCTGCTGTTGTGTGATATTTAAATGGAATATTGTACCTTTAATACTGTTTTATTGTAATGCTCATATGATATGGTCAACTAAAAGTATTTTAAACACAACTAGATCAGAAACAATTGACAATCTTTTGCTCTCAACTCAAAACAACACATTATGATAGTCTGATACCCTGAAAACTGATGCATATTCTTTTTTTATTACATACTTGATACACCACAGTTATATTTAACTTTGTGATCCAGTATATTACTTGTGGTTTTTTTTTCATTTAATTAATACTTATCAACTTTGTTTGACATAAATTGGGTACAAAATGTGTTTTTAATCACAATTTAATAGCTTACTTCCACTGTCATGTTTTTAATGAAGAGAAGAAATCAAGGACTCATTATTAATAATCATCTTTATATTTGACCAATTGCTACAGTATAAAAAACAATTAATATATAAAAATTATTAAAAATTCCCACTAAATGTCATGATAACTGATGCAATTTCCTTAAATTATTTGATTATCTTAACACAAACCAGATCTTAAATGTATATATTTGTTGTGAATAGGTTGACATAGGTAAATAGAACACAAGACAAATGTGCAACGGCACAACTGAATAAAGTTAGTGCACATGTGATGTTTTCGTAGATATGAGGATATTATTGATTCACTGATTGTGTATTTTAGCTATAAAATAAAATATAATAAACCTATGCTTCTTCTAGCTTATCTAATTATTTAATAGGGAATTAACTAGTTGATAAAAAGTTGTGAAGTTTTGATATGTTAAGAATTCTCATATTTAAATTCCATTGTCCATTAGAAATGAACCATATAAGTTATAAAAATAAATGTGGTTTCTATTATATTATAATGGATATTTGTCTCTCATTGTTTCTTTATTTTGCCTCTCAACTTAACTTTATTACCTGAATCAGGGGGCTAAAGATTGTAATTCCTTGCAATTTATGGAGGAGTGCATGTTAGACATGTGACAGTGGCCTAATCACAAATTGATTTGATAACGATAAGTAATTTTTGAAGTATATTGATATAATTATTGTTTGTTTCCATATTATGTGAAATATTATAATATATATAAACATGTTTACTTTATTATTACAGTAGTCACACTAAGTCTGCAACAGTATCAGTAGTAACAGTGATACAAGAGATTATTATAATCTATGCAAAAATTATGTAATCTGCACACCCAAAAACTACGTTTATCTGATGAGTTAGTGTCATTGTTGTTATATTTAAAATATTGTATGGAAAATTTTCACTTTTATCAAGAGCTAACCGAGAACTCTTCATAGGGTTAACTTTGCCTATATATATTTTACTTATATATCTAAACTATAATATGTATACCATGCCATATCCATTATTAAATGCATTGGCATTAAACAAAAATAACTTAATAGATTTACATACCTATTGCTAAGATATTTTTCGATAAACAAAATAAAAAATTAATTAGTTTTCATCTGTTATGAAATATGATGAAAAAAAAACTATTCTAACTAAAAAAAACTATTCCTAGGTATCAGAAGAAAATTAGCTCGTATGATAAAGAAGAATGGGAGACAATGGTAGAACAACTTCTGATGCGCGGCACATATCGTCGACGTATTGTCGATTCGTTCTCGTCACATGCGCGCTCCTATCTAATAGACGTGGATTTGGTCAGAGGTAAGAATCTTAGTCACAAATTTAATGGGATCTACGAAGTTCTTAGAGCGTGTTGATAAGCGAGCGAGCGAGGCGTAAGATAGGCCTTATATTTATTAAGAATTAAAGTACTTCTTTTACACAACTAATAGTAACTAGTAACACAAATATTTTTCATATAAATCCAAGTATAGATCAGAATCTTATGTCTTTTATGTCCTGAAACCAATTGGACTTAAAAATAAAATGCAATTTTAATAGTAGCGCATTAATTTTCTATTATATCGTATAATATATTTATCCCATTTACGTAAAGATGCAAAAAATTTACAGTACGGATACCTCATAATATTTTTTAGGTTCGTCATTCCCAAAAGCGAAACCCACACTTGGTATGCGCCGAGTGGTATGGTTTGCATTAGTGCGACTCGTATTCTTGCCGGCTTTGTACCAATGGTGGGCTCAACAAACTTCCCCCGCATGCTCTAAATTTCTACTTGGCTTGTGGGTTCTACAAGTGCTAAATATGACGCTTTATTTTGTGGCTCCAAGCTCTATAGATGTGGATGTAAGTATATATCAGTATTCAATTTATTAATAAATTTTGTTGACATAAATTATTAAATTTTCATAACGAAACTTGTCTAGCAACATGTACCCTAACATGATGTACAAAAATCTCTAATATAATACTTTTTATTTTTTATTACATTGACAGTAACAAACAAGTACACAGTTCCCCCGATGGAAAGTGATTCCTGCGGCCCATGACATCTACATTCATCCTTGACAAGGAATCATAATGCAGATGCCTCCAGGTGTCACCAGTAATAAAGATCTCCGGATCCCTACACTCACCAGACGGAACACAGCAGCATTATGCTAATATTTTATGCTGGTTTTCTGTGGGGGTGTGTACGTACCTGTCCCGGTCGAGATGACCCATTCAGCTAGAAACAAATTGCAGTATAGCTCTACCACTGTTTAGCCGTTTTGGTGTCATGTATAGATTGTTTAACCGACGACAATGAGCCCTCACAAATTTTTCATGAGGAGTACTCGCAGGATACGGATAGTAAAACCTGGCTCAATATTAACCGATCATGGCTCAGTCCTAACTGTTAATTAGGTTGACGTCACCGTGTATGTTGATTAATGATGAAGGTATCTTTTAATTGTTATTAATCAGTTTCAAGAAAAAAATGCGGTGTAGTAAAAAAATTACATTTCAAGCGTTGAACAGAATTATGTTTCAACAATACCTATTTTAAATGAAGCTTTTATTCAGACTACAGAAGTGATAAGTTCATAAAAGCTTATTTATGTCGTCGACGTTTAGAAAAAATTGCAGACATGCATTTGACGAACTTTTGATAGATTTGAATTTTATTATAAATGTTTACACATCAAACAATGAATCAAGTGATGATTCAATATATTGATTTTTGAAAATTGCCTTTTCTTTCATTTTATAATCTATTTCAACTTTTTTTTGTTTTCGTTGTTAATACGTAAAAGCTAATTTATAATTATTATTTGTGTCCCCTGATTATTGCGCGGCGATACAACTTACACAGCAACAAATTGCGATTATGCGAGCGTCTTCGAAAATTTAACTTTCTATACAGCCTATACTGGTCCCATTGTTGACCTCGTGCCGCCTCTCTAGAGCTCTTTTAAGTATATACCTTCAGACGATACCGGTTCGAATTAGCGGCCGTCACGTTTCAAAATTTTTTTTCATAATTTAAGGTATGCGAATTTCCCGATAATGTTTTCCTGCAATTAACAATTTCACTTGTGTTGGCATTGGAACCGAATTCAGTCTATGAAATTATAAACAATTGTTTTGATTTCACTATATGTGTTTCATTCAGGAATAGTTTATTTTCAGCCCAATTGTTGGCTCCTGCCTTTGGGTTTGATGTTGGTGTTAAGTGTAGTGCACTCACAAATTGTAAGTACTACGGAAATGGAATTAGCTCGTGTACGCCCACGATCTACGTATCGACGAAAACTACCTCGATACTTTAGGTAAGTGTATTGTGTAAGGTGTATTGTATCTATTTATGCAGTCTATTTTGTTCAAAGAGCTTTAATACAAGTACTAATTTATTGACGGCCTTTAGTAGGTCTTATTGAAGACTTGAAAGTTCTAAAAGTTGCCATATTAAGGACTGATTTTTATCTTTTTCTTCCTTCTGAAGCGTTGAAATTTGTGTTATGTGAGGGACTATTTTTTATTATTCCAACATTTAGATTAAAAGACCGAAGCTTATATATTCCACAAATAGGTAATATGAAAGAGAACCCTATTAACGTGGTTAAATATTTTCAATTATTTTTGTTAGGAGATCAAGATCCGACTGCGATGCAGGAAGCGGCGGAGGGTCAGCCGAAAGTGGGGCTACTTCGAGTCATAGCAAAACTCCAGCTAATAAACACAGCAAGTTCAGAAGACGTCAATCAAGATCCGATATTACGGATGCAGGACTTAGGTATGTTTAATATATAATTAAGAGAATCAATTGTTAAGAATTTTTTTTTCATACTATTGTTTCGGTCTAGGAAAAGAAAAAAAGAGTTAACCAAAGGAAATCTAATAAAGGATACAGAGCTTCCCGCCAAGAACAAATCAGGAGTAAAAAATAAAGCAAAAGATTCTGATGACGAAGATTATATGGCATGGAAAAAACCAGATATTAATGCGCCAATTGTAACATTCACTCCGCCACCAGATAACGCCACCCCTAGTTCATCTTTTAGATACAAGCCCAATATTTTAACCAAGAAGTATTTAGAAAGTTATAATGTTAGACATAGTTTACTAAACAACATTGGAAAATCAATTTTTGTAGACGGTGACGATGGTTTTGAAAGCCTCAATGGATATAACTCAAATGGCAGTGACGGAGACAATCGAGTGAAAGAAATGGAACGGGCAAAACCTTCAACTGAAAATATTTCTAAAGGTAAAGCTACTTCACAACTGACCCTATCAAATGACAATATCTTAAGTAAAACCGAGGACACAGATACAGTTAAAGGGACAAGCGAATTTTTAAATAAGATTAAAAAAGAAGACGACGATAAATCTATTGACCGAGACTCAGACGCTGGCATTCTTAGAAATACAGCTTCTATAAGCAAGGGAATCGGAGTAAGATTTAGAAAGTCATGGGGGCGAAAGACAACGCAGCCTGAATCTACTGACGATGATTCTAATAACAAGATAAAAGAAAAGGTAGGTTGCAATATTAATTTTAATCGGAGTAAGATTTAGAAAGTCATGGGGGCAAAAGACAACGCAACCTGAATCTACTGACGATGATTTTAATAACAAGATAAAAGAAAAGGTAGGTTGCAATGTTAATTTTAATAAACTACAAAATATATATAATGCCTAAGAGCTAAAATTTAGTAAGATATAAAATTATTAACTTTTATTTTATAATAGGTGATAGAAGCGTAGCGAAGGTAGCTATTATAAATATGTTTGCCTGTATGCATGTTTTGTTTCAACGTATTTGATTTATCTAATCATTCAACTAATAAAATGACTATATTTGTTCAGAAACTAGATAATTACCAGTCTTCGTCATCCGATGGGGAATGTTCGGCTTCAGCTCCATCTATTGCACTGCCTTCGCACCATACAATGTCAGACTGGGTTGGCCAAATAACTAATAGTAAGAACTTAAATCTTACATTGATACTATCTCATTTTTTCATTTCTTTTAAATTTTTTAACTAAATTCACATAAAAATATTTTAATATTCGGAACATATTAACTCTGGTGTCCCATCAAAAGGTATAAATCGTTCGACTTAAAAAAAAATTGAACATGCGTAATAATACGTTGGTCTCAACTTTAGAAAGTCATTTAAAATGAATCAATTTCAGAGATTTTTCATTATTTCATACTGATATGTAGTGTTTTTTTAATCAAAAATATGATCTAAGGAATAGATCTTTCTACATCTGACTGTATATTTACAGGCGAAGAGAGTAGTTACTGCTCCCAATCAGATGGGGGTCATTCTGATGTCGATTTCCACTACGCCGCTGATAGTTCTTGGGACCCCTTCTCGATACTTGATCCTACCAGTGAAACAGGTAAGAACCAAATTTTATTAAATTATTTTCAACTACGAATAGGTGCAGATTGCCTTGACCGAACAATAATGGGCTGAGATGGTGATGATATTAAGTGGAAGTTTATATGAAAGAAGTATGGCACTGTTAAACTTGATTTTAATGTAAGTTATAATTAACATCAATTATTCACTCTTCATATAACGTTAATATTTTATTCATACCGTAACTATCACATTTAATATCAGAAAAGTACTTCTGAATCTCTATTAGAACAAGAACAAGTGTTCGTAAATACAGTCAATAAGCCCAAAATCTCTCTCTATTATATCCAATTATATATATGGATTCTGAAAGCTCTTTAGCCAATTTACATGCAAACTTAAATATTATAGAAAAAAGACATAGATTAAATGATTTCGTCGTCACCTAAAAATTGTAAAAGTTAACGTGAACTTAAATATGTCAGACCTGTGATCAATCCAAGTAAATCCAATAAGAGAAATCTATTTACGGCTTGATGAGAAAGGTAAAAACAAAAACTTTGTATAACTTTGTATTACACTTGTTAGTAAACGACCACTATGGCTATACCAAGTTTTGTTATGCTCGCATCTGTACCACCACAAGTTAGTATATAGTATACCGCGGTTGCAGTGAAATGCACTATGTGGGAACGGGGTTCAACATTACGCGCCGAGTTGTCCGCAGTGGACATAAGCTGGTGCGTAGTGGCCCGGGCTGAAAGGGCTATGGCAGCGCATGGCGCGCTATGGCCCGGCTTACTCATGGCAGCCCTGGTAGCCCTCGCCGCTCCTGTCATCAGTCTTGTACAGGTCAGTTGTTATAGACGGCGGGTTAATAAAATGTAAACTTTTTTATGTTGTTATTGGTGACAAACAAATTACCTGATGCCAGTGTTTGATAGCGGCATATGACACCCACATTCATCTAGTCGAAATGCCTCATGACTGCTAATATAGGCACTCCCTTTCTATCCACAGACAAAACACAGCGCTAAACTTCTATTTTACACTGGTATTCCAAAAAGAATTGCATGATCCTACTCCGCTTGAAATAATCTATTCGTGTTAGTACATCTAGTTTATAACCGGACCGTGAGTCTAACACTTGCTTTAGTCATGCAAGTTGTTAACATTAAACTGTCTAGTGTTTTATAAATAGTAAACAACTCGTCTGTTTTTTTTAATAGCAAATTATGAAGCAAAAGAATAATTGAATTGCATACGGAAATGACCGGAAGTGAACGTTCCGGCACCATCGGCTCTATAAACTTTTAGGGGGACATGGCTTCACATAGATGCTATGTTTCAAAAATTTCTGCATAATGTAGTGGTAGAGCTAGACTGCACTTTGTTTTCAGCTGCTGAATGAATAGGTCAGCTCGACCGGGAGAGGATCACACCCTCACAGAATGACAGCGTAAAATAGGAGAGTATTTCTGCTGTGTTTTTCGACTGATAAGTGTAGAGATCCGGAGACCTTTATAACCGGTGACGAGGCATTCCATCACAGTCCTCAAGCGTGATAACACATGTGCATTATGATTCCTTGTCAAGGATAAATGTAGATGTCATGGGCCACACGAATCACTTACCATCAGGTGAACTGTGTGCTCGTTTGTTGCTCTGAATTATACAAAAGAGAAAGTTAAATACGATTTTTTTTTGCGCCGTCGTCGTACCAAATGACTATTGCCGCACCCACGGGATGAAATCAGCGATATTGTTACACTGTCGTATTTCTATGTTGACATTATAAGAGTCTTGCGTGTTTCATTCCTCTTTTATGGGATGAATCTGTGATGATCTTGTGTTCCGTAAATTTAGTAATCAGAATCAATAAAAAGTACAATTTACTAATCGTTACTAACGAACTAATTAATCTTCCTAATAATCCTTTATTTACGTTGTTACGGCGGTATCATACAGTGTGTATCATTTATTTAGAATCACCATATAACGGGAGCCTTATTAATTACCTTTGTTTTAACTTCTAGCTTATAAATTTCATAGAATCAAACCGTACAAAATTACACTTTTCGCTGCCATGTTTCGTATGGCGAGTGTAAGAAATAGTAGACTCTACTGGTAATAATATCATCATCTAAATAATCATAAATTAGACATGAGGAATATGAATGTAATTCCTATGGACTGGCCATGAAGACACTGATCGTGTTTCACCCAGATCACATATTAAAAATAAAGTATTACATTCAACTGAAATGATATATAACTTTTGCTTATCTGCTAATTCATCTAAATCCGATTGTTGGAAGTTAGCTTGTTCATTCAAATAGTATATTGTCTATATAAATATATCTAAATAATAATCCCAAACTATATATGTATATATATTGTATAAGCAATAAGAAATCCAAAGAATTGTTACAGAAAGCCATTGACCAGGACACGAGAAGCGAAGAAGAGTTGCAGTCGCTGTCTCTGTTGACCTACATATTGTCGCTCCTCATCGCACAATGCTCACCGTATACCTTCTTTAGTGGTGCATTTGGTGATAATTCATGGTAAGTGCAATTTAAAACCATCCCGTCTAAATGCCCCTCCGCTATCTACCCAAGTTGGAGGATATGTCCTAAGCACGCTTCGAGGCAAATTAGCGATCGCAGTATGAAATACCTCAAACTATAACTACTGCCCTTAACTACAAGTTTGTCACTTATGGTTTCCTGGTCAAATTTTAAGCGATCCTCTCAGACTCTGATTTGGACCCAGGAGATAGGAGACAGCCTTGGAGATTGTCAAACCATCTAGCTTAGGAGCTATTGCGCTCAGTTTGCTGGCGATACTATATATACCTATGACGAATGTTTATTTTATGATAATGTATCTTTATTTAGATATATATTTTTGTTAAAAGTTATCGTTATATCTTCACGCTTACAAAAATATAATAATATTGTAAACAATGTCGTGTCATCCGAAATTGTTTATTATCAAGAAGATATGATAAGGTATCAGGCATGTCATAAATTTGTCAAACATAAAACTATAAAAATAATATATTTTCATATAATATTTTTTACCGACTGCCGCCAAGAAAATACGTACTTAATACAATGGTAGAACTATGCTGCAAATAAAAAATAACAATGATCATAGATATAAGAAAAGCGAGAAAAAAGAGAGACAGATGATAAAAAACACGGGTCGGCCTGACAGGGGAAGGACTGCTCCCTGATAAAATACCACCATAAAATGTCATTATAGTCGTATGCAAATACGTTGTCACCCCTAAAGTATCTGGTGGAGAATACAGTTCACTTGATGGTAAGTGGCTCCTCCGCTTTGAAAAGCTATTCACGGACTTTCGTTCAATACTGAAGAAGAATTGAGAGCATCCTTGGATGAATATTTCGAATCCGGGTGATTTCTACCGACGAGGTATTAAAACTCTTGTTGAACGACGGGAGAAAGTTATAAACAACAAAGGAGAATACATTATCGATTACAAAATTGGAATTTTTATTAAAAATATTTTAAATATTTAGTATTATATATTTTCCTCTCTTCCTCGGTTCTTGCAGTCGGGTTTTTTTGTTTGATTTTTATACTTGGTTTATTTTACATTTACCAAGTACCGTAGAGCGCCACAGCTGCGATATTAATGCTCCAGCTTGCAGACCTGTGTCGACTGTGTTTCTTTTATGTATTATTCAAGTTAAGCTCATTTTTCCACTCTGACCTCTACTCTGATACTCTTTTTGTATTGAGCCCGAGTTATTTTCTAAAAAAACTATAACGAAACAGCATACAGTTCAATTAATAGTAAGTGATCCTCGCAACCCACGACATCTCCATCCTTTTTAATAAGAAATGTAAAATATATATGCGTTGTCACCCTTGAGCCTTAAGATGGAAAGTATTATTACCAGTTGTGATGGGCTCCAGTTTCTTATACTCCCTGTACAACAAAAGACAGTAACCCTAAGTTACTATTTTACGCTGGTATTCTGTCAAAGAGTGGTCCCCTTTTCAGTTGAACAATTGTAAAGGGGAAAGCTGTTGCTTATAATTGGTTCTTGTGCTTGAACACTGTAGACCTGCTACGTAAAAAGCTGCCCATATGCATTTTATCGGAATCGTAGACCTTTGTGTTTCGTTATTAGACTTGATATTTGTTATTGCATTTTTATATCTAAAAATAGATTTTTCTTTCACAGGGATGTAATAACGAATATTCTATCATGCATACTTCGCTTTGCACTTAGCGGCCTAGTATTCTTCCTATTGGCGGTGGCTGAGCGCGCCTTCAAGCAACGCTTTCTCTACGCTAAGCTGTTCTCTCACTTAACTTCCGCTAGGCGGGCGAGGAAGTCGGAATTACCACACTTTAGACTGAACACCGTCAGGAATATCAAAACTTGGCTGTCCACGAGGTCTTATTTACGAGTGAGCTATATATATTTTTAATTTACTAAAATATGGGACATTACTAGATGGAGCTGTAATATATTAAAATTTTCGGGTAGTACATGTTAGCGATGTGGCTCAGGACGATCCCCGTTGCAAACTATTAGAGATCGAGCGGCACTGATATGTTCAACTTGACGCTTTAGCTAACCAGCCAGAAATATATAAGCGTAGTTGTTTACGTATATTATTGCTATGATACATGCAAATTTCCGGATAGTCATGGGGACAAGTGGCTCAGATTGAGTGTTGTGGCAATATATTAGAGATCGGGCGGGGCTGATATGTTCAACTTGACGCTTTAGCTAACCAGCCAGAAATATATAAGCGTAGTTGTTTACGTATATTATTGCTATGATACATGCAAATTTCCGGATAGTCATGGGGACAAGTGGCTCAGATTGAGTGTTGTGGCAATATATTAGAGATCGGGCGGGGCTGATATGTTCAGCTATGTGCTAATAATGGGTTGAGAGTGTAAGTGGCAGAAACAAACTTCATGGCCCCTTGACAATTTAGCTATCCAGCCATAAAATATAAGCTTAGCTATTTACGTACATTATTACTATGATATATGTAAGTTTCCGGACAGTCATGGGGGCAAGTGGATTGTGCGTTGTGGCAATCTATTAGAAATCTGGTGGGGCAGATATGTTGCTATGTGCTAATAATGGATTATATGTGGCAGAACCCAACATTCATACCCCTTGGCCCTTTGCCTAACCAGCCCGAAAATATAAGCGTAGTTATTCACGTGTTGTATTTATTAATTATTTATTGCATGTAACATAAACCCAAAATGAGTATTGCCATTATTAAATTTAACTGAGTGACCCATATATAAAAACTAAGCATGATCAGACTCAATCAACATAAATATTTATTATCCGAAGATGTACAAATATTTTCTAATGGAATTTCTTAATGAAAAAGAACATCTTTAATATAGTAATTTTGATTAAAATTGCTGGACGTTGGTCGCATATAAAATGTATTATACTGGGTGGCCCATAAGTACTTAACATGTAAATTATTAATAAATTTAAAACTAACTACAATTAGAAAAATGTTTTTTTTTCGTTATGTATATATTACATAAAATAGGAAAATTTCATCATCCAAATATAACTCGTTACAATCACGGCCCTCCTGTAAGCGACGTCTAAAATTATCGCTAACTGCGCGGCAAGAGAGTTCTGTAATGTATCGTCATTCGAATATTTTCTTTAAGGGCCGCGCAATGCTTACCGAATCATTGTTCCGATAAAACTCGCGCACACAAAAAGCACCCCCCGCACTGGTGTAATCCTCCATGTTGTGTGAATTCCCAGTCTAGATTCTGTTGATGTTGATGCTATAGTCTATGCGGCTCTTACAGCTTCATCGGACACAGGGCTCACGGAACTGAGGGGTCCGTGAGAGAATTCCTAGATACCGAACGTATTGTTTATGCCCCGCCCCACCCGCGCGTCGGATGAATTTCATAAGAATTTAACATTTCAATTGTCCACCCGTATAGTATAAAAGCAAGATTCTTCTGTTGCAACTATGTTAGTTTGTCTTGACTCATGGCCTCCTGATCTATTTAGACCACGGCGATATCTCAGATGAGATCAACTGCCGAAAATATATTATAGTGCCGTATGCATTTGCGGCAGTCACAGAGGCACTCACCCGACGTACCCTTACCTAATTTACGCGATGCAATGAGTATGCAATAAAATCTGTAGGAGATTCTGACGTATGTACATATTACCACTACTATTTTGTAGGCTATTGGTTTGTAGGTATATTGACCGGCTGTCGTACTCATCATGACTATTGTAACATCAACAAGTACACTAAGTGAATATTTCCGCAGCGCCGTGGTCCGCAACGTTCTGTGGACGTGATAACGTCCGCTGCCTTCATGCTCACCGTGATCTTGCTTGCCTGTGTGAGCGCACATCTACTGAGGGTAAGTTCTCAGTCGTAAAGGCATATTTTTTTTTCACGTTAACCATTTCTAGATATAATTGATAATTTTTACAAGTATTTATTATAAAAGCAATTTAAGCATTAATAATTTTGTATAGTTCTTTGTTTACACAAAATTATTATTTCAAAATATATATTTATTAAACGAAAAAATAATATTTTTCGAAGGAAGAAATTTTAGTATAATTTACCACACATCACCTTACACACATATTTACTCTATAGTACCATTTCATACCAAGGTTCTATTCTATTCTCGTCATGTTTCGCTAATATATAATATATCAATTATTATATAATGTTACATTTTACATAAAGAAATATAGAATAATTGTTATAATATAGTTTTCATGTCAACCGCAGGACTCGATAACACTAGAATGCGGTTGGTTGCTAGAAGCGATGGTGTGGAGTGTTTGTTTAGGAATATACCTCCTACGTCTGATAACACTTGGGAGCAACGTTAATCGCAAATACAGGGGCTGCCTATCCGCCATTTTGACTGAACAGATCAACCTCCATCTTGCCATAGAGCAGCGGCCAGAGAGTAAAGAGCAGCTAACCGTCGCTAATAACGTTTTGAAATTAGCCGCTGATTTATTAAAGGTAATGTGTGTTATTAATTTATTGACTTCTAATTTTCAACATAACTGTCCACTAAGTCGTCATATAAAGTTTGAATTTAAACCCCTTTAAGTAAGTCAATATTTTTACAAAGTTATGGGTTTCCAGAAAGTGTAAAAGCAGGAGCGATTCTGCTCTTCGTTGGTAATTTATGGGCTGGCCTATATTAAGCAGTGGTTTATTAGGTTAAGTGCTTAACCTAATCTTAAATGGCGATGCGCTCAATGACATCACTCGTGTAAACGGAACTGATCAGATGTGTTGTAATTATTACAAATTATGTTGCTTGACTTGGCTTGGTTGTTCAGGCTGCGCATTATCACTTTTTAGATAAATCCTGCAATTTTGTCTTACTTTAAAACTAAAGCATTGTGCCCTAACAAGTTATGGTGATATTAAAACAAGAAAGACTTTTTTATATAATTGCATATGTAGGAAACGAGCAAGCAGATTACCTGATGGTAAGTGATCACCAGAGGAGCAACGACGCACGGGACTGGATTGCCAACCATCGAGATGATGAGTATGAAATCTTGATGATCTCTTCGCAATGCCAGTGAATCAAGCCGATCGGAAAGTACCTGATCATCGACGATTCGAGCCGCTCTAGGCTGAATACGGTCAAATGGAAGGAGCCGGTACTGCGGTGTCCCGGTCCAGATACGAGAAATTCGGCCTAACATGGAATACTGTTCCATGTTAGGCCGAACTTGCGCTTTATAATGTTGCACACAGTAGGCCGATGCGTAATAGTGTCTCTATACAGCACGCCTATTTTTTTGGAGGCCAATTCCACCTTTCCTACCAAGAACCGCGGAACTAAAGGTCGCTCGATATGACAACGCCAAGGATTCCGATACTAGCTGAAGTAGTTTTCAAAGTAGATGCGTCAAGAGGTTTCCTTATATCGGTATACGTGCAATAGAAACTTGTGTCCTTCGTAGGGTTTGGAACTTTTGAAGAAATTGGAATTGGTAGTAAATGGGTGCCCACTTAGATTAAACTAGAAGTAAAGTAAAAAAAAAATATTATTGGATGACCCAAATTTATGCAATTAAACCAAGCAAATACAGATCTAAACGACTTATAGAAAATCGCATCCAATAATTAATACTGATATGAAAGATTTATTAGAATTACTTTTGTTCGCCTCATAGTGCAGGTTGCTATATGTGAACAATGTGGCATGCCGGCTATTGTCTACAGTACGCGTTGACTTGATTTATAGGTAAACGGGAATCATATAAATATTTTTCCAGTACATAGACGATTACATTCTATACATAAGATCTCGTACATATTTAACGAAACAATTGCTGGTTATGACTTCTTTTTAAAAAAATAGAGACGACGAAGACCAATAAAGTTATCGTTTTTATTTTTGCAATATTTAAATAATACAATAACAAAAGTTCACTTTTTTTTTTGTCTGTTTAAAATTCTGTTGATGTTGGCGCTGTTTAGTCTATGCTACTCTTACAGCTTTGTCATATTCTGGACTTGCGGGTCACCAGTATCCGCGCTAGTGGTAGCTAGTAAGGTACTTTTTGGTCAACTGAATTTGAACGTGAATTTCTACGGTTTCTTACCAATGTTTGGTTTCGCTGATTGAATATCTCCAGGTCTCTCTTGTATATCAACAGTGTAACGAACGAAACTTTGCGAGTGAGTCATCGGTTTTAAAATTGATTCTCAGCCGACGACAGCATTTTATATCCCTTATCACTTATATTGAACCCGTCTATTTCTTCAATACTCATTATAACTTTTACATATCTTGCCGTAATCGAAATCATGGAGACATCTTTATTATCATTGTTTATCACAAATCGATACCATAATAATTAGTTATATATTTTATATTTTAATAATGATTATATTTAACGTATTTATTCTCTTTTCAGGAACTGGATGTGCCTTTCAAAATATCAGGATTATGCGCCAATCACTATTTCTACACAATCACAAAAGTGGTAATACTGTCTGCGCTCTCCGGTGTCCTGTCTGAAATGTTAGGTTTTAAATTGAAACTACATAAGATTAAAATTAAATAAAACTACCCCCTTTGGGTAATTTTCATCGCCATTCTGTAGGTTTACGTCACAAACTACAATAGTTTTAGTTTATCAATGGTGTTTCTTTTTAGAGTAGGTGGAAATATATGCCATTTGTCGTAATTAAAAAAATGTAGTTCACAAAAGTTAGAAGACTAACCGTAGATATTACTCAAACGTTGATCAAATTTTATAATTGAAATCATGTCGTTCTGAATTATTGTCTGTTATATTTAAGTAGGTTTCGAGTGAACAGACAAATATTGTGTCATTTCAGTATACGGCCAGTATTTTTCTGTTTATAAAAGTTTATGATAACGTCATAATAACACTATTTTCAGATTTTAACAACGTTGATCTCAAATAAACTCATAGAAAAATACTTAAATACTAAATGATTTAATGGTATACTTAAGTAATTCATATATATACATATTCGTTTAATATCAAAAATATACCATATCTAAATAATATTATTGAATCGAAATTTATGTAGACATTATTTACTAGGTTAATCTTAGATTGTGATAATTTTTATATTTAATCGAGGAATTGCGTATTGTAGTCATTTATTGCTATGTTCCTACTTACCTACATTTTATGTTAAGAAACACAGAAAACGAATAATAATAGATCAAGAATCCCATCACCAATTTCATATACATAAATATTGACAATTAGATTTAAATATAAAACAACTAAAACGCAAAATTATATTTGAGCTAAGATGTATCTATTTATTTCAAATTACTGTTTATCCCTTTATTTTTTATTCTTAATATTTAAGATAGTAGCCATACCTGTGGCCAGTATTTTAAGAAAGTATTTTTTTTTCTGATGTCCAAATATACCTGTCTGGGGAATGCTGCAGCCAATTGTTTGTCGGAAAATTAACAAAGAAATTTATCTATACTAAGCAATAGTTATCTTTCACGATGAACGCTAGAGCTTAGCTTCACTTAACCTAATTCAAAAAATCAATTTTATTCAACAATATAATGGCTCGTATTAATATTAATATGATCCTTTAAAATGGTTATAAATTGTAATTAATACATTTACTTTTATTTAATTTGATATGCATAATTCTCTTTTACTTTTAATAATTATATAAAGATGTATACAAAATGTTAGTGTTATTGTTCCGTTAACTTTTGAGTGCCATGATGCAGTAGAAACTACAAAATGTATTTATGTATTAAGATATTTAACGCTCGAGGTGTTTTATTACTTTAAATCAATATTGTTCTATTGGCATATAAACAACAGTTGCTAAGATGATAGTTTGAGTTGGTTTTATACATTGTTACGTAGTCTAAATTTTTTTTAAATATTCGGACATTTACTTCACAAAAATAATGAAGGAAATAAAATTGTATTGGTGCTGTTCTACGCATATAATTTAATGGTATTTTGTAATCACAGATAGTGATATTATCTGTTACCTATGAAATGTTACTTTAGGTACTTTTGTAAGTAGCATGAAATGCACTCAATAAATATTTTTTTTCTATTTGTTTTATTGTTTGAATATGTTGTTTTGTTTTTAACTGTCTCATTATTTAAAGTTTAGTTAGATAGACCGTCATACCGGTACTTTAAACTCTCATATGGTTTCATAATTTTTATTTAAAAAATTGGGAAACCTTTGTAATTACTTACCTCGTATTTTTTTATATCTAATATAACAGTTCATTAAACTAATTTTGTAAGTGTTGACTGGTGGCTCATAAATATTTAACTCATCCATCCTCATCAAAGAATGCCCATGCGTTTTCACACAGTATAGACCAAATGTCTCATTGCCACTAATTTGCAATCCAGATTCCTACCTACACTCATCAGACGAACGATTGAGACCGGTTTTTAACGCGTATATTCAGTGAGGGCGTTATTTTTATATACATGTATATATATATATGTGGTTTTATTATAAACTGCAGTTATTTTCTGTGTTGAGAGGAGATAATTTTACATTTTTTTTAATACTCTTTTGACTTCGAACTCCTTTCTGAATTATATTTTATGTACACCAATATTTCTTAATGAGTAAAGAAAAAAGTTAAAAACGACGCTAAAAATTGTTTCCACCATTACATTTATAAGTCGTTTCGTAAAATCTGGCTTTGGCTCACTCCGACTCGGTAACTTTACGCGATACGCACAGTCCTCATATTTATATGTTCGTAGTCCGTATTATTCTTGAGTTTTATTTCTCAAATCTTTAATTTTTAACAACTCTATCATTGTAAGTATCCAAAAATTCTGACTACATATTTATAAATCTGCATCTAAACTACACGTTCCCTTTTATTACATTGAGAGCAATTTGGCAGTGGTAGACCTACACTGCAGTTTGTTTCTAGTCAGCTTGACCGGGGTAGGCCCACGCTCTCACTGAATACCAGCGTAAAATAGTAACCTAATGCTGTTGTTTCGTCTATTGACGGGGCATTCCATAGCAGTCCTCAAAGGGAACAACGCATCCGCATTATGATTCCTTATCAACGATGAATGTAGACGTCATGAGCAGGAATCACTTACCATCGGGTGAACTTTGCGCTCGTTTGTTACTCAATGTAATAAAAAAAAAGCCCATAATACAAGCATTCATCCTTATCAAGGAACCATAATGCAGATGCGTTGTCACCCTTGAGGATTGAGATGGAATACCTAGTCACAGGAGACATTTAAGACGGACAGACGAAAGACAGCAGCATTATGATCCTATTTTACGCTGGTATTCTGTGAGAGCGTTTCTATCCTGGTCGAGCTCACCCATTCATTATATTAGAAATAAACTACAGTGCGGCTACACCCCTATAATAAATTGATTCATTTTGGCTAATAACCATTATAGGTATACCGGTATAACGACGCACGTGTATTTAATATTTATCAATGAAGTAAATTAATATTAAACTAAAGCATCACGTCATCTATTCTGTAAAAGTAATATGCTGATTAAAATAAAACATGTATTTATCCTAAATTATTTTTATTGTAACAAATGATAGCACAAAGTTCTCTCCTCTTAAATATAAAATAAATCAGTTGTAATAATAAACCTCACGCAACAATTGTGAATTAAACTAGTTCATTTGAGGCCATGAGTACTAGAGAGGCACTTCTTTAAGAATCAGCGTTTATTGCACTAATAATTTATTTTTTAATGACAGTGGCCAAGTAAATTATTTTCAGGAAAAATTAAGCGAACAGTGAACTGTTGCAAGACTGACAGTATATTCATATAGCTGGCAGACTATGGTTGGTTGTCATTACTGAATATCGCAACATTTTACCCTACACAAGATCTTTTATGTTGTTAAACCAATCGTAGTTAGAAACAGTAATCATAAACTTACATACAGAGTTGCTCCAAATATTCCCCATGACCAACTCATAGTTTTAATTTATCTTTGAGAGAATATTTATTCGCAATGAACATTGAAGCACGCATTTTGTAATACATAATAAAAAACTTATAGAGAATCCATTCTTATAAATTATCATGCAATTATTTACCTCTTCATAATTTTACTCTTAAATTTCATAGATTCCTCCTGCACTAGGTCTCATTGCCTCATTATATATCTCAATAACTCTGTTAACATTTTTTTTATAAAACTTCATCACACATTTCATAAATTGATGTCATATTTTTAATATTAAACAAGATAAAAAGAGAGATACCAAAAACAAAATTATGATTGAAAACCAAAACAAGACAACCCTATTTCCATAGAGATACATATACAAAAAAAATAACTCATCAGTGCTCTACCCTAGGATATCAATTATAAAGTAAACAATTATTAATATAAGTCATACAACGAAAATCGAGTGGTCATATTGGGTACAAATCAAATTTCAAACTTATTTGATACAATGAAAGTTTAAAATAGGAATTAATTCAAACGATATAAGATTTTTTTGACCTATATTAGCTGTGAGACTGTCAAAGAAAACACACGTGAGCACAACTAAATTAAGAGATATCACGACTTCGTCAATAAATAAACTAAAGGCATTCTTACACTGCACTACTCAAAATAATAATTTGATCACAGATTGGTATTACTACCCCCTTACTTTCATTTAGTTTGGTAATTTATTTCATATTAAAATTTAACTTTTCAGTATGAGTATCATAATGTAAGAACAGATTAGAACTTAGAAGAATCAATGCAAAAACTATTTATATAATATACAAAAAGCAAAAAGTCAATAAAAAATCCTAATTTAGAAAAAAAAACGAATCATAGATCAGATACCACGACAACATTTTTCTTGTGAAGTTTAGGTTATCAGTCTTTATTTAGATGAGTTGAAATCAAATAATATTTTCTGGAAAATAAAGATCATATTTATTAGGCGAGTTTCACAGATCGAACGTCTTATACAAAAGTCTAGTTGTGCTCACGTGTGTACTAAGACCGTTAATCCCGCCTGCGTTCGCGCGAAGAGGACCGGTGGGATTTGCTACGGCGCAAGTCGCGGTCGCGGTCGCGATCACGTTCCGTACCTCGCGGCCTTTCGCGAGAACTCTCACGTTTGGTCCGACTGCGGGACCGGCTGCGCCTGTTCGTATTAAAATTTTACCATTATATACTTTCTTATGGATTTAAGTGCAATTATATAAACATTACTAACATTTCGGTTAAGCGCTACAACTAAAAAACTGAGCGTACTTGATAGAGCAAGATAGTATTTCATGTCGACGCACTGTGTGAAACTTTACAAAGCGCTAGTTCGGTCTCGCATGGAACACTCTCTCTCATGTCTCTGGGCCGGGGCACCAAAGTACCAGCTTGTTCCATTTGACATTCAACGAAGAACGGCTCGTTGATGATCAGACACTTTCGATCGACTTGATTCACTGGCATTGCGAAGAGATTTTACGTTTCTATACATTTTTATCGAATATACCATGGGCAGTTTTCTGAGGAGTTATTTGAGAGATTAATCGCCACAACTGCCACTGAATTTAAACATCGTACATCTCGTCAGAATTTCCAAATTTCACCGCCATCATCTCGATGGTTGGCAATCCACAACTGTGCGCTTAACGCAGAATTTTCTGCCACGCACAACAACTCAACTGTGGAATCAACTGTCGTCAGCTTTATTTCCGAACTGATACGATTTAGGGAAGAGAAGCCTTCAAAAAGAAAGCCTACACCTTTCTGAAAGACCGGCAGCGCATGTTGGATTCCTCTAGTATTGCGGATATTCATGGTCGGCGATAATAATTTACTATCAGGTGTTCTATAAATAAAAACACTAAGCTGAAAATGCTTTTGCTAGTTGGTTCACAAATATAGTCGAATGGTAGATTTGAGTTTCGCAAACCGCACCCTTTACCGTTACGCCATTGACTCTGATTGTACTGTAGCCAGTCTGTGGTAACTTGTGGTAGCTCCAGTGGTTTGGAAGGGCAGTATATAAGGCCGTATATATAAGGCCGTCGTGAAGTAGTAACTTTGTACTGATGTGGACTCGATCACACTGATATAGAAGCATTTCACCTTCGATCACTGCGTGAGTTGTCAGAATCAACATTTTGATTCTTTATCGAAGATGGAACTCACTTACCACGCCATATCCATCAGTCATCCTAATTTGAAATAAAGAACTAAATTCTACCTGAGCCATATCTGTAAATTAACGAAGTTTGTGAGAAATGTGTCACCCTCCAGGAACTATTTAGCATTTAATATTTTGTTGATATTTACCAAATAGACGACATTGAAATCACTGGATTACGATGTACTTTTACAGATTAAATAACTTATATCATTGTTTAATTATAATCTGAAAGTGCTAAGACATATGGCTATATATAGAGCGTGGGTAAAAAAGCTGAATGGTGGAGTTATGGAGGGGAGTGGGTAAATTTGTTTACCTGGTAATATTAGTTTGCTAACCAATCGGTTCACGCCGTGAGATACTCGTGCGGTCTGATTGTTGACGTACAAGTACTTTTAGTGGAAAGCTGTTAATTCAATGTGCCTAAGCCGAAAGTAAAAAGTAAAGTAAGACAGGCAGACATTGAGAGGTCTAGGGCGGCCGTAACGCATTCTCATTCGCTCCGTGGCTGCCAACGAAGCCCGTGAGTGAAAAGGCCAAAAAAGTTTGTATAAACTCTTCTACTTGCAATTAACCTGTAGCGTGTCTGTAACCCCCACCTGGTTCACAACCCCCCACCCTCTCCAGGAAAGCCGAGGAAAACCAGAATGCGGGAAGACATTCCGGGACATTGAGGACCTATGGAAAAAGGGTAAGATTCCGATCCCAATCAGCAGCGGGGAATTTAGGGTATCACTAAATAACTGGTGCGAAAAAAAAGCGTGAATGATACCACCTCCTACTGTAAAAAGTAAAAGTAGCCATTAGGTAAAATAAATATATAGGAGTTTCAATGTCTCAATGCAATTTCCTTCTGCAAGACAACATACTCCTTCACAGGTCTTAATTAATCGAAATGCCTACCCACAGATGTTTCGAACCACTAAACCACCCTACCTATACTCCCGATTTGACCCCTTACGATTAATATTTGTTCCCAAAAATAAAAATAAAACTTACTGATCATGAAGTAAAATCGGTAATTATAGCATTAAAAATAGAGTTCATTTCAATTATTTGACCGAATTTCGATGTTTAATTTCGCGTTCCTTCCGGTCGGTTACGCCATCTTTTTGACCTCCTCTAGTAGTAAGCTCAGGTATAAAGTCAAAGTGCAGTTCAATATGCAGCATATATTGAAGTATATAGTGTTACTTAAATAGATTTTGACCACAGCAATGTCTAGTTTTCGAATGATATTTTGATTATTTTTATTTTTTTTTGTTTTTTTTAGCACTAGCAACTTTTGTGCATAGAGGCACTATGATAATTGGCATTGTCTACTCTAATCGAATGTAAAAAATATCTTTCATCATATCAAATAATGCAGTCGTGCTGTTGATACGATACGCAATGATGTAAACATTGATACAGTAGAACCCAGACACAACACGAACAATGTGTCTCGAATAGGAATTGAGTGTATATGTATCGAAAGCAAACTTCAATAACATTAGGTTAAATGTATTAAATGTAATAAACAAACTCAAAATTACTTCAGTATTTTGAACTCAATAATTTTTACCTTCGCTCACGTTCCCGGTCATGATCCCTATCCCTTTCACGCTCCTTTACACGGTCGCGGTCACGTTCCCTTTCACGTTCCTTGTCCTTTTCCCCCTCTTTAGTACGTTCCCGGTCTCTATCACGGGCAGACTCCCTATGACGTCGCGCCCTACGATCTAACTCTCGTCCACCTACATAGTGGCGTCGACCACCACCGCGCTCGCGCTCTGATGCACCACGCTCTTCACGCCTTTTTTCAACGTTTTTCTGTAAAATTTAAATTGTCGACATAAAAAGATTATATATATATATATAGCCCAAATTTATAAACCCTTACAACACCCCGCTTGTTGGCAATATCATTATTGCCAGATTACGGGGAATTGATGTATTAAAATGGGTTAAGAATATCCACTTGCATTGTTGCCATTTGCTTGTAATAATCTAAATATTAAATAACTTAATTTAATATATTGTTATTTGCATTATTGTAAGAAACATATAGAGAATGTTTTATAGATAAGTTAAATTACCTTTAACTCTGCAAGTTTCTCACGAATTGATATAAATCCAAGATGGAGTTTCCCACCGAAATGATCAGCGAGCCGTCTGTCGTTGTCATGGATACCCAAATAAGCTGAGCAGACTTCACAGACCCTCAATTTTTGTTGTTGATATGAAGACGCTGGCATCGAATTGCGATACTCCTGTTCCGCTAATGCTTTCTTCTTTCGTAATTCGTCAATCTATAAGGATACCAACAAATGTAAATATGTTAAATTACAGCTATAAGTGGCTGCAATTTTCTCAGAAGTATACCTCTCCCATAAGTTTGACACTCTCTTCAACCATACCCTCTTCTCCAAGTGCCTCTGCACGTGCCAACTTCTGACCAATCTGTTCTGCTAACTCATGCACAGCATTGGCTTTCTCAGTCACTTCAGCAGATAGCTCCTCCTGAGTTTCAGCAAGTCGCTGCTTTGCTGCCGATGTCCGTTTGTCACAATCAGCTATGAAAGCTTCTAAATGTTCTGTGGCCTTTGCAAATAAAAAAATAACATTATAAGACAATTTAAATGTCATTTTCTGAAAAATGTCTTATAACCTATTTATATCCATACTCATTGGTCATATTCATGACCAATCAAAAGTTAAAATGTGGAAGGAAATTCATATGATATTTAAAACAATTTAACAAGTTGTCATTGCATACCCCTTTATTCCAGCTGTTATATGTCCAATTATATGAGAGGCTATTTTATAATTAAAGTTTTTCAGTGATATTTTCGTCTGATAATGTAATGTTTCAACTGTGAAACAATAATTTTACTTGGTAGATTTTTATAAAAATCCGTATATATTCCAACAAATACAGCTACACATATATATCTATAGTTTATATTTCAGTAATCTGTAATGACAATCGTGGATGTTGCAGGAGGACCAGTATTGAGATATAAACTTTTTTAAAATTACAGGACTTAAATAATGAGTAATGCCATAAACATTTGTAAAACTATTACAAAATATGACGTAAACGAAATTGAATACTTACATCAATGTCATAGAAATAATCTTTGGTTTTCGATGCTAACTCAAAATCCGCACGTAGGGCCAGATCATGTATTTTAGGACACTCACCTAGATCCATTCGCTGCAATTAAAATTACAGGTGCATGAAACATAAACAGTTTTATTGATAACTGTGGTACACATTGATGTCTATGAAACATTATTATATGTAATAAACTTTTCAAATATAACTATAAAATGTAATAGTGCATTTTCCTATATAAATGTTAATATTTTATGAAATTAATGATAAATGAATGATGTTTTGTCATCATTTCTTTGTTCTACACATTTAATAATTCGTGAAAACAGAAGACAATTCTGTCACTACATTTCAACAAGTGTTTATTAATGCTGCGAAAATATAAAGGAGTCAATTATTGTTGTAATAGGGGATTACTCCATAAATAAATATATGATACAAATCAAGTTTGAATTACGAAATAAAAATTCCAAACAAGAACACCCCTTCATAAAAATTCAAGAAAAAAAAATTGCTTTAATAAAATACATACAATGTCACCATCAGCTTATCCTGGCCCTGGTTCATCAGCCAGAAAATACCATAATTTATTATACTTACAAATCAGTGGAAACACCCTCTCGATTTGCCTAACTAGCCCTTGGAACACTCTTAACACATCAAAAATTATCCACCTTCCACCAACCTTCTTATTTATAAAAGAAATGATGCAACCTGATACTTTTTCAAAAATATTTATTCTATGTCTCCATCCATTATTATTAGAATAATATTATTATTTGAAACTTTCAATTGGTTTAGACAATTTCTACTTAAGTTAGGAATGATGAATAGTATAAAACATGTTTATGCAATTAATCTGTAAATTTTGTTAAAAATCAAATGTAAATAATATTATTCAGAGTATAATAAGCAGAACTGAGTATTAAATCACATGAAGAGTGTAATGTGCGGTGTACACAGGGATTATTTTTAATTTAGTGCAATCCTTACACATTTTCTAGATACATATGTTTTTTTTGTTACACTCTTCACTAATTCATGATTTCACTCAAAATGTTTATAGCATATATTTTTCGCAATATCTTTGATTCCAATTGAAAAGATGTGTTTAATTTATTAAACTATGTTTTTGATATGACTACCAGTGTATCCCAATACACCATGTATTGGGATCGTGATATTTAAGTAGTCCATAGGTTTATGTTCAGTAGAAAATCAAACAATGGACTTATATGATGATTGAGATCTGCTTGGTTAGAGTACTTAGGTGCTGTGTCACTGTTCTGTCTTCGTTTTCAGCCAAGACACAACAATTGTGTAAAATTAGTGGGGTTCTAGCCTGGATCTATTTTATGTGTAACAATGAGTATGTCATTGTTTGTAAAAATGCTTACAGCACCATGATCATTATACCTTAGTAGATATTATCTTGTGTAACCAGAAATTATGGCTGTGGTCAAAATTGACAATATCACCATATCTGTGTGTCACATGACATATGGTATAGGGAATTCATGCTTTCTTATATTTTATTAAAATCCAGGTGTCCATCTATTAAATTTAATTACTCATATAATATTTATTACTTTGAGAATAGTATAATAACCGCTTATGCAAGATGACACAGAAGCAATCACTCAATTTCATAAGGCAGGCTGTTTATAAACAAAAAGAATGATAGTTTATTTTGATATATTTTTTTTCTTTTAAAAAGTATATCAATCTCAAATATAAAATTATATCAATCAAATTCACATCACAAAACAGCCAGTAATAAATTTAAAAACTCTTGTCAAATGTTACATTTTAGAATTGTGAGCTGTTTGTTGTTTGTTTGCTTTCTTATTACTTCAAAATCCCCATAGAAATAACTGGAATGAGTTTGATGAAGCAACCACTAAAACCTTTTTCAGAACTTTTAATGTCCCTCCTGCTGTGAGGACAATTGCTGATATTGGTTTATATGTTCCAAAGTACCAAACAGACAACAATAGACTTTGAAAGTATGCAAAGATATAAACAAACATAAGTAAAAAATTACACAGAATTCTAAATTATTTCTTATCTTATATCAGTGTGGTTACTTTTATGCCATGACACAAATTAAAGTTTCCAATTATATGAAAGAATCAAATTCACAAAATAAATATTCATTGCATCAGGATGCACCATATTCTAATAAGTTTTTTTTTTGATGTTTAAATGTATATTATATATGACAGTCATTACAAATTCCTTAAAATTATTTAATGTTTAATATTTATGTAGCTTATATTCACTTTGTCATCGAAGTTATGTTCAGACTTTATTCTAAGAGCACATTTGTATTTGACATTAATATTTTAAGTCCAATTATTGTAAAAAAAGTCCCGTACAGATGAACCAAATTATATTTTACTTTGAAAATCTTATCTTTTAAATATGCCAACTTCTTTTGTAATTTATGGATATTATACTTTCAAACTCATCATAATTTTAATTTTAAATTGATAAAATATTACGCAAATTTCTTTTTCATTCACTATAGTGCTCTGTTTTTAACAGTAAACATATTTTACTTTTCTTTTTTAGTTATGAGTGTAACAACATATTCAATTGCATCTCTTATGTTTAATAAAATATAAATTCACATGCAAATAATTACTTTTTCTTTTGATGTCTAGCCATGAAACAGCATTGTACATACCCATGTAGTTAGAATAAACCAGCATATTGCTCACCCAGCTTACAATTTTTAATGATTTTATCACATAAGTACTCACCGAAGCAGCATTAGTAACCGTTGGATAATCAAATATTTTTAATTAAGCCTGAGAGTCATGTAATAAATTAAATTCTGCTTAGCAGTAAGTATACAGTCAGCTAACTAGAAATATTTTATACGTACATCTTGGTACTTACAGAACAGCCTAACTCATACAATCTATCCCTCATCTGTTAAGTATTGTGATGAGCAATAAAGACTAGTGTTGGGCATTTTCTGAAAAGCATATTTTACCACAGTTAATGCCACTCCGATGTAAGAATTTTCCAGACTACATACAGCATCATAATAGAAAATATGAAAGTGAAAATGGATCATATACATTAGGATATAGAGATAAAGAGATTTTATAGGAATCTTATAATAAAATTGGAATCTTATACATATCATAATGAAATAAAAATGTAATATTAGAATATCCCATTGTACATGAATGACAATCACTGCATAGTCAATATAATATTCCTGAGAAATCATTACAGCAGTTACATTACAACGTAACTAAAACTATATCAATGCAGGATTTCTTAAATTCAGCTGTTGATATATATGTGTTAGAATGTAAAAGAAGTATTAGAAGAGAAGTAGATTATTAAAGCAATATTACTAAACGTGATATCTCAGAAATATGAACTTCCTGCTCACCGTTAATTATATAAAACATTAATGAACTTACCGTAGAGGATAATATTTCATGAGGACAGCACTGCAGTAAAAATGATTTGCATACTGCATCGTCGTAAAATTTAACCCCATGTTTATCGCTTTCGCCTATAATTATAAATAATAACTAAATTAAATCTGAATTAAATTTAGTAATAAAAATAAAAATCAAAAATAGAAATACTTATACCATTGCGAGATGTGCCCATCAATTGATCTAACATTGCCCTCATTTGTTCGTGAGCCGACATTATACAATTTTTGATTTAGCGTTAAATAAATATAGTGTAAATACAGACTATTTTAAGGGTCTTACTACTTTTCCGAAATGTTTCAATTACAAAGGAAACTAGATTAGTTTCTTATTTCTATAACGTATTAACAAAACTTAGAACAAGCCAACCAAGTCAAATTAATGATGGCGAGGCAAACGCTACGGATTAATAATGTTGCCACTTGCCATTATAAAATACATAATGCCGTGTTTACTTTTGATAACTACTAGTCATATTATACGCCGAGTTTTAACGAATATATAAAAAAACAGAATGCGAGAACTGACTTACACACTATTTAAACGATTCTATTTATTTAATGTATGCGCCTCTAAAACACTGTCTGAAATTCCAAAAAAAAAGTTTCTAAATACAGGATTAACAGCGATAGAGCTACACTGCAGTTTGTTTCTAACTGCAAAATGAATAGGTCAGCTTGACCGCACCCTCACAGAATACCTGCGTGAAATAGCAGCATGTTTCGTCTGGTGAGTGAAGGGATCCGGAGACCTTTGTTACTGGTGACGAGGCATTCCATCTCAGTTCTCAAGGGTGACAGCGCATAAATTATGATTCCATGTCAAGGATGAATGTAGATTTCAGGGGGCCGCAGGAATCACTTAATATCAGTTGAACTGTGTGCTTATTTGCCACTCTCAATGTAATAAATAATAAAAAAATACTGTTAATTCGTTCAGGACTGTAAGTTGCTATAATAGAAAGCCGGGTATTAGTGAAGACTAGTATTAGTACTAGAAGTAGTCTGGTCGTTTTCCTATCGGAAAATATTAAAATAATAAATAACAAAATCAGGTATAATTAACTCTTATGGTACATTTTAACTAGAAAACCGGAGCTTTAATAATATATGCATGGAGTTCATAACATATAATCCAGAAATAATCAAGTTTCGGAGACTATATCATATCATAAAATTGCAAAACTGCAAATGTATTCTACTTTAACCTTTTGCCAGGAATGTATCGTATTTCCTGTCCTCTCTATAACTTTTAAAGTGCTTTGGTAAAATTCTACTTAATATTTCTTTAACTATTAAAATAATTCTGCCAATATCATGGCACAGAAGTTACAATAGATGATTTACTGGATGCATCTGTATTATGATACCTTATCGTGGATGAAATTGGGTGTCATGGGCTGAAGTTATCACTTCAATCAGATGAACAGCACTTCTAAATTTATATATATATATATATATATATTTATTTATTCACACTATCTGTCATTGTGACTAGACCAACCATCATACGAACAAGACCTGGCTGTATGGACTAAAGTCTTTTGCCTTTCCCATTAGGGATAAATTAATATCATCATCATGTCATTGTGACTGTCCAGTTGTTATTGTCAACTTTTTGCGTTGCGTGTGTATGTTGACTTCAAATTGCTCATTTGTTTAGTAACTGATATATCCCCAAAATCCCCATAGTATAATTGCAAAATATATCCCTAAATTTTGTATAATTTCGATTGTGTTCACTATAATTTTAAATTAGCGTTATTCAGATAATTTCTTTATAAATGTATTGATCTATCTTCTAATGACCAAGGAAAGTGTCTTTATAACAATATGATATGAAAATGTCATCATCGATTCGAATATTACTTCCTATACTACCAGTAGCTGAAGAAACTAATACTTACCTTAGAGGATACATTAATACAAGTGCAGATAATTTAACCACTATCTATGTAACAAAATATTCCAAAAGTGGTACCCTTTTTGAAGAAAAAGTAACCAATGAGAATAGTATTATTTATGGATACTGCAGTGAAATTCCGCTACCTAAGCGTAAATGGAAAATCAATGAAAATTTCTTAATTATTAGTTATCAAATATATCCACAAGTGCAGCACTTAATTATAAGTGGGAAAGAAATTGATATTAATGACACATGTATTATTATCATTTATGATCATAAAGCAATCAAAAACTCAGAGACTTTGAGTGAATGTTATGATTATATTTCCAAGTTGCAAACTTTAGTGCAAAATGATTATAAAGAAGAAAATACTAGAATAACTTATAAACTCTCATTCAAAAATCCTTCCTGGTTTGTTTCATCTATGTTTATGCAGCATACATTCAATTATTTGAATCTGATAGTTTGGCTCATTATCTCTATTAGGAGGAATAAAAAAGTAAGTAATATTATCAGTTATTTTTGTCTAATCTAAATAAAGTCTTTTGCTAGATATAAACCTTCTCATATGTAAGATATAAGTCGGCGAGCGTAATGGCAGGGACATTCCATAAGTAATTCCTTATTAATCCATTTGTTACTGCACATCATAACAGCTGTAATTGTATTGCAGAACATTGTGTTGTAGTATGTTAAATGTTAAAAAATATAAATGTAACAAAATCAATATAACAAAATTATTAAATATAATACATACATTTTTATTGTAATAAATAAGAAATCACAATATTAAATGTAAAAATAATGCTATCAGATACAGTCAGTTATGTTAAAGGGGCATGTCACAAGAAATAACAATAGTTTTAAAATGGCCAAGATTAAAGAATAATTTAGTTACTGGTTAAAGTTTGTGTCACTGTAACAGTGGTTGAGTTGAATTGATCATATTAAGAAGAGAACAAAATGATGCAACTCAACCACCTTATTGATGATGTGACAGAAACATTTATAATAAGTGTAACAGACTCAGATTCTGAAAGTAAATATTCAGAAATAAATAGTAATTAAATTTGTTCGGATTTTCATCTATTTTTTCCATTTATAATCAATGCAAATTCAAACAAATATTTTAAACAATTTATTATAAGAGAAATTGAATCAGAATGTTCAATTCTCAATCAAAATACTCGATCTCTTAGGATACAACTCCAAATTTACTTTCCGATAATGTGGCAACCAACCATATGTAAATTTAGTATATCTAATTAAAAATCTGAGTATAGATTCATTTTAAAAAGTCCCATGTAAACACAAATACTGTGATTTATGTGGATGTTGTAAATAAATTGATTGATTTCATTTTGAAAACGCATGTAGTCTCACATCATCATAGTCATGTTTATCACTTTAGGTAAAATCTGTGGTCATTAACATAATGTTGTAAAAAAAGAGTACAGAAAGTTCAAAGTTCAAAATGTTTGGCCATACAGTATATATAGTATTAGTAATGTGAGAACACTGATGTAGCATTATTATAGAGATTGAGAGCAATTGTTTTACATATTATTTATAATGGGTAAGTTGAGGTAACATGTTATATTATTATATATATATATAAATATAAAACTCACCTGCCTCTGAAAAGAATAGTATTCAGCATTATATGATTGTAAAGCAACAGTACGTCGCTCCAATGGCCTCCATAGCAAACCGTCGCTGCTCCGCAGCTTCGCCCCGCTGTTTGACAGCCGACTTCCGCTGCCTCAATTGCCTCGCAGCCTCAGCCATACAAATTCACCATTTCATTTCATCCACCGTCCGCAACACGGTCAGAATCAAGCTCCAGGTCAAGTAGTCCGTTGACCACCTAGCGGTAATCCGCTTTCTGCAGGAGAATAGTATGTTCTTTCACACCTATACTCTTCATACTTCTCATAGTGTCACTAAAAAAAAATATTATAATTTTTTTGAAAGATGGATTTTTTTGTACAGACAATCTTTAGCCTGAAAGCTTTTGCAGCTTTACCACATTTTAAGGCAATGGAGGCAAGTGGGGCGACGTACTGTAGCTTTGCAACCATATAATGCTGAATACTATTATTACTATACTTTTTTACTATATTTTCGGAGGTGGGTGCGTTTTGCTTCACAAAAGCCGGCTGCAGGCAATTCAATAGTTACCATAGAACGGTGGAGAGTCTAGCTCCATCAGCGATCCGGAGCCCGCAGTTTAGCTTTAGTGTGGACATGATGTGACTTAGAAGAAGGATGTGAATGGCCCTAGAAAAGGGTTGGAGGGTCGAAATCGCTTTGTATTGTACCTAGAAAAAGGGTCGTGCAGGTAGATGTTAAAGTCTGGTAGAAGCTTGGAAAGGTCGCGGCTTTGTGCCAGGTATATTCACAACATGCGACAAGTGAGTGGGATGAATTTCTCGTGTGGTACATATGAGAAATTCGGAGTGACTTGTAGTCCATGAACGAATAGGTAGTAAGCAGCTAAAAAGCAAAGTGAACTATAAACATATACACTAACAAATACACTAGGCAAAAAAATTTAATAGATCCATAAGGAACTAATTTGTACAGTGGCTATGTTGTAGTATCCATGAGATGAGTGTATTGGGAAAATGTTGCAGATTGTGGTATGCCTTATGTTTGTCAAGAGATAGATTTACTTTTATAATGTTGCATGTATACTTATATGGCCACGCAATTATATGGCCCAATATAATTGCTTCACCATTTTCGACAATAACTTCTTATAACTAGTAACTAGAAGTTACTTTATCACGTATTAAATGAACGCAATTGATTGACTGTAAGTCAATCAAAGCATAGGTTAAAAGTGCGTCTTGTTTAACTCTTTCGAGAGAATTAAATATATCACGTTTCATCTTAAGAATTTGGATTATTCGAGAAGACAATCTTCTGTCATCACAGGCGAAGTGGTTGACTTCCTAAAGTACCGAGCAGGCAAAGGTCAATAATGAGACGTGTGAATACAGAAAACGGTTTTAAACCTACGGCCCATTTCGCAGAACAATTTTAGGTCAGTCCTGAAACGATTCGCCCTACGGGAGTTACGCTAAAAAACTTTATTTGACTGATATCCATAAAGCAGCTTGGTTAAATTTTGCATTTCATGGAGTTCTTAAAGTTCGATGTTGGCGACCGTCCGGAAAGTTTACTCAGAAAATGAGCTACCCCAATTTTACTATTTACAAGACAACTGTCGACTAAATATGGCTAGGATTACCTGCGACTGGTTCCTAAGACACCAATACCTTTATCTGATACAGTGGCCTTCAAAATCGCCTGATTTAAACCCCATTGAAATATTTTGGCATAGTGCAACGATGGTATCACCGCAATGAGAAAACAAGAGATGTCCTTGAAAATCATGCAGAGAGACTAGGGGTCTATAAGGGGTACGGATATTTGTTCGCGACTTGTTGGTTCAATGAGAAGCCGATTGCTACAGGTCCCTGAAGGGAATGGCGGGAAAAACGTATTACTAATTCAATATTATATTACCATTCATCAGAAAATGTTCAACTTTTATGCTGATTAATATAGGCCTGAAGTTATAGGAAGGAAGATCGATTTTTTGTATCAATTTGTATAATTTTTAACTTGTAATTACGATGTTACCTATAATACGTTTTTAATTGAGTGCTTTTGGTTGGTGGATTAAACGGTGGTGTGTGTTTTATCAATGACTATGCACGAAATGATATAACAGCTCTAAGCTTAAATATAATGGTGATAGGAGTATTTATTATATATATTTATAGCGAAAATAGACCTTGGTAGTTTTGTGATGTGTCATTCAACCTAGGGGTGGTAAAGCAATTTCGTTGTTGGGGATATATTATTATATTATAAAACTTTGTCATCTATACACAATTTAAGCTATAACTACAACAAGTTATGATTGCATATTGCAGTGGCCATCCTTGCAAAAAGTTTATAAGGGGGAATCTCTTAAGTGCGATTTCAAATTTTGGGTTGGATCAACATCTCTTGTATACCTATCGTGGTTTTCATAAACACTACACTGGTAGTTAATATTACTAGCATAATTTTAAAAGAAACTGCATTTTATCATATACACAATATTTTAAATTCATTACAAATTGACACCTTGTCTACTCCGTACAGTCAGTCAGTACTGTTACATGTAGGTTTTAAAACTGTTTGCCACTATTTCGTCATCCAGTCACAGGCATTACGGGATAGTTGAAAGACTCTTTACATTCAATCTGGATGATATGAAATAGAGGTTAGAAAATTGTATCACTACGAATTATATCTATTAAAAACCCATTGTGATATTTTAATATTTAATAATTTGTAATTTCCAGGTATCAATGAAGGAGGGAAATTTAATTCTATCAATTCTTGTGGATATAATAATAGGGTACTTTATTTTAGAATTACTTTTAAGAGATAAAAAAGATCTAGGTGTACTGTTAATGGGTATTTTAGAGGTAATAACTGTGTACTTGTTTAATATGATAACATAATTTGCATTTAATATCAGAAACTTACCTTTCATATAAATGTCTATTTCAGAAATTGGTTAATCTAATGTATTCTTTGTTAAAATGGTTGATGGGGTCACCAGCTGGACTTAAACTGAATAATGCATTTAATAATATGTTAGGAAAGTATTTTTCCTACCACATTGAACTATGGTGGCTATTTTTAGGTGAGTATGTAAATTTTATGCATATTATTATCTTTCATCATCATCTTCATTTCAACCCATAATTAGCCCACTGCTGAATATAGGCCTCCCCCACAGACTGCTACAGTGTACGATCTTAAGCCACCTGCATCCATCGTCTTCCCCCGGGGTCGTCCTACGCTGCGATGACTAATACGAGGTTGCCACTCGAGAACCTTTCTTCCCCATCAGTTATCGATTCTCCGAGATAATGGCTGGTCCATTGTCAATTCAGCTTACAAATTCTTTTAGCTATGTCGTTTACCTTAGTTTTTCTGTGGATATCCACGTCATGCCGAAAACACCGAGCATAGCCGACCATAGCTCGCTGAGCAAAATGTTAGAAGTCTTAATTACATCGCTAGCATTTTTTTAAAAACAAAATCATACATGGAAAGAAAAAATTTAGAAAAATAATATTGTGTAATTTTTTGAACACACATATACATACAAGTGCAACAACTCAAATATAATTTAACTTGAATCACATGGCACGTCTTAAAAAAAAGATTATAGAAGTTTCTGGAGATCTAGGGAGTGGGTACAGATGTGTAATATAAATGGAGTTGGGTAAATAATTAAGATAGATAATGGCAAAAGTAATTGAAACATACATCTCAGAATCAGGTTACACCATAAAACATATCAATTTATATAATATATGAAAGAAAAATATTAATATGTAGCAGATTTCGATCATTGTATATACTATATATGATACATTTAAAAACCACAATTTTAGAACCATACCACATTTAAGAACAAGACAATATCGTGAAATAGCAGATATTATCATGAGATAGGAGAATACTGTATATAACAGCTTGATACCACATATACATACGAACTTAAAAACCCTACGTGTTTAAGTTCGAGGAAGCAAAAAGAAGAAGAAAGTTTAAGACGATGAAACGGGACAAGGACTGAAAACCAAAATTATTTTTCCTCTTCAATACATTCACCATGAAAGGCAAATAAATTTTTCAAACCTAGCAATTAGCTAAGGACAATTTTCTTTAGTTTTCCCCTTCTTTTAACTGTTCCAGAATTGATGCGCAGTATTCTAGATCTATTCAAGGTATTCCCTACCTTTCTTATAGAAATTGTACCGCTTGTAAACCATCATTTTTCCTGGGCAAGAGACTGTTTACATGATGACATCTCTTTCATTATGGACTTTCCTTGCTTGTTAAGGATCGTTTAGGACAATTTTTTTTACATATTTCGCACTTTCTTCCCAATTTAGTTGCTTGGTCGACGACAGTTCAAAAAATAATGAAACAATTTTGATAAAACTTCATATTTATACTAATTATGAGTCGCTGAACACGTTACGGCCTAAAAGAGATATCTCATCCCTCTCAAACCACACTATTCTGCGAACTTAAAAACGCAGCCGTGTTTTCACCAATTTGGTTGTTTTCAGTGATGTATTGAAATAATTTGGGCTAACGTTTGATTAATTTTAAGCCGCTGTTGATTAAAAAAAAGTCAAATTTAAAGCGAGCATAGACGATATAATACATGTTTGCACGTATGAATTCGCAGACACCGTCACAAATATGACTTATATAACTGTGTTTCAGATGTTTCGGGAGAAAAGTTAGATGTGATTCTACACTTATACAAATATATAGGTTATCTTGGATTCACATTTCAAGCTGCTATAATAGCAGATATGATTTGCATTGCTACATTCCATTCATATTGTATATATGTTTATGCTGCAAGGTAAGTTTCTCACATTTGTCTCAACACTGTGTAATGCTAATAATCAAATCTAGAACAAAAAAATCCTGTACCTTCTGTAGAGATAAAGAGCATATACGTCGAGCATACTACAAGTTTCTGGAACTAGCCAATTAACACATTGTCTAATAAGATTCCGGTCTAATGAAAAAGTCACTTTTTCGGTCAAATTCGATTCGCATTCATCAACATAATCTCCTTCAAGAGCGATAAAATAATTCCAGCGTTTTTCTAACTTTTCGATACCTTGAAGAACGATTTATCTTTGTCCACAAAATAGGCGTTTGTTCCCGGCTATTACCTCCTTATTCGAGCCAAATCTCTTTTCGGCGAACTTTTTTTAGGTCTGGGAATAGATAATAGTAGCTAAGGGCCAAATCTGGACAATAATGTTAGTGAGGCAACAATTCGCAGAATAATTCATTCAATTTTGCTATCGCAACTAAAGACCTTTCACACGGTGCATTTTCTTGGTGAAAGATCACTTTCTTTCTTTGCATATGGGGCAGTTTCTTCCAAATTTCCTCAAACGATTGCTATTGCACTGTCACCTTTTTCAAGGTAGTCGATAAACAAAATACCATCCGCAATCCCATATACGGATGCCATAACCTGTTGCGCCTGCCAGCACTCTGTTACCCTTTTGGCCGCTTTGGGCGAGGTCCACCGGCTACTGTCCACTCGGCTGACTACCGATTTGACTCTGGCGTGTAATGGTAGATCCAAGTTACGTCCATGGTTACGTATCGACACAACAAGTCTTTGATTTCGCGGCAAAAGCTCCAAACGGCGCTAGAAATCATGGGCTTGTTGATTTTGGTCTACTGTTAGCACATGCGACACCCACTTCGAAAACAGCTTTCTTATAGACAAAATAAAGCCTACACGTTCCTTTGATTGCAGTGTCGCCACTTCCCCTAAGCCCTTCATAAAACATTACACACGTACTTTGCACCCTCATAATGCCCTCGCCGTCGGTGGGCTGTGCAAATTAGTTTATTCGCAATACCGCCATGTCACAGGACGGATCTCACCAAACAATAATGATAGAAGCGTCGCTGGAGTTTCTTGCGCAACTTCTTCTCCAGCGCCCACGCATTCCGAAGTGGTGGTACAGATAGCTAATAATAATAGCGATATTAAATTAGATAATCCTTAGTCAGTAGCTACTGATCAAGCCGAGGTTTGGCCCTCTCGAGCATCTTCGAGTCAGACGCTCTCGCCAAACAGTAGCACAGAAACGAACAATCTAAGTCGAGGCTCCTGAGAGGGAGCAACCTGGTGACACTGTAAAAGCGGCCATCAGGCCCAAAAAAACGTGCCTTTGATATATTTAGTGTCAGCTATGTCCTGCAACTTCACTTTACGGTTTGTTAAAACGATTTTGAAGTTTTCCGGTATAACCACCTCTTTTGGCCGAACAGAGCGAGACGTATCGTCGGTGTCGTGCGCTCACATTTGAATTCAGCAAATAATTTTTTCCCATCAAAAAGCAATGTTTTATCGAGGACAGTCATTGGCTGTCTATAATATCGTGGTCGGTGGCGAAACTTGGGTGTTTTTTTCGAACCGGAAAGAAAAAGGCAGTCGGCAGAATGGATCTGTCCTTTTAAAGACTTGCGAACAAAAGATAAGAAAAGTCGGAGCACTGGCAAAAATTGGCTGGTTGTTTGTTTTGGACGTTACTTTACTTTGCAATCGCTTTAAAACCAAAATTGTAAGAAAAAGTTTGCGAAAGTAGCCTTGCAGCAATATCGTCCACCACCACCTTCCGCTATGATTACGCATGCGTATTTGAAGGTCTCAAATGTGGGTTCTTTTTATTTCCGAAAATTAAAGAAAATATTAGAGGTTTATGATATAAAAGCCGGGAATTGGCGGTGAATGTGTTTTTAAATATATCATAAATATCTGGTCTTATTTATGAGAAATAAGATGAAATGGAACTGAAACTAGGTTTTCCAGTTTTTCAACACCCAAAGGCACTTTAGTGTTATTTTGCACTATTTTTTGGAACAGCATGGTCAGTCACGGTGGAAATGAAATTTCATATTGCAGCTAGAAGAGCTAGACTAGACGAAGACCAGCTGCAGGCTTCTTAAAGCTTTGAAAACAATAATATTGTAAGATATAAAACTTGTATTTAAATGTTGTATTATGATTTGGTATACATTTTGTTAAAGGTTGTTTAATATACAAATATCCGGAATGATTGCATTGTTAAGATTATTTGTGGGTAGGAAATATAACCCATTGAGAGAGGGCATAGACTCCTGTGAATATACAAACCAAGAACTTTTCGTGGGAACAGTCGCATTCACTATATTATTATTATTGCCTACGACCGTTATGTATTACACAGTATTCACATTGGTAAGTGTTTCAATATTTTTTAATTTACTTACCACTATGCTTTAATGTAAATGCAACATCAAGGTAGCTACAAGATTTATTGAATTTCATCTATATATTCTACAACAAATATTGAGGTATTAAAGAAATCTAAAACAAAAAATGTTTGAGGGACCTCGTCATTCAATCGAAACAAATTTTGAGTTTTTATCTGTTTAAGTTTGTTCATAAGAGTGTGATAAAACACTACCGAGCCAATCCAATTGATGAGGATTTCACTAAATTAGTTTAAACTTCAACATGATATAGTTTATACGTACGCCGGAAAGGCGACGTCATCGACGATACAATAACGATGAGATTGCGTTTTAAAACAAGTTGACAAAAAATATTTGAATCCTTGTAAAACAGTGAATCAACTTTATTGAACTCTATGGACAAACATATATTTGGTTGGTTCACGATCGAACAAAAGTACTTTATTGAAGAAGGTTCAAGATTATAATTATACCAGCGTGAAATAGAACGGTATCGTTTTGTGTGGTGAAAGTAGGGATCCGGGGACCTACTTACAGATAATGATTTATCGGTCCTAAGAGACGCTTGTGCATCTATAATCTTTGTCGAAGACGATGAACAGGTCATGGGCCGCAGTCATTACTTATAAGCGGGTGAACTATGTTCCCTAATATTATAAAAAAACTTACGTCCAGAATGGTAATCCACATGTGATTTTGATTATTTTTTTATTATTTCAGTTTCGTGTGTTATCTATGCTAGTTCAATACATTCTTGCAAAATGTATATATTTGGTACAAACATTACCCCTTTATGTAATTATTTTGTGGGTGATGCAATCAACAAAAGTTGCAGGCAAGTTTTTTTTACCAATATAAGAACTTACTTTACTATACTCTTTAAACTCTTCTTTTTAATCTGTTGAGAAACAAATATTAATAATTTACAAATACAATATATAGTGATAAGCATAGATTGCAAGTGCTATCAAATTTCACAGAGAGCTTAAGGTCCAAATACACTAAACATACAATTTATCATAATCCAATCTTTAAAATATATGGTATAAACAATTTACGGTAGTGTGTCATACAGCAATCACAACAAGCATGGAAACATAGTTTTATTGAAAAAAGGAACTGAACGCAAAGACAAGCAAGACAGTTAAATTCGAACGCCAGTTTCTAAACACACATGGTTGACATTAACAATAACACTAATTGGAACAGTAAAAGCACAAGATTACAAACTAAAAATACAAGTTATTAAATCAATACGGAATATTAATACAAACATATGTGAGTACAAAAGATATTAGGTCCATACATATGAAATTTGCGTATTATATGGAAAAAGTAAGAAACGTTTTTTTTATGGAATTATATATTTAATCAATTATCTATATACTTTCGCAATTTTATAGGATTGATTCCATTGCTGACAATCTTTTGGAGAATAAATAAAATCTTTGAAAGCGGTTTGGACTGTCTCATCGGAATCGAATTGTTTTTTTTCCTTGAAATTGAGAAATTGTCCGAATTTCGAAAAATGTGCGAGAAGTATGGTCAGAGACATTCAAATCGCAGCTCCTCTAATTTAGAGACCGCCTGTCGTGAAGTATGGGGTCTAGCGTTGTCATGAAGCAGCAGCTAGATCAATTGCGTCTGTCTCGATTCTTTAACAGCTTTTACGTCATGGTATGCAATTTCCAGTGTTGTCTGTCCAGATCTTAGGAAACTGTAGTGTAGTGGCACCAGCACTGCTCCACCAAGCACTCACTAGTACATTTTCTCAGTCAATTTTCACTTGGGACAGGATTTGGCCGGTTCTCCTGGGTTCAACCACTGTGATGACCGTTACTGATTGTCGTACAGTATCCATTTTTCATCATAAGTAACGATACAATTCCAAATTTCGTTATTGTGATGGTTCAGTTATGTAACGCAGCATGTACAGTAGCTTCCTCATACACATCATTAATCCTTCCAACTGGAACCTATATTCGTAAATAACGCGATACTTAAAGTTTTCTTTTTTTAACAAAAGGATGTCAAACAAAAAACAAATGAATCACTAAATTCCACACACAAATACACAAGCCTAAATTTGAAATTCATAACCAAATGCCAGATTATTTGAATCAAAGTGGCCAGTTCGACAAAACACCAATTTCATATGTAAGGACTTAATATAAAGATAAAATTCCATAGCTTTATATTATATTTTCGTTTTACGTGCTTGCTTTTCAGGAAATGTCCTCATTGAAGTAGTGAAAAATGAAGAGTCATCTCTTTTATTGGTTCGAATAAAATTATTCAAGAAATCTATACGAGATTTAATTAATAATTTCAAGCCTCCTGTGGAAGTATCAAAACAAATTGAATGGACTGATATCGTAACAAATGTGGTCACGGGAAAACAAATTATATAGTAATTTTAATAAAATTATAATTATGTGGGGCATATGTTACAATAAAACGCATCAATATACCTCGACTTATTTTTATTATCGATCAAAAATTATTGCGCACAGAATAAAATTGTCTGGTCACCACCGTGTATAAATGCTTAGTTACTTAAACTATATGCAACGGACTGGGCAATTTATTCTCTTAAATAAAAGTAATGAAAGACATACTTAAAACTATATATTAACACGGCTAACTTATTAATTTGTAAAGCCAATCACCAATTATTTCATGTATGGTACACCACATAACTGGGACACTGTTATATTACAAATACATTTCATAAATATAATAATATAACAATGAAATAAAATAGAAATAGGACATGCAATATTTTGAGTGTCATCCCTGTGAGGCAATATAACATATTTATGACCTGACCATTTAAAGGAATCGTAGAAAACATTTGAAAAATAATGACCTACATCTAACATATAGCACTCAAATATCTACAATTTTATTCTTTTAATCGGAAAACTAAAAATAAATCTGGCTGCGTTATTTGTAGGGGATGATTTATACTCAAATTTTATTAAATCGACAAACTCAGATTTCGGACTCGTGTTGTGTTAAATAAGTCGAATATTTGATTTTTTTTGTATTGCGCTCTAAGAAATGCAGTATTATCATACATACGAGACTTCGTTGTTACAGTTATATTATTTAAACTACTATATTTTGCGCTTAATTTTTAATTCGAACTTATGGTAGGTTTCGCTCTATTATTTTTACTCTTAATATATATCACCCATATTGGTGAGTACATTTAAGGCAAGATTTGAATTCTAAAACAATTCATGTAACGTAGCTGGATTTCCCATTATGTTGACTTTTAAACATTTCAGTTAATGTTCATTAAAGTTATTTTCTGAACACTTACAGGAATGTCGATATTGAGCTTTTTTTTATCACAAAATGTTAGTAAGGCGTGCCAACATCACACAAACAAAATATATATGGACTTGTAGTTATGAAAATGTCTTGTATTAAAATTTCCTATTAAGATTAGATATTAGTCACACGCTGTAACAAACAACACAAATTACAGACTAGAAAAAGGTAATATCTATGTAACAGAATATCGGCTCATATGCATGGTGACTAAACTGACCATATTGGGTTAGTAGCCCATCAGTAATTTGTCTAAGTATAAAATGTAACAAGAATTCCTGTTTTAACCTATCTAAGATCTTTGTGCAAAGCACTAGGTGGTGCATACTTTTTGATTTGGAAGTTAACAATCTACTACATTGTTTCAGTAACAATTTTAAGGAAACTTTTTGTAAATCTGGTAACTCAAGTCAACCACAAAATATACACTATATAGCTCGAGCAGACAGGTTTTGACAGATTGTTTTATTCATCCATCATTTAAAGTAAATTTCTTATTAATTTTATCCTCTGAGTATTAATAAATAAGATTGTTACATTTCATATTGGAAATTTAAGAAAATATTAATAAATAAATACATATTTAATATGCTGGGGTGAAAATAATCGAAGGAGCAGCATGTAAACAATAGAAAGTTATTATCAAAGTTGATAAAAATATGCAATTTCAACAGTTAAATACATAACACTTAATATTTACATAAAATTATTTTTCCAAAATATTTATTTTCACCTTAAATAGACAATAGATAATTATTTGTGAGCCTGAAACACTCATTTCATGGGTTCGAATCTTGTTGGATACATAAGCTTACGAGATGACCAACATGCCATATAAATAAATGGCTTGTTGTGTGAATGGAACTCTGGTGAATAAGACAGTGTATGAAGCAAGCTTACATATTGGCTGCCGCAACTTATTGTAAGTCTCCGGTGGGTAGGCCAAAAAAAATTAGCATTACATAAATTTTCTCTTAATTATTTCGTATTCATCACAGATATTAATTAGTCAATTAGGAAAATATGATATTGATCACAATATATATGTTTTATTTATGACCAACGTGTGTACGTGAAGCCGTTATAATAATATCAATACTACAATAGCTAACACTGTTATTATTATCGCAGTGGATTGACGACGGGATGGCTATTCTTAGTTCTTGAGTACACATCTGTAGTCCTTATTGACGTCTGAGCTCGGATTTGGTGAATGCTCTTTAGGTCTAACTGTACCACGACACGATGCTAACTTTGATTCCAAAGCCTACAATGAAGAAAAATACATAATATGAATGGAGTTAATATTAGTACATGACTGAAATAGTAAGCATTGTTAAACCACCACCTAATTCTCACGTGCAACAGCAAATAACAACAAAAAATGAATTTTTAAATCCAGAAAAAACAATAATACATATAACAAAAAGCCTTGTACATGGTGGAATACACTAATGACCAATTTAAGTAAGAAAACATTAATATCCTAATTACTTCATAATTTTCAATCTACAGTTAATTACCGGCAAGGATCTTGAGTGCACAGTGAACGAATGGGGTAGGGTTGCACTCATAACAAGTTATAAGTAAATAAAAAGTCGTGCATAAAAAGTCATACACTTTTTCATTGATATATTTAAGTTAATAGCTGATATGAATTATTTTTTATTATGTTCCTCATCAGTGGTTGTAATTATACTCTCGCGTACCTTATTATTTAAAAACAAAAATAAATATGAACAATTTTTATGTACAATTATTAATTCCTATTGATTAAATTTTTCCCAAAAACAGAGAAAATTATTCTAAAAATCAAATATGATAGTAACATTGCAATATACTAAAAGACAAATGATTAAATAACTTTGACAATTACTAAAAATATCTCATATAACTTATCAAAATCAGTTAGATTTCCATTATTATTGTAGAATGCAATCATACAACCTAAAATTATAATGTGTACATAGTATAACTATGAAATCAATTGTATAATAGCACCAGTATTTTGTGGTTTGAATTAAACCCACAATTATACTAATAATATTGCAACATATATTATTCTAATATCTATAATTAATTATTGTAATAGTTACAAAAAGCTCTATCAAGATATAAAACAACAACATGAAATACCAAGTGATGTCTGTCGTGAACTCAAAAAAACTAGTGATTTCACAATTTCGAATTTTAGATAATATAACTAGTACTTTTATTTAAAATAGTATGTTATTGTACAAGTGTTAGTATATTTAATATAAATCTGCTAGAACATTAAATACACTTTTTCCCTATTTCAGGGTTTGTTTCGATTTCACTTGATCATGTCCTTTCCTAATGGAAAAGTTTAACAAATTTTCTAGCCCTTCTCTAGATCTAACTGCAAAAGATCTTCGTAACTTTCCACTTTCATTATTAATCGGCCTTTCGAATGGATGATCTGCGGACCTATGTGTACATTGCCTATTCATTTTCTGCTGCAAATCATCACACTGTTCAGGTTTTGATAACTGGCGCGTGAGTTCTTTCGTGCTTCGGTACTCCACAATATACTCTTCATCGTCCGTTTCATTTTTATGTTCCTTTACTTTGGGTACAAGTCCCAATGGAGGTGTGTGGTGCTCCACAGTAAGTGACGTATCACACGAGCATTTGACCTTACCACATTCACGGCAAAGAAATCTTTCAAGCTGTAAGCAATAAATACCATGCACACTACATAATTACAACCGTGCAAATTAAATGGCTACTTTATAAACTACATGCTATTAAACAAATCTAAACATAAGTAATTTCTATCAAAGTTCATGTGATTGGCAAACCAAAGCGCAATATATTAAAATTTAAAAGCTAGAAAAATATTTAAGTTTATGTAAGCATAAATGCTTATACTAGATTCTAAAGTTTATAACAATTATTTATGTAGTGCTTATACTAGATTCTAAAGTTTATAACAATTATTTTATAGTATTACAGGTAATAAAGCAAATTGCAATATAAATACTAATAATTTTTGCTATAAATATATGATATATGTACAAATATATAAAATATAAGAGGGAAAACAAAGCATACTGTTTGATGCATATTTAACAATAATATATTTAATGCTTTATAAGGTGACTAATTTTCACAGTTTATTGTTATTTGTATGAAAAATAAACCTGTTTTGCTCATAGACAGTAGAATTGCTTATGTAGTTATTTTGGAAGCATTAATATTTCAACCCTAGATAATTCGGCGAATTGGTGTTTTGGTATGAAAATTTTTAAACTGCAAAAACATTAGAAACATATTTTTGATAAACATGTCATCATAAAATAAGGCAAAAATAAAATATATACTTTTATATACATGGTTAAAAAATAATGTTTACAATGGTTCTTATAAATTTAAATATGAATAAATGTGTTAAGTGTCATTACGTAATAATTATTCATTGAGACTACATAACAGCAATTGAATAATGGATGTATAACAAGAATGAAATTAAATATAAACTAAGTAATATTTTTGCAAAATTGTGTTAGACCCAAAAAAAGTGTTGTTAGGGAAAACTTAGAAAAAAAAAATGTTTCACTACAAGTGTGCTAGGTTTGACCTTGATTTCAGCCCAAGCACTGAAAATATTTTTTTAGGTAAATATATTTGTCCATTTAATAAAAAAAGGCAAGAAAAATTAAATATAAATTACGAAAAACTAATAAGCAATATCAAATCAAAGTATATTTAAAAAAGTTAAGGATATTGAATTTAAAGATAGTTATAATAAATATACTTTATTCCCAATACCTTACTCGAAACACATTTTATCTCTCCAATCAAAACTACATACCATATGCCAACGTGAATAACCACAAATAGCAGGGTTTTTGTTAAAAAGAACTTTATTACATTATTATACCATATAACATATAGATAAATAGTTAAAACACTGTTGTTATTCAAAACAATCATCATTACGAAAAAAAGAACAGAACTGTATAGAAAAATATTTTTTTTTAACATTGTGGGTTTAGCTGTAACTTCTAATATTTTATAAATAATGTATTCCTTTAAGTTAAGGCAATTATAGTCATTGTTCTATAGATTTCTATATTCTAAAATATTTGGATACATAGATTGTACATATATACATAAATAGATACAAAAATATTCCTTTTCACAGATAACAATAAATACATACATATTTATGTACAAAATCCTATGTTCTAATTTCAAATAGCTTTATTCCAATTAACTACTATTAATATTCCAACTACTATAAATGTAAAGAGAAAAAATAATTTTGTTTCACTCACCCCTACTTTCCTTAACAGATCTCCAACTATATTAATAGCTGTAACTCGGGAAGAAGGTGTCATTGCATTGCCATTGATTTCGCCTATAACAAAATTGATAAGAAATAGTAAATAAAATTGGAATAAAATTTTAGGAATAGATCTAAAGTGCAAAAATGAGGGCAGATTTATGCATTGTGCATATATATGACACAAGATTGATAGTTTGCTTGTTTTTGGCACCTAATGGAAATCAAATCAAACACAGTGCAAAGTGATGATCTAGCAGACGAGGTAACACATAAATGGTGACGGCATGAACTTAAGATTCAATCGCATTTTAATTTACTTCTTGACACGAAAAACTTGTCACTCAATATTTTTGTATAGGTATAGTCTAAAATTATGGAATAATTACTTACGCTTCTGTGGTGATGATATGGAAGTTGGTGTTTCAATTTCAACTTGAGTCCGAGATGTATTTGATATATGTCCATTACACACACTTTCATTAATGCTGCCATCCTCTTTTTTGAAATCAGGCACTTTCTCTACAACTTTTAACTCCTGTTTGAGATCTAAAATGTAGATTATTGATATTAATAATATCTCAAAATTGAGTTCCTTGGAAATTGCTAAAACAAAGTAATATATTACCTCTAGCCTCATCAGTTGCTCTTTGAAGTTTGACCCTCAAATTTTCAATTTCATCTACTTCACTTTCTAGAACAGCATTTCTTTCATAAGCTTGATTCAATAATGTTTCTATACAAGAGACAGACTCTGTTATAACTCTGTAAATGTATTATAAAAACATTATTACACAAAGTTGTTAACTAATCTAAAAATAATAAAAGAAAAATTAGTTACCGCAATGGTTTTTTAGGGCTACTAAAGTTGGGCAGTTTATAGATTTAATAAACCATAACCTAATAGCACACCTTATGGAGGATTATACCCAATAAGTTTACATAAGGAAACAAATGTTACTTTTCTTAGAAGATTATACAGTTATAAAAATGGTTAAAATATACATATTTGTAATATCTACTATCAGTTTAATACAATAAACAACTAGCTTTTACCCACAGCTTTGCCTTTGTTGTACTTACTGTTGTAAACCGCACAATGAAACAATGAAATATTGAAGTTGAGATTTATCTACTGAACACTAATAACCATATTAAAATCTATAATCATTAAGAGTAGTTTGCTAATCTAAAGTTAACAAATAAACAATAATTCTATGAACTTTAGATTTGCATTTAAGCTAATATTTATTATAATATAAATTTCAATTGAGACAACACTAGGAAACAAACTCAAATTATGACCTCGCATAAACAAAATGCTTTATTACATCATATCTAAATAAAGTTATTGTCCTAAAAATCAAATTGTCATATATTCTAGGGAACATTCTTAGATTGTTTCCATAAAATGTCAACAATGCACTAAATCATCAGTTGGCATTTAAAACTATGAATGTATTTGAAACAAAGTTCTACATAATAAACTTATGTAACACAAAACAAAAGTAAACTTATGTATCCAAATGGTATATCCCAAATTATAATTATAATGTTATAAAAGTTATTCTACTCCTATCTTTTTTATTAATGATGTATTTGCTGAGTCAGCCCTTGTGAACTTTAAACTATACACTTGTCATTTCATACTACACTCTTATTATTTTACAATGAGTTCAAGTATGAGGTTTGTAATGTGCCGAGTCATTAAAATACTAAATTTGAAAATACTTGTGTCTATAATTTTATATTTATAGTTGACAAGTAAACATCTAACAATTTACCTTATATAACACATTTTATGAATAAATTATGTATTGCTGTGAAACATTTCTTTGGATTAGGTGTCTGTCATAATCAAGGCTCATTAACTTGCCGTATTAACCTAGCTCCATAGATTATTATAAAAGTAAATAATTCAAAATTCAAGTCACATCAAAATATTATACTGAGGTAAGGATTATGTCCTCTTTGGCAATTTGGGCTATGGCAATTTCTTCTGGTTATTATCAGATGATATCAACTGCATAGAATATATTTGTATATGTCATAATTGTTACTCAAGCATAGAGGCACTCACTCATCATGTCTTAATTTATTTTGATGTACTGAGATCCAATGGAGGTTCAGATACAGTGTCATAGATATGGGACATACACACAACACACCCAGACCCAAAAACCAACAATTTAAAATCTTATGATGACATTATGATTATTATAATCCAGCAGCAGTTCATATGACTCAAACAGTATTAAATATCACTCATAACACTGTTATTTCATATTGCGAGTGTAGAGATCCACTTATCATTTACCGGGTGAATTGTGTGCTTGTTTGTTACCCCCATTTATAAAATAAATAACTCTTGTAAATATATATGCTTATAAAGGAGTGATAGGCAATATTTATGAATGTATTAATGTCCTGTTACTGAACAAGGGCCTAATAATATCCACCATACAGAACCAGTGGAATAAAAGAATTTACATATCTTATATTCTATCATTTACCAGACATGATTCTTATTATTTTTTAATAAATAAATACATATATACATATACCAACATATAAATTTGCACTGACTTCTACACAAGAGATGTACTATAAGTTGATTAAATATTAAACATTTAAATGCTTGTTTACACAACCTAAACTATACTTTGTTCACTCACACTAGCTTTATTGAAATAATTATATATTTCATGCCTATATATAACACCACACTCAATTAAGTACACATTTAATCACCTAATAACCTTGGACTACTTTGTAAGCTTATAGTACCGCATATAACACCACTAATACATTTAACCACAAAACAATAGGAACAAGTTTCAAATAATAATACCATGTATATTAAATATATACATCCTATTTAATAATAATTAGTAAACTAGTATAAATAGTAATAATCTCTTAAGTATTTTCAGATGAATATGGTTTACATAAATAATATGTCATTTCATACATTACGATGGTAAAACTTAACATGTACAGGACAGGACATAATTATAAGCCTACATTTACATCAATCACACCAAATAAGAATCAGTTAACATAATAAATAAAATATGAGTCATCATTTACCTTGCATTGAATAAAAATAATTAAAAATTGAAAATATCACCTTTGTCCTCTTTCAAGATCATCATTCTTCTGTTCTATTTCTCTTATATAAATTGCTTGTTTTTCTTTTTCAATTTTTAATGCCTGTAATTCACTTTCTAGAGCATTGGTTTCGTGTTGACTTCGTTCCAATTTTTTCTGTAAAAAAGAATATATATATTGGTCCTTCACAACATTGATGAACCTTCTATTATTTAATACATTAATTTGTCGATACTTTATTTGTTTGCTTAAGTAAACATACCCTTAATACATCAATGTCATTTTTTAAACGTTGGTTTTGGTACTCAAAATCTCTATTTTGTTTTTCAACTTGTACTATTGATGCTTCTAATTCTTTCTCTAATTGTGCTGAATTTTCTGTATACTCGTCTAGTTCTTGTTGAATGTCGTTAACTCTGCAAGCATATAAGATTAAAATATATGTTCTTAAAAGAGCAATTTTGGAATAAACAATAAATAAAACTGGATGGCCTTACTTTTGCTCATAATATTTAGCTTGTTTTCTCCAATACTCTACAGTGTCGGTTTCTGACTGTCTTGGAGATTCCATATTTTTTAGATTCACTTCAAACGGTAACTGTAAGAACTCCGGACGTAACACTTATGACACTAATCTGTTGGAATGCTATTGTACCTATGATTATCGTTATTAACAATTTGTTAATAAATCGACTATTATGGTCTTTTGATATAATATTTATGAATCAGCCATTATAATTTGAAACGCAAAATTGTGACACAACTTCCTCATTTAGACCAAAACAAGGCAAATTGTTTGATAGATAAAAAAATAGACTGTCCAATAAACTTGTCTATGGAAATCTTAAGAAAATTCGATGAGATACTTTATACTCAAACAAATTTTAAAATCAAATTTGCCTGTTATTCTTCTCATCTCTTAGATCTTTCACCTCCTAGCTCTTGTTTATACGTTATACAAAATATTAATTTCATATTCTTTTATTTACCTGGAGACTAAACATATTTACTCATCTATTCACTCAGGTGTGCACGAGTCGACTATAGCATTTTGAATATTGACTCATATAAACAACCAGTGTCAAAGACATGATAGACAATTGGGTGATTGCCACGAGGAAATGGATTCTGAGTGTTCCAAAGCTTACAAATTACTGATGTTATTGGAAGAACCATCTATCCCATATACCTTATATTTAATGAAACGTACTATTCTCGACAACTAAATAAAATATAAACAGAAGTCAACTGGCTTCATGAAATTGGTAAGATTGTGAATCAATCTATAGTGAAGGAGCTCTTAAAAAAGCTTAAAGAAAGAAGATAGCAACCACGCTATATTTATGATGATATAGGAGCAGTCCATCCGTTTATGGCAAAGAAGACACGAATTATTAAAGGACTCTTGTGTACAGCGAAACTGCTGAAAGCATTTCAAATGTGGTGGAGGGAACAAGAACATTAAGGCGACCGTGATATACAATTTGATAATGTATCTGAATGTGATTAAGAATTCATAATAAATGTAAGTGACGATACGTCAACAGATGAGTCTAGTTATCCCGACAACGATTAATGATAATCATCAATATATCATTTCCGCATCAGAGGAAGCCATCTGTCAAATTTTATTTAAAGTATATGCAAAAAAGCTCATTACTTTACGTAGTATCGAAACTTTATAGTTGGCATGTTTAGATCAATAAATAATTATCATTTTATTTAAAAACTGATTACTATATTTCCTATTGGAAAAAGAGTCAGCTGAAAGAATTTTAATCAAAATGGCTTTTAAACTCTGACTACGAATAGAATACATGGCATCGGGATTTTAGCCACGAATAACATTTAATATTTCTATAAACACCAATTTGTAGGCCAACGGTACAAGTTCGTAATTGGACAATATTCGGGTCCAGCTCTTATGAAGTAACGAATATTGTGCTTGAGCCAAGTTTATTTTATATAATGATGAATAAATATGAATGATGTAACCATCCCCTTTCCAGCCACATATCGAGCACATAATTTATCTAGTGGTTAGTGATTTATGCGGCGACATACCATATATTCACATCATCTTCATAAGGAATCAAGTTGAGAATTTTAGAACATTTTTTATAATATTGAAGATGACAAGCGGAAACACAGTTCACCTGATAATGTAATTAATGACTGCAGTTCATGAGATCCGCACCCATTCTCAACAAAGATTCAAGTGGCATAATATTCGTTGGCATCTCTGAGAGTAGATGGATGAACCTATAATTGGGTCCTTGAAGCCCTAATTTCCTACATTCACTATAAGATACGTTATGCTGCTATTTTACGCTAGTATTCTATGAGGGAGTGGTCTTTTTACGGTCGAGCAGACCCATTCACGTTGCAGCTAGAAACTGGCTGCAGCACTAGGAAATGTTAAATTCTATAGTCGTACAAAAAATTAAACTTAAGTTTGTTATTTAAAACGAATTGTGGATTTAATTAAATTTTGTAATTTATTTACAATTAAATTTAATAATTTATTGTTGTTGCCAAAATAAAAAAAATAGAATATAAGTATTTTATTTGTCATTTATCAATTTTGACAATTATAGTTGTCAAAAAGATGTTGAAAATTGTGTTTTATTACAAAGTTTATTATGTTTCTTTATAATCTTATATTTAAAAGTAGCAATATTCAAACAATTATCCTATGCAAAAATGTTATAGCATATAAATTTATAGAAAATCTGATTTCGATATCAATACCATTTTCGAATGACGTGTAATGTTTCCAACGGCGGACTCTGAAGATATTTCGCAGGTCACGTCATTAAAAGAAAAACAGAGTCTTTCTAGCGATGTACGAGACTCATCTGAAAATTCTCAGGTGGCGAAACAAAACCATAACAGGGAGTTAACTGTCAATATGTTGATCAAGGAAATGGTTTTCTGCGTTGCCTTGGCTTTGACAACGTATGGAGCACTTCACAACACGTAAGTTTTTACTAAAGTATTAGTAATTAGGTTGGTTTTACGAGTTATTCTATGTTCAAAATTTAACTGGTCGAGTAATTGGCATGCATGCGTTCAAACAAGTTTCTTTTCACATTGGCTAGTACTAATGAGATTTCATTTTTTAGATTATAATATATAAAAAAAGCTTACCCTAACAGTTGTAACCGGTGTCTGGTGACAGACCTGGTTAATTTTCTACAATTTTGGCTTCTGATTAATTTTGCTTAGCAGGGATCAGGCAAAAATTTTGCTATTACCTGGCTTCCTAATTTTTAGCCCTTTTAAATTTTCCTCAGTGGGTAACCTATTCAGTCCTTCATCAGGATGCTTCCTTGTCTTTCACATTTGGGACTCATATTCTCCATGTAATATGTAGATTAAACTTTCAATAATATTAGGTTTGTAATGTTGTTTGAAATGTTTTTAAATAATATTAGGAATAACAAAATAACACACACTTCAACTGATGGTAAACAATGATAGTGGTCCATTATATTTATATCTATCCTTTCTAAAATACTCAATAATTGACCCATGTAGCTTAATCTCACACACAAAATGTATTTCTGAATACATATTGGCAAATTTTCCAATAATTTGGAAAAAAGTTTTGGTTTGATTTCCAGTACCTACTATTGGAACTTTCTTTTGTTGCACTTACTGAAACATTTTTGTACTGATAAATTTATCAATAAAGCATAATTTTGAAAAACAATGTGATCAAACTCCTACCCATGTCCATTCTACACCTACTGGTGATAATCTACAACATGGCCATCCCCAAAGGCACCTTCCTGAACACCTGGAAGGAAGTCAACACTCATGCATACATCAAGTGCACTGCATCACGGAGCATATCCACGGCAAATCATACTAATCATACAAGACTTTCTCCGATACCGCGTCTAGTCAGAGGTTCACCCTATTTGCGAGCCGGAGTACCACAAGGCTCCGTCCTAAGTCCTGTTTTCTACTCACTACACCAACGACATACTTTCGCCAATGACTCTGGCCTCTACATGTGTGGATTCAAACTAGATGCCATATGTCAACGCCTCCAATCTGCAGCCAACACATTAGTGGTTTTCAAAATGGAGTGTTTTCTACAGTAAAGACGTCATAAAATGGGAAAAGCTCGAGCAATTACTAGTGAAGTGCGTTCTGCCATGGTTGTTTTACATAATGAAGGGAAATCCGAATGTGAGATTGCTTCACAACTGAAGTTACCGAAGACGTGCGTTCATGGTACAATGACTCGATACAGGGAGACAGGCAGTTTTCAAGATCGTCCACACTCGGAAATGCCGAGAGCTACTATGTCTAGTGAAGATAATTGCATTGTTGTTACCAGTTAGGGAAATAGTCGCTTAAGAACACAGAAATCCGCATTGAAGTAAACAAAACCTGATTTAAACCTTTATCCTTAAGTGACTATAGTAAAACGGCGACTGAGAGATGTGAAGTTGTATGGTCGCGTTGCCGTTCGAAAACCTCTGCCAAGGCCGCAAAACAAAAAACGGATGCAGTGGGCTCTTGCCCATCGAGATTGGACTGAAGAAGATTTTAAAAAAGTGCTTTGGACCGATTAATCCAAGTTTAAACTTTTTGGTTAACAAATTGATTGCCCGTATGCCAAGACTTGTGAAAAAGTCATAAAATGTAAAGGAGGATTTTTTGATGAAAAATCAGTTTAGCTAGCTATAGCCTTTTTTGCATGGACTGTTAATATTTCTTTACGCTTTTAAAGTATATTGTTTGTCAATCAATGTTCTATTAGATGATTGAACAGGTTAATTAATATTTTATTGTGGTACTTTATTTTCCTACTTGAATTAAGGTTGTCTTAAACTTTTCGCCTGCATTGTATGTGCTATAGATTTCGGTTTTTCCTTCTGTGTTATATTTTAAATAGAGAAAATAATCTCAATATTAAGTCTAAGTTTTCATCAGAAAACAAGGGTCCTTTATCAAATACAATCCTTTTTTTGTTAAGTTTCAATTAGACGTGATTTTTAAATTTTGTCTTATATTTCAGCCCATCAAAAGTTTCCAAGCATCCACATGCAATAAGATTTTTTAATTCAGGCTCAGTAGTAACAGATTGGTATAGAGGACAACTTAGTAATGCACTTGCTGCTGTTAACCTCGCAGATGTATCATTTGTTATGTATTATGCTCCCTGGGATGCAGAATCCCAATATGTTAGAGGAGAGTTTGAGTTGGCAGCAAATGTCCTCAGTGACCGGGTAAGTATAATGTTATTATTATTATCAGCCTATGTCAGTTTACTACTGGATGTAGGCTTTATCTAAGCAATTTGTGATGAATATAATCATAATATAGATATACATATAGATAAACACATTTGAAATTAGTTATCATCCATGGACTATGCAAAATCTCACTGAGTAAAGTCATTAAATAAGCAGAGTGTACTTCTCTTTTCTTCATCCTTAGACTTGTGGTTTTTAGTATATATATCTTCTTCTTCTGCTTTCTGTAATGGCTGCTCTTCTGAAAAGAATTCTGACAATATCATGTATATAAATTGTAGTGGGGTAGGAGTCACAAGTAACAGTTGACTTCACAAATTGCAATTTATTAATTGCATACAGTTTATATTTGATTCATCAATCAATCAGATAGATTATAATTATCTACATATAATAGGTATATCTACATGTAAACCCTCAGCACTGCAAGCATATTTACAAGACAGTTTAAATATTTTGTGTGCACTACAAAGTTATAACAAGAGGTACTGGGCTTCATTCACAGTAGAATGGATCTCTCTCATATTACCAGCTTTATGTTGAAGAGATGTCACCAGTTAGGATCTCAGGGAAGAGATCAATTCCAAGCATTAAGAGTGAAGTTTGGAAGCTTAAGACTATATCAATGGGAAAACTTTTCTCTTTATCAGAATATCTCATAAAGATATGTTTGACATGATGATTTCAGTATGCAATATTTTTGGACAATACACTTATTAAGATTTCTACTGAAAAAAAGTTTATTAATATTGTTACTAAATGATTATCAGTAGTGCCTTAAACTTTGTCTGCGTCTAACACTAGAAATCAGAGTTAATGTGGGCCTCGCTTTACAGCAGAGCTTATCAAAAACCACAGATCAACAAAAAATGTTTTACTTTAAAGAGTATCAGTCAACTGTTGGGATGATGCATAGTGTAAGTTAATTTTGCTTAGTGCTTGTATAATTAAACATAGGTTTTGTTTTCCTGTATTAAGTTTAGTTTTATATTTTGCTATACATTATAGCATATTATTTCGTATTTGACATTGTTAATTTTGTGCAAATTATCTGATGTAATCATTGTTTCTGCTTGTTTTTTTTGGAAATTAATGTCAAGAGGATTTATGGTACTATACACACGTAATTTAACATTGATTAAGCTTAGTCAGTTAACGTCTGCATTCTTACTGATGACTCATGGAAGGACCTTATAATTACAGCATCTGTAAACCAAGTGATTAAACATGGCCAACTTTAAAATTTTCTTGACACGATTATTAGATTCTATATTCTGCTCCCAAACAATAACATCTGTTGCTTTATTGCCAACCAGTCATTCAGAATGAAAGAATATAAAATCTAGAGCTGTGGGCTGTGATGATGTTTACAAGATCATGGTTTTCTTAATACTTGAGTCACGCCGACTCTCAAATATATTACAAATCACTCCATGGATTCTGGTGAATTTCCGACGACGAAAATGTACACTGTGCGAATTATATATACACACACACACGCATACACACACACGCATACACACACACACACGCATACACACACACACACGCATCACACACACACACGCATCACACACACGCATACACACACTCACACACCCACACGCATACACACGCACACACGCATACACACACACATACACACACGCATACACACAGACATACACACACGCATACACACACACCCACACGCATACACACACACACCCACACGCATACACACACACCCACACGCATACACACGCACACACACATACACACACACACGCATACACACATACACACACACCCACATACACACATACACACACACACACATACACACACACACACACACACACACACACACACATACATACACACACACCCACGCACACACACACCCACACCCACGCATACACACACACGCGGACAGGACGCTCGTAAACCAATCTTCCCCTCACCGTCTTGCGCAGATGATGGTGCAAACATCGATGTTATGGAAGGTATTTTATCTAGGTTTTCGTTAAGTGCTTGAAAGAATGACAAGGTATTACTTTTTTTGTCAGCATGTACTCTTGATAAGTGGTCCTACATTTTTGAAGGCTTCATGGCCTCGTTACTGAGTACTTTTTCACATACGAGACACATCGGCAAGTGATGATTTGATAGAGATAAAATAAATCCAAGGTTCAATTAGTCCAAACTATTTTGCCTGCATTTTTTTTCGTGTCTGCAATCATAAAACTAGCAGTAAACCTGCAAATAAAAAATAATGTTTAAGAAACTACTTAAAAAAACAATAATAAAACTATTTAATTTGCACACGAGCTCATTTTTATCACACCTATGTACTGGATGGTTTATAGCTATGATCGCGAACTTACTCATTGATAATCTTGGATATAGTCACCGTAGTATAGAAAATTTGTGTTAGGCATCCATCTTCTTAAAAAACGGAAACTAAGAAAACTGATCTTTTATAATTCAGGTATAGTCGACACATTATGTCACGTCACCCGAGGCTTCAGGTCATAAATCATATTTATCTGTCTGTCTCGCACGACGGTCTTATGGAGAGGTGTAGTGATGTGCGTAAGAATTGTGGAGGTGCATATCGATAACGGGATAGGTACGATCGATATGCTAAATTATGTTAAGTATTAATTGGAATAATTTTTTGCTATCTGAAAAAAGTTTTTAATTTGTATGATAAAATGTTTTTTTCGACGTAATCATATAGAAACTGTCTGTGTGTGAATCGTCATGTGGCCCTGAAAATGGGCCACATGACAATTTTATCTTTTCTAGGGAATACGCAGCGACCCCGCGTGCGCAGGTAGCTAAGTATCGATAACGGGTTGTATTGCGTATACATTCCTATTGTCAGTGACATTTATTGCCCGACGACTCAGTTTAAAATACGCCGACTATAACAACTTTTGTGGGCGATGTCTCTATATGTTCGGGTGACCGAAACTAAGCTCACTTGCTATTGCTGGATTACGAAGACTAAACCGTTTTGACAACACTATTTAATATGTTTCTACAATTGTTAAAGGTTCTAAACAAAACTAACTCTACTTTACAACTTAGGCAATAAAACTATTCACTAGGACGGGCTCTTATTGTTCTTACTTCCAGATGTTCTTCTTGTAGAGTCTTGGCGGTCAGTGTCAATAGGTCTAGATTCTGTTGATGTTAATGTTGTTAGCCTATTCGGCTCTTACAGCTTCTTCGAATGCAGGGCTCATGGAACAGAGAGGTCCTTGAGCTGACTAATTTTAGGTTCTTTTACTTACACAAAGCCCTCATTCTCTGAGCGTGCCTGTCTGCTGAGCTCTCTTCCTATCTGGTTGCCACTTAAGTATCCAGTTCCCCAGCTATCGGAAGATTCTCCAGAGTGGAGAATGGATGGTGATGTATATTGACCGTCTGAGGTTAGGTATGCGCACCTAGCCTCTGACGGTCGCCACCTGTTTATCTAATTAACGTTGGAAGCTTGGGGGGGGGTGAGAACCGCCCTGACATGCGAGTGTATCTAGTGTACGCGGTGTCGCGTAGATTACGCCACGCTCGGAGGCGAGGGTGGCGTGTAGTGTCGGAGGTGTATGATGATCTGGTGTCCGTTGTGGCCGGACTAGCCCTCGGCTACTCCATGAAGTCGGGGTCATGGTGGAAGTGACGAGGTCTACGGTCTTATTAACCGGATTCGGTATCGGCTCGTAGGTTGCAGCGTTTACCACTAGCGGGTTTCAGTGCGAAAGCGGTTTGTCGAAGAAGCGCTGCGAGAGTTTGAAAGTACTCCGGAATATTAACGAGGTACTTGCACTGTGCTGATAGATATCACGCTGATACGGCTCTGCTCCGGTTGCTAATCTAGTGAAATGGTTTTGGACCTTCTGTAGGGTTTTAATTTTAGAATCGGCTACGTGGGTGAAGACGACGCTGGCATAGGCCATTATTGGTCTTATGCAGGACGTGTATAGACGGAGTTTATGTCTTAGGAACATTTTGCTTTTTGCGCAGATGAGCGGGTAAATCTTGTTCATGACAACCGCGGCTTTATTCCTCGCATTTCTGATATGCGGGCTGAAATTGTGTTTGCGGTCGAAGGTAACTCCTATGTACTTGACCGATTTCACCCATGGAATGCTCGAATGATGTGCACGACTTGGTCCGGTATGTTAAGTGTGTACAGTTTATAAATTAAACCGTTATGCCAGACTTTGTCGAATGCCTTTGCGACATCGAAGAACAATGCATCAGTACCTACTAGATTCTTAAGGGTGAGCCCTGCAAGAACGTGTTCCGTTAAGCGGTAGGCCTGTTGAACGCAAGAGTGCGTATTCCTAAATCCGAATTGTTCGTCGGGAAGTAATCTATTGACTAGGACGTGTTCTTTAAGACGCCTAAGAATAATTCTCTCGTATATTTTTCCCATGGAGCTCAAAAGGCTGATGACGTCCACTTCATCCCAGGCATCCATGAAGGAGCAGCTGGAGAGGAGCGTTTTGAATATTGCCATAAAGAGGCAGATAATGTTAGCGGGAAGCGTTTTAAGAATTTTACTATTAATCCCGTCGGGACCGGGAGCTGAGCTCATTTTGAGGTTTTTGATAATATCTGTGACCTCGTCCGTGGTCACTGGTTCTAATGGTTCACCCGCTGGTAGTAACGAAGTGCCAATACGGCGAAATGATGCTCTATTTATTGCCAAGGTTCGGATGTTCAAATAGCGGGACGAAAACACGTGTTCGGTTCGTCGGTGTGGCGCATGGCCTGTGTCCGTCCCGCCGGTCGGTCGACTGTGTGTGTTGCAACATCTACTTTAAAGGAGGCCCTGTGATTGGTGTATAATGTTTTTGTAATATTAGTGTGGTGCGGATTGCGTCTGTAATGTAAAAAAATAATGTCGGAGTATAAGACGTTGTGTGTGTGTACGAGTGTTACTGTCACAAGTACGTGTGTCACTGTAAGTCGTAGGGCGATTTACCTTTGATCTTATTACATTATATATATATATTTTGATCTATAACTTATATTTCTATGGTTCGCTATTTCTTTATTTATACAATGTTTTATATCACTATCGTATATTAGGGTTCGAGCGGTCCTTTACAACTTTTCTAAAGTAATTTAAAAAATACTAAACGTTTTTGCTTTTACCCTGTTACGTTTAAATAAGCTGCAGAAATTTATGGTTAGGCTATTAACGGGCGTAGTTAATTAAGCAATTTGTTAATTCTTTATCAATCACTTTATTTAGCTATGTAATCACTTTGTAATCTTGAAATAAATTACTAGTGATTTATCATTGAAGCTCCCAACGAATTTTAAAACGAAAATAAACTTTCAACTAAGTGTAGTGTAATTTAGGTTTAGCAAGACTAGGCCAACTGGCCTATGAAAGAATTTATTTTTGACAATACCAGTGTATAATAGCAGTTTTCATCTAGTCGAGTGTAGAAATCCAAGACTGCGAATTACTAATAATAAAGGAGATCTTTGTCATCGGAAATAGCAGCCTGCTGATTCTTAATTCTTATCAGCGATATAGGTGTCTGTCTATAAACAGTTTTTATGTCACTTTATTAAGAATAATTCTGTATTTGGGATTTCTGTCTATATGGAGTATAATTATTAAATAAAATAAAATTTTAGTGTTCTACATGTTTATGTGCAGGTATATTTTGCTGCAATTAACTGCTGGAACCCAGGCAGTGAATGCAGATTACAACACAACAAGATACCCTCTTGGCCTATTGTAATGCTATATACTGTTCATTCCAGAGGGATCCTTTACAAAGGTATGGTATTTGATAGTATGGTTCAGGGATTGCTATTCTTTTTATCGTTTTTTACATACTTCAGGGCTGTAATCGTTCTTCAATTTATAGCAATATAAGTTGACAAATTTGAAAAAGTTATACTTAATAATAAATAGTAATAATATTATGAATAATAATATTATTACTAATTATTATTATATATTAATTATTATCATATATAAATATTATAATGCAAAGCCTTATCCCCTCGAAACATTTTTATGTCTACTTAGAGAATTCTCATAGAGGTTTCATCCATTGAGGATGAAATCTCTAAGCAACTGCACTTATTTTTCTTGTTGAAAGTACTAAATTAATGATATTACAATAATTATAAAATATTAAATGCATTTCATTAAACCCCTTATTTGATGTGTGACTGTTTGAATAAATTCCCACAATTGAAAGAGACAAAAGATGATGCGCATCACAGATTAATCATCAACTAACATTTAAGATGGACAGCATTGGATTTATGAATTGTCTCAGTATTGTTATATGGGTCTTGACCTTCACAGTTTTTTGTCATATTTAACTCTCCTATTTAAGTAATTATAAACTAGTAAAGTCACTCATCACACACATGATGGGAAAATGTGCAAAAGGTGTGAATTGAAACGGGGAAACCGGTTTGTTTTAGTATTATTTAGTAATGTTGATGTATTTAGTAAATGTTGCATTAGATGGCGATGTTGTAAAACGTCCTCGGACGCAGGGACATGACATGTATAAGAATAAATGTGTGTGTATAGATTGTATTTTGTTAAATATTTACCATGTTACTTTGGGAATGCCATGACTTGATTACATAAACTTACCATCATTGTAGACTGTTAAAACTATACATCTCCTTTTAGGTCCCAGCGATGCATACAGTATGGTTAATTTTTTGGAGTTAATAATGGAGCCTCTGGAACGAATATCATCAACTGAAGATTTAGTTAATTTACTTTCTGTTTATGATGTAAGTATCTACAAACTTGTACAGCAACTTTACATATTGACTAATGTTAACCAAACCTATTTCTACTGAAACTAATTCTCTTTTTTAGAGAGTACTATAGTTTCCGCGTGTATACTCTGGATATGAATCGAACATGTCGTCGTTATGGTTATAGACCACGAAAATATTATCGATAAAGCCACAATGTAGTCTAAAGCTGACTGAAACACGAATGGGAGACCCTATTGCTGATAAAAAGTCGATTTTGGTCGCCGGTGATGATGCATATCTGTATCGATTCTCATATATCTTATCTAGGATTGCTGAACTGGATCAGTATGATCATTTGACACCTTTACCTCCGTTAAAAATGAAAATAACGTGAAATTATAACTACTTGTTATCTTAGAGTATTTGTTTATTTACAGGCTGTAGCAATAGGTTACACACCTCTAACAGAGACATCGAAGTATTATAACAAATGGTACAATGTTGCCGTAAAGTCGAGGGAGTTTGACACAGTGGGTGAAATATGTTTTGCGGTTGTCACATCGGCCGAACTGGCTGCGGATCTTGGTGTAGAGAATTTGCCTAATGCTCGCCTTATGCTTTGGAATGATACAAAGGTAAATTGTATACATTTTTTATTCTTGCAATACTGTACCATTACAGTACATACCATTGTAAATATGAGGGTGCGTTTAGTTCACGGAATGGTGGGGTTGGAGGGGGATGAAATATTGCTTTATGTCGTGACGTGTTCAGCGAATCATAATTAGTATAAATATGAAGTTTTATCATAACTGCGTCATTTATCTTTGAACTATCTTTGACCACATAACTCGATTGGGAAGAGAGTCTCAAATATGGAAAAAATCAAGTATCTTGCTATAATCAAGTACCAGGAAAGTCTAATTGTGAACAAAACTGTTTGCAAAAACTCCTGCTTCTTCACGACAATGCTCTCGTCCACGAAAGGCGTGTTGCACTAGTTGCTCTGCATAAGGTGGACGATATTTTGAATAACTCACCTTATAGTCTTTACATAAGCTAAATGAAAGGTCTGAAAAATGTTTACGTTTTTCTGGTGAATATTTTGAAAAGGTAAAATAATTATGGTTTTTTATTTTCAGTCCTTGTCCGTCATTATGCGATCTTATAAACTATACCTCGTAGCATTGTGCTTATTTTATTATACACAAAACTCAAAAATATTTTTATAAAGAGTTTTATTATTTATTTTTGTGGATAGAGATACTTGCCACACTCGGGTGTGGTTGTATTATTTGTACACCCTTGCTGTTGTAACGAAATCTAAACCTATCTCCGATTTATCTTTCTCTTTGTTATTATACATACATTGTATTGGACTATAGAAGGGGATGAAGGGTGAGTGTCTCAACGTTAACACGATTGCATACGGCACTGTTAGATTTAATATGCAGTTGATGACATCTGGTTACAGCAAGGAGACATTACCGTGTTCTTTTTCGATCAGATGAACATCATATGTATTTCAGTTTCTTTTTAGGAATTTAAAACAGAGGTAGGCAACCAATCCTGGAATGAATCGACTCTCTTGCATTGGGTGTTAGAAAATTTTTCACAGCCTGTAGCAAGAATTATTCCAATGTGGAAAAAATCATTCAGCTTCGAGAGATATGCTGATGGCAGTCCAATGTTAATCCTTTTTACACCTTTAAACCCTTTGTATGAACAATTGCCTTCTTATTCATTGGTAAGTCAAAAATTTTCATATAAAAAATGTGTGAAATATTTATTTATTTATTATATTGTAGTCTTATCTATTTTTTATATGTTTTTATAGCTACGTGAAGTCGCAATGGAATATTATAATTGTAAGAACAATGAAAGCAACCAATGGATATCGGAATTGATTAAACTACAGCAAGTACAGAGGCTTATTTATCAGAAGAAAAACTTTTTAAAATTTTGCCAAGAGTACAAGTTTAAGAACCCCGTAAGGAAATCAAACAAATTGTATAAAAAGGAAATTGTATCCAACAATAATAAATATCCGTGGAACAATGTAACACAAAAGAATCAGAGGAATGGTGTATTCAATTTTATATTGAAACAAGGTTTAGCGATGTCGAAACTTATGCAAAGTGGTAGTGATAATTTACCATTGTGGTCTTCATTAGGCATTTTGAATGAATGCAGTGCCAAGTTATTACCCGCAGAGAAGAGTTTCTATGAAAATTACGAACAATGCCAGTTTTATGAGGAAAGTGTAAATAGAGAACCAGAACTAGATATGGAGCAGGAAAGGTGAGTGGAATATATTATTATGTGTAATAAAAAAATAATCGGTTGAAGTTAGTGTTAAAATTTTTATACGGCCTATTCTTATTTTCACCGCCGCCCCCTTGTTTAAATTAGCACTTAAAGTTGCAAGGTCTTTGGTGCCAGCACCTGGTATCGGGGATCTCGTACCATGATATAAGTGTGGGCTACCATGTCTTTTGATCTTAATTTCACATTTAATATTAAATTCTTACTATCATGCCGTCATATAGAAGCCACAATAAGATTCTTAAAATAGTACAATGTCGAGATTCATCCCGTAAAAGTGGAGTGAAACACACATGACTCTTATAATGTCAACATAGAAATACGACAGTGTAACAATATCGCTGATTTAATCCCGTGGTTACCGCAATAGTCATTTGGTGACATTTGACGACGGCGCAAAAAAAAATTGTATTTACCTTTTTTATTACATTGAGAGTAACAAACGAGCACTGCGGCCCATGACATCTACATTCATCCTTGACAAGTAATCATAATGCAGACCTTTGAGGACTAAGATGTAATGCCTCGTCACCAGTAATAAAGGTCTCCGGATCCCTACACTCGACACACAGCAGCGTTACGCTCCTATTTTACGCTGGCATTCTGTGAGGGCGTGGTCCTACCTCGATCGAGCTTACCCATTCATTCTGCAGCTAGTAACAAACTGCAGTTTAGCTCTACCACTGTAAAATAATCTATTAATATTGGGTAATATTAATAGTAAATTTCAATACAAAAAATGTACAACTTACATAAAATTACAAACGGTACAAATTTAGGCAGGTGCCAGCCAACCTTTGACAATTGTCGCCTGACGTTAGGTTATGTTATAAATTATTTAAGGCAAGACAACAACAAAAATCTATTCTCTTACTATGTGATACATTAATAATAATTATTATTAATGTGACTTAATGTGACGTCACTTATTTGGTATATAGATGGCGATCGTTATAATTTATTTAAGGGGAAAATAGAATATATAAAATATTTTATATTCTGTTTTCCCCTTAAATAAATTGGTTATAACCAATATTACTTGCAACCTGCTTGTTTAGTATGGACAGTGTAGGGATCTGGAGACCTGGTCTCAATAAGTCACTCAATGCTCGACGGCGACAACGCGTTATGCTTTGTATTTTGATCATTGCTGGGTATGTGTTTATAGAGTGCAGACTTCGCTTACCCTCGGGATAACTGTGTTTCGTTTGTCTATCTTAGAGTCGGGTCGAGAGAGTTGTCGGGTATGTGCAACATGCCAAAAATGTCTTACTATCCTAGTATTGTAATATAGGCTGTCTTTTCTTTTCTTTACTTTGATCGCTACATACCGCAGCTAACTATATACCTTTTAAGGGTACGATTTAATGGCTTGGAACTTAGTGAATGTTGATTGTTATAAAGTTGATTTAGACAAAAATATTAAATAAATTAAATTAATTAATTTAATATGGTTTTATTTTTTAGCTTTGCAACAACAATGTTGCCATTTGAAGACGACCTGTTATCTCCAGAAAACCTTATACAAAATAATATTAAGCATTTATGCCGGCTGATGCAGTTCGCTAAACAACTGGGTCCGCCGATTTTTCCAGCTAAAGTGTCGGATGGCAACATTACTCACATCCATGGTCTGTCCTGCGCATCTAATTCTAGTCTCAATATGATAGCGGTCGACAGTGTACAGAACCATCATTTCGCCGAGGCCCTTGGTATTGACATCACTAAGAAAAAGGATATGACTGCCGTTATAATATTAGATAGTAAGGTCAGTGCCTGCTCTCTAAAATAATAATAAAAATAAATAATAGTACCGACTCCAACAAATATTCAAATTCAAAAGAAATTACAAAAAATCCAAGCAAGAAAATTAACGATTTTTGTAAATTGTTTTGTGTAATAGATATAAAAGACCAAATAGTACTTCTAGTAATAGACCAAATAGTACTAGTAGTAATAGGCCAAAATAGTCTCGTTTTATATCCCATAGCGTATGGGTTTATATAATTGTAATTTTATTTCAAAAATATATGTGATTAATGAGCTCGATTCACATGAAGGTGAGCGATCCCTGTTGGTTAGCGTAACATCTTACCTAGAACATAGTAACCTAAAAGACGGCCGGATAGAAGGAAGGATACAGATGCGTTGTCACAAGTTTTATTTAGTTTAATTTAAAGTAGTGCTTGACTAAATTGATGAACTTGGTTGTTATCTGCGAATTAGTCTTAGATTGGGACGACTGACTGACTTTGTTTTTTAAATTAACACATATTATGTTCCATTGATGGGTCATATTCCACGTCTCTGGAATCGCAATCCAATCTTAGTACCCTACGTGGTCCCATTGTATTGGCCTACTTCACGTCTTCGAATTATTTTTTGAATATATTTGTCGGTCATGCTCATGGTGTTTTTCTTTACCGCTGAGCAAGTGGAAAAATCAACGTTTACAATTGTTGTGTTGATTCAAACAATATAATATGTTTAGCATTTCTCCGATATGACGTCGTGTCTGCCTAACTGAAAATGTCGCCATCGACCCAAAATATTACAAATTTGTACAAAATTGTAATAGACACATAATAATGGCAACTTGTATTTTTATTAAATCGGAAATTATCATAAATGATTTTTGAAAACTTCTTCATAAAAATCACCAATAACATAGAAAACTCACTGACACATCTAGTATGCTGCTTGTATGATATATAACATTTTTAATATTTTTTTTGTAGCTCGGAAGCCAGTACGTTCTCTCAGAAGATTACAGCGCGAAATCAGTGAGATATTTCATCTACAATTTCACACGAAACCGTTTGAAGCGTTCGCTACGCACGCACGTGGCCGACGCCGCACACACGCATTACTATGGCCCTAGTACCAACGATAGTGAAGATGTCATTAATACTACCGATCTAACAACTCGCACCTTCAGAAGATTTGTTAGAATCCCGGGGACGGTTGGTAACTTTTGTTTTTTCGTAATGAATAAAATAAAAAGTAAAATAAAAGAAAAAAAATTGCTGTGCGTATTAACCGTTCTACATGCAACATGTTACCATGCGTGCCGCCTGGTAACTATAATACCACCGGTTTCGTAATTGATTATAATGAGTAGATGTGATTTTGATAACGTGAATACATTTTATTATGATCATCATGATAGCACATTCTTAATTTATTATTTATTAACTAAGGTAGGTCTTAATCGGCATTTAATTCCTTACAAAAAACGTCACCTATTTATCGAACTCAACGTAAAGTACAAGTCGATATTAGTGGATCTAGTAAAGAATCATTGTTTTCCTCTAGTGCCTATGTCGGTAAAGGGTTTTTGTTAATGTATCCAGCATATTACTTGACAACTGCATGGTACTATGGATTTGGGTCATGGCTAATTTTGGGTTCCCAGCCGAGGAACATTTCTGTATTCCGAATATGTTCGTTTTGCTGTTGGTTTTGCGGTTGGTTGTTTTTATGTGCCGTATCCCTGACACAACATTTGATCTTTTAAGATCTTATTTCGCATTACATAGAAATCGCGAAGGGAATGACACGAGTAAGTGCCACTGTGTTTGTGAGAATACTGACGGCACTGTACAAATCCTGCGCAATTGACTTCCAGATGGAAGTTGATGATTACCCGAAGATATCGCGGTGATCGTGATCGACCTGAACCATTATTAACGTCATCTTCATGATCGTTCACGGCGTACCGATTGATCAGCATATGCTCGTTATTGACATTAATTGTTTACCGCAGGTGAGTTTGGTAGCAGTTTGCGGTGGTGCGTGCCAGGCGCACACGTCGCGCACGTTGCTGGGCGCAGCACGGCTCTTGAACCGTTGCGGCGTGCGCACGCAAACGGCACGCCTCGACGCCGCGCGTCACGACCTGCCGACACACTTCGACGTGCACGTATACCCCACGCTGCTAGTGTTCCTAGCTGACGGGTAATCGCAACATACGAACGCGTCAATCGATTGACGCGTAAACGTCCCGCGGGCCCATGTCGATTTATAAGCAAAAGAATGAAGGTTTTGTTTCGGGTCTGGATCTGGGAACGTATGTCGTCCTGTGTGGCCTGATACTGCACCAAAATCTTACTCTGATCCGGGAATGGGCCAACGAGTGAGTGGTTCTTTGTATGCGATTGCTTCTGATATTAACCAAAAGCTATCGCCGTGGTGCACGGATACGAACAGCTGCAGCATAAATCAACATGATCCGTCGCCTGTGGACTTGACCCCTTCAGCTACCCCTTGCATTTTATATTAGGTCCTTACATATGAAATTAGCGTATTATAAGGAAAAAGTAAAAAACTATATTTTTATGTAATTAAATGTTTAATCAATGGAATATATGTACCAGTACTATCTATGTACTTACTCCATTTTATATTTATAGGTAGATAATTGATTCCATTGCTTGAAAAATGTTGGGAGTCTAAATCAATAAAACTTTGAAAGCGGTTTAGACTGCCTCATCGGAATAGAATTGATTTCCTTGCAAAAAGTTGTCCAAATTCAGAAAAATGTGTAATCTGTTGGACATTCAATCCAATCGCAGCTTGTATATTTTAGCGACCGTTTGTCTTAAAGTAGGGGCTCTAGGGATATCATTAAACAGTAGTGGGTTGGAGCACTGACCAGTCTCGGTTGTTTAACGGCTAGCTTTTCCATCATGGTTAATTGTTCACAATACAGATCTACCGTAATCATCCGACCAGATCTTAGAAGTTTAGTGTATGACACCAGCATTGGCCCACCAAACACTCACCAATACCTCTTTCTGTGTCAAATTTCGATTGGGACAGTCCAATCGTCAAATACGATTTAAGTTTCCCTTGTTATTGTGACGGTTATACAATGATTAATGTAACGCAGCACTCAATGCATGTTTGTTGGTGTGCTTCACTCAAATCATGCAGTACTTAATTCTCCAGCTATTTCGCTTTTCCAATTTGTTTCAAGTGAATTAAAATTGTTTTGTCACTCACACCGAAACCTGGCTGCTACTTTGCGATGGATTCGCTTCCACGATCAACTTTAATTCTTCATTGGAGGTTATTTGGATTTGGATGTTTCAGAGGTCAAAATCTTCAGGACGAAAACATCGCTAACAAAAACGTACCGCGCTTTCTTTTCAAGTAGTTTCCCCATACACATCATTAATCCTTCGAGCTGTTATTGCAGCGCTGTTGCCACGGTGGAACTCATATTCGTATGCAAGGCGATATTTCAAGTTTTCCATTTTGTTAACAGAAGGATGTGAAAGAAACAAAAACCAATGGCGCGATAACAAACGCATAACTTAACAGGAAACATATACACGAGCCTAAATTTGAATTTGGAATTCCTAACCAAACACTAGATTATTTGAGATCAAAGTGGCGAGTTTGTCAAAAATCGCCAATTATATATATAAGGACCTAATATATGTAGATCGATCTAGTGTATGTAGATCGCGATTTACTTAAATTCAGGCTCATACTTCAATACCCGCTAGAACAGACACAAGAGTTAATAGCCACATTGCTTAGGTTATGGTCGGCGAAACCTAACGTCGCAAGTTCGAATCAGCCGTTTATTACGGAAAAGAACTCTTTCCAATCTTCTCAAAACTTCGTAAACTGGGTGTATACAAGAAAAATAATCTATTCCCCTATTTCCCTATTATATTTATTTTGGGAATAGATATCAAACAAAGGAGTTCATCTGATAAAAGTGATCACTGCGGCCCATTATACTTCTATCCATCTTTTCCAGTGATAATGTCTCCCTATTATTTCCTGTGTCTTCATATTCTCTTATATATCACAGGAATGTGCATGAATCTGCATTATACGTTTTTGCAATTAAATGTACCCGAAATTTAGTCACGAAAGCAAATCTTATAAAAAAAAGATATATCGCATTCGCATGGTCCACGCTGGCATCTCATCGATTTAGCCGAACCATTGATATCAACATTTTGTATTGCAGCAGCGGCGAGCCGGACAGCCGTGCGCTTCAGACGGGATCGCGAGTATCTACTAGCGGGCTAGTTGCGCTCGTGCTGCGTTCGCTTGGCGCGCCGCAACACTTGAAAGTGCGCTTGGCTCTCTGCGCTCAACATGTAATGTGCCATATAATATGTGCCATATATATATATAATAAGTCTTTACCTATGAAATTGCCGTTTTGTATGAAATAAGTTAAAGTATTTTTTTTTTCAAACTTTTTTTTCTGTTATTTAAAATAATCACCCATGTAATCGATGCATCTTTGCCAATGCAGTGGTAGTTTATTGATGGCTTTCTTGTAAAAATCAGCTGGACGGGAGGCAACAAACTCTTCAAAAGCATTTTGTGCCTCTCGGGAACTGAATTTTTTTCCCGCCAAAAAGTTGTCAAAATTTTGTAAAAAGTAATAGTCAGTGGGTGCAAGGTCTGGGAGCGCTTCCAACCCCAACTCTTGCAGCTTGGAGACTGTCTATTGTGCAGTATGGGGTCGCGCGTTGTCGTGTAGGAGCAGCGGGGACGACCGATTGACCAAAGCTGGTTGCAGATGTGCGAGCTTCTCCATCATTGTCTTCAGTTCTTCACAGTACACATCTGCAGTAATGCTCATGTCGTTTGGTAAAAAACTGTGATGAATCACACCGGCACTAGACACCAAACAGTGACCATCATCTTTCTAGAGGTCTTTTTTCGTTTAGGGTCATTGCTTTGGTGCTGAACCAGGATCTAACCAATTTGCTGAGCGCTTTCGATTGTCGAACAGAATCCACTTTTCGTCGCACGTAACAATTCGGTTCAAAATTCTTTCATTTCTGTGCCTGTTGTGCAGCGCGAGGCAGGTCTCAACGCGTACGTTGCGCTGGCGATCGTTAAGTTCGTGGGGCACCCATATATCAAGCTTTTTTACCTTGCCAATTTTTCGCAAATGGATAAATATTGTTTTGATGTTAAGATCAAAAGGGGCTGCTGGCTCGGCTGTAGATAGAGTCTATCAGCTTCCACGAGGTTCATTTTTCAAATCAAAATTTCCAGAACGGAACCGGGCAAACCAATAACGGGTTGTACGTTCGTTTGTAAAGTTCTCTCCGTAAACGTTGTTGATGTTACGTGCCGTTTGTGCCGCGTTGATGCCACGACGGAACTCATATTCCATAATTACACGAATTTTTGAATTATCCATTATGACGAAAATGTTCAAACGTAATGATAATACAAACCCAATCATTAAACAAAAGACTGACTTTGTAAAAAGAATGTCATGTTTTTAAAACAAAATTAATTTGAATTTAGAATTCACAGCCAATCAATTTTTTTTGGTTTGAAATGACCAATACTGAATAACGGCAATTTCACTGGTAAAGACCTAATATCCAATCTACATTCACCATATGGTAAAGCAAACTATTCACGCACCACTCAATCATCATGCTATTTCAATCGCGATGAAGACATGCTGCAGTTTCTTTATAGGTGTAGCACGAATGGAACATCTCGACCGGGGGTAGGACCCACGCCCACACAGAATACCAGTGTAAAAAAGCTAAATAATGCTGCTACTGTGTTTCGTATGGTTAGTGTAGGGATCCGCAGGTCTTTATTATTGGTGACGTGGCATTCCATCTCAGGGTGACAACGCATCTGCATTATGATTCCTTGTCCAGGATGAATGTAGACGTCATGGACCGTAGGAATCACTTGCCATCAGGTGAACTATGTGCTCGATTGTGACCCTCAATGTAATTAAAAAAAATTGCCGTCAATTGCTTCATGATCTTTTATGGCTTACTAGTTCTTATTATATTTCAATGTACCTGGCTATTAAAATTAATTGAAATGATTTTTAAATGTATTTTTACGTGTGAATAAATTTATTTTTGGAACGTTATCTGTCAACATGTAAATGCTCCACAGGGATTGATAATAATAAAAGGATTTATTCCGTTTTTTTAAATCTGTCAAAATTATTATCGTTTATTCTAAATGTAAGTAATTTATAATTAGAATTATTATAAAACAATTTAAAGATTATTTGTAGAAATGCTAAATTAAACTTATCTATTTGCAGGCAAGTATTGAAAAGAAGGCGTGTCTGCGTGACATAAAAGATCACACTGCCACAGTGATAGATAGAAACTTAAAATATTGGCGTCGAACAGACGTCAGAGAACTTAAAGATTCCATATTTAAAAGACTGCAACATTTAAATCAGGTCTCCTTGTACCTAGGCCTCTTACACATAACTGATCTCAAAGAAAATAACACGAAACTAAAGTTACTACTTGATTCAATTGAAAAACTTTCAAATACTTGGAAAATTGATATGTCGATTTTAAGAAAAAATGCTACGACTGCTAAAAGACGGACCAGATGATATTAGATGGATATTGTAAATAGTGTACATTTGCTAATTTTCTATCTATCTAAATATGTTGTTTATTTTTAGAAAGTCGAAGAATTATTAAATTGTTGACAAGAAAGTCTATAGTTTTGTTAAATTTTGTTGATTACCCATACATCTATTTTTAAAATATTTATAAGGAATTAAAACAATAGAAGCACTGTAACTCTCTTTGACCGGAATTATTTATTTTAAATAGATTTTTTAAAGGTTTTTTTAAAAATCAACTCAGCTCGTATTGCAAATATCTGCTGAGAAAGGCAATTTTCCTACTTGAGAGTCAATGTGTTTTGACAACCAGCACTCACCGGGTCCTGTGCAGAATAATATAATTAAATAATGAGAATATTTTTTCATTTGTGTTTTAATTGTCATTCTTAGTGTCACGAAGTGATCATAAAGTGGCAAATCGACCTTGTCCTATAAAGTATTCACTAACTTTATTGAGACAATTAATTAATGGCCCCTGGTTTTCTATCATATGATTTGTCTATTCAACCCTTAAAAAAAGTCCGTTCACCTTGGCTTCTTCTTTCCGGAATGTATCCCTGGAAGCCACTAACAGTAACACCTCAGTGATTAGGAGTCGAGATCTCGTCGAACATTGAACGATTCATTGGGTTTCAAGGTTCTTGCTAAGGTGTGGCAGTACTTTACACAATGCTAGCTATTGACCCTTATTAAAGCATAGGTGTAATCGTGTGTGGAATATACTGTCAGATCTGAGCCAGCGCTACAAAGTACAGACTTTCAGACACGGACTGTATACAGACAGAGGCGCATTAAGATGTTAATTGGTGACCCAATCTGCTTATCCTGAGTACAGGCACAAGGTAGTTATGGAAGCACGGCACATACACATTATGCGTATGTCAGCATAAAAGCTCAATTGCAGTGCTGCCATAAAAAGGATGATTATATTTCCACATAGGTTAAGTTACAGTAATACATTTTAACGTTTAGTTTTAAGGAACGCATTGAACATTCGATGTTGGCATCCCACTATGGCAATACGGTAATTAAATTAGTTTGTAATTGAGTTTAGTTTTTGATAAGCCCGTAAGACGCTCCCAAAATTGGACTAGGTTGCCAGTCACTTGTTTTACAGGATACATTTTTAAGAGTGTGTGTTGCGGAGACACGAGGTCATTTCCTAATCCAATATAAAATTAAAGAATTATTATTATTATTAATAATAATAATTATTTACTGCATATCATATTAACAATTATGGATGGAATTTGAATTGATGACAAGGTATACATATGCAAGGGCATAGGAATATCTAATAATAACAGCTAGTAATTATTTAACATTTTACAATATTAATTTGCTGACATTTCAAAATATTCATTTAAATTATAAAAACACTTGTTGATTAAACACAATTTCAACTGTTTGTTAAACAATCGTGGGTTGTCCAGATGTTTTATAGAATTAGGAAGATGATTGTAAATTTTAATGGTCATATAGTGGGGGCTGGATGTGACGAGTTTTCATTTTGAAAAAGGCATTTTAAGTCTATTTTGATTACACTCATTTCTTTTAATTATAGTAGTCTCTAACCATAGTCATTCTAATCGGTGATATCAAACAACTCCCCTATATCGTCGGAGAAAACTTCTTTATCATGCACTTTTGGTGACGAACGCACCAAATTTCGTGGCGAACGTCACCTAAGAGTTGATGTGTGTTGTGTGCGTCGTCGATGTCGACGTAGCGTATGCCCTGAATGATATCTACAGCGACTTACTCGTCCAGACCCCAGGTGCACTTACTAAAGATGGAGAGATACTCTGGATATACCCTTCCAGACACACTTTTACTGGTTTACACGCAGTCAGAAAAGGAGATCCTGGTAAACCAAGGATATGGGTTGGGTTAGTCCTCACCATCCACGAGATACAGGGACACGTACGGGTTGGTGTCCTTCCCACGTACAACAGCAAAAGGTGCGGCTGCTGATACGTGCAAAAGGTACGGCTGGTGATAGTGTGCTGGTGTGATAGTTTTTCTCGGCAACACACAGACAATTAATATATATATCTAGTCTCCAAGACCACAATGATCTCTTAAAATTCTTTAAGACACCTTCACTTTCCAACTGAAGAGACTTAATAGATTTATGTTTCCTACACCAAAAAATAAATGGAAGTGTGGATTGTCCTAATTTAGTGAATAGGATAAGATTAGCAGTATTTCAGCACTGCATAATAATGCAAGATCTCATCTTAAATGCAAGCAAACTTAAAGCTCGGATCACGAAAACCAATCTGGGCAGAAGTGCACCTCTGAACAGAATTGTTATTACATATAATAATATATATAAAAAGTCAAATCTTGACATTTTTCGACATTCCCTTTTAACTTTTAAATAGAATATAAAAAAAAAACATATTAGGTAGACTAAACATGTATTTATATTTCTTTACTACGTTTTTTTTATTATTATTTCTTTTTATATTAGTTTATTACATTTAGTCTAGTTTAATGCATGCTGAGTCAGCCTTTAAGTGGGTTTACATGATTAGTTTAATGTAGTTAATGTACTTTGAAAACATTGTATATGCTTCCTAATAAATAAATAAATGTAATGAGTTTAAATTTGAATTCACCAAATATTATTGAAACGTTTATATAAATCGTCCTTAACCTTCTATTGTGCCATTCAATTAAGAATGTTAATTCACTAGACTAGTTATAATGTGTGTATCGTACGCACATATTATAACTTGGTAGTTAAACTAAGATAATTTACTACTAACCTCTACCGCTATTGGGATATTCTTCGTTTTTAAAATTAAATTATAGTTTTAATGTAACAGTTTTAATTTTAAGTTTAGTATAAATTATACTTCATTCCGGAGGAGGGGCTTAGCAGCTGTAACACAGGTTTGGGAACAAGCACGGCTGCTAAAGAGAAGAAATAAATGGTTGAAATTGAAATTGTAAATCAAATAAAAGTGTGTAGTAAAACTTATAGTAATGTCATGTTACTAATAAAAATTATTATAATTATTATGTAAATTAAGCTGTAACATGTATTAATTTGGAAAAAATTATCTTACATATTTCTGTGTATGCGAATCATCGGAATGCAAATATTACCGATATTTGCACTTGAGGAGAGAGGAACACGTATAATAATATATATGGAAGCGCGGCTAGAACATATGTCAGCGCTTTGAGTGTTATTTGTGCGTGTGTCAGTATAAAAACATTATATTTCCAAAAAATACTATATTTTCACGTACGTTAAGTTACAGTAATACATTTTACCGTTTAGTTGTAAGGTACGTATTGAACATTCATTGTTGGCATCTCACTATGCCAACACGGTAATTAAATTAGTTTGTAATTGATTTCAATTTTTTTTTGAAATGTCCGTAAGACGCTCCCGAAATTGGACTAGGTTGCCAGCAACTTGTTGTTTTACAGGATACATTTTAAAGAGTGTGTGGTGCGGAGACACGAGGTAATTTCCTTATCCAATATACTATCGGACATCCAAACAAACTATGGGGACAAACTTTAGTTCGTTTTTAATGAATACAACAACGGATTGGAATACCTGCGTCAAGTCTTGTCGTCTGAATATAATGTAGACAATTTGCTTAGGTAATGCCAGTGCATCTAAGTCTGCATCACCAACTAAGACCGATGAGATTGTAAAATAACAGTTTGGCTCTATTACGTTTTGATTTATTAGTTAAAGTTCCTAAAAAAAGCCGAAGGCGTTCTATCTCAGTCCGCAGGGTTCACAACGCATCTGCATTTTTATTCCTTATCCAGGACCACTGTGATTGCTGTGTGCTGCACCTAACAATTTCTTGTACACACTCTTTATTAAATTGTCGCCTTGTTTCTTCAAAAAAAATTGTATATGAAAATTTTAGAAAAATAAACCCATGTAAAATAAATTATTTAATAAAAAATACAAAAAGAACTAAAATTCAACATCGCGACCGAAGAAGGAAAGGGTATTTTGTTTCGTACTTTTCCGCCATCCTCTCACTAAACTAAGAATCGTTGTTATTGCCTTTGCTACGTATGTGTCTGAAATATAAAATAGCTAAGTAAAAATCATTACACTCGGACTCAACGTTGCCCCAACTTTGAAAGAATATTTTCTTTTCTATGATGATGTAAATTGATATCCTATGAGCTGATGGGCCTAATTCCGACGCCTCATTTTAATAGAACATTTCTTATTTTGAATCAGCTAGGTGAATATCATTAATGCAATTACTGTATTTATTGGGATATTAATGAAAGAAAAAAATATTTTCGTCCATTTTTTATTGTTCAATATTTTTTTGAGTTTCTGTTAGGATACTGAGATTATCATTTCACTGGGGCTGGATCCAGTAGAAGATGCTTGATATCCCTCCCGTATTACACATTGGGCAATCTCCACTGGCCTAACTCCATCAAATAGATTAGCCAAATATTTTCCCCTCGATAAAAGAAAATGGGGGGAAACCTTTTTCTTTTATGATATTATCAGGATGTTCAGTGCGATAATTCTATAACACCGTCGTTAAGAGACATCAACATAAGCCAAATAAAAAAAATATATATACCTAGACTTGCTGTATCCGTATAGTTGGGAAACATTTGGTGGTAAGGTTTGACAACGTAGACCAATTCAGTACCAACTACACCCGCAATGTAATCGCTCAACGTGCCCGCCACACGAGCATCGCCGCTCCCTTGATGCACCTGAAAAAATTACTCATACTATGTTTGTGTTACCCACTGACAAGATCAGTAAATGAGTCCCAAATAAAATATTAAATTCGACAGAACCTATCTTCGTTCACAGCTTAAAGGTGTAAAAATGTATCTTACATACGGGACTGTGTGGAGAGATTTTCCGGTCAATACTGCCATCTCGCTATTTTTCTAGCTCCTGCTACACGTGATGATAACACCTTTTTAATAAATACGTATTCACAGAGATCGTTCCTTTTCTAATCTAAAGATTAGGATCTGCTCATCACTTAATCGATTTTGTTGGTAACTCCTTCACCATTTCGCCATCAGATACTTTATTTTTTAAATGCAAAAGGGAACAGATCCTTTAGGTTATTTCATTGCAATTAGACAATAAAATTCCATTAAAAATGTCAATCTTTTAATTTTACACTGGCACGCGCACGTAAGTTGGAATTTTACCTTCAAAATGGAATATTGTGGACATGTAGTGTCAAAGTCATGTGTAGATTTAATATTTGATATATTTGCTTTGTGTTATTTTGTGTTGTCAACCAATTTTAAGGAGAGTAAATTAATTTTATTATTAAATTAAATTAAATTATTTATTTTCAATAGTCGAACTACGGATCTTTTTCTGTTGAGTGTAAATACAATTCCGCATATGCATTTGGACCGACACAAATACTTCACGTTAAAGGTGATTTTTTAATTGTGTTCGTGTAGAAGTTGAGGATAAAATAATTAATTGAATGATAGATATGCTGTGATACACTCAAATATTTTTTATTAGTTCCTTATCTTAATAAATTTTACTATTACAGCGATGAAAACGAATAAACTTCCTTAATCCATGTGTTTATAAACACTTTTTATAAAAACGCATCATATAAAAAGTGCACCAAATAGTCTTTCTTTCTACGTACGTCGATATCATTTAAGATGTCTTCTGTCAATTAATATGGTTAGAGTTGTGGCCGTTTGCATTAGATATATGTTCAATTCTCTATAAATATATGAAATATATACTAATGTGTAAAAATATTTATATTACAAAGTATATTTTTGTTTTGTATATATTTTGATAGTTTTATACTTTTAATATAAGCATTTTATTTTATATTTAATCTGAAACTTAGGGATAGGTACAAAGCTACCTTTTTTATTATTGTAATGAATGCAGCTACCACGTTTTTTCTCCACGTTCCATCTATTGTAATATCTCCGTAAGACAGACAATAAGTTAAAGGACATAAATATTTTCTTGTACACATAATATTGTTATAATTATTTTTACATCAAGTATCTGTGTTTATTTTGAATTATTTAGAGAAAACCATTTATTCAAGTTGTATTTTAATTAAAATAAACTGTAGTAAAAATAATACACATTAACATTACGTATATGAAGTCATAGTGCGACTTTTGCATTCGACGTTTTCGACAAACTCGCAAAGCCACCTTCGCCGAGATGCACTTAAGAATTGCGAACTGTATAGCTTCTCGTTAAGCACTGATCGGAAGTTATGGATGTATATGCTTGGTTATTTATTCTGTGTATTATAGTTTATTCGGAAAGGTTTTTGGCTTAATATTTTGATTTCGACGCATTGTCTATGTATTTATTGATGAGTGGCGATGAAATGTTATATTTTTTAACAAATATAGATTTTAGAAATATAAAATTCTATGAAATAGAGCAACGAAGCAGCTTACTATATTACACATCATTACATCATTAATATACATACGCACATCACTACACCTCTCCATAAGACCTGTAAGTGCGAGCGAGACAGACATATAAATATGATTTATTACCCGAAGCCTCGGTTCATAATGCGTCGACTATAGCGAAAACCTACAACATGCATAATGAATCTGTCGTCTCGACCGTGTACGCGTCTCAGACGGGGGAAGAATTTCATGAGAACCGGTAGTAGATGAAATGGGCCGCTGTTATAACTTTTGTCAGGTGATTCGTTATGTGCTTCTTATTTATAACTAATATTATAAACAAAAATATTTCAAGAAGCTGATGTTTTATCATTTTTTAGAACTAAAATGGTATGCCTCTTGTCTCCTTGTTTACGCTAATATCCCTCTAGAAGCCGACAAATTCAACTAATAATGATAATGCAAAAGTTATTTTCGAAAAAGTAAGTTAAGTGGTTTTTGTTTAAATGAGTCGTATATGTACCTAGTCCGGCCATAAGTTCTGTTACAAATGAAAATGCATTTTTTTTTAATGAAGTTATGTAATTTTATTAAAATTTATACCTACATATTTATTAGTCTCAGCAAAAAATATTCTATTCGAAATGGGTGGCCATTATACAGCTTTGGCTTTGGCTTTTATACAGGCCTTTAATCTGTTTGGCCACGAATCTATGGATTTACGTACTGTTTGTCCAAGGGAAATTTCGCCACTGCTTGATCCAAAGATTTTTTAAGAGACTCAATGTAGCCGTGTCCTCTAAAACTGACCATAATTTCATATGTATGTTACTCCTGTTGCACATACATTTAAAAAAAATGTATATAGTTGTAACTTCTTTGATGGCTAAACATCCTTGTTAATTGTATTTATGTTTAATGTTTCTTGTATGCTGTGAAGTTTCCTAATAAAGTAAATAAATAATTTGAAGTCTAAAGGGTTGAGGTCTGGGCTAGATGAAGGCGAGTCTTCAGCTCTTATAAAGTCCGGAACGTTGGTTTCAAGCCAGGCTTGGGTAGTTCGTGCCTTGTGACCAAGTGCAGAGCCCTGCTGGAAAGTCCATGGAATATTTTAAAAAGTTTAATTGGTTGAGAGGTTACACAACATGATCCAAGACTGTATCTAGATACACTTTGGCTGAAGTTTTCACTCCTTTTTCATAAAAATGTAGTTGTGTGACTCCTTGATAAGACACGCCCCACCAAACCATCACTGACGCAGGACGATGACGACGTTGTACTTTTCCAACCACTTGAGCAGCTTCTTTGGAACTGTGAGCGTACACTTTATCATTTTGCTTATTGTAATGTTCTTCAATGGTGAAAATTTTTTCATCGGTAAAGATGATATTTCTGTGCCTTTCACCTGCGTATCGCGACAGAAGGCGTGTTGATCGATCCACTCTCTTTATTGTAAAGATGGGTTTAAGGCATGTCCTGTATACCGACGATAAGCATCGAGCTTCTATTCTTGTTTTATAATACGCGTCCTAGCGGGAATCTGCATTTCTCGCGATAAGATTTTTTGCTTCCTAATGGCATTCGACGAATTCTGGATTTAACAGCATTAACAGCTTTTGTAGTTCTGATCTTTTCTGGTCTTCGACAGAGAAAGTGTTGTTGTATCTGTTGATAGTACGATATACGAACATACGGCTGATACCAAGCTTTTGAAGTGTCTGGAATATGACCGACGGCTCCATACCCACTTTGTGCAAGGCGATCACTGCAATCCTATTTTCTTTAACACCCCATTCCATATTGTAATTTAATAATGAACACGAAAAAATATGTGAAATGGCGCAAAATTGAAAGAACTTTTTAAATACGTGTTCCGAATTGAAAATAATAAAAAGTTGAAAAACTAAAAAGTTTTTATGTAACAGTATTTATGGCCAGACTAGTTAAATAGCACTATTTAGTTTAGCCATACCTCGTAAAGCCTTCCATCTGGCAGCCGAGAGTTCCTTGCGGCATACTCACCAATTGCTTGCAAAGTACGATAGTTACTGGGCTGTCGTAGTGAATACCGCCATGGATACAAAATGAACTCCTTTAAATAATCGATAAATCAATACATTTCTTATTTAATTGAGGTGTAATTAGTGTATTACTAACGGCAAAGTTATATCCATTTAAAATTGAAAAATTCAACCTATTTAGATGAAATTTAACTAGTCGAACGTTGGCATAAATATATATTTAATCACTACTTTCAAAAGAGGCTCAAAAAAACCTAGTAAAAATTTAGGATTTGAAGTATTTCACTTTTACCTTTTTTATTTCAAAACTAGCATGTAAATGTATGGCCAAGTGTATTCTATCACCGAGTTGGTCAATGTATGTTCGCACCGCCTGAGCTTCAGCAGTTGAGAATGGTTTATTCCCAGGATAATATTGTGAACAACGTAACGGAGTTCTATGTACATCATCTGTAACCATTAAATCAATAAAATTAATGTGTTTTTTAATTGTGATATATTAATATTGCGATATTTAAGAATTAGAAGAGAATTAAAAGGCGGTACCGTGATGCTCTGTTAACACAGCATCACGATACCGCCTTTTAATTTCTTGGTCATAAATAATGGTGCGGAGAAAGTTGTTCGAAGATTAAATACCATTTAATGGAAATATCGTCTTGGGGAAACCTGCAAGTATGGGAAATAAATAAAAAAAAATATTTCGAACACGATTAAGTGAATACACCAATCCGTAGATGAGCCATGCAACGTACTATTATTGAAACCTCTAGAAATAAAACCTATTTCCAGTAGGGGAGGGGAGGCTATATTACTTTTTACTACTTTAAATATTTTCTTATACCTTTTATATTCAAATCAATTCACCTTGCCAATGATATGCGAAATTGCGATTGATATTTGTTCCGAAGCACGTATCATTGGACGATTCTTTTCAACGTTTTTATACCAAAAGCTGGGCCTCGTGTCGTTCCGTGTCCTATTGCGGCACCATTCTTCCACATCCAAGGGATTACGCTCACGCAGGGTTTGTGTGAAATTAAGCCCGTCGGGATTCACTAATGGTATCATAAACCTAAAATGAATTTTATAGTTGTCAACGTTGCAACGCAATTGACGTCCGGTCAAAAATTCAGATGGTTGGTGCAAAATACTCGTCGTTCCCTGATCCAATATAATGCATGTGCAGTTAGATCAGAGAACGGTTCGGATGCGTCAAAGAAAAGTGACATAGACCCGAAAACAAACAATTTGCGAGGTATAAATATTGTTCCACGAATCGAACTCGGAACCCATGTCGCGGAAGCTGGGTACTGTAACTCCTACACTACGGGACCGTCAACCACAATGTAATGTAGATATCGCAAATTAATGAAATGTGTTTGTTTGTCATAACTTAAATTCAATAAAAAATATATCTTGAACTATCATAGTTATTGCTACTTATTGAGAGTTCTTAGTCTGCTATATATATTCAAGAAGGATTAAGGTATTTAATTGACATTTAACTGAATTACGTGGCTGAATATAACTCAAAGAACTGATAACTAATAGAAAGACGAAAAGTTTTCGAGTCCCAATCGCGCACTGTTATACGCAGTGAATCCGAGGAATCGCCTCGGATTCAGGTATTTTTAACACTATGCTAAGTATAAATTCGTCGCGAATATGTGCACCGTTTTCCATCTTGTTCGAAATAGTTGGAATATTATAAAAATATAGTAGGGACAAAGCGATGCACTTTTTATTAAACCTACAACTAGCCTCCCCATTTATTTGACGCGTGGTTAACTTCTTCGTAATATAGACGGACAACTTACCAATCATAATCATTGAAAAATGGTGTTTGATAATTAGTGTCGTACAGTAATTTGTCTGTTAATTCAATAATTGCATTTGGAGTACCCCATGTCATCCCGTTCAGTGCTAAAATAGAAAGATTTAATTTTGTCTCACAACCTCAAATATAAAATTTATCATAAGTTTGTCCTGCTGAATAAATATTATCAGACGAAATTTTTATACATAGCACTTAAAATTCATTATACACCTGATTTTTCAAGTGCATACGTAATTTTTTAAAATACCATCGTCAGAATTAACCTAAATTGGATTTTTTAAAAGAAAATGTTATAAACTTCACTTCTCTCTCACAGTTCTTATTTATCACATCTCTCTGAATATAATCATTCAGCCTAGTCCATCAAAGCGTAGTTGTGTGTTCATCTCAGGAAATAGCTGAAAAATTGTGTTATTGTAGCAAACAAAGTGATAGTCATAGATAAATTGTATGGGATTTAGGTGTTTTATAAAGGCTGTCTAAATCTCTATCGATTATGAACATTTTTTTGTGTAAATATATTGCATGGAAGCACCCTGATACCATATTAATGTTAAGAATCAAGAAATCAAAGTACATCACTCATACCAAAATACTCATAATTAGAATATTTAAAATATATACATTTATTACAAATATGTAAACTTTGTTTGTCTATTCTGTAAAATAATTATTGAAAACTTTTCTGTTGCTTTGTGCATCTTTGTTGCTTTATAATAAATACGTTATTTTGTATTTAATTAGTAGCTGAAAAGGTGAGTTTAACATAAAATTTAAAATGTTTCAAAACAATAGCCCTAACACTTACCAAATCCAACCGAAAGCATAGAAAACGAAATGGATATTACAAGTTCAGAGCACAGGGTATACATATATACAATACTTCATACAATCCTATCCAACGGGTAAAATATAATGAAGAAATTAAAACGTACTTCCAATGATAAGTATTCCAGGTTTTATGCTCCGTTTATCACTGTGAAGCTCAAGAGTAAGAATACTTCCATTGTTTGTAGTAATGGGCGTTAAATGTACGAGATGAGCAATCTCTGGGTCCTCTCGTGCCATGTTTTCTGCAACACTTACCAGCGTTTTATAATCAATATAATTTCTGTACTTTAACTTTTCACCAGCACTTCTCACTTTACGCATCTTTGCTCCGGACCTATTGAAATAATTGAAATATCTATATGGATATAGAACAATATAAGTCATACAAATAAGCGCATACATCACATAGTTTCGCGGTGGAAATAAAACGATAAACAGTGCACCGAAAAAGTACATAGTCGCAATTAAATATACTTTAACTTGTAAAATCATTATTGGAATAAAGTTTTGTTGATTTCAAATAATTAAAATTGTTTTAAATTTTTTACGTATTGACTTTTGACAAGACTGCTCGAAAATTCTTAAGCGTAATTATAAATGATATTTTATTACAAATTTATAATTATTTTAAATATTTTAAAATTATTGAATAAATTTATTCTATATTAACAGTTTGGTAATGTGTGATTCTTTTCTTGAGGGGTGTAATGTTGTTGTAATCAGAAAGAAGATATAAGAGATTTTAGAAACTCTGGCTACTAACGAGGGTATTCACACATTCTTGATTTACTGTCAAACAAATGTCGGAGTACAAATAACATAAGATGAAGTTTTGTTCTCTGTTTATAATAATAATATGTCATTTATCATAATTTTGATAATAGTAGGTTATACAAATTCAATACAGTCATCGAAACCCTATTTCAGTACTGATGTCATCAAACCTTTAAACGTATCATGTGAGGATCATACAGATGAAAAGTAAAAAACAATACTCCAATGAATGAAAAGATTTAATTTCAATTTTTGTTCTAGTACTTCGTCACAAACGGGTTCCATTGGAGTATACACGATGGCTTCCAAATCAACTAACCACACAAGAGTTCATTGTAAAGGTTCTTGATGAGGATATACCAACTACAACCACAAAAGAAATCGTTGCGATTAACATTTTAGAAAATACGAGGAACAAGGAAAAGATTATCGTCGGCGGTGTAGTGGTGCCCTCACCGACAACGGCATTGACGGTAGAACAACAGAGTGAATATACAAGATTTGTACCTGGTTCTCTAGTGACTGTATCTCGTGGTCATAAAGATTTGTTCCTTATACAGGCTGAGGTGACGAGCGGCAGTAAGGTCTCAGCGTTTTCGGCTAAAGGTAATCTAATATATTTAGCTTTTGATTGAGTCTGACGTTCTGAATTTAATCTTAACTATTTTTTTTTTGTTATTAGTGATTATTCAAAAGGAACCACCATATCCTCACTATAAGTTTGGTGTAGCACCGCAGCGTGACGAAAGTCCTCCGGCCAGTCCTCAATTCGTCGCTCGCACTTCGGCGTTGCTGGCTCGACAGTACGCGCCTATAACACCTGTGCTATTTACTCAAAGGGCGCCAGTTACCCACCTGACTCCACCAATTGTGGAACGACGTGTAGGTTCCAAAATGTTTGCTTATTAAATCATGTATTTGCTTATTTATGCATGCTTATGGGCATAACACACTTACTATACACATATTTACTTGTTAGAGCCACACTGGTGCCATAAACAAATTTATTTATTTTTATTTTTATTTATTTTCACCAGAACTAAAATACATAGAATAAAAATAGTTTGAGACTACCAACGTAGGACAATCCATTTACAAAATGGAAGGTTAAAGTTATTACTTCTAAAATTTTATTTTACTAATCAGATAAAAAAAATATAAAATTAAGAGAAAGTAAGAGAATAAATAAATATGACAGCCTCTAAGGGGAAAGGAGCACGTTCTTGCAGAATACCGCTGTGAAATACCAGCATAACACTGCTGTGTTTAGTATGGTCTCTGAAGGGAACCGGAAGTACTTGTAACAAGGTAGTCTATCTAAGTCATCACGTGTGATAACACATATTGCACTATTAATCTTAATTCGAAGTAGTCAAGACTTGTCTATAGATTAAATGTGGCCATTTGTCATCCGTATTTTCATTAAAAAAAATATAAAAAGTATAATGGGTTAATTTTTAGCATTTTTTTTACGCCTCTGCCATTTCTATGTCATGCTTTATTAGGAGTCGATTAAAAAAACTATAAGATATCTGGGCGACAGATTCCTTTCACATGTCCCTAAGAAAACTGTATAACATATATTGAAATTAGCAGACATTTCCTGCCTTGGGATTAAAACCAACTCGAACTTCGCCTTTGCCGAATATAATGATGCCTTCACGGACTACATTATCCGAAACCGAATTTGCTCATTTTCATGCGTTTGAAGACGAAGAATTTAAATCACACCAAATTATTGTAAGTCGTAGCACGTTTGTACCTTCAATGGAACCAGAAAGAAAAAAAGGAGAAGATCGTATCTTTCACGTGGGTAATAATATGATCAATTCTCCGAAGTTTACAAAATATACTAGTCATACCGAAAAAAATAATGATGACGAAAATAAAAAGCAAGATGAAGATAAAGATTTCGACTCACCATATAGTATGTTCTACAATGACGATGATAATGAAAGTACTAAAACAGAACATATAAATTATAAGGAGGAACCTGAAACCCTTTCAACGAGAGTAGCATATGAAGAAAGTACTTCTATGTCAGAAGTTAAAAGAAATGTGACTGTAGCCTTTGTTGCTTCACAAGAATCCGAAAATAATACTGAATCAGAATCAGATTTTGATAATGATACATTTCGCACAGCTAACGTCACTGAAGAAGATTTGACCGTCGTAATTCCGTGGAAAACATCGCAAATAGTAAGGCATAATTGTAGTTTATTGCATCTACGGCCGTTAAATTTTAAATCACCGCGGACATTGCCTGAAGTAAGTGATCAAAAGTTATCGTCTTTTTAATTGATATCAAATTTTAGATATATAATTATTGTAGTATACGCAATATGTTGTCGAATTATATAAATTTACCAATTAATAACTAAAACTAGCAATTTTGTATCACAAATATTCTCAGAGTTATTTACATTACAGATTGTGGCTCAGTTGAAACATTGGGCTGAAACCAGTCCCGTAGCAAAATGGACTGATATAACATCTGGGAATTATACTTTGATGGAGAATCCTATTTACATGATGATAGTAGATGATCCAAGTAGTGGTCAAATTATTTCTGCTAAACAAACGGTTATGGTGGTTGCTGGTACGTTAATTTTTTTACATATAACAAATTTAAAACGTATATTATAATTCTTTATGTAGTGATACTTGATTTACTGTTTTTAGTTAATGCAGTATGCAACTTTATTTTATTTATACTTTATAAATAATTGTCAGTCATAGAATAATGCTGTAGATGTAATATAATATGCTGCTTCCTTAAATCTATATTTCAGGCATTCAGGGTAGAGACCATCACGCAGTGTCGGCTGCTTTGTACGTATTGTATCAATTAATAGAACGTACTGAAGTACACACAGATTTACTGTCTAAGTATCGTTTTTGGATAATTCCTGTTTTCAATCCGGACGGCTATGACTACTCGATTACATTTCCACAAGTATGTTATTGAAACCAAAAATAATATTTTTAATTATTGAAATCATTCCACAAAGCTTGAATTTAAACAAATAATCTTTGTAATGAATACTATAATGCTTATGTACTAAATTCTTGACAGTAAAGATAAAACCTTAAGAGAATTGTCTCTGAAATACTCGTCTGTGATCCACGACGTAGTTATAGAGTAGCTGTACTACAAATAGGACAGCTCGATCGGGAAAGAATCAAACATTCATAGTATATCGGCAAAAAATAATAAATTAGTGCTGTCATAGTTTTGCCAGTGGGATCCCTTATTAATGGTGACGGGGCATATCATGTTTTGAGTCTCAGTAGAGACTGTTACATTGTGAAAGTCATAAATGTTCAATAAATAAGTTATTTCTTACTTTAATTTATTTTCATCTTTCGAGGATGGATGGAAGATGGAAAATGTGTAAAGTTTTGTACAAGTGACTTAACAATTATTTGACAGCGGCGAGAGTGGACTAAGAATTTGCGGCAGAGTTGGGAATCCAGTGTAGGGCGAGACCCTTGCGCCTATTTGGGTTTAAGATGTTGTATTAAACCATGCTATGGAGTCAATCTCGATAGAAATTTTGAATACCAATGGATTCCCCGTTAGTAAAACTTAATAAATATTTTTTCTAATGCGCTCAAATTAAGGCAAGCGATTTATTAACATTGTATTCAGGTAAGTTATTGTAAGAATCGTAGACGGAATTACTATCAATGAATAAATGTGGAGTAAGTTATCCATTGGCCTCAGTCAACAGTTACCATGAACTATTGTATATCCTCGTGTGTAATGTTTGAGAAGGAAGTGAATTCAGACACGTTAGTTATAATTTCTTGCAGGTCGGAATCTCTAATCTGTCCTAGCTCTGATTGGAATACTTCTGATGGCATGCTCTATCATAGTTACTCATGTCAGGTAATGAAGAGAATAAAATATACTGCCACGATTAACGATTATATTTATCTATATTTATCTGTACATATATACTCTCGATCAAAATAATTGACTTACGCTGTACTCAAGCGGGCAAAATAGTCTCGTATAAAATATGTTGCTCCGATTTATTTTTTGACTATAGTAGATTAAAGTTGAATGTTTTATCTTTAAAATGAGATCATATTAATAGACTCTTAAATAATAAAACAATCATATATTACATAATGAAAACCAATGCAACATTTAGTTTTACCCCCATTGGCTCTAATTACAGATACTAATCGGTTCTTCATAGACAGGATAAGATTTTTTAAAAAAAATATTGATTCCATAAATGAGAATAATTAGGTGATTATTAGGTCAGTAATAGAAACTATCGCCTTCTTCATTTCATTAATTATTATTTATAAGATATTTCTATATTTGAAAGTATTTAAGGGGTCTGTCAAGTGAGGAAGTCTGAAAGTAACCATTACACCTAATAATTGTCATAGACTTTAAAACTGTATTGAGATCGTTATTCCCTGTATTTACGTGATATAGTGCTACTATGGTTCTTAATGTTTCCTATGGTACAATTATCGCTATCAATAATCTGCCACATGGGCAAATCATATAGTAATTTTCCTCATCAGCTCCCTAAAAGTAAAGTAAAGGAAAGTGATTCCTGCATCCAGCAGTGATATTTATAATGTTTTTATTACGCTTGAGCCCTCGTCTCCTGTATTTCGGTTATCAGACGATACACAAAAGGAACCACTGTTTTACGCTGGTATAACACCTCTGAAAGCGTGGTCCTTCTGTTCGTCTTGCATCTACATTTTAGAAGCAGTGTGGCTCCCCTACGTGCATTTCATGGAACTGGTTAGATATCATAATTTTTTCTTCATCTACGGATACACTCCCTGTTAGATTTATTTGTCTTTTAGTCTTATTTGTCTTTTAAACGCAAACCTATTTGGTTTTTCAGCGGAGGAGCTCCGAGCAGAGCACCCTTGCGGGGAGTTATACGCAGGCTCCCGACAGTTAAGTGAGGCGGAGACGCTGGCTCTCACACGCTACCTGCACACCCAGAGCATGTCGCTTCATACCTTCGTGGCTTTCAAGGAAGGCGATGTGCTTGTATGTGTTTGATTCTTTTTATTCTCAAAATAAGGAAATACACCGACCGAGTTCTTTTTAACGCTAGACGCACATATCTATGTATTCGTCGGCTTAAATTGAACTAGTTTTAGTAAGTTTCTTCTGAGAATTTGTTTATCAAAATCTCAACTTCGGACAACATTTATTCCCAAGAAATATTGGCACGGCCTACGACAAATCACTAGCGCCTTCATCTGTATAGCAATAAATGTTTCCAATTTCCAACATATCTTTGATATGCAAAAGGAAATGTTCACATATTTACAGATTCGGAGACCGACGTTGTAGTTGAGGTTGCATACCCGACTACAACCTAGATCTTACGGTTTATGAGAAAAGTGGAGACCCCATAACGTAGTTTCTCGATTTCATTACATCTAGACTAAGCGTGAATAATAACGGTATGTAATAAAGGCCTCTCCCTTGGTCTCACACTTATCGCTCTAGGTTAACCAAACATGGTTCGCCTAATTTTTGTACTTATATAATGAGGAAAACTTAGTCTACAGTTTCTTAGCGGCCCATCCATTGAAATAAATATAAACTGATTATAAATTTTGATCTGAATAAAATATTTTATTTATTAAAACTGACTTATTGTAATCGGTCTCTTTTCGCAGGGTATTATGTATCCTTATTCACATACGAAGAAAGCTCGTGCATTTGATCACGTCTACGTAAGTGAAAAAATTCTATGTAAGCTAAAAAGTTCCACACTCACTTTTTTTTTTTTTTCGGTCTGATGGCCGCTGTTACCCGAGGACTTTTACAGTTTCGCCGGGTTGAGAGGTGACCGAGCGCTTATGCCGCTCATTCGAGACCTCTATTAGTTGGTAGCCAGCTCAAGGGCTCCCGAGAGGGAGCCTCGGCTTGGACCGTTACATACTTTCACACCTGTGTACCTTTACAGTAGTACTCAGATTTCCATGTAAATCCATAAAAGACAACATATATCGTCAGAGCATGATTGGATAGTGTATAGTGTAACATGACATGGATATTATTAAATCGATAATAATTGTAGTATTATCGATTTACTATCCAAATAAATTGAAAATCATTGTAATTTGGTGGGGTATAACCTCGTATAGTGCGTTGGTTATAGCCTCGTAAAACCACTTGTTAATGGATGTGTCCGGTACTAAAGAAGAACATTTCCCTATTAAGGATGCTCAGAATTAATGCTTTATATAAAGATATTATTTTGAGTTTTTTGGCTCTTCCGTTCAAGAAGTTAGTTCACAATCAATCAATTCTCTATCAGTTTATTCATTAGGATTACGAGACTACTAGGTATGCATTATATTACAATTTAATTATAGTAATTTATATTTTAGATAATTTTGTTCGGGTAACAATAAGGCCAGCATCGCCTTAATAATAGTAAGTTTTAAATTTAAATTAAAAGGCAGAAGTGCAAAGTTCATTAACCGAAGAAACGGGAATAACACAGTCGGACCCCAAAATCAATAATTTGTGATGCACAAACATTGTGCCTCCGCTGGTAATCGAACGCGATGCGACAGACAGGTTGTCTAACCACTACGTCACGTGGCCGTGAAACCTACTGGAACGATTTGTAGAAAAAAGATAGATACTTTTGCTTATTATGGTACAAACATAACACTTTATTTGGTGTTATGTTTGTACCATAATAAGAACACAAATCGATAAACAAATCAAAGACATTGCAAGCTTGACATTGTAAACAAAGCACGACTAGGCGGCTACAAAGCGCCGCGCATCGAACGCGAACCTGCCACACGTAAATCTGCCAAACATACTCTAAAATTAATTTCGCTCAAGTGATTTACAGTTGTCAAGATCAGTTACGATGTGTATTCTTTATTGAATAATGGCAGAGGCAACGGGCGTCTCGTGCGGCGTCAGCCGCATACGGTGTCAGCGGTCGCCCATACGTCGCTGGACAGACATCACAGTTTCTGCGTAATTTATACATAACCTTATTAAATTTAAATTTTATTTAATATTACTATGGCTGATGGACTATATATACATATAATAACAGCTTAAAAAAACTATACATGTTTTTTCTCTGCAATATATTACATACTAATTACAATTATTTTTGAATAAAATGTGAACAAAATTTCTGAACACTAGGCAAGAAGAAAGTAAATACATCTACGGAATCTGAAATATGGTTGGGTAAACGTGATTTTCTGGCGAGAGTGTTGAAATAGCGAAGATTAGATATATGAGTTTGAGCGAGAAATTCGTGCGATAGATGTCTACCGGGTAACCTAATTATTTTTGACAGGAACGCGAAATCTATACCGTATACCTATATATTTAACCGTTCAGGATTTAATAGAAGACCGAGATAACTTCATGTAGTCATTGAGTTATCCATCGTGGAATATTAATCGTTCCTCATTACATGCTTATATGACTTTAATACTATTATTTTGGTAAGTTCTATCCTAAATCAGGAAAATGTGTGCTCGATTGTCATTTATAGTTTCGTATAAAAGAAAAATATAAATCTATCTACAAAACTAATACCTGTCTTCTTCAAATTGGTTACATAGTCAGTGTTAAGATCGCTTCTCAAAATCGTTATCGGTTAAACATTATCTTAGACTAATACCTGCAAGGTTTGCGATTAAGGCAAATTCTTCAAACATTAACAAGCGAGGTGCCTAAAAATGCAGTATTAGGTTACAATAAGGTTCAATTATATATATTTTTTTTATTGTATAGGCGGCAAACGAGCATGCACCTGATGGTAAGTGATCACCGCCGCCCATGAACAACCGCAACTCCAGAGGAGTCGCAAATGCGTTGCCGGCTTTTCAGGAAGGTGTAGGCTCTTTTCTTGAAGGTCCCTAAGTCGTATCGGTGACACCCATACTTGTCGTCGATAAAGAATCATAATGCTGATGTGTTGTCAACGTCGAACGCTTAGGTGGAATATTTTGTTACCACAATACTTTTTACGTTTACTTGTGCTGAAAATAAGTTTTCCTGATCACTGATGGCTATAATAGTACTGGTTAACGGCATAGTGTCATAAATGATAATTTAATTAGATATACTATTTATTTCAATACAGTCGGTCGACTATCACATTATTAATATTTTGATGTGAGTTTCTGATATTTAATATCAACGATGTCATTAAAATGCCGAGATACTGCATTTCATTATCAGCCTCTTCCGTAGACGGTCCTGAGACACTTATTACTAATCTTCGTTTAAAACACCGACTAATGCAGTGGAAATAAGTGGTAAAAATAATAATAAGTATTCACGTATTCAATATCAATCGGAGTGGACAGAGATAGCAAGTGCCGTCCACATCTCACTTGGCGTTTTACTAGTCGTAGATTCTCGATGTATGTGTACAAATATTTTTTACTGATTTATTTCTACATAAGATACTGAAAAACGGAAAGTATGCCAGGTGAGATTGGTATCCACAATTGCTATACTCTGGATATGTAGTTAACAACCTACCCATAAAACTATGAACGCTTTTCTCATACACTATTCAATGTTTAAAAAAAAAACTATCATGCTTTTCAGCGCTGTATGCTGGTGGTATAGAGGACTGGGTGGACGGTCATTTAGGTATTGACAACACATACACCGTCATGATGTTTCGGCCCACCGACTCCTACAACTCCAAATATGTAACAGAAGTAAGTTTTACTTAACAATTCTTCAAGAACTTTCTTTTTAATTAGTCTTCACAAGCAGGTAGGTAGTAAATAAGTCTATATAGTCTGTCAAAAACATATTTTCATGATTAACAAGTGTTGGTTCCGTGTCGATTAATCTTTGCTTTTTTGTTTTTTATTACTTAGCTATAGATACTTTTGAGATTTGTATAAATCTAACGGTTTTTTTAGTTACATCTAAGCGCAAAAGTCGTTAGACGCGCCGTTTGGTAAGGTAAGTCGCGTAAACAATCTATTAAACAAAAAAAAAATAGCTGGCCTTCTTTCATCTTTATCTTTTATCAAATCGCGGTGTAAACACGAGATAGTAGCCGCTACATAATTATATTACTTTCCGAACGCGTTAAGACTCGCCTTTCGCCGTAAATCAGGACATCTGATCTTTTTGTACGTAAAACTGGACTCCTCAATACGAGGCAATCGTTAACAGATATTATTAACATACGCCTTTGTTTCAGCGCGTTGTACATGAAGCGTATGCAGCATTGGATACATTACTCCTGCACAGCATGGAACCAATGCTGGGGCCACCAGTAATCACGCTATCCAAATCCAAAGGAAATACCCATAAGCTCCCGTTTCCAATTATTAGTGTTCTTTGTGGTTCAATGTTAAATATTATTAGTGTTATAGCCATATTGATAAGAATTTAATGGTGTGTATTGAAGTGATTCAATGATCACGAACTCGTGATGCCTTTGTAGACAATGCATTGCAATAACCTAGGTTAAAAAAAAGGTTAAAAAAACTGAGACCAAGTACTCCTAATATTTAAGTAGATAATTGAATATTAGTGTATATTCAAATATTTCATCAACTTTTATCAAATTGGAGGTCGTGCGATAGGAGTTCGATAGCACTTTTGTAGCAATGTATTCGCAATTAGTTATTTACCGAACTTTTATATGTTATTATATCAAATATATTTTAAGATATCGAAATTATTTTAAATTGATGGCGATTATCAGCATCAGGTGGTTTTAATTTGTATCGGAAGCAATTTTTGAATAAAATGCGTGATTATGTTACGATTTGTTTGACTGGTAGAAATTGTGGTGATATCTAAGCTAACGATTTTTTTTATTTAATTGTTATGGATATCCATTGATGATGATAATAATGTGTCCCTGTGGGTTTGGGACGCAACGATATCGTTTAATTAAAAGATATCATTAACTGCATAAGATATTTGATTTATCTACCTATATTCCCTTAGCATTTGTGCAAACGGCAAAAGAAGGATACTCGTCGCCCCCTTTTCTACCCCTATGTACATCTGCAATAATATCGGAGAAAGGTTCAGATTGTCCAAGACAGTGAGCGTTTACACAACACACCGCAGTTAGTTTGGCTCTGATGACATTAACCGTAACGTTGTTGCCACCATGCGTTCACTTTATCGTCTTGAAAATTTCATACCCTTCTGAAACTAAGCTTGTTTACTCCCTACTATTTATGTTAATTTGTAATGTATTATTTTTATCTAAATAACATTTTTATTTTATGCTTACCAACATTTTCTATCGTTCTCTCAGGGTTGACAGTAGTGTATGCCGCGGGGCACTAAGTCCACCCTTTTAAATCTTATTTAGGGAACAAAAAGAATAAATAAAAAAAATAAATAGCACAACCTGACACAAAACGAACAATTTGTGAAACATAAACATTGTTTTTCGAAGGTAAAAGCAGAAGGCAAAGAAGAAGATATGATTCGCGGATCCTAGATTCAATTCTTACGTGACTTAGAAATGGACGACGGCGGATTTAATTCAAATTAGCATCAAAAAAGAGAGGGAATAACAACGTGTTTTGTTTATTTTTTATGCACATTTTGACACTAATTAAAAAAATTACATATTACATAGTCAATTATTTTTTAAACTGTAGCCATCTATAATGTACAAAGCGGCAGCGCACTGGACCTTTACCTTATGGATCTGTGGTTTCGTGGAATGAAATTTAAATCTTTATTTTTCTTACTAATGGTTAACTAAATAGGCTTAAATAACTGGTTAATTAATAAAATTTACACGGATGTACAATGTGACACGAAACATAATTTTATGAAAACTTATCTATTTAGTTTTATAGTGATGAAAATCAGTTCAGAACTTATTTTAATATCTAAACCGAAAATTGTCGAAACTACGTTCTTTTCTGAAACTAGTAACTGTTATTAGTAACGGCGAGATTCTAGACTAGTTTGTAGACTATTGCTATTACGATTGCAGTGCGTCTTATTGTGCTTAAACTGTGTTTTGATACCGTTATTTCTTGGGGCATTCAAAAAAATAAAGAGTCCTTAGGAGTCGAACAAGTAACCAAACGTGTGTGCTAAATTACAGCAAACATATTAATCTAAGCATCTATCAAAAGTGTAAGGTTTATTTTTGATCGATACTTAGATTAAACTTAGGTAGTTTAAAGTTGGACAGTAAATTTGTGTTTTAATAATTAAGGGGTTACAAAGTTAAGTGATTGCTAGTAGTAAAGTTGATTGAATAGTACAACGGTTAACCATACAACAATGCATTTTATGTTAACAGTGCGGTATCTACACATGCTCATTGAAATAATGAGTCTTCCAAGATAACAGAAAAGCAGAGGATGATCGCACTCGCAACAGGACGAAAACTGCTAATACCGTAAACGTAAACAACCGATATGTTAATGTAAAAATGAGTTAAATACATTGCCTGGTGAATTAACGCGCATGTGATTCTAAAAACATTATGCGTCAAAATATTCTAGGTATGAAAGCTGCTTTAAGACATTGACAACTGCACCTAAATTTTCAATATTTACACATAGCACGATGTGTTTTAAGGAGGAAACTTTTTGAGCGTTTCGCAATTGTTTAAATAGAGAGTAAAATATTATAATGGCAGATTTACCTGAATCCGGTTTCATTGCATTAGTGCGGAAACAACCATGACTTCAAAACGGTCAACATTTGTCCTAGACCCCTATAACAATTCCGTATCGGCAAATATGGCTTCAGGAAAAAGTTGTAGATAGAAGGTATGTTATAAGATGTAGAAATCTGTAAGTTCCTTCTACATAACCAGGATAAGTTTCCTAAGCATTTAAAGATATTCTCTGACCAGCGTAACTGAAATACGTAATAAAATTAAGGGAGGCCGCCAGCCGAGGAGCGTGACTTGATATAACGAAATAACGGAAACTACCTGGAAACAGGCTTCAGGATGCTTGAGGTTTCTATTTAAAATCTAGATCTAATTAAAAATGAATAATTTTTAAAATGAGAAGCGTAGGCCGGCAGTGCATCTGCGACTCTTCTGGTGTTGTGCAATCAGGGGAACTGCTCGTTCGTCACCTATTCTATAAAAAAACTATACATTCGTGTGCAAAAAAATCAACTCAATCGTCATGCACGAGGTTGAATTACTTTAAAAAATAACAAAACTCAGAATTATAATTTGCTTTTTGAATTATTAAAGCTGTTTGTTTTGGCTTCTAAATAATGTTGTAATAATAAACAAATGTTATCATTACCAAGAATACGACCCAAAAACATGTTATTATTCAATTTTGTTATTAATCACAATAGCACCTGAACACCTGTTTTCAATAGCGCCAATTAGGGTTCTAACGCCCTATAAAAGTTCATTTATCTATCCTACCATTATCAGTGAGTCGTCAAACGTCAACCAGTAGACTGATCCCTTATTATTAACAGAAACATTGCCTAAAAATCGACACATCTTTTAAAAAAGTGGCTCAAGCGGTTGCCCTATCAGAACAAGGTCAGAGTCAGTGAGACTCTCGTGTGTTAAACACGTGCCAGTCTGCAGGATTTACCAACAATAACAGGAGACTGCTAGATTTAACCGAAGAATCAGATCCGGCAGAAGAAGGTGCACATCAGACAGGGATGAGCATTCAAATCAGTTCAGGAGCAAAGAAACTCGATTATTCGATGTTAGCGGCTGGACAGTCAGAAGAAGACTAAAGACAGCTATAAAGGCCGGCCGTTGGCCTTAAGTTGACCCCAGCTTATCGGGTTGCCCGACTATGTTTCGCAAGAGAAACAAGTGAACTGGACGGACGACAGTGAATAGAATTCTGTTCTCTTCTCAGATGAAAGCAGAGTGTGTCTCCATGGCAGCGATAAACGACAACGAGTAAATATGCATAAGAAAAATATGGCATTTGGAACAGGTTCCTGGACGGTATGGGCGGGCAATTCAATGGACGCAAAAACCGGGTTGGATTTCACCGAAACTATAGCAGATTTTGAGGTTTGACGGCGAACCGATATATTGAAGAGATATTAGGAGAGATATTATGTCATTTCTTACGCAGGCTTTATCAGTGAAAACTTTGTGCTAATACAGGACATTCTGGAGATTTCGATTTTTCAGTACCTGCAGGAAGTCAAAATTAAGTGGCCAACACGTGTGACCGGGCTTAAATCCTATTGAGCGTTTATGGGACGAGTTTAAAAGAAAAGTTCAGGCTAGAAATCCTGCGCCAGCTACGAGATCGGAGCTTCAAGCCGCACTCTCTGAAGAATGAGGTGGCAAGAAACAGTGGAAAATCTTATCCTATCTATGAGAACCAATTAGAGCCAGGAAGGGTAACACAAAATATTGAATTGTTTTTTATTATTTAATTTATGATTGTTGTCTTTGTGTCTGTGTTTTCTTACGAGTGAATGTTTCCTTATTTTAGAGTTTAATTTTGCATTAATATTTTTTTTATTAATAGAAAAAGAATTTATTGATATAAATGTCATCTCATTTTAAAGTTAAATCCTTCACCTTTAATGTACTGTAGTCAAAAAATAAATCTGAGCAACAGATTTTTTACAAGAATCTTTTGACCACAACGTACGGCGTAAGTCGTTTTTTTTCTCAAGATCCAAAAAAACAAAATTCAACATTTTAGCAATTTAAAATTAACAGGGAGTCAATAGAAATTCAATGTTAAGACGAATATATTAAAATGAAAAAAAAAAACAAATTAATTAAAAACCTAAATCAAATTCGAAATAAATGACAAAAAACTTAATACGAATTTTAAATAAACCTCAAAACTATATGGAATGAAAAAAATTGGAAACGGTGTAGGCTAATTAAGTTCAGCAGTGTCATAGAATAGTATGCTGTTTATTTGAGATTCAGAAATCAGTTGTAAATTTTGAACATCCTTGAAGAGAAAGCGTTACAACTAGCTGGGTTCTATAGATTTGGACTTAAAACATATTTGTGTGTTGATACCGAAAGTTGCGGAGCACATTTATTTCTATATTTGAGATAAGTTAACTTAATTACGGTAATACCATCTAAAATTTGATGTAAAAGCTACAGGTCTAGTAGACGGCGATGGTGATATAAAGAACTAATTTTGAAATAATTCATTTCATGTCGTGTCTTTGTGTGTAGTTAGCATTAATTGAGAATATATTACGTGGAATATTTTCATGTCATTTGCAAAAAGAACAGCCACTGTTATAGTATACGGTTCGCTCGAACCGAACACCGAAAACAATATAGCGATGGTTGGATACGAACCGGTCACAAATGTTTCGGAACAACCGGACAGATAAGATCCATGATGACAGTTTATCCAGTAAAATAATTTACTGGAAATGCATGTAATGTAATGGCGGTGGCTTTTCGGCGGAGGAGCTGCCCGGCCAGTCAGCGGTGACATCACACGAATAGCGGCTTCCGCTAATTGCGCTTTGCTGGGGCTCTTTTTCGTGGCATCCGATGCTGAGCTCTATTTCGGACAACATTCCGGTGGATCCTCACGGGTGCTTGCGTAGCGAAATCCGCCAATATTAATGAGCGCGCTGATACGCTCATCAATGTGTGCCATACTGAGCGTACTGTTTGTTAACTATTTACTGCTCAATTTGCCTTAAAGTTTATCTTGATTTTAGTATTATATTGCGACGTAGATGCATTAAAGTTGTGTCAAACTAAAACATGTGCTGTTTCATCAGAAGTTAAAAGCATTTCCGCAAATGTACTTACTTTAAATTAATGGCAAAAACAACTGTGTAACTTTGATATAAATTTGCAGTTTTTTATTATATACGTTAGTGTAATTGGACAAAAAACCCTATATTTAAGTTATCAGTGGATGAATCCCGCAGAGGACCGCAGCAGAGGCGAAATCAAAAAAAAACAAAAGACCTTTAATTTTTCTCTTCTCTATCTTGAACGATATACACCTACTCCTTATCTTAAATTTAATATTTTTTAATACCTTTCCTTATCTTAGGAGAGAGATCTTTGTTCCACTTCAAATATAAAGATTAGAACTCCTCATCACTTCACCGATTTTGTTGTCAACTCCTTCACCACTACGGCTACACTTCTCTGGAACTCCTTTCCCGAGGATCCAAGAAGAGCACCGAAAAGGTTGGTACGGAAACAATATTTAAAGAATTATGTAGTTAATTAATTGGATTAGATACTCTTGTCGTTGTTTGCTATATATATGTTTATTTATGTATATATCTATATGTATCTATATTATGTATTGCAATTAATAAGTAAATATATATTATTTTATATATATTCTGATTGTATATGTATTTTTTATTTTAGGAGTAGTATTATATTATTATACGTAGATTATTATATATTTTTTTAAAAATGTATACACCGCACTTATCATACTTTCTCTCCATGACTTTGTGGGGTTCTTGTAAGGTATGATCAAAAAAGTTTAAATAAATAACGATTGCGTCTGCTTATAACTTGGAGCTCTCGTATGTTCGTAGCCTATATTATTAGATTAAAATTACGAAACATTTTAAAGGCTTTAAGAAATTTCGTAAATTCAATCCCATTCTTATCATCGAAGATTTATCTCCGTAAGGCGCCAGAAACTCTTCGTTGTGTTACAGATTTAGAAGTGTTTTAAACATGCAGTTCTTTGGTTGGTGTTTTGTCTCGGTAGATCTTTTGAAAAGTTACGCGAATAAACCGTACTTAGAGAATTCCGGTGAAGTCGATGGGCATGAATAAGGGCGAGTAGAACAGGAACGAATTTATATTATGTTTTTATGAGCTATAATGCGATACTACGATGATGATGTTACGCTTACAAAAGTGGTCAACTAGACCGAATGTATGGATGGGGCGCGGGCACATGTATAGCTATTTTAGAGAGTCTCGTCGTATTCCATAACACACAAGAGGGAAAATCTTGCTTCAAATCGCTTCCGTCGGTCGTAGTGCGATGTCGTATGAAGAATTGTTAAGAGGCGCTGACGAGGGGTTACGATGTATCGAAGATATCGCGGATCCCTGATTCGACACTAACCCGGTGTTCGCAGCGGGCAATCGATGATGATGATATACCTACGGACATTTCGTCATTGTTCTTTAAGCTTTTTGTGTCCCTTTATAATATGTATCTATCATGAATACGGCTTTGCATTATGGATATACTATAGTAAGTTTCTATTATTATATATGTTTTAATATAAAAAAATGTGTACTTTGTATCCGAATTGGCACGTACAAATATTTATAAAATAAATCAGTAATATTTGCAATAACAGTATATATTTCTATTTTATCTTTGATAAAGCTATGCTGCTAAACTATCTGTAGCAAGAATAGAAAAAGATCACATTTTCGCCGAATACCATTGTAAAACTGTAACATAGCTTCGTAACACCTTCGTGTTATAGTCCCATGTTAAAGATTTTATTCAGACGTGGATACGAGTTGGTCCTATCAATATGCGTAAATTCCTTACGTCACATTATTATCGCATTTGGCGAATTTAAACGATGGCTTCGAGGGCGGATAATGGTTTGCGTTCGATACGTTTTGTATAAAAACAATGAACACAAGAGTTACAACGTCACTCGCTGCTTCAGGCGCGGGTTGTGTCGACACCTTTTTTTTGTTTGTTGGTGAAGATTTAGTTCGGATCTTAGTGTACACTACATTAAAATGGTAAGCCCGGATTAATTTGTTACATTACATTACATACAATTTAAACAATATTCAATATGATATAAAAACGATGATTTAAAAACCTACGCACTTCAGATTTGTTTATACTATCTAAATTGTTGTAATTAAAGTATATAATATAAAATGGTTTGTTTTTATATCATAAAGTATTTTTTACTTTTCGGATAAATAAATCGTAGAACGATGGGCTTTATTTGTTTATATATATATATGTTTATTTATGTATATATCTATATGTATGTATATTATGTATTGCAATTAATAAGTAAATATATATTATTTTATATATATTCTGATTGTATATGTATTTTTTATTTTAGGAGTAGTATTATATTATTATACGTAGATTATTATATATTTTTTTAAAAATGTATACACCGCACTTATCATAATTTCTCTCCATGACTTTGTGGGGTTCTTGTAAGGTATGATCAAAAAAGTTTAAATAAATAACGATTGCGTCTGCTTATAACTTGGAGCTCTCGTATGTTCGTAGCCTATATTATTAGATTAAAATTACGAAACATTTTAAAGGCTTTAAGAAATTTCGTAAATTTAATCCCATTCTTATCATCGAAGATTTATCTCCGTAAGGCGCCAGAAACTCTTCGTTGTGTTACAGATTTAGAAGTGTTTTAAACATGCAGTTCTTTGGTTGGTGCTTTGTCTCGGTAGATCTTTTGAAAAGTTACGCGAATAAACCGTACTTAGAGAATTCCGGTGAAGTCGATGAATAAGGGCGAGTAGAACAGGAACGAATTTATATTATGTTTTTATGAGCTATAATGCGATACTCCGATGATGATGTTACGCTTACAAAAGTGGTCAACTAGACCGAATGTATGGATGGGGCGCGGGCACATGTATAGCTATTTTAGAGAGTCTCGTCGTATTCCATAACACACAAGAGGGAAAATCTTGCTTCAAATCGCTTCCGTCGGTCGTAGTGCGATGTCGTATGAAGAATTGTTAAGAGGCGCTGACGAGGGGTAACGATGTATCGAAGATATCGCGGATCCCTGATTCGACACTAACCCGGTGTTCGCGGCGGGCAATCGATGATGATGATATACCTACGGACATTTCGTCCTTGTTCTTTAAGCTTTTTGTGTCCCTTTATGATATGTATCTATCATGAATACGGCTTTGCATTATGGATATACTATAGTAAGTTTCTATTATTATATATGTTTTAATATAAAAAAATGTGTACTTTGTATCCGAATTGGCACGTACAAATATTTATAAAATAAATCAGTAATATTTGCAATAACAGTATATATTTCTATTTTATCTTTGATAAAGCTATGCTGCTAAACTATCTGTAGCAAGAATAGAAAAAGATCACATTTTCGCCGAATACCATTGTAAAACTGTAACATAGCTTCGTAACACCTTCGTGTTATAGTCCCATGTTAAAGATTTTATTCAGACGTGGATACGAGTTGGTCCTATCAATATGCGTAAATTCCTTACGTCACATTATTATCGCATTTGGCGAATTTAAACGATGGCTTAAAGGGCGGATAATGGTTTGCGTTCGATACGTTTTGTATAAAAACAATGAACACAAGAGTTACAACGTCACTCGCTGCTTCAGGCGCGGGTTGTGTCGACACCTTTTTTTTGTTTGTTGGTGAAGATTTAGTTCGGATCTTAGTGTGTACTACATTAAAATGGTAAGCCCGGATTAATTTGTTACATTACATTACATACAATTTAAACAATATTCAATATGATATAAAAACGATGATTTAAAAACCTACGCACTTCAGATTTGTTTATACTATCTAAATTGTTGTAATTAAAGTATATAATATAAAATGGTTTGTTTTTATATCATAAAGTATTTTTACTTTTCGGATAAATAAATCGTAGAACGATGGGCTTTATTTGTTTATATATATATATTATACAAGAAATTGTAATTGTCAAAAAAAAATATTTTTATGTTAAAGTAGCCAATAAATAACCCTTGCCTACAGTAGTTCGTGAACAAGTTCAATAATTATTAATAAATTATATGTTAGTTCTTTTTAGATTGTGAAACAATATAAAAAAAGGAAAAACAGGAAATCACCAAGTTCCCGATTATGGTTTTCTTTCGTTTTAATTCCGGTTTATCATAGATACAATTATAAAAATGATTAGTGACAAGAAATTATTATTTGAAAGATATTTGATAATTTCACGGTCAAAATTAATTATCTACATATTATTATTATCGCAATAGTAGCTAATCTGTAAAGAAATATTTTTATGTATATCATACTCATTAGATAACATAATTTGTGGTATGTGGAATATTAATCATTTCTTTCCTTCCCAAGTTGACCCTGATAGAATTTAGTAACACGCTTTTCCGTGCACTATTAGCTGTGCGACCACTACATTAATAAAAAATATATGTCTTCAAAAAGGAGATGATCCTAATTTTAGTATTTTTAAATCTTTACAGGTGATTCTCTTTTTTATTAGTTAGGCTCATAATATCTGATAAAACATGGGAGATAACCAATGGAACTTTTTGAAGCATGGTAAACAGCAAATCACGTTTGATTAACGTGTATCTTTCCCCCTCTTAAAAATATTTATAGATCTCAAACCATTATTTTTATTATATATTAAAACAAAGAATAGTTTTTACAGAAGTCCATGAATGAAATCCTTTAGTAAATGTCTGTTTATTTATTTTACAAAATTCACAGCTTTTGAGATCAATACAAAATAGATTAGTAAATATACAAATAGAACGTAAGTATAATTGAGGTTCTATCTAATTATAGTATATACAGGGTATTAGGAGACCGCTTCCGTAAACGAAAACCGACGATAGTACTAATGACACCATTGATGATGGGACGGAAAAAAAGTCAATCCTGATTAAAAAAAAAGAATTTGAAAACGTTTTATTAGCATTATTTACGCTCCATCGTGTTAGTACAGCTGAATGAAACAATAGTTTCATAAAAAATACATTACTTTACTAAAAAAAAACCTGCAATGAAACACAAAATCAAAACAGCTGATGCTCGGATGAACGAACGCACGGGCGAAACTGTCTCAAAAACTAAAAATACGAACCGCTCCTTTTGCGTGGGCCGCGGCCGCCGTTTTACGGTGCTTTGATGATTTCCACAGATCAATAAAGCGTTAGACATTCCCAACTTTTATTTTATAGGCTTAGTTATCCCTACTAGTCTTTTTATGGAATTTAGAAGTTATAACTCTAATTATTTTATACAACTATACAATCAACTGTACCCAAGAAGCTCGTTACTAGAAAAATGATATTAGAATATTAAATTATCCTTATTAGATACTCACGTACACAATTATAAAAACTATTTAATCTTTATCTTTGATTTTGTACAAGAAATTAACAATGAAATGGTACAGAATAATTTGATAGTTAAATTTAAATGTAATTATGATCGACAGTTAATTAATCTAACTGAATGAAATTAAAATAGTATTCTTATACTTTATGTTAACAGACTTTCCGTTTTTAGTCTGTCCAATACCATAATTCTAAAAGTCACAACTATCTAAAATTACCCGCAATTTTTATCGTGAACGCCGCCTGTAATTCTTTTATGGTGCCGCGCCGCGCCCGGTCGATGTTGATTCGAGCATCAGCTGTGTTTCATTGCTGGTTTTTTTTAGTAAAATAATGTATTTTTTATGAAACTATCATTTCATTTAGCTGTACTAACATGATGGAGCGTACATAATGATAATAAAAGATTTTAAAAATATGTTTTTTTTTTTAATCAGAATCGATTTCTTTCCGTCCCAAATTTACCACAGATGAGACATGATCAGTACAATCAATATTATTATCGCGTATACTATGGAACATTGTAACATCAAGAAGAGAACTTTAGTTCTCAAGGCTTATTATATTATGAAATGCACAAGATAGTTGATTGTCACCGACGTACTCTTTAGCTCGAATATTAAGGATAACCTCCGAATACGTTCAATGGAATCCATATAGATTATGTATTGAGGGTTCCAAGTTTAACAGCAATATTATAGTACGTTTCTCACATTGGCGTAATACAGAACTTTCAGGCAAATAACATTGGTGAAAGATTTATTCTCTCTGATGACCTAAATATAAAACTAAATTACTATAAAGTGTATTGGTTATAAATTGAATGTGATTATATCCAATAAAATACCTAAGTCTCTCACGTGTTGTGTTGAAGTGATTGTAGCGTTGTTTATTTTATAACCATTTATTACATAGGTTTTTGGGTCAGTTAAGTCAATGAAATTAGATATATTAACTGAAATCATGTTGGAGTCATAATATAAAGCTAAAACATCTGAATCCTCCTGTAGGCAGCAGCAGTCTGATAACGAAGCCGAAACGAAACCGAGCATACTTGAAGCTTTTGCTTACATCATAGAGATATACTAGATAAAGTAAAAAGCCTAAGAGAGAACCTTAAGAAACACATGAAGGCATGAAAACTATTCAATCATCTTCTTCTAATCTTTACAATTTGACTTCTATTCCTTATTTATAACGTAGAAGGTTACCATTAATCCCGAGAGCATAAAATTTCAGAATCAGGATGACATGATCCGTGTGGAACATCGATCGAATCGAATGTTTTTTCAAAATCTGTGTAGATCACATCAACCAGTCCGCTACTTTCCACGTCATTTAGCATTTGGTCTAGGTTACTACCTTGGTGTTTTATGGACCTTTGATAAAGCCATGATGCTATAAGGATTCTTTTTTTAATGCTAGGATAAATGTCATCATAAAACCACCTTTTCTATTGTCTTTACAAAAGTGATTAAGTTGGAAATAGTTGAAGATATAATGCTCAATGGGTAATCTGGATCCCTTCTTACGAATCGGTATAATGTAAGCAACCTTCCAAGCATGGAAATATGCCTTCGCGGAGCAATCTATTAAAAATCCGTCTAATGAGTTCAACAAGAGACTTGGCGCTGTTAATATGAATAAAGAAGGACTGCCGTCAAAACCGGGTCCTTTGCTTGAGTCCCGTTTCTTCAATAATTCAAGAATTTGCGTTCTTCTTTCGCTTCTTTCGTAAACCTCAATATCGTAAACTATAGAAGACCTTGACTCATAAAAGATCCTAAAGTTGAAAATCATTAGCTGATTTACTAAAAATTTATAAAATATAGCTAAAAGTTAGAAATATATAAGATAGCAAAGCATCACATATTTGTTTGTAAACGATTTTATTGATTTTTAATTTAACTCCTCATTGCTAAGACACAAATGATATTTCTGTACTAAATATACACTTAATAAGTAACATTAAATAAGAATACTAATAAGCACAACCGTATGTTAAAACAATCGTGACATTGAATATAAAGAACAGAATGGCGCTAATTATTATGATCTAAATAAAAATATTTATTTATTTATTTAAACTTTATTGGTAACACTTTACAAAAAGGGGTACAAAGGACGGAATGTCTTAATGCATGCTTCTGCCAGTGAACCTGTGGCGTGGTGAAAAATCGTGATAGGTGTAGTACATATATTGTAAAAAAAAACTTAAAACTGTAAAATTATTATAATAATTAGAAATAGTTCTATAAAAAATAACATAAAATAAATATATAACATACATGCACATGTATCAGTTTATTAGACTGCTATCGAGTTTAAGTCTTTAATAACTATTTACAAGTATTTCCTACTGAAGCTTTAATGTTTTTATTGAATCGATTTTATAATAACTTTTGATACTAATTTTAATACTTACTTTTCACAACGCTCACGGACACACACACGTGAGTGGAGGGATAAGTAACTGTCGCATTTTGTTTCATAATTATTTTTTTAATTAAATTACAAAAAGGTATTTCATTATCTTTATTCTACATTCACATTTATTTAACAGTCTTTTTTTGTTTAGTACCCATGGCTTCCTGGTAAAAAAGTAATATTTTTTTTAATTATTGTTTGGCTTTTATATATACGTATATATATAAAATAAACACCTATATACTATTGTTAAGTGAGGTTATAAAAGGATATACATAATACATATGTGTATAAATTTTGCCACTAAATTGAAATCAAGTTGAGTACAATAATCTGACAATTCGAGGCAATCGAGGTTTTAATTAAACATTTTTCCTTAATCAGGCGAGATATTGTCATGAAACTCAAGGCAAATTAAATTGATAGTGATCCCTACGTAATTTACGATCAAGACTTATCTGCCAGTATACCTATAGTATGTATATTTCTGATAGTCGATGGCACGTACATACATACAATCTAATAAATTTAAATCCTATATACCTATAGCTTTAGAATTAACATTTAAAGTATAATATATAAATTTCAATTTAAACTTTAAATAAAGTATTCTTTCTCCATTCACAAAGTATTATCTTTCTAATTTTGTTTTACTAAATACACAGCTTTCCTTTAAAATCCTTTTCTTCACCTTCAAGCACGTGCTAAATTAGTTGCACTCAAAATAGCAATTAACAATTTCATTAGCACCGTCCATCGGGGATCGAACTCGGTTTGTACTACCTCGGTGGCAAACGAGCAAGCAGCTCCCCTGATTGTAAATGCACCACTGTCTACTAACATCCGCAACACCAAAGAACCGTAGGCACTTTTTGAAAATTCCTAAGTCGTATCGGTTCGGGAATATCGCTGGCGACAACTGATTCCACAGAATGTGTGGCAAAAATTTCCGCACAGCGGTGGATTGCTAACCATAGAGATGATGCGGATGAATTTTTGAATTCTGTCCCAATGTACATGGTTTAAACTCTAGTTTTAAATGAATCGAAACCTCGTAAAACCCCGACGGAGTAGCTCCAAATGAAACGCGAACACTCGTATATTAAGCTACTGCAGCTTATTTCTATCTATAGGAAGGTAAAATAAGTTACTTAAAATAAAAGTTAACATAACTTGATGATGAAAGAGCTTAATGTTAAAATGTTCGGCTTAATAAATTTATGTTAAGTATTGGACATGAATCTATGATAATGAACTTAATCGACGAGTAAGTAACATATCGCGAAACACTAAATGTCGCTTTCAAGGGTTAGGTTAACGGCTTTTGAGGTTAAATAATTCGACGTAGAAATATTTATCAACGTATTTCTCATTTTTGGGACATGATGTATTTGAAATTTTCATTTTGACAAAATAAAATGATTTTCTTACACAATATCCTTTGCTTATGTGTATTCTGCTTTAGACCCATTTTGTATATAGTCATAGTCGGACAAGATTTTATCGCGATCACCTAAATCGATATAAAATTAACATAAGATACCTCTACCTATACCTCTAATATAACTAAATATCATTATTGGAAAATGTCATAGCACTTCTGTGAAAAAAAATGCTCATTATTTTACACAATTAGATGTAACATTTCCGTCTATATTATATGTAACAGTTAATTCGAAAGTTATTATGATGACCTTTATCGCACTGATTATAATTATTGTTATCGGTAATCGTATACTAATATTGGCATGTGCTACATAATTGGTTCGTGAAAACAAACAGCAGTCGTTAACATAAGCAAGTATGTTGCAGGTGAGGGAATGAATGTCACAAAACAATGGAGAATCACGGAGAATGTACAAAAGATAATGGAAATCTAATTTTCATACTCTCTCCATTACTCATTTCCCGAAAGATACTTTTTTTTAATATAAGAACGAACTCAGATTAAGCTCGTTAGGTTTTTGGATTTTAAAGATTCTGTTGCTTGATTAGTTCTTAAGCTACACTACAGCTACTAGTTTCTAGCTGCTAAATGGATGCCTCAACCGGGAAAGCAATACGCCCTCTCAAAATATATGTAATAGCGATATAATACTCCTGTGTTATATGGTAAGTTTAGGAATCCAAAGATCCAATTGTAGGTATCGGACCGGGAACTCCGTCTTGGGTGACAACATTTGTACATCATGAATCTTTGTCATGTATGAACGTAGATGTCATGGGCCTCTATCATCGGCTCATACCATTGCATTTGGTAAATAAATTCAAAGTATTCAAGCCACAACAGAATTAAAGTTCGGGACTCGCTGTAATTTGTGCGCAATGTATGGCATAAAATTTCCTCGTTATGTTTTAGGTTTAATAAGCCCCTATCTATTATTATTTATCTTAATAATTGTTACTTTGTATTATTTAGCATTATGTTATTCATTTATTTAATTGTTTTAGGTACTTTGGCAATATTTTAAGGGTTTTGTATCACTATTGTAAAGTATTTTCGTGAACAACGTTCTTAAATTAAACGTTTTTTAAATTTTTATTCATCTATTATAGATCACTGTCTTATTCTACTCGGTTATAATTTTGTTTTTCCCATTTTATTTTGGTCTGTCTTATTGTGTTGTTGTCCTATAAACGCGGCCAGGACTATATCGGGTTGATTGATATCTGTATTTCTTTCCAGGCCTCCCACTGAATTAAAATGTTGTGACATATTAATGATATTCTTTCGCCCCATTGTTTCTCTCAAACCGAAATATGATTTTAAGTACCTTTATTTCGAAAATTTCAAGATTCCAGTTATCATTGATCAGGGTTAGGGCAAGGTAAAGGTGTCAGGTCAGCATGAAAGATACGCCGGTCGTGTATTCACGGGTTGACGCCTGATAATTTGTCATGCCAGTATTTACATTGAGGTACAATTTGCGCTGAAATTGCCGCTTCTTTCTCTCGATTTTAGTTATGATTGATTCCTGGAATTGCTGGTTTCTCAGCTGCGAGGAAGCTAGGTGGAAGATGTTTATGTTGATTAATATATTAATAACGAAGTTCATGGTGACAAATACAACTACATGATTGTTTAAAGATGGAATGTGGATCCCCATGTTTAACACCAATATTTCTTGAGAACCCCCAGAAAGATCAATCGGTATTCTTACTACAGGGTCAGATAGATTATCCATCCTACGTTTTCTAAAAGCATTATTACCTTTCCATGAATAATACTGAAAAAATATCGGGGTATTACAATTAGTATTGAGACAGGAAGGAAGCCTAAGGAAAAACAAAAACCTAAATTCCATCTGTTTTAAAGCCAAAAATTTTGACGTTTTTTTTTGGGTAACAGATATAGATACCACTGCTGAGCATAAGTATCTTTTCTAGAGATGGCGCTGGACCATTCTCCGCCACACAGCTCCACTGCGGATTGTCGAACTTCACATATCTTCAAAATAAAATTTTCCTGTCTTAGACATAGGTTTCCCTGTTTCCCTCAAAATGTTTTTCATTAAATGAGCACATGGTAAATCAGTTTAAATTGCAATTAAAAATTTAATTGGTGCCGACCGGGAAACAAACAAGGTTTTCTCGCGTACCATGAATTATAAGGAAGCGCTCGAGCACATCATAGCTCTTTTTTAGAATAAATGTCTATTAATCCCATATTCTGGAGTTCATCGCAACTATGCCTAAAGTAGTATAATAAGGCATAGATTTAATACAATTAAAAATATAGCAAGTGTGTGTAATATTTCTCATCTCAATATTACAGAGTCAAGTACAAGTGAACAATGGGTTTGATCCCAGTCCTGAACCACTTCCGCCGCTGTCTAAGGATTCCAAGGCTCTGGGCATGAATTCGGATGTTCGTACAACATTAGACGAAGGAAATGAAAAGAAGGTAAAGTTAATTGTTGATATAATACTACTCTGAAACTAGGTGTAAGATTGGGTCGGTCTGCGAAAGGAACACGGATAAATGAAAGCAGTTTGTCACTGCTGTTGATATGGCCCGTGAGAGAATTCGGAGACCACAATTACTTGTGGCTAGTTAGTCCTGAGGGGTGATAACGCATCTAAGGTAGATTTTAAATTCCTTATAGAGGATGAATCTAGGCTTCATTGACGCAGGGATCACTTAACTTAACGGTAACCCGATTGTAATTAGTAGAATACTGCAATTTACATTAAAAATGATTTAGATAATAGTTTTAGAAACTGAAGCAATATTATTATAGTTTCTAAAGAGGAAATTATTATTTTTGACCTTGTTTATTTTTTGACCTGCATATGAGTAAAACCTGTGTGTACAATCTGTGAATATTTGAGATGGTAATTTAAACTCGTAGGTATTCCTGAGGTCAATGAAGGTCTGCTTTACTTGTTTTATAAATATTTTTTTCAAAATTTAGTTATAAATATGGGATTTTAAAATCTCATCATACTGTTATATTGGTAGGCTCAGTATAACTCAATTATTTTGATTTCCTTATTATTTATTGTTAATTATAAATTAAAAATAAATTGATTAAAATTATTTTAATTTAACATAAAACTTTTCATTATTTTTTTTCTCTTTGTACCTGTTCGATCTTAGGGATTTACATATATAATCTTTTTAATGTTGACAATTTTCTTGTCATATAATTTCATTTCAAAGCTATTTAGCGTTTTAAGCGAATACGAATCCCACAATGAGTATTTTTACATTTTGAATAATTATTTTTTGCAGTAAACTAAATATTTGTAGACTAGGTAATATTTTATAGCTGATAATTTTAATAAAAACATTGATGATAGTCAAAGTTTTTATTAATTTATTGAACCAAAGATATTATTTTAAAACATTGTAAAATATTCGATAAGATAAGAACATAAGAATTAGAATATAATAAAATACTGGGAAGAATCTTAAATATCATAAACTAATATATCGTTTAAAAAACTTACGGTTATTAAAAATAGATAATTTCTTTTCTTGCACAAGGACGAAGAAAATGATCAACCAGAACGTGCGATGTGGGGTAATCAGCTCGAATTTCTCATGTCTTGCATTGCAACCTCCGTTGGCTTGGGAAACGTATGGCGGTTTCCCTTCGTCGCATATCAAAACGGTGGTGGGGCCTTTCTTATCCCCTATATAATCGTCCTGCTCTTAATCGGCAAACCTATGTACTACCTTGAGGGCGTGTTGGGACAATTCAGCTCACGAAATTCCGTTAAAATCTGGGCACTCTCACCAGCTATGAAAGGTAAGAGCATATTTAATTTAGTTGCATAATGTCTCGTCATTAAATTGATCAGTTTAAATCTATTTTATTACTTTGCTCGTACTATGTGTTATGGTTTAAAGTTTAAATACTTTGAAATCAATGTTCGATGTTTCCGACAAATTAAAGCCTTTGAGAACTGAACTCAATTCCCGTAAAAGCGTTTAATAAATGTTGTGTCGAAAGCCGACTGTTTGCAAAAGTAATGCGAATACTTACTTGATAGAAAAAGGTTATTGAATTAATTGATTACTCACAATTCGTATCTGCGTTATCATTAAATATAAAAAGTAGGTATAGAGACAGTGTACGGAGTATTAAAAATCTAATCTTTATATTGCAATAAAGCTTGTTTACAACGATAGATTAGGATAATAGACCTGAACACTATGGACTTTCGTAATTAATTGAAGAAATATTAATATAATATATTAACATATACATACGTAATATGTTTTCCCGACAGGGAAAAATTACTTACTGCCAAATCAATTACTGTTGTATTTGTCTTGTACTAAGCATAGCTTTGTTCTTTCTGTTCATATGTCTACTTTTTAATTTTTTAATTTTTTTTTATATCTGAGGCATACCGCTTTCCTCACTCCAGGCAGCAGAGCTCGAAGTCGAGTTGTGAAAACAAAAAACGAGTGAAATTCAAAGCGATATATATACACCTTACGAGCCATCGATGTATAATCAGATTTCCTTAATAACCTTAAAAACGAGTAACTTTTAAGAACTCAAGATATTTTTTATTAAATATATCATATCATAAGAAAGCGTTTACCAACTTTTTTGTTACGATTAAACATATTCTTATGTTATCTATGTAAGGATTAAAAAGATAAATATTTTTTAATTTTTAGTAACTTACTTGAAAGTAATGCGTACTTTCATGTTTATATGCATTTGTGCGTGTAACCCTTTATTTTGTGCTTCTTACGTATATCTACTTAACATGAGATTTAAATATTTTACTATATTGTGTGATTGCGCGAGTCTGACTTTGGTTTTTAATGACGTAGTAAATACATATAATACTTATTGAGTTTGAATTGTTTTGAAATAGTTTTGTGACCTAATTTTATGCTAATTGATATTTATGCTATTTTTATGAAAATTAGGTCAAAAAACTAACATTCCAATATACCTGGTTAGAAGATTTAAAACAATAGAAAGAAAAGATTTTATGTGAAGGAAGTTGTAGGCAACTCTTGTATTAATAGAAGTTTAGTAGAACAAAATTCATACAAACTTTTCTAGGTAGACATAAAGCATATAAATAAATAATTGATTACTAAAAACTTTTGTTTTCAATTTAGTGAGATATATTATTTTTCTTTAGTAAAATTTGATATTGTTCCCTCTCGCTGTTAAAGTTAAAACTAAGTAGGTACGTGTGGTTAGAAGACACTGAAAAATAGTGTTGATCGAGAAAATGTTAACATCTTATTTATAAAACCCCATTAACTACTGCTGGTTGGCAACGTTTCCCTCACTGCACCAACCTACCGCCCCGTCGACAGCGAGGTCGTCGCAAACAAAAAATTATTCGCGATACCGACTCAAGATGGTTTTCACCAATTATCACAGATACGAGCGCCGCTGAAGTTTCTTGCGCCACTTCTTCTCCAGCGCCAACACCTTCCGAAGTGGAACACATCGTTAATAATATTATTGTTATTAATTTAGAAATAAGAAGCAACAGAACGAGTCGAGGTTCGGCCCTCTCGGGCACCCTCGAGTTAGTTGCTCGTCTAGAGCCCTTGTGCTGGTTACCCACTAATAGAGGTGTCGGTTGAGCGCCCTAAGCACTCGGTCACCTTTCAACCCGGTGAAGCTGTAAAAACCATAAGGATAATATTGGCCACCAGCCCGAAAAAAAAAAAAAAGCAACGTTTTCACCCATTGAAACTAATTGCTGCTGATCCAACAGTAACTTATCACTTTGAAAAACCACGGTTCTATAAATCTCTAATGAGCCAGGAGTGTTTTAAATTATTAGGGAAGATCTTAATTACATTACATATGAACCGCCGTGGTGCCTAAGCCTAAATGCTCGCTTTTAATTTTACGCGAGTACGCGAGCAAACCGAGTTCGATTCCCACTGTCGCTTAAATGAAATTATTAATTGGTAACATGGTGAGGTAAGTTGCATGTCTAAGAAATAAATAAAAAGAAATATGAAATGGCATACAATTTTAGGGCAAAAATTTTAACTATAGTGTTAATAAATTTGAAACGTCAAAAAAAAATTTAGGGTACGGTCTGCGAAACTTAAGGTCGTTGGTTCGAATCCACTATTAGACTATTGTCGTGAACCAACTCCTAGCACAAGCATTTTCAGCTTAGTCGGAGTGGTTAACCACAATATTAAAAAAATAAAATACCAGAATATTAAAATATTAAAAAAAAAGCCTATTCCAAAAAAGACCAATAAGGACATTTGTTAACATTCCGCAAAGGCCATGCAAACAAAAATAGGCAAATAGGCAAAAACGCAATACGTTTAAAAAAATATTCAGATGGAATGCAATGTAAGGGAATGGGCATATTAATGTAATAGGGAGTGCTTCTACTCGATAACGGATTTTTTTAATTATACAATAAGAACTTCTTTGACTTTGTGTTTTCTTAGATTAATGATTTAGTTTTGTTTAGGTTATTGTATAAGTTCAAATACAATTTTATTGTTAATGAAAAAAATTATAAATAAAAAACGCCAATCCGCGGTGGAGACACGCGGTAGACTATGAGCACCTTCTCTGGAGAGGAGGCCTATGCCCAGCAGTGGTATCTGTTCACATAGTAGATACTTGTAAAAAGATATCTTTTTTTTACTTTATATATATAAATTGGTATACAAATATTTTTATGATAATTTCAGGAACCGGCTACGCTCAAGCTCTTGGTTGCGGATACATTCTTTCTTACTACGTATCCATCATAGCTCTGTGTTTATACTACTTGTCTATGAGTTTCCAATCTACGCTGCCCTGGGCCATCTGCGATCCGGAATGGAGAGATTGCATCCCATCAGAACAATCAGAAAATGTTGTCTTGACGGAAAATTCGACGAGCAGTGCCGAATTGTACTTCGTGTAAGTTAATTTTAATTCGGTACACATAACTTGGATACTTCAGCTTACACTAACTTTTGGTGAGAAAATTCTCTCGTTTTCTTTTAACGCACCTTAAAGCGAAATATCTATATCTAAGGATCTGTAATATTAAAATATAAGTTAAATTAAATTACTACCATATATTAAATTAAAAGGTGTTTTTTCCGTCTGTGGTCTGTTACAAGATTTTTCCAGTACAAACTGCGCACAGTGTTATTGCACGCCTATATTATGAATATCTATAAAAAACGCATTTTATTCGTCTAAACTTAACTTAAGTACATCCAGTGATTTATTCGTAAAATTGTGTTTCAGGAAGACTGTCCTGCAACAAAGTGACGGAATTGAAGGTGGACTTGGTATGTATTAGCTCACCCATATACTTTATTATCTGTAATATTGGTTACAAAGATGATACATTCACTAATTATTCCGTGTTATATATTATATAGAAGTCAGTTTATTGTGTCTTTATAGTTACATAGACAGTATTGTGCTTTGTCGAATAATGTATTTGTAGTGTCTAGAAAATTTTACATTCGATTGTTTGGCAGTGTATTAGAAGGTCTTAAACGTACCCGATTACGATTACTTATGTTTCTGTTGTCAATTTTAGAAGTTCCTTAGTATTTTTGTAAGTCCGTACATGTAAAGCCTTCTTAAGCCGACTTAATGTGGTAGTGGCTTTGACGGTGCGGTCGAATACGCGTATTCAATACTTCCACATACACAAGTGATATCTACGTTTATAACGATAAAGAATATGATTGAAATATTTTTTTTATTTGCAGGTGCGCCTATATGGTATTTGACTCTATGTCTGCTTGCATCTTGGGTCATTATATTTCTTATTGTGGCCCAAGGAGTTAAGAGCTCGGGGAAAGCAGCCTATTTTCTTGCATTGTTCCCTTACGTAGTTATGATCATTCTGCTTATCAGGTATGTTATGGAAACATTTTTCTTTGAAATAGTTTGTTGTTACTTTTGAATATTTTAATATACTTTATAACATTTCAGCACTTCAATTCTTCCCGGTGCAGGCAACGGTATATTATTCTTTCTCACGCCTCAATGGGATAAACTGATCGAACTTGATGTAAGTTACAAGTAAATCTAGATAAAATGTAGCTATAAGGCATCAATAAATAATTAATCTGCATATGTTATAAAATAGGAGATGACAGGGTGATTGACACTTCAAAGCATAAACCGCGGGCCTAGAAATTGGAAATTAGTAGGGTATATTCTTTATAGTGCTGCACACTATAGAGTTTATTAAATTATATCTTAATGAGTTACAAAAAAATTGAAAAGGGTTAAAAAAATCCAAATTTCCGAAAGCATAATAAAGCAGTTACTTCAGTGCTCACAAGTAGATTCTTTAAATAAAACAAGCAAATACATTCTTCAGCATTTCATGATTTTTTTCAAGAAGACTAAAACTAATTTATCATATAAATACAATATTGCTTAAATAAAATACTAAAATTCTAATGTAGGTTAGATATATTTTAACAAAACCTTGATGGTATACAACAAAATATCGGCAGTATCAACTAAGGAATACTAGATTTTTTTTTATATAGTTTATCTGGTTTAACTATACTGCGAAAATCTACGTACAAAATTGTAAGGCTTTAATCCATTCATAGTATACCAGCTTTCGACTGAATTGTAGTTAGGTTAGTTACTGGTTAGTTGTAATTGTTATTGATTGTATTGTAGGTCTATCAAGTAAAAATAGTAAAGATGTTTTATTTTCAGGTATGGTACGCCGCAGTAACTCAAGTGTTCTTTTCACTCTCCGTGTGCACTGGCGCAATAATTATGTTCTCTTCTTACAATGGATTTAGCCAAAATGTATACAGGTATTCGTAATTAATTAACTAAATTCTAATCTCTTTATGTTGCACGGGTATAGGTTTATTTTAAAATTGATTTCCTTTAAAAGCATTACAAAATTATGATGAATTGTAATGTACAGAATGTTTACTTTCTTTATACATTACATTTTAAGCTGTAAGTAAAGTAAATAAAGGGCATCGGCCTCTCTAGTGAGCGCATTCAAGCATAGTCCTCCACGTGACTTAGTAAATCAGAATTTAAAATTTCACTGGTGCTACCGGCAGTGAACTCGGTTCATTTGCGTACGTGAAATTAAAAGCAAGCATCAGGGCACCGAACTATCACGGCTTGTATATAAAAATAATATGTAGCCGTTAACAGATTAGTACCTTTCGAAAAGCTCAAATTTTACCAACACAGATTGAATGTCAAATCAGATTTCATGATTTTGATGTAATTAGACAGGCTAAATATATATAAAACAAAAAAGTATTGAATATAATTTAATTAACGTCTTTCTTTATAAAATACATTTTTTCAAGTGTGCTAATTTAAAACTTTCATTTTTTGCAATATTAGAGACGCCATGATTGTGACAACCCTGGACACTTTTACAAGTTTACTTTCTGGCATTACAATCTTTGGCATCCTCGGTAACCTGGCACACGTGCTAAATCAAGAGGTAAACCAAGTGGTCGGTTCGGGCGGCACCGGCTTGGCCTTCATCTCATACCCCGATGCTATCGCCAAGACCTTCCAGCCACAGGTAAAATTTTCCTTTTTTCTCAAATTATGAATTCAAAATGGTTTTGTTATTATAAAAAATTGGACGATGATAATCTTCCAATTATTTATAATAACTTGTAATGAATAAGACTCGACTCGAGGGACTGACTTAGCCGTAGTTGGCTCGGCTTCCAGTTAGGAACGATAAGTCTACTTTAATTCGTGGATGGTAAACTGTGACGATCACACTCCAAGGTAATAACCCAATACTAAACTGAAATGTCCCCGAACCCAGTGCTATTGAACAAAAATCATACAGTAACAGAGTAATTCTGTGGATGCAGCACATAGTATGTACGCCAGGATCCTGAATTCGATTGCCAGCCGGGAACATATATACATTTTCCCTTTCATTGGTTTTACGTTCTAGTTATTTTGTCAGTACCTTCTTTTGATTTTATTTCACATTATGAATATGGACTAAAAAACGGGACGGCCAGTGCCTACAATCAGTATGTATATCACAAAATATCTTGCGCAGTTATTATAATATCATCTGGTGTTAAGCAGAAGATTTCGCCAGGAGGAATATATGCAACGAATTTATGTCACTATATAAAAGTTTTTTTTGCAGTTATTCTCAGTACTGTTCTTCCTAATGATGGTGGTGCTGGGTGTTGGGTCGGCCGTAGCTTTGCTGTCTACTATAAACACCGTGATGATGGACTCCTTCCCGCGTGTCCCTACAATCGTGATGTCAGCCATTTGCTGTACGTCAGGCTTCCTCATCGGACTTGTATATGTTACACCAGTACGTATCACCCCATTATAAGAATGCACTAGGTTCTAAATATTAATAAACGCCTCCGTTAAAAAATCACAATTAAACTTAAACGCATCATCGTTGAGCCGGCCATTAATGCTGCAGCCAAATTACAGTTTCACTGGGTTGAAAGGTGAGCGAGTGCTTAGGGCGCTCAGCCGAGACGTTTATTAGTTCGACATGGAGCGTTACCCTATTGCGATAGAGCGACTGACTCGAGGTTCCCTAAGAGGGCCAAACCTCAGCTCAGCCATTTGCTTTTGACTACGGATATATATAATTCCTGTTTAGTGTTAATAGATTATGATCAGAAAATTAATATCTTCTTTAGTTTGTTGTTTTAATTAGTCCTCTTTGTCTGCACGTTATACATTTGCGAAACTGTGGAGTTGAATTATTCATGTATGATTTTTTAAGTTCTTTAAATTTGCGGCAAACTAAAATACTCTTCCCGTTCAAAATGAAATTGATACGCCATAGAGTATTATATGAAAGTTTACACATTAAAATATAAACATACAAAATAAAATTCAAAGAAACATAACTCAAAATTTCTTATTACTTATTTTTGCTATGAACAGCTATTAATATACGTAAATGTTTGCAGGGTGGCCAATACATCTTGGAGATTGTTGATTACTACGGTGGTACATTCTTAGTGCTTTTCTGCGCCATTGCTGAAGTTGTCGGCGTATTTTGGATTTATGGTAATTAAAGTTGATTTTACAAAGACGTTTTTAAAAACCAATTTATATGTACAGTTACAATTATTTAAAATTGTATCACTATCATACCGTTATAATAATCTAAATTATCGTAAAGCCTTCTTCTGAGGTAACAAGAATTCTGGATGCATTTCCTCGCAGACTCATATATGTACATATATGAGTCTGCGAGGAAACATATATGTTAAAAGATACTTATTACTCTTTTGACCAGCGGAAAAGGCGAAGAGTAAATATAGCATTTTTTTAAATTTGTCCGCCAAGGGCCCCACGGACCATCTTTCGACCTCAATTAACACAAACATATAGGCTTCCCCTAAAGCTTCAACCCAGGCTCTTGTCTAGTTAACCCTGGTATGTGGGGCAGCCAATCTGACCACGAATATTGTGTCTCACACAAGGGCTTTATCTCATTCCCAAAGAACTAAGGTCACAACAGACCTAACCCACAACTCTCTCCTACCAGCCTTCCTAAATAATCGGCAGTTGTAAAAGTGACGTACTATTTTATTCATGTCGACAAGACTCGTCCGGAGAATATCGTTTACTGAACCGAGATGAGATATTCTGCCTGGACTCTTTTGGTATGATAGTCTGTGGAGACCAAGTACAACCAAGTTGTTAATGACAGTGAATACTTTAAACCAAATCTTTTCAATTACATTAAATACTTTATTGGATACTATATTTAAAAATATGAAAGTAGCATAAAGCCATGCCATGAATGGGTTGGCTCGACCAGTGAAGGGCCATGCTCTCACTGAATAACCCACGTGTAATAGAATCATAACGCATCTGCGTTGTGGTGAGTTTAAGGCCCGGAGACCAAGTTACTGGTAACGATTAAATCCATCTCAGTCCTCAGGAGTAACAATGCATATGCATACTGAATGTTCGCGGATTTGATTCTGAGGATAGATGTAGATGGTCATCACTTACCAACAGGTGAACTGTGTATTTCTTTTGTCATCTTTAGTTTCATAAAAAAAATATTATTCGCAGAAAGCTTCAGGTAATTCGTTATGTTGTAACTAGTTAGGTAATAATTACCAATTGATTTATTTTTGCATTGCTCGTTGTTATTATTATAATTTATTATGCGATAAAATGAATATCCAAATATTTCACAATATTTTTAATATTTTACAGGACTTGAAAATTTCTGCCTTGACATTGAGTTTATGTTAAGGCTCAAGACATCCATTTACTGGAGATTTTGTTGGGGTTTAATCACTCCTGCGATGATGATCGTTGTATTTATTTACGCCCTGGCTTCACACGAAGCCCTTGTCTTCGGTGGTTATTACTACTACCCGACCGCCGGTTATGGTACGTATTATAACTGACTTCAATAATTGAGGTGTTTCTCATTTAGACATATTTCTGAACGAATTTAGATAGTATTTTTAATATCCTAAGGTCGAAGCATAAATTTGTTGTAGTGGTTACTTGTTTTTACGTTTGAGTTTGTATTGTGACCTACATAATACCTCATAAACATAAACAATACGTTTTGAACTAAAAATTGACGAAGAATGCTTCATTAAATTTCATTGTATTATTTCGTGTATTAGGCTAATGTCCACTTCACTAATAAAAGGAAACATAGTGTAATGTCCAATAATCTTATATTTCTTTTCAGTCGCCGGTTACTTAATGCTGTTTGTTGGCATCGCGTTTGTTCCTATAGGAATCGCCGCAAAAATGTACAAAGACAGAACTGGATATTTCATTGAAGTAAGTTCTAAAAATGTTTACTCATAAAAGTCACAATGCAAGCGGCATTCAAGCACACAGTTCAACTGAGAGGAAGTGATGACCGCGGCCCATATACATCTACATCTGCTCTCAGCAAAGTTTTAAGATGAACATGTCTTGTTACGTCTTGTCATCCAAAGGTTGAAGATATAGTGCCACGCTTTCAGTAACTACGACACTGAACATACGAATCACTGCATCGCTTCTCTGCTTGTTAGCTTGTGTTATGTAAAGGCCCTCCTTCCCCGATCGAGTCGACCCATACATTGCACTGCTGGATGCTAGCTGCAACGTGGCTCTACCACGGTTTTTTAAAATAACTCTTACCATTTATACACCTACCTAATCATTATATACAATATTCAACAGTGGTAGAGCTACACTGCAGTTTGTTTCTTGATGTTAAATGAATGGGTCAGCTCGACCGAAGTAGGACTACGCCCTCTCAGTATACCTGCGTAAAGTAGCAGCTTAATGCTACTGTATTTCGTCTGATGAGTGTAGGGATCCCGAGATCTTTATTACTGGTGACTAGGCACTCCATCTCAATCGTCAAGGGTGACAACGCATCCGCATTATGATACCTTGTCAAGGATGAAAGTACATGTCACGGGCCGCAGGAATCACTTGCCAACAGGTGAACTGCAAACAGTTTGTTACTTATACAGGTCGGTGCTACAATTTCAGGTTAAAGCAATTATTTCTTAAACTGTCAACCATAATCTAGCAACGATAAACAGACATTGAACAATATAAAACAAATTAAAAATAAATTGTTATTTGCAGACTTTAAAACAATCTTTTCTTCCTAAATCTTCATGGGGTCCACGATCAACGAGCACCCGCAACGAATGGACGCTGTTCAAGCAAGACACGAACGCAGAACGGGAAAAGCTTAACGTCTCATGGCTCACGCACATCTGGCTCAGTATTTCCAATGGCTATCGACGGCGAACTTAGAATATACTTACATATTAGGCTTAAGATTTATTTAATTCTCTTTTATTCTCCTGTGAGCTCTAGAGAAGTAACATCGGTATTTGAAAGGGCGCAATATCCAGTTATTCTTTTCTTTATCTTCTTATAAGCAATATTTTAATTTAATACCTAAAATAAATGTCATGTTATATTTTTAAATCATAATTAATATTCGGCCATTACTTACCACATTTTTTGTTATTGAAAAAAATATATATATTTTTAATAGTTGATAGTAGTAAGTAATAGACTCCAAAGATATTAGTAAACTGACAAGAGTATATACTTTTCATTATACCTTAAAATAAGTATTTAAATATTTAATCTTAAAATAATCTTTTATTTAATATTAAAATTATTTCATATCATGTGATCAAAACAGATAATAATAATAAAAAAAAAACATTTTTACGCAACATTAATGTTTAAAAAGTTTTTGGAATCATCTGTAACTCAAAAAAATCGGACTACTTATTGGAAGACGTAACTTAATAAATTCTGAATCTTATCTTATATCATTGCATTGAAATATAAAATAAATTTTAAATTTTCCATAGATCCAAAATAAAAAGATAATAAAGATAAAAATTCAAAATTTCTAAGTAAATTATTATATAATTATGTTATTTGTACGACACCAAATTGTAAATACACAGAAGCTATTGCTTCAAAACTTAATAATTTAAGGTTTTTGAACGGCTGTGTTAATATGCTAGTAATTAAGTATGTACCTGTATATGGATTAAACATATTTTTACGTTATAATGTTTGAATAATTATTTTTCTTCACAAAAATATATCGTTATCTAAAGGGGATAACATATTTTTGTTTTGATAGTTATTAGTAGACCTGTCAAGATTATTTCACTAGAGCTTTTTTTATTGCTTTTTAAAACAAGTCATTCTGTGGGTGAATTGGAGGTTATGTTGCAAAAAATTTATCGATATTATCTCTTTTTGCTACCAATAAGTGTACAGTTTCGCAATTCTAATATTGATATCTACCAATCCCCGCTCGTACAAGGTTGCGCATCACCAACTCATGATTTATTTAGTTCATTAAAATCATCAGAATAATCATATACTAAAATAATAAAGTATATACATACATAGGAATATCCATTTGTATATAGTATAAGTATGTTTACTTATAGTATATATAAATAGAAATTCAAATAATTCAAAAAAATACATAAAAATCACGTAATATATTTTATTTCGTATATGCATACCTACTGTTCAACATGTATAGGTTTGGTATATCAATAATATTTTCCCGCGGGCGTCGGAAACCTGTCGAAGGTGATTGGCACCTTAGTGGTTGATTATATTTCGGTGTAAGACCACACTCCGTGTTTGTATATTAGCACTTAAGTGCGACAACTGATAACTAGGTCGGGAGGGGCGTGCATGCATTATAAGCGCAAGGTAAACAAATTCACACAAGTTTTGTAATTTCTTCCGCTTTTTAGACCCTTTTTAGTAAACATACATGAATAATTTTTTTGCTTTAATTTTATGTTAGTTCGTAGAAGAGTTAAGTTTCTTGTAGACTTTATTGTACATATATCTAAAAAGATAACAATATAATGTAACCAAAAAGTCGGGCAAGTGGTCGTGAAAGGTGGGGTACACACTAGATTTTTGCGTCTTTTATGTTATGTTGTATTAGGAATATAATCCTTGAGCATTATTTTTATTATATTAAGGATAACAAACGAATACACAATACTTGATGATAAGTAATTCCTGCGCCCCATGACATCCAAAATGATCCTCAAAAAGGAATCAACACACTGTCACCCCTAAAAACTAGAAATACACTGTCACCCCTAAAGACTAGAATGACTCTTCACCTCTTATAAACGTCTCCGGATCCCTAAACTCACCAAACGAAATAGTAGTGGTATGCTACTGTTTTCAGTTGGTATTCTGTGAGGCCATGTTCCTGCTCCGATCGAGCCGACCCATTCATACTACGGCTATAAACAAAATACAGCGCGACTCTGCCACAACTAAGCCTGTTTTCAATCACAGGATACAGGTTCTACAGTTGCCAGATCGCGAATACTTTAGTAATTTCGTAAGAGTACTTAGGTTGTTTTTAAATCGTAGAAAGCAACATACTTTTTGTGGTAACATTTCAGATCGTTCATGTGTAAGTAATAATGAGTTTCGTCCCAACAGTTAATCACCATCAACTCAGCCCACCGCTGGCCTTAAGGTCAGTGGTTCACTAAGGGCCTTCTGACTGCCACAGAGTACGAAATGATGAATAATGGCAGATGGAATGACATTTTTGTTAGACATTTGTATTAGGGATGTAGTTTCACCCGTAAACCCGGAGAGTAAATGAACTATGAGTGTTACAAATCGGACACGGTGACACCCAGTCCATACAGATAAAAGCGTCGCTGGAGTTTCTTGCGCCACTTCTTCTCCAGCGCCCACGCATTCCGAAGTGGTGGTACAGATAGCTAATAATCATAGCGAATTTAAAGAATCCTCTGTCAGAAGCAACTGACCGAGCCGAGGTTCGGCCCTCTCGGGCACCCTCGAGTCAGACGCTCTCGCGAAACAAGGTAACGGTCCAAGCCGAGGCTCCCTCTCGGGAGCCCTTGTGCTGGTTACCTATATATAGAGGTCTCGACTGAGTGCCATTAGCGCTCGGTCACCTCTCAACCCGGTGAAACTGTAAAAGCCCTCGGGCTAACAGTGGCCTTCAGCCCGAAAATAAAAAAAACGGTGACAAATCGGATAAATAATAACAATAAAAATAAATACATTTCAGAATAAAATATTATTTATTAATAATTTTTGAGTACATTAAGTTATACGTTACCCATGCGTAAAGAATAAGTAAAAAGAGCAACTATATTTACCATGAGTCTGGTAACATTTTTTTTCGGTTTCTATCTGTTGTTGATCAACAAAAATTGTGATCTCTACCACAATAAAATGTTTTACACATTACTTTCTCACCGTTTTACACTAACAGAATACCAGCGTGAAATGCCCGCATAATGCTGCTTTGTTTCGTCTGCTAAGTGTAGGTATCCGGAGACTTTTATTACTAGTAACGCGGCATTTTACAGTGGTAGAGCTACACTGCAGTTTGTTTCTAGCTGCAGAATGAATGGGTCAGCTCGACCGGGGTAGGACCACGCCCTCACAGAATACCAGTGTAAAATAGCAGCTTAACGCTGCTGTGTTTCGTCTGGTGAGTGCAGGGATCCGGAGACCTTTATTACTGGAGACGAGGCATTCCATATCAGTCCTCAAGGGTGACAATGCATCTGCATTATGATTTCTTATCAAGTATGAATGTAGATGTCATGGGCCGCAGGAATCACTTACCATCAGGCGAACTGTGTGCTCGTTTGTTACTCTTAATGCTATAAAAAAAAATCCATCTCGGTCCTCAAGGATGACAACGCATCTGCATTATGATTTCTTGTCAGGATAAATGTAGGTATCACGGGACGCAGGAATCACTTACCATCAGGCGAACTGTGTGCTCGTTTGTTACTCTTAATGCTATAAAAAAATCCATCTCGGTCCTCCAAGGATGACAACGCATCTGCATTATGATTTCTTGTCAAGGATAAATGTAGGTATCACGGGACGCAGGAATCACTTACCATCAGGCGAACTGTGTGCTCGTTTGTTACTCTTAATGCTATAAAAAAAAAAAAAAATCCATCTCGGTCCTCAAGGATGACAACGCATCTGCATTATGATTTCTTGTCAAGGATAAATGTAGGTATCACGGGACGCAGGAATCACTTACCATCAGGCGAACTGTGTGCTCGTTTGTTACTCTTAATGCTATAAAAAAAAAAATCCATCTCGGTCCTCAAGGATGACAACGCATCTGCATTATGATTTCTTGTCAAAGATAAATGTAGGTATCACAGGACGCAGGAATCACTTACCATCAGGCGAACTGTGTGCTCGTTTGTTACTCTTAATGCTATAAAAAATCCATCTCGGTCCTCAGGATGACAACGCATCTGCATTATGATTTCTTGTCAGGATAAATGTAGGTATCACAGGACGCAGGAATCACTTACCATCAGGCGAACTGTGTGCTCGTTTGTTACCTTAATGCTATAAAAAATCCATCTCGGTCCTCAGGATGACAACGCATCTGCATTATGATTTCTTGTCAAGGATAAATGTAGGTATCACGGGACGCAGGAATCACTTACCATCAGGCGAACTGTGTGCTCGTTTGTTACTCTTAATGCTATAAAAAAATCCATCTCGGTCCTCAAGGATGACAACGCATCTGCATTATGATTTCTTGTCAAAGATAAATGTAGGTATCACAGGACGCAGGAATCACTTACCATCAGGCGAACTGTGTGCTCGTTTGTTACTCTTAATGCTATAAAAAAAAAATCCATCTCGGTCCTCAGGATGACAACGCATCTGCATTATGATTTCTTGTCAAGGATAAATGTAGGTATCACGGACGCAGGAATCACTTACCATCAGGCGAACTGTGCTCGTTTGTTACCTTAATGCTATAAAAAAAAAAAAAAATCCATCTCGGTCCTCAGGATGACAACGCATCTGCATTATGATTTCTTGTCAGGATAAATGTAGGTATCACGGGACGCAGGAATCACTTACCATCAGGCGAACTGTGTGCTCGTTTGTTACTCTTAATGCTATAAAAAAAAAAATCCATCTCGGTCCTCCAAGGATGACAACGCATCTGCATTATGATTTCTTGTCAAAGATAAATGTAGGTATCACAGGACGCAGGAATCACTTACCATCAGGCGAACTGTGTGCTCGTTTGTTACTCTTAATGCTATAAAAAAAATCCATCTCGGTCCTCAAGGATGACAACGCATCTGCATTATGATTTCTTGTCAAGGATAAATGTAGGTATCACGGGACGCAGGAATCACTTACCATCAGGCGAACTGTGTGCTCGTTTGTTACTCTTAATGCTATAAAAAAAAAAAAAATCCATCTCGGTCCTCAAGGATGACAACGCATCTGCATTATGATTTCTTGTCAAGGATAAATGTAGGTATCACGGGACGCAGGAATCACTTACCATCAGGTGAACTGTGTGTACTCGTATGGTACTCTCAATGTATTAAAAAATAAAAAATAGGGTAAAAGACGAAATGATGTCAGGCAGTTGCCAAAGTAATAATAAATCACTTATACCTATTATAACTGCGGCGCGATTAGTCTTTTCTTCCGCTAGTATTGATTGATTTTAGACTGTTTAGTTCTGTTTCTAGGATTCGTGAGTTGTAGTCGTAACGATCAATGGTGGTGCAAAAATGACTACGCCAAGGAAAGAATTGTAGAATCATTGATAAAGTGAGTGAATTCAATCTTTGAAACAACTTTTTTAGAGAAAATAAAGAATATAATGTTATTATTCTGTTGCAGATACGCGGATAATGCTCGAACAATATATACAAATAAACTGGAACTGCTAATAATGTTTTTTAAGACAATTACAGTTATTTTTTAAATAAAACAAATGGATCTTATTAAATTTTAGATTGCATTAAATAAAATTAAGTTGCTAAATAATCATCTGTAGCTTTTTAAACCATATTACATTGTGCTTAATTATAGTTTGCTTTCAACCTGGTGTAACTTTAAAAGCCCTCAGGATAACGGTAGCCAGCAGCAATAAAAAATATAGTTTGCAAAACAAATTGACTTGTGTGATGTGTTAATTTACTTTTATCATTATCATAGTACAATGAATATACTCCAATAATTCAGTTATACAGCATTATAAAAATGTCTCAATCATGATAAATCTAATGTGCGAATGAAAGATTAGTGACAAGAATTTACTTTTAATTACAGACTTGACAGCTTTGTGATGCGATACTATATCCTATTCAACTTCGTTTTTTTATTCTAAATCTGTAATCACGTAATACTATACTTATAAAACATGTGAAATATGTCGTCAATACCTATCTACTCATCCTAGTATGACTTTGACAGCAAACTAAAAGACAAGCAACTGGTAGAAACCGAAAAATTTAAAGACAAAAACGTCGACGTTTTAATCTTCATATAATTAATAAATTTTATGTAAATGGTTTTATTGAGACAGTATATATATTTATTATTATAATTCATTTGATATTATTTTAATTTAAATATTTGGATTTTACTTTAATTTTGAAGGAAAAAGTATATATTATTGAATATAATCAATGGCACTAAACGTTTTAGTTTTCCTAAAAAGGAACCTTCAATATTCTATATAAAAACTACCTTATAATAGTAATCGTTTATAGATAACGCATTATTAAAATAAAAAAGTGCTTATGTAAAATATATCAACACTAAAGAGCTTAGTCATATTAATTACTATAGTCATCATTAATAATTCATTCACTTAACAAATTTTATAATGACAGGTAAATAAGATGGATGTGTCTTATATCCGATTTAATTATTTAATTCATTAGATTTAACTTAAAGCGATAGCGAAGTAGATAGTAGTGACTTCAACCCTACCAATTTGCACCACTGAGCTTTTGTTTACTTTTTCTAATTCTTGTGTGCTTTTGATTATTAGTTCAAAGCTCATGGTTAGGGATGCCTGCGGCTTATGACATATATTATCTCTACAAGATTCAAGATGCAGTGTAAATCTCCTATTAATTACTATGCATTCTAAAATTCCATTATTAGTAATTTAAGCAATATAATAATACAGTCTCAACACGAACACATGAAACTAAGGTTCTAAAAGAAAGCGGGGAATGATATGTAATATGCTAAATGTAAGCGCATGGCCAAACCTCGGTCTGGTCCATCTAAGTCGAGGTCTTGAAACCACCTATAATAGAGCAGTTGAAACGAGTATGGAATATAAACCCAAAGGTATTGGCCCCGGGGAACGAATTCTTATTTATGTACGTAGGTCAAACAATAAAACGTAAAAACATTTCATATGATGTTTAACACACGTACTATAAAGACGATTTTATATAAAGAAAATCCAACTAATATTAATCTCGATCTTTTAGTAACCCTTAGTTCAATTTTGTGGTTCCAAGAAAAGGGAAAATTAATATGTATACTCGTTTTAGAGAATTTTTATCGTATAATCAATTAGTAAGTCAAATAGTCGATTGTAAATACGATATTGTTTTATAAATTATGTAACATAAAAACTCTACGCGAAGTTGGGCATAGTTACTGTTCGTCTATATATATTTCTAAAGTATATTACATTATATACTATAGAAATATTTATAGATTGTACTTAATCAGTAATCTGTAAATACTAGTAAGTTTATTAGTTTCAGTGAATATAACATTTAATAATATATGCTCTCACCTCCAAATATTATAACACATTGGCGTTTACGGGAGTTGTTTATAATATTATCAATAGCTAATACTAACATAAGAATCAGAATACAAGGACAAAAAGTCACAATTCAGTATATCGGAAGATCAACTTAGTATCTACTACGCTATCAACGCTTTAAGCTATCTAAAGCATTATATAATTAAAACGGACGGCAGACACATCCATTTTATTTATCTATAATTATAAAATATGTTAAGTAAGCAAATTATTAATGATGACTAAAGTAATTAATGTGACTAAGCTTTTTGTAATAAAATATCTGACATGAGCACTAGTTTTGTAACAATTATTTGTTATCTATAAACGAATACTTTTATAAGGTAGTTGTTATATCGAAGATTGAAGTCTCGATTACCTTATAGTCTAGGTGAAGTGGAAACTATTAAAAGTAGGCCGAGCGATTGAATTCCTTTGTAATGAATGTCCAAACCAAATCTGCTATTAAAAGCCTCATGCACAAATATACAGGATTACAGAATGAGATAGCAATTGTGATTAAGTCGAGAGGCAAGCTAACCGTACATCCCGCCACTACACCACTGCTGAAATTGTACAAATAAAATAACTTTAGGTAGTAAGTGATCTGTTGAGCTTGACATGCATCATTTACGTAAAAAGGTCAACGCTTGTAGTGATGGCTACGCTTGGGGTCATTTCGTGAACGGATGGCGCTTGTTGTGATTGGTTGCATCTTGACTAAGTTTTGATTTTCCTCATTATCTCAAGTAGTGTAAATTATATGATCTTATATTGTACACCTTTGCCGACAGATATACGATCGACGTAAGTGATAAAAAAAAGAGAAAGAAGATTGATCATCCTGTTTGTGGTCGCCACTTTTTTCCACAGAAGCATACTTTCTTAAGTGGTGGTAGAATATTAACGTTTAGTAAATGAGCTTTGAAGTCCGATTTTAAAAAATAGATTTTTATCGAACGTAGACGTTTTTATCGGAAGTCTCCTAATATCTACGAAAATTACGGACTTGATCTTTACAATTAAGTAAGTTTTAGGTGAAATAACCGACAAATAATTGAAGTAATTATTGTCTAAAATACTTTTCGAAATCTGCTGATACTGCTAATCATGTATAATACGGTGATACAAGAATCTTGGATAACATTGTACATATGGCCTATTTAAAGTAGGGTGGCCAACTATTCCCAGGACAGAAGAACAAAGAATTTAGGGTATTCATACAGATTCGTTAAAATGAGATAAAGTATAAAATGTTACATAAAATATTATATATAAATTAATATTATAAATATATATTAAAAAGGACATGACTCTCGTTAATAACGTGAAACTATTATTTTCAAAGGCTAATTGGATTTATTTTAAAGATCTTTTGTGATAAAAAATTTTGAACAAGCATTTGTGTCTCTCACTTTGAAACAAAATGTGTGTATCTCAAGCTTATTATTATTTTTAATTATTGGAAATGTCATCCACATTAAAGTAATATTTAAAAATACCGAATTATATAACTATTATAATTCAGGTATAAGGTGGAAATTTTTGTAAATTGATTTCTTACACGCCGTGTACCAAGTCAATTCTTTAATAGATAGATTAAAATTTTAGTTTATTAATTTAGTCATAAATGATTTGTTTTATACTAAACTACCTTAACTCATATACGCAAATTCATAACGCAAAATTTGTTCCAAGTAAACCTTTTACTGCAAATTGCAAGTTCAATTGAACATTTTTGGGTCTCCACGTACACTTTTAACGTACACAACAACAATAACAATAATTAATGATTGAATTGCTGTTATTAGTTTTTAGTCTTAGTATTAGTAGTTTATAATCATTAGTCATGACTAACTCATGGCCAACACTGCCTACACGTTAATCTTAGTAGATATTTATTAGACCAATATATGTGAATATCCATAAAAGTGTAAGGTTGACGTAGTTATTCTTAACAATCAATGTCGAGATAGATATAGCTGATAAAAGATTATTTTAATATCTTTAAACATTTATCACCCGATACATTCAATTTATATTGCAATAAATACTAGTGAATATTTTCATCAAATTGTGTCCAGTATTCGCGCAGTGAATGCGCGTTTTTAACATACTCGATTACCATGGTAGTTATATTTTTAACGAATTAGTCTTTTGGTAATTATACATAATTGTTGGCCAATATAAAGGTTTTATTAACTTTCTAGGATCCACAAAATACAACAATGAAAGGGGTTGACAGTGGAGGTCACCGAAATAAGGCTTTCGACATGGCACCTGAAATCGGAACAGGAACACAGTCCAAAAATGACGCTGAATCAGTGAAAACTAAAGTGAGTATTATCGGTAACACACCGATTTCTTGCTTTTTTACAACTAATATAATTTTAATTCGATAAAGTTAATATATTTTTTTATTTACCTTTGTTGGACTACTTCAAAATGTTGGCAGTTCAAACTCAAATCTTCAAATAAATGTACCAACCCATCTGTATATGATTGGAGAGTCCGAAATCATGTTATTTAATTACATGTTACTTACGTATTGTATCTTATGACATTGTAAACAATGTCGATAATGGCTTTTGTTATATTACGAGTGTTCTCCAAATGCCAATTTTACACCCTTGCTTACTAAGGCAGAGGCCAAACAAGCGCAATTTTATTAGTGTTAGTTTACGTTCCATACAGTTTCATACATTTTTACGTTGCCATTAGATGTTGATTTGCATATGAAGTTCCAATTTATTTGCGTTCTAATTTCGAAGAACCATGAAAGGTGTTAAATTTAAAGTCAATCCGTTCAGCATTTTTGGTATCATTGAGTAATAAACATCTATCCTCACAAACTTTCACATTGATAGTACTGGTGTACCTAATAATTAATGATTAAAAGTGACAGTCCTAAAATACTTAGTCAAATTTTAGTCCAATCATCATGACTTAAAATATGACTCTCACTTAAGCTTGTTTCTTAGCTATCCCATGCAACGAAATAATTAAATAATATAAATATATTATTAATAAGTACCTTTTTCATGCTATTATTACTGAATGTAGCACGAAAATGTACCTTGTAAATACAGTGACATATATGATATTTTGACAGTTGTCAAACTCCAATCATACTAGGCGAGAATTGACAAATTATAAAAACCTTGAAAATTAAATAAAAACAAGTCTATGAAATAACTAAACAGAGTTCGTCACGTGGACAGGGTCTTAGATGTAAGCGTAAATTCAGGGAGCAACTGCTGACGCGAAACTAACCGATTATATTAAAAACGTATATACACACACACACAGTGGTAAAGCCACATGAATGGGTTGGCTTGACCGGAGAAGTAAGCTATTACATGCTGCCAAGCATAACTGCTGTATCGATTGGTGAGTGTAGCTATCCGGAGATCCTATTGTCGATGGCACAGGTTGTCGGTAAAATACGAATGTTTGGACTCAAAGTGCGCTAATATCTTAAGCTCGAGGCTATTTTCTTTCACGCCTCCATCCTTGAACAAGTAATGTCGCAGAAGGAGGATTCAGAAAGGGAGAGAGAGAGATCGGCGGATCTGCCAATCTGTAGCCAGAAAACCGGGTGCCAAATGCATAGGCGGCGGTTACGGCGGTCATCCGTCGCCATGAATTTAAGGTCTAGAGATGGCGCGCGCCCGTACATGAAAAGGGTTGGAGAGCTCTACCTCATCAACAAGCAGTGGGCCAACACTGTCGGGACTGCGGTAGTTTGCAGAAGCATCATATACCCTTCCTCGCTCCAGTGCCGGAAGGGTTTCCATGAGCATTTCCCAACGTAATAAAAGATATGGGTGCAAGATATTACAACACACGAAACGGTTTATCTTGTAGTTGTGCCCCGTTCGAAGAGGAATATTTATTTATATCTAACCCAAACCTAACAGAGAATATTTAATATTTATTGTAAATATTTCTCGAATATTTTCAAATTTTCATTTGTAGTTCACAAATGACCTTTGGTAGTAAATTAAAGTGGTTCCGAAGTTCTATAGCAAAATTGAAATTGGAATGACAATAGCTTAAAAAATAAACAATGAGTTTCCACTGTTTTTATCATTTTTCTCGGAACTCTTTACTTCACTTTTGTCCAAAGGGACAGCAATGACACAATATGTTACCTAAGGATACCTAGAATAATTTCCTTTCAGAGTTTTCATACTGTTTTAATGAAAATCATTATGTTTATTAAGTTGTTTATTCATATAGAACACATTTCATGCAACTTTTAAAAAATCAATAACCGTCAGAGAGATACTTATAAGGATCCTTTGGTTGACTACAAAATAATTCTGAAACTCTCGGAACGATTCATTTTAAACATTTATGTCTATATCGGTTGAATACTACGGTTTCGAATGTATAATCGATGAACCCATTGTTTTATTTAAAAACATTTATTAATTTCCTTCTTACAGGATAAAACAGCTACAAATTTGGAACGACCAAAATGGGACAATCAATTAGAATTTCTCATGTCCTGTATAGCAACGTCGGTGGGGTTAGGCAACGTATGGCGTTTTCCTTTCGTAGCATACCAGAACGGAGGTGGAGCATTCCTTATCCCATATATAATTATCCTATTGATTATCGGAAAATCTATGTACTACTTAGAAACAGTTCTGGGCCAGTTTAGTAGCAGTAACTGTGTGAAAATATGGGCTTTGTCGCCGGCTATGAAAGGTACGATATTTTTAATGAGTAAAATTCACTAAATCTTTACACTTTTGCAAATTTATTTCAATATTTCAGGAACGGGGTATGCCCAAGCCTTGAGTGCTGTCTATGTACTTTCGTACTATGTGTCTATTATTGCGCTATGTTTCTTCTATTTGGCAATGAGTTTCCAGTCCCCGTTGCCTTGGGCTCTTTGTGATCCCGAATGGACGGACTGCGTGCCGTCGGGGGAAGCTGTTAACATGAGTGCTATTCACGGCGACCCGATTAGCAGTGCCGAGTTATATTTCACGTATGTAAATATTTGTGTACAATGTTTTTAGCTTGCACATACAATACATAGTCAAGGACAATTTCAAACGATAAGGCACACAATTAGCCATAAAAGTAATAAATACCCAATTGATAAAAATTCACAGGACTATTGCTCGTTCAATGTAGGACAGACATAAACAAACACACTAACAATATTACATTTTAATGTATGATATAGTATAGTATAGAATAGACTATATTGAATCCTGCTAATACATTATGACAATATGCCATAAAATCATTTTGACATTTGGGTCCGTCACCCGCGGTGTGCAGAAAAGTACCCTTCACAAAAATATTACACAAACTGAATTGAAGAATAAAATGTACAGTAGTAATTATTTTGTATCAATTATTGATTATAAATGATGTCAGTACCGAATTCTTTTCAATTTTGAGCACTTTCGATAACATATGAATAAATTCACGGGGACATATTCTTTCTACAGTATTTCATTGCAGTCTATTATTTGTGCGTCTGTATGATATAAAACCATTCAGTATGTTCATTGTAATATGCATTATTTCCCCATATTTTAGATCAGAATGAATGCATGTTTTTAGATGTAGTGTAGTTGCTATATAGTCACTAGAACTGTTCTCGTTCTTGTTAATTTGTTTATTTGGTATACATACCAATATTTGGGTATGTACACAAGACATGGATATCAATGAGACGAGCATGAAGCAATGTGTTATTGCACATCTGACAAAAGTACTTACTACATTTTTGTAGTACGATTGTTCCAAGTTTATTATCAAGTTCTGTAACGAGTGTATCTTGCGTGGCATATTTTGATGTTGACATTCCTTGATGATAATTTTAAATGATATTGTTGTCAGGTTTACAGTTAATACATTCAGTCTACGCTAATAGCTTGCCACTAGTCTTACCGTGAATTCCAAGAGATGCATAAGAAAATATTTTCTAAATAATAACTGATGCTGATACAATTCACTAATGTGGATCAAAAAGGTACTTGACCAAAGAACGTTTCGCTATGAAACACCATATTTGATTGCGATATCAGACAAACAGCAATCCCAAGTTTTACATTTTAAGCCCGATCTCAAAGGAAATCTTCAAAAATGGAATACAATGGAATGGAATGCCCACTCTAACATGTTTAGAATGAATCAGAATATTTATTTATTTATTCTTTATATTTCAAAAATATCAAATTATACATAGATACATACATTACTATATAAATATATATATATATATATATATATATATATATATATATATATATACTACACATAAATACACATATACCATGAGAATATATATATCTCAGATGTTATTTGCCTTGAAATAATGTTATCGAAGAATATATTTAAAAGAAACTTTACAGGGTGCGTTCTTGACATACTCGAATATTGCTTCCTATAAATAACCAGTTACATATATTCTCATTAGAATAAATAACCATATTCAAGTATAAATTATATGTTATATTAATTTACAAATAACATAATAATAACAATGTATAAAAAATTAAAAAACATTTCTTCTTTTAAGAAATTCTGAAAGAAATTTCGTAACAATTAGGATAATCTAAATTATAATGACAATCTGTAATCCAATAACATTGTTCAATTAATTTGATAAACAGACTTTGATATTGCGTACTTGTAAGGCATCACGTGATTACTTTTGTATAATTTTATAAAATATGTAATACAATGACGCACATGAACATAATATAATATTGATTTTATCTATATTGCTGCTATACTTTTCCTATCTATAAATTCGAAAATTGTGAAATAGTAATTGCTGATACAGCGATAAATTAAGCGCAAATTAAAATAATAACATATAACACGTGTAGGATAAATAAAAACAATAAACTAGGCGCCTCTAGTTAATTAATGCGAAATACGAATGTTGCACACGTTATAATATTTTAAAAAGCAAGGTTTTTGTTGCTGGAATCTATTTTTATCAAATCTTATCTTCTATTTCGTTTATTCTTTACCTAATACCCTGGATAAGAAGATAATACCAAATTACTTTCCGTCGCATGTTCTTCCAAGTGTTGTCTCTTCTTGTTTTTAATTTACACTTTCACTTCCATATTCCTTATTAATATTTTAACTATCCAAAATCATGTCATCATCAATCATGCTTATATAGTATTTTTTTAAATAAAATATATTAATATTTAAGTAGATTTAATATTAAATTAATAACTGAGATCAATTTTATTACCCTGAGACAAACGTAGGTGAAACCACGGGTTAATATTTAAAACTTAAATACATTTGAAAGTAAAATCGCCCAACAATAAAACGATTTTAAATGTTATGTTCCATTTGTGACAACATAACATAAACTTTAGCTAAATTATTTTTCAATTTTTAGACAAACAGTTCTGCGTCAGTCGAATGGGATTCATGACGGAATTGGTAAGTTATTTTTTTTAATTATCTATGTGTACACTTGCAATGAAATTTCTATACAATATGCTACGAAAATTCTTTTAGAATATGGTGTCATGTTATAACTAATCGAGATGAAGAGCAAAAGCAAAGACTAACTTCTGACATAAACTCACTTTTGTCTTCTTCATTTGCTAATAAAGAAATTCTTAAATTAAATATACTTATAATCAGGTGGAAGTCATTATAATTTTTTCTAAGCTTTAATCGTTTTTCCACAGGTGTACCTTTATGGGACTTGACACTATGTCTGTTGGCATCTTGGATTGTTATTTTCGTAATCGTTGCTCGAGGTGTCAAAAGCTCTGGCAAAGCTTCGTACTTCCTTGCTCTATTTCCCTATGTTATCATGATCATATTGCTCATTCGGTATGTCTCGTTTTCTTTTTTTTTATATACAGTGTTTCATTATAGAGAGTTTCATTATATACAGTGGTCACATAGTTAAAGACACCTATTTAGCAACGTATAACTTTATTGATTGTATCAATAAAGTTGTATAATGTCAACAGTGTAGAGTAGAATTTGCAAAAAAATACGATCATTGTACTGACGCGAGTAGAAAAATTTACTATTTACGGATGAAACAAAAGATAGTTATTTCAGACGGAAAACAATAGGAGACGTCCTCCGAATAAAAATGGATCCAAAGTAAACGCATAAAACAGTCAAACATGGAGGAGGAAATATCAAAGTGTTGAACCTGTTCGTCAAAGTGTAGGCAATATGGATAAATTCCAGTACAAGAATATTTTAAGTTTTTAGCCTGTGTAGGAGAAAGATTGCTGGTGGTTTGGACTTTCCAACAAGACGATGATCTTAAACACATAGCAATAGTAGTTAAAGAGCGTCTACGGTATTAATCAGTAACGGTCTTATATTGGCCCCCAAATTTGAAAATATTTTTAATATTTATGTCATAATGCCTACACAAATTATTTAAATATTGTTGCAAGTTGTTATTATATTAAAAATAAAAATAAATAATCAAAAACCTAAGTTAAGGTAATATCACTTGAGTGTTTTTAATTATGTGACCAGCACTGTATTTTATATACAGTGCTGGCCATATAATTATAATAAAATACATATATATTATTTTTATATTATAGTAGGGGTGATAAACGAGCTTTTCCCCTTATGTTACCATCTGTGTGATTACTGCGACCCAAGACATGTTCATCCACCCTCAACAAAGATGCAAGAACATTTTTTTCACCCCTCAGGACTGAGGCCGAATGCCTCGTTTTCAGTAATTGGGTCGCAGATTCCTTATTAATGCGAGTTATGCGACTGGGATACGCTGGTATTCTGAGAGAGCGTGGTTCTTCACCGGGCGAGTCAATTAATTCATGATGCCACTAGTCTCTACTAGCTGCAACATGACTCTACCACGTAACTGTAATAGAATACAGTTTATAATTTAATGCTATAAAACTTATAACAGTAAGATTTGATAAGACTATATTTTTAAAATGATCTGATGTAGCCACTGAGTTGTAAAATACCAACATTTCAAAATTTTGATTTTACTATCATATCAACATTAATATCATAGTTCCATTACATATCAATCATTGTCTTTTTAGTGCTGTCACTCTGCCGGGTGCTGCTAATGGAATTTTATTTTTCATAACACCTGATTGGGAGAAGATTCTAGAAGTTAGGGTAAGTGTTTAATCGTCGTAAGTGCTCCATTAATTATAAATGATCGATGAAAGTCTTACAAATCTGAAGCCCGTGAGTATACTTCGGTGTCTAGTTTCCCATGTGTCTTTATATATCTTACTGCGTACATCTATTGCGGAAACTAATAGCTGATTTTAATATTGATTTAATTGATATAATAAATCACGAATATACAGTTGGTTATATACAGATTCCCAGGTGATATTTTTGCACTTTTAAAAACTATTAAGCGTATGTATAGTTATAATTTGTTTTTAGGTGTGGTACGCGGCGGTCACGCAAGTGTTCTTCTCTTTGTCTGTATGTTCAGGAGCCTTGATTATGTTTTCGTCGTATAATGATTTCAAACAGAATGTTTACAGGTATGATAGTAGATATATTTATTAAATACCTATCGATACTATCACATTTTTGTTAGTTTTGATACTGTAATTTTTTTCAGTCATTTTGAATTCCTACCGCTTTGCACAGGCTTCTCGTTATTTATTTATTCCTTATTGAAAAACCTTCTAACAATAGTTTCAAAGGTCGTTCTATTATGAGAGGGTATTTAGAAGTCCACTTTCAAAATTTATAGGCGAAATGCTATTTGCTACAGCTAGGTTCTCAAAACAATACATAGGAGATATTGGTAAATGTGATATATATTTAGGCCAGAACCATATTCAAAAATGTAGTCATACTTACGAATACCGTAAATACAGTTTTTTAAGAGGCGAGGGAGTACCTGTTTAAATCTGGATGGCACACTAAATAACAGTTGGGATACTAATAGATGGTACAAGCATGAGGTTGGTTTTAAAAGGAAGGAAGGTCCGAAGACGATGGGGTAAATGTAAGGTGCATTAACCATACATCTAATGGTGGTAACTGAACATTACGTCTTCTATATATACTCCAAGAACACGAATTGAAGTTTAGAACGGTATTAATATACTATCATAATAGATATCAGGCAAATAAATAACAACAATTTTGCCCATCATAATACAACTACCTACAAACATTGCTTGATATTGTTTGACTTTTAATGATAATCCAAGACATAATAACTTTATGATAGAAATTTATATCTTCATTATTTTATAAAATAAGGACAACATTTACGTTATTGTCGCCTTATTATACAGCATTGTTTCTCGACTATTTTTCCAGGGATTCGATGATTGTTACAACATTAGATACGTTTACAAGTCTTATCTCTGGTATCACAATTTTCGGTGTACTGGGAAACCTGGCTTACGAGTTGAACTACGATGACGTCAGCCAGGTCATTGGTAGCGGTGGTACGAGTCTGGCGTTTATTTCTTACCCAGACGCCATTGCTAAGTCGCCTGTTGTCCCACAGGTACGCAACAATGATATTCATTACAGAGTATTGTTTCACTGAGTTAGATGATTTTTTATTATACTCTATATTTTATTGAGAAAAAGTACGAGCGACAAAAGACGCTCATTTATTTGACACTTGGTTATTTTTTGATTAATTTTAAAATGGAACACTTATTAAACCAATTTTCTTTTTTAATTAATGTACAGTTAATGATATTGTCGTGGCCGTAATCGATTATCTTTCTTGATATACTATAGTCCCGGAGTTGTTACATTCCATCACGCTAAGTTGCTCGTAATTAGTTTGGAAGGATTTAATCATCAAAAGCAATATCAAATAGAGTTCCTTAAACAGCAGTTAAGATATATAAGTAGATAATAAGGATGTATGTAGTTTTGCAATTTTAAAATAAGTTGCAATACTACCTTAATATATTTTAAGAATACAAACCAAAATTAAACACAAAAATTAAAGTAAGTACTGCCTATGTTACTAAATTATATAATATATAGGAACATTCACAATACAACGATAACTTACACATTTTTGCTTCTTGGCTCATTATTTATTTACTTATAGCTGTTCGCGGTGCTTTTCTTCCTAATGATGGCAGTGTTGGGCGTGGGATCAGGCGTAGCACTGCTCTCCACAGTCAACACAGTTCTTCTCGATGCCTTCCCTCGAATACCCACCATCTACATGTCTGCCATGAGCTGCACTGTGGGATTTATAATTGGACTTATTTACGTTACTCCTGTAAGTCGATTCAAATTAACGCCATCATCATCCTTGCATCATTAATTGAATGTATTGTAATATATGCATAGGATTTTGTAAGAAAATGCTAGCAAAACTGATTATTCTCAAAATAATATTATTAGAAACCTCTGTTATTCTTTTTTAACTAATTCACAAATATAATTTATGCAATTACTGATATTATATTACGACAGTGTAATTACCTGTAAATAATACAGTACAAGTTGAAGTCCAATGGTCCGCTCATCCTCAACTAAATTAATAATCCGTAAACGGGAATCCGTGTCTTCCTTCCTCCCAAAAGAAGGCAACCTCACACGGGCGCTAACATTTGGGATTATACTGGTAACTTCTAAAAAAATATAAATGCGTGCTTTTGTTTCCAAAATTAATGCACGCATTCATATTTCCAAACAACTACAGTTAATTTAAAATTATATTATACACTATACTATAATCCTACAAAAATTTAAAGGTATATCTCTACTACTTACAGAATTTTGATCCGCAAAAGCTCAATCCGGCTCATAAATATTTATATTATAAAATTCATATCAATTAATTTTCAGGGCGGTCAGTACATATTAGAATTAGTGGACTACTACGGAGGGACATTCATGAGGTTGTTTGCAGCTATCACTGAAACTATTGGAGTCTTCTGGATTTACGGTAAAATTTATGACTAATTCGAATTTATCTCGTAAAAAAACTAGTCTCTTTTGATTAAAATAGATATAATATACTCATTAAATGGAACAAAGATGGTTAATCAAAGTTAGTTAAAGTCTTTTTATTTATTTAATTGAATAACTTATTTGTAATAATTACTTGAAATTAAATAATTATTTGTAATTTATTTTGAATAATATTGTCTTCTAGGTCTCGAAAATCTGTGTGTAGACATAGAATTTATGTTGGGGCAGAAAACATCAATCTATTGGCGTATTTGCTGGTCAATTGTCACTCCATTTATTATGATCGCAGTGTTCTTCTACGCGCTGGTCACAACGGAAGCACTCATGTTCGGCGGAACCTATGAGTATCCTCGAGAGGCGTACAGTAAGTGCTAGAAATCACTAGTAAATAGTGTCCACTCATCTGTACATTTCAAAATTCTGAGTTACATAATGATCTAACCCAAAAATGCTTATTTAATTTTGGACAAAAGCTTAATTAACTTATTATATATATTTAATTTCATGGTGGGTAATTTGAACGTCCCTATAATTAACATTGAGTAAAAATTTTCTGATATCTTTTTTTTTATCAAACTACACTCGTAAGCAAAAAAAACGACTCACGGCATACGCTTGCGGTCAAAATATTCTCGTAAAAACCTGTTGCTCCGATATATTTTTTGAATATAGTAGATTATAGGTGAATGTTTAAGCATTAAAATGAGATGACATTCATATAAAAAAATAAATTCATACAAAATTTGTCTTAAACTTTAAAATAAGGAAACATTCACGCAGACCTATAAATTAATTAATAAAAACACTTCAATGTTATCGTTACTCTACTACTGGCTCTAACTACAGCTCCTAATCGGTTCTTAATAGACCGGGTAAGATTTTTCACCATTTCTTGAGAAACGCACTCGGTGAAGAATGGGATGGTTCTTCACCGAGTGCGGCTAGAATCTCGGAGCTGGCGCAAGATTTCTAGTCCGACTTTTCTTTTAAGCTCGTCTCATAAATGGGATATCAATAGGATTTAAGTCTGGACTACGTGCTGGCCACTCCATGCACTCAATTTCGACCTCCTGCAGGTACCGCTGAACAGAAGCCGCAGTATGTGGACGGTCACTGTCCTGCATTAGCATTAAGTTTTCACCGATAAAGCCTGCGTGAGGAATGACATGATCCCCATATATCTTTTCAATATATCGATTCACCGATAAACCTCTAAATCTGCCGCTAGATTCGTAGAAAGGTATCCTGTAGACTCGTTGTCATCTATCGCTGCCATGAAGACACGCTCTGCTTTCATCTGAGAAGATAATAGAGCTTCACTGTTCTTCCGTCCAGTTCACATGTTCTCTTCTCTTTCTTCTCGTATTCTTGAAGAAGATAATATTTGTTTATATTATTTAGAAGCCAAAACATACAGCTTTAAAATATAAAAATAAATTATACCTAGGTCACACTGCAAGTCTTTGGAAAATATAAAACGGCTCAATGTAGAAAGTTGATGATATTTATATTTTTTCTCGAAGTAGTCTTCGTTTTTCTCTTCTTCTTTCTTTTTCTTCTACATCGTCGCATTGAAGAAGCGATACCGCCATGTCAGTGGCCGGTTCTCTTCAGTACATACAGATAGAAGCGTCGCTGGAGTTTCTTGCGCCACTTCTTCTCCAGCGCCCACGCATTCCTAAGTGGTGGTACAGATAGCTTATAATACGAGCGATATTAATTTAGACAAGCTCTCTCTGTCAGAAGCCAAGACCGAGCCGAGGTTCGGCCTTCTCGGGCACCCTTGAGTCAGACGCTCTCGCGAATCAGGGTAACTGTCCAAGCCCAGGCTCCTAACTGATACGATCATTTTTAAAATTCTTCATGATCATTTTAGCATGATAAAGTCAGCGCAAGTTGGATGCATAGAATGACCAGACAAGGATAGTGTTTTGGATCAAATTGTTACTGGAGATGAAACTTAGGTTCATCATCACGATCACCAGTCCATGCAAGACTTTATGCAGTGGCACCAAATGTACACCACCCTTCTAGAAGTTTAAGGTATCACAGTCGGCCGAAAAAGTCATGGCAACCGTCCTTTGGGACTCAGGTATCCTATTAATCTATTACAAAGATAAGTGTATCTATGACTGGACTTCTTCTGGAGCAATTAAAGGAAGTCATGGGCAAAACTAACAAAAGGGGTCAAGAGTTGTGTTGCGTTAGGTGCACTGCGTAGCATAGTCCAGACCCGGCTTCCAGCTATTCCTTAAATGGAAAAAGAACTGCATGCGAAGAAATTTATCAGCAATGAAGACGCAACTTATTTTTCAAACAAGGACAAAACTTTTTTATGAAGGATAACACAAGCTAATTGAAAGATCTTAAAAATGTATTCATCTTTAAAGTGAGTTTTACCAAAAGAACCTAACTTTGCCTATGGTTATCGATTTTATATGCTATTTAGATCAAAATGTAGAGAAAATGGGAAATGATTGGTTATTTTAAAAATAAAATAAAATTAGTTAAAAAAACAATATATTATTGCACTAATTATTGATGAATAATATTTTCTATGACACGGTCACGGCTCGCAGTCAGTTCTTCATTGATCTTATTATTTTATTGATGGTGTCTTGTGTAATACCATTCCATTTCTGTAACAATACCGCAATTTACATTCATATATAGACGTATGGGCTGGATTCCTGGCTCGGACCCTTCTCTATAGCTCGTCCCATATCTGTCCATGTCTTGACAGTGAGGGCAGGCCAATGACCATATATCATCTTCCTCTAGGAATTAACGAGTATTACACGACAATCGACACCGGTCATTATCGCGCATTAACAAAAATATATCGTAAGATAAACCCAGCGTAGCGGACCACGTGGCCCTGAAGAATGTCGGTAATGTACCCATCTCTTGTGAACTCCCCCCTTCGGCCTCCCACAGGCACGAAAACAAGCGCGGAGGAAAATTATGCACGAGCCGCCGCTGTATGAAACGATTTCAGCGAAACAGCACTGCACAGATCGCTTCGCAGGAAGCTTGTACACACTGCATCTCCTATCACTGCCTGCCAAACACATTCTATAAATAACAATACCCTTGATACAGCGGACTGGCTGAAAATGAGGGCAGCGACTGTTCGCTTATGCAATTTGTAGAGGTGTGTACAGGTCAACTGTTGATAAGCGCCTGATAATGTAATCCCGGTTGCGTAGGTTTTTATAAGGTTGGTTCCTAGCACAACTCATTTGTATGGTAGAGTAAATTTTACTCGTCGCATCTCTTTATTATAAGAGTACTGAATATTTTTTAATGTTAATGGTGTTAATATTACGTTAATTAATCGAGCTTTTAATGGACATATGGTTTTTATAAATAAAATGTGTTTTTTTTTAAAAAAAATAGTAAATGTATCGTAATTATAGGTTGAGTCGATTTGGTTGCTACCGTGTGTAGTTGCCAATTCAGCAAAAGAAAAGAGAATATATCTTTCTCGTAAATATATAATAAATTACATAGCATATAAAATGCATCATTATCAAAGTCACACCTCAGACTATTTCTTATTCATCATACTTCTTTTTTTCAGTTGCTGGTAGCTGTCTTCAATACTTTGGAATGGCATTAATACCCATATTTATGGCACATGCTTTATGGAAGTATAGATCTAAAGATATAATTGAAGTGAGTTAATAATTGAATTAATGCATCCTATTGCGACCTAACGTTTACGTGGAAAAACAAGTAAAGACCGTAAACCAAAGTAACCATAAGAAGGAAATTCAGTGTTCTTTAACGGCAATTTTTTTATTATATTATAATAACTTTTAAGTTGCTTTAGACATACTGATTCATTATTTAGTATGATCCTTTAATTTTTACCACATATATAGTTAAAATTTATGACGTTTATTTACAGACTGTGAAAAGAGCTTTTAGTAAGAAATCTTCGTACGGACCCCGCGTAGCTGAGGTGCAAGAAGAATGGAAGCAATTCCGCCACGAAGCAAAATACGACAGGGAACTCAAGGCTAGAAATTGGTTCCACCATATAGGACTGTCCTTATTTGGAGGATACAGGCGAGGAAAACCATAAGTTATGTTACGTTTTAAGAGTCTCTCTTTCTCTCCTTATTAAATATAAATTCATAAATGATCGTTTTATTACGAAATACAACCAAACACATTAATCTAGGAATATAATACGAGAGAAACATTTGTATAACAGGACAAAGTTGATATTTTTTGAGATTTACAACTTACAGCAAAATCAAGATTAAAACATCTGTTTACTTTTATTGTTGCATCGATTCAAAATCTTTTAAAAGGTTTTAAGAGCTCGGTAATTTAAGAATTATCTTAAAATCTGTGATATGTTTTAATACTGTAACAAAGGAGTATACTAATCGTATATAGAGCATATATCAAGCGCCATGTCGACGAAGTCGCAAGTTAATGATGATTTAATTACATGACGTAAGTTTATGTTCTTACATTTTTATTTATTAAAATATAATATTACTACTTCTTCTGTAATTGTATACAGTAATAAAACTAAGATAAATAGAAATAGAAATCAAAACAAAATTGAATCTTTCTCCCAATAAATTAGTTTCAGATATAATAGCCCGTTCTCTTAAGATGGTAAACTGCAATTTGTGTTATTATTAATGAACAAATTAATATACAGAACTTATGAATGCAAAAATCATCTATAAATAAATACTAGCTGTGCCCCCGATTTCATTTGCCCAATCGAGTACAGATTTTTCGGGCTGATGGCCGCTGTTAGCACGTAGGCTTTTACAGTATCTTCTGATTAAGGATTATCTATCTCAATTAATATCGTTATTATTATTAGCTATCTTTACCACCACTTCGGAACGCGTGGGCGCTGGAGTAGTGGCGTAAGAAACTTTAGCGACGCTCAATCATTATTGTCTGGTGAGAACTGGCCTGTGACATGGCGGTATAGCGAATAACCTTATTTGCGACGTTGTGATTTATATATATACGTGTTACTTTACTTTTTTATATACTTCAGCAGATCTTTCCGGTAGATTTCGAGGTTTTGGAGCATTTTATTAACCAACACAAGGAGTGGCTTGGGGTGCGTACAACTATGCTCATTAGGAGATCTGCAAATGATTTTGTCCAGATCTGATACAGTTGGAATCTTCGTCATCGGGAACCTGATGTGGACTATAAGTGGGGAACTTACTGGGTGTAGTTCTACTTACACATTCAAGCATTACAAGTCACCAAATTGGGATGGGTTGCGCTGTTTCTTTGCATCACTTGCCATTGGAACAGAGTTTGTTTTCAACTTTATGACCCCAATGCACAAACCCATTTCGGCCAAAGCACAGAGTGGAATGATCGTAGGCTCATACTACTAAGAAGAAAGCAAATCCCGTGGGCTCTCTTGTTGTGACGAACTTGATACTTGCTGACCAGAGAATAATAACACCAACCATATCAAGAGAAAGCACACGGGCACGCAATTCACTTGCTGGCGAGCTCAGATGACTGGTTCATAGCATCCGTCTTTATCAAAGAGTGAAAATGCACAACCGTTGACATCCCCGAGGACTGGGATGGTATGCCATGTTACTACGGTTCGTTGCCTTGAAACAGTAGCAGATATTAGTGCCATGATTATTTGTATTCACTCTACTTGTGCGTTATTTTATCAAATACAAGGCATATTGCTATATAATCGGGGGAAAGTTTGAATTCAGTAACTAAAGATGTCTTGTAAAAATATTAAACTATATGGGGAACCAAAGCAAAGAAACCCCTAGACCACTTTATTTGGCCAGTAATCGATAAGTCGATAAAAATAAAAGATAGGGTGTAATAAATGAGCAAGAAACGAAAGCACGTAACAACTAAACTATAAAATAAAATAAAAGATAAAATGCCCCTCCCTTAACCAGTAATTAGGCGGCTCCCGTTCTTTATAAAAGAAATCAAGAAATATTTCTTTTTCAACAATTATATTATATTTAATTATATAATAATAATAGCAAATTTCTACTTAATACAATATAGTTATACTTTCACTGAGTCTAGGAGTATCAGTATCAGTAGTAGAACCTTATTCCATGTTTAATCGTTTTAATCTTATAGGAATATTTAAATGATTTTAATTATTAAAAACTACCACTACATTATTGTTTTCCAAAATAATTAAAGGTAAAACAATATTTTAAGAAAACCATCAATTACATTCACAGTAAAGTTTATTGTTTATTCATTTTATTACACAACATAAATTTAGTACACGTAAACCTTATTTGCTACTGCCAAAATGCATGATGGTGTTTTACGTTTAAAAATGTATGAATGAATAAGTAAAAGTTAGACAAATATCTAAACTAAATAAAAATATAATTCCTTTCAAGTCACTTAAGACTTACTTATGCTTCGATTTTTTCTTCTTTTTACTAGATTTCTTTTTATGCTTACGTTTCTTTTTCTTCTTTTTATGATCATCAGAACTTGAATCAGAGTCACTATCGCTATCACTTGCAGCGCGTTTTTTCTTTTTCTTGTTACGTTTTTTCTTCTTTTTGCGCCTACGTGCATCCGAAGAAGACGATGAAGACGTACCATCAGAATCGCTTGTAGATTCGCTCTCAGAATCTGGTTTCTTTTTCACATTAGTTAGATCGAGCTTAATTGTGTCTTCAATCTTAACTTTCTTAGAGTCACTAGGTCCCGTAGGTGAAAGTGAACGTTCCCGTTTTTTATTACTGTCCTCTTTACCTTCGTTGTCAGATTCAACAGTCTCATCATAATCGGGCTCAAAATTAGCTTCATCTAAAATGGATTTTTTTCTTTCACGTTCAGCGTTTCGTTCGTTTGTAACTTTTATTTCACTACTTGAATTATTATCTTGCCCACGATTACGCGAATCAAATTTCTCTTCAACGATTATTTTTTTATCATGCTTTATATTTCTGTCATATTCCCTTTTCTTAAAATCGTTACCTCGATAATGATCTTCACTTCTGATATCTTCGGTTGCAACACGTCTTTCAGATTTTGTTGATTCCATTCGATCAGGTTTATGTCCTTTTTCTCTTTCAACTGTCACTCTACGATAAGTTTGTTCTCTTTTCGGTGTTTTAGATCTTGATTTCACACGTTCAACTGTACTTTGCACTACTCGCAAGTCTCTTGTTCTACGAACATCTTCGACTTTACCACCTAATCTTTCTTTGACAGATAAACGAGGCGGCGGAGTCTTAGAGTATCTTCTTTTTCTGTCATTTAATTCGATAGATCTCTGTTCAGAGTCTGCCACTGGGACAGTAATCTGGATATTGTTCATAGAATTCTTTTCTTGGGTTTCATCCCCATATAACTTAAGACGATCACTGCTTATTTTTTTAATTTCTATTGGGCGCAATGAATTTATAGCTTTAGCAAATATTGCGTTCTCAGCTCGCTTGATAACTTCAGATGTAACTTTACCACTATCCTCCTCTTCTTCAGGGGACGTTATTTCTCCCGGTTCTTTAGCTTTTTCAGCATTATCTTCATCTACCTCCCATTTAGATAGTTCTGGTAAGAGAGCTAGCATTTCTTTACTTTGACTAGTAGCAACCTCAATATCTGCTTCTAAATCTTCAGTCGCTGCTTGTAGTTCAATACCGTCAAACGGTTCGTCTTTATTACTAGTGTTTACAGCCTTTACTTCAGTGGTTTCTTCGTTACCCTCAGCCTTTACATAATTTTGTATTATTTCTTTGTCAACAGCTTCTGCTGCTTCATCTCCGTAAAGATCATCTTTAGGTTTTTCAACGACAGGGTCAGTCTTGACGGTCTGTATATCTCTTACACTAGATTGTTCACTTTTAGCTTTATTACTTTTTATTCCATTATCATCTTTAGTTTCTTCTTTTTGTGATTCTTTTATGTCCGATCTGGATTCGCTCTTTTCTAAGTTCTCACTGTCTTTTTTAGTAGAATCTTTTTCTTTCTTCTCCTTTTTATCGCGCTTCCTCTTCTTTTCACTATCTTTTTCTTTTTCCTTTTCTCTCTTTTTCTTTTTCCTGTCCTTTATTTTCTTTTCTTTATCTTTATCTTTGTCTTTATCTTTATGATCTCTATTTCGTTCAGAAGAGGGCCTATCACGTGACCGATCATCTTTCTTGTCTCGCCGACTTTCACGATCACGATCTCTTGATCGTCCTCTCGATTCACTACGCTTCTTTTCACGTGCATCCCGAGTGCGTTTAGGTGAATTACGAACTTTCTTATCAGGACTTCCCTTATCATTACCTCGCTCTTTTTCTTTCTCGTGATTTCTATCATGCTCACGTCCGCGGTCTTCACGTACTTCTCCTCTTTTTTCATATACTTGACGTTTCTCTACGTCCCGAGGTCTTTCTCCTCTATCAAGTGGCGGATCACGGTTTTCGTTAAATCTTTCCCGTTCACGACCTTCTCTTTCTCTGTGTCGATCATGTTCTATATTTGGATTCCGTCTGGTTCCTCCCCTGTTACGAACATTAGAACGATAACCAGGCCGCAATAGCTCCCTTCCGGCGGTATTTTCATCTTTGTACCCCTCACGATAATTAGGATCAAGGTAATTTGGTGGTACAGGCTCCCTCGTATCAGCGCTTGGTGGTCTGTACGGCGCACTAGGTTCGCGGAAATTGTGGGGCACATTTTCCCTAAAATTACCATCTCTATACGGTATATTACGAAACGAGTTGTCACGGAACGGAGGAGGCGGTCCTCCGCGAAAGTTACCCTCACGATATTGTGGTCCTTGTGGGCCAGATTCCCTGTAATCTCTGTATGGTGGTACTGGCCCTTGGTCGCGGTAGGGATGCCCAGGTCTATAATTATCACGGTAACGACCAGGGTGATCAGGAACGTGTACTGGAATCTCGTTTTGAACAGAAGCTATTGGCATGTCACGATACCCGGTCGGGCCATCAATGTAAGGTGGTCTATAAGTATCTCTGTATCCAGAAGGAGGTATCCTATCGCGTTCTATGGAGCCAGGCGTAAATGACTGTTTCTCAAATGGGGATGGTTCAAATCCTGGCACAGGAGGCTCCAAACCAGGTGGAACTTCTTCAAATGGTGGACCGTCAAAACGACCACGATACCCCGGCGGTGGTTCAGTTTGTACTGGGATATTTCCTAAAGGTGGTATAGGTTTAACACCCAATGGAGGAAATGACGGTGGCGGTGCATTATTTCTCGGTCCGTATCTGGAAAAAAAACATAGACTTATCATATTGCACTTTCTATAATGCACCTGCACTTATAACACAACTATTTTATATTGAGACAGTACACCCCCGCGTGGTTTTACTTCAATATTGCCTTGCGAATCGAACCTGCCTTTGTTTTTATATATGGTCACATTTTTAAACTTCCGTCTGTTCAATTCGAATTGTTACACATTTCTTACTCAATGCAGGTGCCCAATTACAATTTATAAAGGAAAATATAACATATTTTATAGCATTATAATTTTGACATTATTGACTATTAAATATGTATGGGTGTGACTAATTCCTATTATTAAACTTGAATTATGCGGGAAGTATTATATTTATAAAAAAAATCTTTAATTAATGCTGTTTATGTCTCTGCACGTTAGCTTCAAGCTTGCAATTAAAAGTTTTTTATGTAAGAATGTTGCCATAAATTCGTTCTCAGTGGACTTCTAATAGCAGGCTGAAATATTAATTAAATGTAATGAAAAATGCATTTAAAATCTATTTCGTTAAATATTAATGTTCGCCAAAGACTCATACTCTCTGCTCTTTTTTCTGTTTTGCAATGGCCCAATTTTTATTTAAACCCACAAGTAATTGTTTTGAAACAGTTTCAGATTGGTCTTCATTATAACCTGTAAAGGATAAAATTAAGTAATCATGTCGAGTTTGCTGCCACTGCAACAAAAGAAACCAGGATAACAATAAATGACCTCTTTAGACTGAACATTATACCAAGCGAAAACATGACATTTCTGAAATACCGAAACAATAACATGTTAGATAATACATTATACAATATTATACAATAAGAGTAAAACACCGTTATGTATATATATATATCTTTTAACCGTTTAAATAAAAATATATTCCATTATTATTCTGAATGTGATTTTGCTTGCGATTGATATGATTCTTAAACAAAATCCGATTTAAGTAAATTTGATTCAATTATCATATTACAAACTGTCCTTAAAAATAATTGCTAAATAAGCAGAATTTAACATTTTAAATACTGCTTTTTACAATTTTTATTTTAATATAATTGTGTCAATCACCAACAATAATCAGCGTTCAGATATTTATCGTCTAATTATTAAATAAAATATTATACAGATAGCAATGTTTTTAAAAACAAATATTCGATATTTTATTTTAAAAACAATGTAGAAATTAATTAATATAGAATTATGCTTGATTTCTCATTTTGAGCAAGCAAATTTAACAAATCTTAGTACTTAACAATAATACAAAAAAGAAATAAAAATCCAAATATTATAAAATGTTTTATTAACCTCATATTATAATTTTACATTGAAAAACAACATTAATATTAGTTAATTATTTATATAAAAATATTCCCATTAATTATATTATTACAATCACAGTACGAATAATCCATCTAGGATAGAGACGATTACTAAATATGCAAACACCTGCAATCCTGTTCGTTCAAAGACAACTTTAAAAAAGAACAAGTATGTCGAACGAAGACTCTTTTACTATTTTTAAAACTAAAAAAGAGAGTTTTTTTTACATAACACACATTGATTAATTTAATAGATTTTAACCACAGATCGTAATTTAAATGAATGAGCCCCAGTTATAGAAAACAAAATATAATCTTGGTTATCCTGAAATTCACATTATTTTAACTTTTTACATATGGTGTTGTAATATTTGAGTTTCAATGAAGTGAATTGCCTTCACGCATTTTAGATTATTATTGTTTTAATCGTGACATAAGCTCCATAACAAAATAAGTCAAATCACTCTAATCAAGCAATGTTATATACATATTGTATATGCATAGGAGCGAAATCGAAAAAATACTATTATAATAAAAAGTGAACATGGAGAAACTCAAGACAGTGCTGATAGAGCGTGATTACCCACGTTCTTAAAATTTTTATAAGCCCTCAAGACAAGGGTTATTTATTTTATTTTCTTAAACAAACTTAAATGGAGAGAAAAAAAATCTATAATTCATACTTTCTTTAAAATGACTAAAAACTATAAAATTATTACGTTGCCACCCCTGAGGACTATCATGGAATGCATCGTCACCACGTTCCTGATATTGCAAAATTGTGGAAAAGTTGAAAACTCATTGTTGCGTTTGCACGAGGTTTTTAATATTGTGTTGGAATACAAATTGAGATGAAGTAGTAAAAATAGCACTTTTTATCAAACATTAATTTTGTCCTATATAATTGTACTTTAACTGGTGTAATCAGTTATATACAAAATTTATTGCACATCTACCCAAAAATAAAAAAGAATATTATGACTAGATACATCATAGGAACTAAGCTTACTTAACAACTTAACTTTAGTTTACTTAACTAAGAATAACTAATTATTATCATATCAATACATTTAACACAGTAATTACAATAATACGTTAAAAAACATGATAACCTGGCTAGGCTGCCAACAATATGGGACCAATTGTTTGCAGCCACGATGAACGTACGTTACAAAGCACTACCAGCGCCACTAACGGTGCATATCGTAACTACGATGATCCGCAACTACAATGTGGGCTGTCTTAAATTTAGGATCAGACCACGACATATAAAATGTGTTGATAAAATAGTCAAATCATTAACTTGTTTTGTACAACTGTTTTTTTTTTATTGATTTCTACTTTATAGTTTGATGTGGTAAGAAAATGTGTAAAACTTAAGGAATTTTAGATCACGCTTTCTTTCGTACCACCCGGGATGAAAAAATGGGCACCGACTTCCCAATGAAACGCATGTGGATTAAATAACTTATATATATATACTTATATATTATAATTATTTACAAATACAAGAACTTATCAAACATTTATTATACATATTGGAGTTATAATCTAGTTCTCCAGGTTGCCAAAAAAAAACATAAACCGTCGTTTTGGAATGATAGTTGACTAAGTATTGTATAAATGCTGTTACCCTTCGGAAATAATATGCTTCAAATGTTTATAATAAGTTTATCTTTTATGAAAGAAGAAGCATGCCTGCAAGCTGTTTAATTTAATCACAATAATAAATATTCTTTAAGCGACAATACCAAATTCTCTTCTAGCAATTGTGCCAACCAGCTATGTTAAAGTGGATATGTTACATTTTCATTTATATAAAAACATGGTTGCAATTACAATATATAATATTTATAGTTTACATTTTTTATAAAATTATACACATTTTAACAATAACTAACTATAGCACTTATACATATATAACAACAAATTTCGTTACTAAAAAATAAAATATTTAAACCAATATATTTTTGCATTATTAAAACAAGGAAGATTACCTATAAATACACAGTAGTATAATACAGTAGTAGGTACGGAACATTTCGAGATAGTCTAAACTAAAATATAAATATGTTTTTATTACTAACTAGTCTGGCCATAAATATTGTTACATAAAAACTTTTCTTTACAACTTTTTAATTATTTTGCGTTTGGAACACGTATATTATTCTAAAAACTTTTTTCGATTTTGTGCGATTTTACATATTTTTTCGTATTCATTATCAAATTACAATATGGAATGGGGCGTTAAACAAAATATGATTGCAGTGATCGCCTTGCACAAAGTGGGTTTGGAGCTGTCGGTCGTATTCCAGACACTTCAAATGCTTGGTATCAGCCGTATGTTCTTATATCGTACTATCAACAGATACAACAACACTTCCTGTGTCGAAGATCAGAAAAGATCGGGGCGGCCGCGTGCTGTTAGAACTACAAAGGCTGTTAAAGCCGAAACCCCATTAGGAAGCAAAAAATTATTTCGCAAGAAATGAAGATTCCCGCTAGGACCTGAAGCTCGGTGCTTATCGTCGATATACAGGACATGCCCTAAATCAATCTTTACAATTAAAGAGAGTGGATCGATCAAAACGCCTTCTGTCGCGATACGCAAGTGAAAGGTGAAAAATATCCTCTTTACCGATGAAAAAAATTTCACGATTGAAGAACACTACAATAAGCAAAATGATTAAGTGTACGCTCATAGTTCTAAGGAAGCTGCTCAAGTGGTCGGAAAGGTACAACGTGGTCACCATCCTGCGTCAGTGATGGTTTGGTGTGACGTGTCATGGAGTCACCAAACTACATCTACTTCTGCCAAAGTGTATCAAGATACAGTCTTGGATCATGCTGTCAAACCTCTCAGCAATACACTTTTTAAAAGTATACCGTGGACTTTTCAGCAGGACTCTGCACCTACCCACTACGAACGAAGACGAACTACCCAAGCCTGGCTTGAAACCAACGAGCTGAAGACTGGCTTCAAATTATGGTCAGTTTTAGAGGACATGGCCTGCTCTAAACGACACGGCAACATTGAGTCTCTTAAAAAATCTTTGGAGCAAGCAGTAGCGAAATTTCTCTTGGAAACAGTGCGTAAATCCATAGATTCGTGGCCAAACAGAATAAAGGCCTGTATAAAAGTCAAAGGGTATATAAGGGAATATTTTTTTATTTTTTGCTGAGACTAATAAATTTAAATAATATTATACATTACTTCACTAAAAAGAATGCATTTTCATTTGTAACAGAACTTATGGCCGGACTAGGTATATAGATAACAATATCTATTCTAGCTATTTCTGATAAATAATGATAAATATGTGACACAATTAGTAAAATAGTACCATGTAAGCTATGATATGGATTCCATTCCTAACCGAATCACCAATATTTGTGTATCGCAAATTACTGCTTTTTGGGTTTGGGTGTGTTATACGTGAAGCTATGTCCCGTATCTTTAACACTGCATCTGAATATTTTCACTTGCATGACATAGAACTATTGAAAGGGACGAGTGCCTGTGCTAGAGCGAATATAATTACGCACCACTTGGAATACACTGGTATCAAACTTATTTTATTACTATGATTGCTAGTATATTTGATTATTTCAATGACCTTGTTTCACCATAATCCCTAGATATGGTTGTCTAAGCAGTATTTACAAGATTTTACATACTTTCAATAACGAAACCATGTCGATAAGTTACGACATATGGGATTATTATATTAAAAAGTATATGAAACTAACTGAAATAGTTGTGGCTATATTGTAATATCGGAGATCCTACAAAACATAATTTAACAAATATTCACCTTATGAGATCTGATAAATCTTAAATAAAATGATACCCTAAACCAAAATACATAAACAATGTAATAAAAATATATTAAGAGTACTTTTAATAATAAATAAAAAAATGTTTAAAATAATTAAAATAATTTGATAATGTGTAATCGTTGTTTGTGAAGGTCTAATTTCGGGCACATCATAGTACGTTTGTCGTACTATGACGTGCCCAATACCTTTGTAAAATTGCGTATACAATAATTAAAAGAACAAAAGCCTAAAATTATGGGGACACGTAGTAAAAACGCTGTTATAATTATATACGTATTTTCTAATTAATCTATTTCATCTACCTGCCTGTGACATATAAATACATGAATTTGATGTTTTCGAGTGAATGAGATCGTTTTAATGTTGAAGTGTTATACACTAGATTAAGTTAAACAGGGGCAATGGTTAAGTTAAGACGATTTTAAGTTCACCAAAGTTATAGCAAGAACTGACTAAGAGAAGTAGTGATCTTATACTCGTACCTCTTATATCAAAAAAAATAAAGGTGAACTAAATATAACAACAGAAAGGAACAGTAAAAGATGAAACAAAAGAAAGAAAGAGACAAAAGCTGCTTATGTAGTTCATTAGCCCTCCAGAGAGAAAAAGACGACTCTCCTCCTCTTCCATTCAACTCGAAGCACAAAAAGCAAAATATGAGAAAAACCTCATAGGCATAAACTACTCATAAACATAAACAACTTCAGATTCTAGCAGAGGGAATTAGCCTCGCCAATTAAACAAAAAATCACAAAATAATTGGAAGGAGTTAATGATGGACATGAAGATTATCGGACGATATTAACAAGCCTAACAGCCAACCGTGAACCAACTGTGAAAAACCACGTTGTAAAGTAATATTTTTCAAGCAATCTTCAAGCTACAAATATAAAAACTACATCTACAAAGGGCGTTTAAAAAGTGTTCAGATGGAAAATAAGCGAACAGAAAAGATCAAAAATTAACAATAGGATGTAGAACACTTCCTGGATATTGGACGATAGCTCAATAACGGTTAGTAAAAAAGGAGACTGTAGACCAGATTAATAAAACAAAGAAGTTGCATGACAAAGTCCTCCAGAAATAAAATAAAATGATGATACAAATTAATTTCTCAACTTTTAGCAGATTTATACCGTATTGGATATTTTTAAATCTAAGAAAACACGCGCGTTTGTTAAACATAAAATTTTTAGTTGTATACTCAAAGCGCGAACTGTAACTGCGTTAAACTGCGAAACTGTAGACTATGAAGTCAAATTGACCCAGTTCCTATTATTTTATCAGACTTCAGTACCTTATCTGCAGAGATCCTACGTATTTTGCGCGATAGCACATCTCCCGGCAGAACTTAAGCCTGCGAGTGCACCATCACAAACTGATCCTGATTGATGCCGTCAGTAGTGAAATCTGAAAGCCCTTTATTTTCTGTCAAACAGAAGAAATATTATTTCAGAATTTGGATTTAATTTTGAACAAAAGCAAAAAGCAATAAAAAAATAACGTAGAAACAAGTTCTGCCGAAGATAATATGCCCTAGCCTCTTTTACCCTAGTCCAACTATTAGTCAGTAAAAATGCACGCATTAAAGGTGACTAAGATAATGTCCATGAAGACGATTGAGTGATAGTGATTTTATTGCAAATATACTATAATTAGTGAACCTATAGGTGGGCCATGTTGTTAATGAGTCGTTAACGAGCCTTGATATGAAATTTGCAACGAAAATTAAAGACAAGTGCGATTAGACAAGTGATGGCAATAACCAGGTTTTGGTTGGCATGAATAGAATCCGAATAAAAAAAATATTTCGAGATCCGAAAAGTGCGCCGGTATACTTGGAGCATTGATATGGCAGATATTTAAGAAATTGTTATATAATGAAAACGCAGGTTAGTTGTTCGTTTAACTTAAATACGTTACCGGTAAGAGAATCATTACACGAATAAAATGAGAGATCAGAACCATGGGCAGTTTACGATTCAACATCGTAAATAAATATACAGGGTGGAAAGTTGAGTTTGGTCAGTAAGGGCACCTACCAAATCCCTTGCTGCCGCGCGAAAAGGCTCTTAAAAGACCTTCACTAACCTTTCAAGTGATGGCATTCACAATATTTTGATAAAATGTACAATGAGCGAGAAAATCGACAGTTTTTAGTTTTTTTAATGCCAATCGATCCCATTCCTACCAAGGAATAAAATACTTTCCAAGACCAACTAACGTAAGAGTACTAGAATACCCACAAATCAAAGAAAACTTTTTCCATCCAGTTGTAGAGTAATTACAAAGTGAAACTTTCGCATGCTGGTTTTTACGCCTATCAGTCCTTTATGTTTAAAGAAAATTAAACTATATGGAGACAACCATAAATAGAACACTAGAAGTCTTAAAATAATTAATTTGACATGTCTTGAAGACAACATTGCTTTAACGAATTTGTAGTATGTAAATTAAAAAAAAACATACATACGTATGCCTGATTTTCATAGACCATAATAAGCTTGATGAAACTTTCAGATCAGGTTAATAATAAGTTTACGGTTCCCGAAAAAAAACACCTTAATGACAAATGATATGAAAATTCTGGCAAACTTAGATCAACCAATAAAATATAACGTCAACGTATTATTGTATTCAAAATAATGCTTTAAATAAAAAGAAGGTTAACAAATTGCGTCCACCTTGATGACTTCTTTACGGCAGCAAGCGTTCAAAATGGTAGTAGTGTTGAAGAACACACAAGTTAGCCCTTTTTTTAATGAATTAGTCGCGGCTAATAAAGTTGTCGGTTAAATGCTAAACAATATAGTTTAAAATGCATTATTTGATTCTTCTACATTATCGTATTTATTTTTATAAACTTCATTTTTGAGTTAGCCCCAAAAAAAGAGTAAAGTAGTGTTAGGCCAGGTTTGCGAGATGGCTAATTTATGGGTCCTTGTGTCTACTCCATTCTCATTCATATCCATTGGGTACCGAATAGTTGATTTTATTTGGACAGAGTATTTCGGCTATTGTTTAGCGGTGCACCGTCTTGCCAAAATGCACTTTTGGCTCTTGGAAACTGCTGAATATGGTACTGTTATAAATGTTATAATTTAAGGTACCTTGGTAAAATTTGACCATCACTATCCGGTTAGCCATTAATCCGCACAAACAATTTAAGGAAAAACGAACTCGGTTATGGCTTTCTCAAATTCTCAGCGGATTATCTGTTGCCCAATAGTGATGGTTTCGTCTATTAAACATACCATAATTTGAAAAATTGGTTTCGTTAAACATGGAGTTGAAATATCAACTAACACTCCGTTAAGTGAATTTCCAGAGCGCACAAGAAGAACGAGCAATTACTGAACAAAATTTTATAATTGAAAACACGCGAGTCAGAAAACATCCGGAGCGGTATGGTTTCAGTAACGTGTGTTTCCAGTACTGTTCCAGATCCTAAAGAGATTGTGTTCTTTGAAGCTATTCAAGGGCCAGAGAAGGAACAGTGAATGAGGGCAATAATCCTTCGAGGGCAATAAAGCGTGGGATTTCGTAGACAACTCAGGTGACGTCAACATTGTGAAATGCAGGTGGGTATTTAGATAGGTGGGCAAAGTAGATACTAAAAAACGGTGTTATTGCTATGTCCGCAGCTTCTAGAAAAGCTGTCCATCTCCAGAAATCAATTGATGGAAATCAATGGAAAAGCTGGTTTTATAACTTTATATTGTGATAATCAAAGTGAATTGAAGTTGGCATGTAATCATCAGCATCATAACAGGTCTAAACATATCTCATATAAATATGTATATATATATTTAAAACTTAAATTATCTATAGAAATATTAAATACTAAAGACTAACTAAATTATCATAACCACCATTTTTCACCAACAGTTAACACGGTTAACGGTTAACAATATAAATTAGAAAACAACTGAAAAAATTTACAATTAAACACATATCACAATTAAATCAAATATCAATGTATTCAATTGGCCTGCATAGAAAAAAAACCTAATTTTACAATAATGTAAAAGAGTCATACTGTCTTTTTTAAGGTGTTAAACAATAAAATAATATTATAACAATATAATAATATTAATAAATTATAAAAAAAATAATTATTAATAAATAATAAATAACACTATTGACTTATATTCTACTTTTGTACTTATATACTACTTACTATAAAATCTAAGCAATATAAATAAAAAGAAACAATTAAATAAATTGTAAACTAATGCTCATTAACTACAATATAAACTATAAGAATCTTATATTAATAATTCTTAAATATGTCGTTTTTTAGACAGTGTGAACTTTAAAAATTCAAATTAGCTAATTAAACAATATCATTAATATAGAACAACCAATAATTTCTTAACCACCAAGCGTCTGACCCTCTCTGGAGGTCTGTGAGGCTGGAGGCTTCACCCTGCGCCACGGTTCACTTACGTCAAGGAAACGCACCCTGGGGGATTCATTTCGGATGGATTTTATTTACTCTCCAAGGACTTCATGCTGCCTGCGACGTTACTACTTTAAGGAGTATCCGTAGTAGATGGGTAACTAAAGATAGGAAATTTAGCAATAGCTAGCTCTAGCTCCTCAGATGTGCATTCATTTCTCTTGGCCGCTTGTAGTAAGTGAAATATAGATTATGTCATCGAGAGCCCACAAGTTCTTAAAAACAAAATGCTTATAGGCACATTTATAAAGAGATTGTGTTGGCCTTGTTAAGAATTTGGAAATTGATACTGGACCTTTTAACTTTGTTTTAAGTTTCCATACTTAGGACTTGATACTATGTTCAAGGAAATAAAAAAGAACTGGTCTAATGTGATTATCTTATTGAACATCAATCCGATGACAATGCTTTATGGATGTATCACATATATGAGGACAGATTTTTTTATGAAGAGCTCTTCCAATATCTCCTGCTTCACATCCACTTTAGATGATTCAGAAATAACATTGAATAGGAGGGTCGGTGTCTATTGCCTTAGAGCAATTATGAATTTGTTGTCTAAGAAAGTTAAATATTGTACTCACATGATCTTTAAGTCCATAAAACACACCATGCAGATGTTCCTGAATTGAGCAAGCAGGGGATGACGCTGCTTTAAGCCTACTTACAAATTCGGCCATCTTGAGGTTCAAGCTTCCTTCTGACACTATTAGCATGTTTTGAACAGTGGATGCATTTGCCATATTTTAGTATTTTTTATAACTCACAGAGGGAATACAAAATAAGTGAATTTGTTAATAGGTAACATTGAAGATGTAAATCCTTAAACTACTTACCATTTCAATATTAGATCACAATACACACTGATAAAAATTAACTTTCAATAGAATTTTTATATAGATATATATATATATATACTTTATAAAGATAATTTAAATCTAAATAAAATTTAATTTTAACAGACTCTGTGAAGACAAAAAAAAATCATAACATGATGAATGATGAGTACCCGCTACCTGTAATTGATTATCACATTGACAAACTCAGTAACATTAAACTACACTTGAAATAAAAAATGAACCCACTAGTTGAACGAGAGTCATATATATTATTTTTGTATTTAGCAATTCTCAATTACATTATGGAATTATCAGTAATCTCGTAAACACTATTTCTCATAAAAATGTTATACGATATATGTACCTAATTTTCGGAGACCTAGTAACACTCTTATGCAGTCATATTAATAACATAATTGACAATATCACTGTGCTTGCAGAAGGTGAACGTCAAGCATAAATACGAATTTGAAGAATCCTTAGTTATTTATATTTAGACAGTTATCAACAGAATAAATAAAAAACATGTGTAGTTATTATTACAGCAGAAATATTATAGTACCTCCTGGTATGGTGTTCCTACACCACACGGAAAAGACCAGAGTGAATCTGATCATTACGATCTCTGTTTTAACGTAAGTACAAGTATATAAGTTAACTTTATTATTATTAGAAATAAATAAAAAGTACAAACAAAGCGATATTGTATTAATACAAAGAATACAATTTACAACTACAACAATACAAATAAGTATTGCTATTTGCTAAAACGAATATGTTTTGGGGTCATATAAAAATAACAAAGGAGAATTGAAGATTTATACTAAGTATCAATATTCAATTCAAAATAGCACATCTGCAGTACAGCTCATTAAATGTAGCGTTAATTTAAATTTTACGTATTTAAATGTATTTTCCCTTCTTACTTAACTTAATTAATTATAGCATTATTTTTTTAAGAAGTCCAAATTAAACTATAAATATTGTTTAGTTTACTAATAAACTTACTGCTACTAATACTACTACTAATGCTGCTAATATTGTACAATTTAATTCAGTAAAAGTTATTAAAATATAATACATACATATTAAACAAGCAATAATAAAAAAAAAGATTATAAGAAGGCACAGTTTTATATGAGTTTTCCAGCTTTATTTGAAGCTATTTAAAATATCTGTTATGTTGGACTCTTCATTAGGCGGGGCGTGTATTAGGGAATGTCGTTTGTTGTTGAAGTAGTAATTTAAGTGTGAAATAGGTTGATTAAGTGTTATCCTTCAAGATTTTATAAAATAACACTTAACCTTGACAACAACAACGAATAGCCTTGTTCCCTATTATAATAAAGAATAAGGTCATTCGTGATATACTTGTATTATTGTTATTTTAAATAAATGTATGATGCCTATGAAATGTTAAATTCTAACTATTTCCTTCAATTTTGTGATAATCTGAGGGTAAATTGATCAACTGAATGGATATAAATGTTAAAATTATTTTCGTAAAAATTAAATATACCATAATACGGCTGAATTTTAGATTCATCTCGGTCTTTTCTCGGGTTAAATATACAAAGTGGCCCAAATTATCACCTTAATACCACTCTTTATGTAAAATAAAAAGGGTCAAAATAGAAGAAACAGCTTACGAGTCGTAAGAAAAAATTGTAAAATTTAAAAAGTGTATCTTTCTGTTCCTTCGTCAGACCACAATTAAGTATTATATCGAAATTCCTGATAAGATAAAAAATTATTTAATTACTAAAATATTTTTTTTATTACTTTTTATTAGTAGGCAATAAAAAGAATACAAGTTTGATAAATTACTTGCCTATGAAATGCATCCGCAGAAAAGAATTGACCGAACCACATCATGTTTTATTTTACAGCGAAGTGTGTATATTTTTAATTTTATTACATAAAATTAGAAATATACACACTTCTAATAATAATAAAAAATACATATAAAACTACAACTAGATAATATTTATTATCTAGTTTTAGTTTATTTTCATAAATTTTATAGAAAAAAGAAGAAGATCTTAGGAATACAATTTCAGAAGAAGCCCGAATGGAAGTAGATTTGGCAGAGCCTCGATCACGTAACTAAAAATGAGATCGATTTCACCATGGCGAATAGAAAACATAGATAGTGAGTAATATGTCAGTGATTAACTGGTGCAATACAGGTTCTGGCTCGATGAATCAACAAGCGCGCCATCAAATCAGGCGGCGACTTCTTACGAACAATCTGGATGAGTCGATTAACAAGCAGTACGCAAGCAATAATTGGGTCTCAAAATAACACTGCTCTTGAGGCACTTGCGGATTTAGCAGATAGGTTCCTCAATGTTGTATCATGGAAGGGCAGATAGCTGAGCTCACCAGGCAGATCCTGACAGCTCAGTTAAGCAGAGCGCGTCCAATACACAAAGTAGAAGCCGACCCCGCAGCAGTACCAGTTCCAATCACAGGAGGTTTCCGGTATGCTGGTATCACAATAATTCGGCGAGTGTGCAAGTAAGTGTATTAAACCATGTGTCTTCACTCAGGCGGGAAATGCACTCGGCAATCGGTAATGGTGACCGCCGATTGTCCAAAGAGCAGTAGTCGCATATTTGTCACGGACCGCAATACGAAGATGCAGTTTCTCGTTGATACTGGCAGTGATCTCTCTGTCTTTCCGCGAACATTAATCAAACAGAGTAGGCAAAAAGAATTGATGAATGAAATGATGAATTGATTTTTTATCATATTATAATTTAATGGTAGATTGTAGAAATCTACGCCTGATTGACAACACGACCACGCTCACAACCACGGCTATGCCGGTAAACACACAAACCACACATATATCATGACGATTCCTGATCGCTACCCCATTCGTCACTTATATGACTTTATATCTGGTTGTAAGATCTTCCCCCATAGTAAGTTTATATTAAGGCTTACAATCAGATTCCCGTTAATGAAGCCGACATTCCAAAAACTGCTATTACGACACCCTTTGGGCTTTACGAGTTCCCGTACATGACCTTCGGGCTACGTAATAGTGCCCATACGTTCCAGCGATTTGTAGACGAAATAACTCGTGGTTTCGATTTCTGCTACGCATACTTGAATGATTTTTTAGAAAACTCCATAGACGAAGGAGACGCACGGAGATCATCTCCGACAAATTTTCACCAGGTTAAAGGATTATGGCATGATAATAAATACTTTTAATATTTGAAGCTGATGAAAAAAAATTTTTGAGGTACCATATTCTTCAAATGGCACGAAACCCCTACCATCAAAAGTAGAAGCAATTACGAAATTTCCATTCCCAAGACTGAAAGAACTAAGAAGGTTTCTAGGCATGCTAAACTTTTATAGGAGGTTCATCCCTGATGCAGCTACATATCAAGCTCCCTTAAATGAACTCCTAACAGCTTCAGTGAAAGGCTCACATCCAATTGCAATGACATCAGAGCAGTACGCAGCATTTGACTCTTGCAAGGAGAGTTTGTATCAGGCCACACTCTTAGCGCATCCTGATTGCCAGTCTAAAATCGCTTTGGTTACTGATGCTTCGGATACGGCTATTGGTGCCGCACTACAACAACTGAAAGGGGGTTCATGGCAACCACTCGCCTTTTTTTCGCAAAAGTTAAGCCTTGCACAGAGGAAGTATTCACCTTATGATCGTGAAGTTCTCGCTATCTATATATACGTAACAAAAGAATTGCGACGACAAATATTCGAACGTCTTCATTCTCTGAGTCATCTCGTAGGAAATGCCACAGCCAAGCTAGTATCGGAAAGGTTTGTATGCCCAAGCATCAGAAGGGACTGCCGCGAGTGGACCAGAATGTGTTTGGCATGTCAACGTTCGAAGATTACTAGGCACGTCAATTCACCCTTAGGGAGTTTTAATCTACCTCGAGCCAGATTTATGCACATCCATATAGATCTAGTAGGACCACTACCACCAGTGCAAGTATTCAGATATTGTCTCACAGCTGTTGACAGATTTACGCGATGGCCTGAGGCAATACCACTATCCGACATCACAGCCGAAACGATGGCCAAAGCGCTAGTCCAAGGCTGGATATCTCGTTTTGGTTGCCCAGTAGATATCGTCACGGATAGAAGAAAACAATTCGAATCGACATTATTCAAACGTTTATCCGAAATGGTAGGATTCCAACACAAGAGAACCACCACCTATCACCCTGCATGCAACAGACTTGTTGAACGCTTTCATGGGCAGCTAAGGACCGCCATTACTTGTCGTGTAATAGAATACTGGTTAGAAGTTCTTTCCATTGTTTTACTCGGAATACGTAGTTCCTTCAAAGAAGATCTGCAAGCCTCGTCATCCCTGAATACAATCGCCGTATACTTGGCGAGAATTTAAGACTACCAGGCGAGTTCTTCATTCCTCAAACGGATGGCACGGGAGATGTGACGGAGTACTTGGCACGATTACGCACAGTCACTGAGAAGTTACATCCATTACCGGCGTCAAGACATCAAAACCCATACTGTTTTCGTTTTTCAAGAATTGTCAACAGTTACTCACATCTTTCTGAGCAACAACCCTTTCTTACAACCCGCATACTCTAGACCGCATAAAGTTTTGAGCTGAGGCGATAAATATTTTAAAATACTCGTAAATGGTAAGCCAGTCACAGTATCAATAGATCGTATAAAACCAGCTTACACACTACACGACTCAGACAATAACACTACTAAAACTATAACCCCTAACACTAACACTAACACCACTAATACCAACTCTACTAACACGGACCATAAAACTGACACATATAAGGCAACAAGATCAGGTAAAAGCGTACGGCACTCTGACTATTTTCGCTCGTAGGGTGGGTCTCTGGTGGGGGGTGATGTGGCGTACATATTGTTTTTAATGTTTAATCGATTTAATTTTATTTATATTATATAATTATAAAGGTGTACCCTTTGGCTATTGTGACGACATAACCAGCTAACCGGTTTACCGCTGGCCGTCGCCCCGCTCCTCAGCAGAGCCATAGCAACTATAGTGGACGCATTATAAACATATCGATAACGGGATAGATACGACCGATATGCTAAATTATTTAATTTAATTAAGTATTAATAGGAATAAAACTCCACTCCGCTCTAGCACAGACTAAATCCATTAAATACTTTTGTCCATCGGCATTTTTTTAAACTTGTAGCCGACCTTCGTCAAAATTTTTCTCATAGATGAATATCCGCACTTGATCTTGATATTTTTCTAAAATTCTAGCCACCGAGGGATATTGCCCTAAAAAAGGCCGTTTTTAAGTTTTCTAGGGATATTTCTTAGTTCTTCAAAAATCCTCATCCGTAGTTTTAGTACGCTGACATCAAAGCTATCTAGATCAGTGACAGTCGATGTCTTCTTAATTTCTGCTCTTGGTATATTCAGGTAGCCTGCCTGTGATACTTTGTCTTTTTTCTATCCACGGTAGCTATACTAACTCCACAATCATTGCTGCAAGCTCTCGTGGATTATTGAAATTGAGACAAGCTTTTTTCTCGGGGTCAGTTTTCAATTCTTTTAATAACTGAAACACGTGAATTACAGCCCGAGCTTGAGCGTTGATGTCACCATTTAATTTCTTAAAAACCACGTTAGAAAAAAAATTCTCCATTATGCGTATTGCGTAACGAAGCGTAAGTAATGTAATGATTGTCATAACAAAAAATCTTATATTTATAGAAAAACAACAACCCATACTCGTAACGACCAATCAGGAATCCTAATGAAGGTCACGATGACGCATCGACCCTGCGTGCCCGGTAGCTAAGTATCGATAACGGGTTGCATTGCGTGCACATTCCTACTGTCAGTGACATTTATTGCCCGACGACTCAGTTTAAAATGCGTCGACTACGTACTACGCTATCCTATGCCTTGCTATTCAGTTGCTTATGTTATTGTTAATTACTGTCCGAGTCATTTGTCCATAGTCGTATATGCATGCATGCGTGTGCTATCTTTCTTGACTTTTATTATTGCTGTGAACTTTATGTGCTCCTATACTTCTCGATTTTTCACCTTCTGTAATTGTGTTAAATAATTGTTTTGTATAAACCTATTGTATACGTGATATTCAATAGTGAACTTCATAAAACTGAACTCTATAGATTTATTTATATTTAACCCACGTCTACAGACTTATTATTTTTACATAACTATACCTACAAGTGCAACGTTCACCACACGTAACGTTGAAGCCAGGCAATTAAAACGGCGTCAGAGTACATTTTGGAAATAGATTTAAACAAAGCGGACTCTTCATGGATTCCTCAGTAACTTGGTGAAACCCCTGACTAAAGACTATAAAACAATGTGCTACAAAAATCATCACGATATCATTAAATCAAACTATACACTGACTGATGGAAGAAGACATTAAAACGTGAAAAAAAACGCAAAAAAGCACAGCCTCATGAAAACAGGACGCCCAAAGAAGAAACGCTCATAGTTCTAGATAAATTAAAATCCGAATACGCAAACACACTGACTAAAACGTAAACCAAATATTTCAGAATTCTACAAATATCAAACCAAAAAAGTAGTCCTTCCTCTAGTCCCTAACCAAACGAATTACCCAATGCAGCAAGAAATGCAATCAGGCCCATACATTAAAATGCGAAATTACTTATACAGACAATGATAGAAGTACCGCCACGGCTCTACTACGAATGGAGAGACACTATCTACTGATAAAGAGAATACACGAAGAACCGGAGACCGTCAACGATATTCCCTTCACCCACGAGAAAGTGTGCAAAGGCCTGTTCTCGAGGTAGTGATTCAGATCAGATCTATGATTCTGATTCAAAGAACAAATTTCTACAACTGACGTTTTATGGCATCCATAGACTTCAGAAATCAATCAAAAAAACACCCACAATTTCAGGTCTTGGAAATCTCTCTTGACACCGAGGAAGCCATCGATAAGACATGGTTGCCTATCCTTCTATGCTGACGTTGCATAAAGATGTTCCAAAAACATATATAAATTCAAATACAATATAGAACCTAAGGTTCAGCATATGACTCAAAAACCATAATAATGGAACACATACAGAGCTCTGTACAAAAGAGTACAAATTTTTGGAACTGAATACTAGACGAATTATATGAAGTAGTAGTTTAGTAACAAACTAAGCAAGATGATTTTGTCACAAGGAAAACGCAGCATTTTTTACAAACAGTTCAATATTAGTATCATGTGAAAGAGCTTATTACGAAGATTCTAAATCTAATACTAAATTACAAATTCAAATACAATATTAATCAATTTAGAAGTTGGTTTCTTATGCAGCCGGATATTTTTTTAACTATGATTGTTATTAGATTTTATATATGTATATTTTTAATTCTTTATACCAACTATAATTTACTCAATTTAACCGTTTTCCTTGTAACAAGTTAACACAACAAGATACTAAACTAAAGAAAAAACAAGTCCTCGAAAGTGAAAAAGGTTCGGCAATATTTTCTCCAAATGAAAATCCAATTTAAAATACGTCGGTCGATCAAGGGTTGTGGGATCCTAATATTAATAGTTAATTAAAGGATACGATAGTACAATATAAATGCGGGACTTTAGAAACGATCAACCACCTCATTGTTTGCTTTTTCTAGAATTAATTATCGTATTTTTTTATATATTCTAATTTAGTCGTAGTAGTTAATATAAAACATTCTACCGATTTACCATGTGATTAGCATATACGTAAGACTGATATATTATATCAAATTAACATAAAGGAAAGTAATAAAGATGTATTACTGATTATACGATAAACAATACAACTTGAATTATTATACAAATCATGGTAATACAATATTATGACAATTACACAAAGACATCGAAACGGTAATTGGTATTTATGATAAAAGTCAGACACACAAGCCTACAATTAGACAGACATTGGACATTTAAAAATACAAACTTTCTAAGATAATTAAAAAAGTATACTTTAAATAAATATTTAATAGAACTTACAATTAACTTAATTTATTATTAAAATCTTTATATACATGCATTTATCAAGTGGGACTAGGTATTTACTATTTAAAATTGTTTTACATTTTGCATCTGTAATAAACTAGTCATGAAATTTAAGTGAAGAGACATTCGTTTTGATAATTGAAATGGGACATTGTAATTACACTCACAATATAAACAATTAAACCAATTCAATTATATAACAATTATAACCATATTGCTTAAAATTTTAACAAATAATTGTTAAAAATACCTTTAAATGAGAAGGTTTTTTGAATAAGTATAGAAATGTTCTACTTACAACAAATCTAATAAATAATAGTATTATGTATAAGTTTTATTAATAAATTTAAACTTAAGAATTAAAATTTTCAGACTAGCAAATGACAGGGAAGACTCGTAGAATACCGCCACTGTTGCTCCTCGGTGTATTTAATTTGGAAGACGCAATACTTACCGCAGGTCGCAAAATATAACACATATTAAACGCGTACATATTTAACTTATTTAATACAATATACATACAATAAGAACAAATCATAGAAAAAAGTAAATAAACAAAAACATCAAAGTCCGCATGTCTATATAGACACTGGATACTCAAACGCATGTTCGATCGGCTCGGCAATTTGTTTAGACGAACGCGTAATAGCGCAGTATTAGGTGGCGGCAAAGGGCGCGCGTGGACGACACTATTTAAACTTTTACAATCGTACCTGGGTCCGTAAGGCGGCTCAACACTACGACGCGGGGGCGATAACATTTCATCATATACTCCAGGATACCTGTAAACAATTAGACATACATGTTAATCCTAAATTTGACTGTCAAAAAGTGTGTATAATCCTAAATGTTCTATTATTTACTTGGTAATGGGAGAAAATGAACAAACAAATTAAAAAAATATTATTTTCGAAAAAAGCATGTTTCATCAAATCAGATTATTTATTTTAGATTTAAAAATTTGTGGTGTGACGGGACAATATTCACTTGAAACTTGCTATAGTCAACGCATTATGAACTGAGGCTTCGGGTCATAAATCATATTTATCTGTCTGTCTAGCTCGGACTTACGGGTCTTATGGAGACGTGTAGTGATTTGCCTAAGAATTGTAGAGATGCATATCGATAACAGGATAGGTACGATCGATATGCTATATTATGTTAAGTATTAATAGGAATAATTTTTCGCTATCAAAAAATAAAGTTGAATATTTGATTATGCTTATTGCTTCCAGACCTTTCGGAAGAAAAAGAAGAAATGATATTAGGTGAAGATAATTAGGAATTGTTGGGTTGGATATTTTGGGTAAAGATCCTTGTATATGGGGAATTGAAAGAGAAATTGAACAAAGGTATAACTAACTAAAGACACACTAAGTAACTAAGAAAATTTAAACTTTGACATTCCCTCCTCGTTGTTTGACTGTTTTCTTCGTATACTTTGAATCCATTTCTTTATTCGGAGGATGTCTTACATTATGTTTTCCGTCAGAATTAATCATATTAATTTTAATTCATCCGAATATAGTAAATTTTACCACTCACATTACAAAGTTTATTTTTGTTTGCAAAACTCTAATCTAGCTTTAATATTTGCCTTCTTTAAACGTGGTACTTTACGTGATATTCTTCCAAATGAGTTTGGCTCAGCCTTCTAATTGTTCTTGCTGACACACCTCTTGACCCTCCAGCACCAAATACTTCCAAACGAATAAGCTCTGATCCATGGAACGGTTCTTTTTTGGCTAACAATTTTATTCTCAGGCCTTCACGTGGAGTTATCGGTTTACTCGGTTTGCTAAGTCCGTTTTCTGTTGTTTTAAACTTCTTGAAATGCTTGATAGATTCGTCACCACATCTTTAGCGCATCTTAACTGACCAACGTTTTTCATAAAATTCAGAATGAGCTTCCTTGTAGAGGATTCGTAGCTTTAGTTTTTTCCCATAGTAGCTCGTTGATCAAAATGATAACTAGTATTGAAATAACGATAAGCTAGTTATTGCTTTAAGCGCATTTCTTGTAAATGGATGGGAAAATGCAAAAAAGAGGGCTGATTTAAATTTTAAATCAAGAACATGAAACATTAAATTCTTAATTAGGTGGCCAGCAGTAAGCATATTAAATAAGTTTTAATTTAATTCGTAAATAGCAATAAAATGCCATCACAATGCGCGTTCGGGAAATTTAGCAACAATCTATATTTGCTAGAACTGTTATAGCATGGCATTTTTTTTATAGCATAGGCACCAAACGAGCATGAACCCTACTTGATGGTAAGTAATCACCACCGCCCATGAACATCCGCAAGATCAGAGGAGTCGCAAATGCGTTGCCGGCCTTTACGGAAGGTGTAGGCTCTTTTCTTGAAGGTCCCTGAGTCGTATCAGTCGTAAGCTGGTACTGGGGTGCCCTGGCCCAGAGATTATTCCATGTGAGGCCGAATTTGCGCTTTGTAAAGTTGCAAACAGTGGGCCCCGACTTGAAACACTGTCTCGGTATATTACGCACGCCCAGTTTTTTATAGGCCGATTTGGCCTTACCCTCCAAGTGACCGCGGAACTTAACGTCGCTCAATATATCAACGCCAAGGATTCCGATACCAGCTGAGGTAGCAAGGGGATTTCAAAATAAGGAGATGCGAAAAGGGAATCTCTTTAGCGGTAAACGCGCAAACTTATTTCTTCGTGGGTATTAGACTAGATTCTGTCGGAAAACTTTGTGTACAAAGTCTCGACTTCAAACACAAGTTTGTTCCGGCAGACGTTTTAGAAAACTGGTGGCCCACTTGCATCATTTCTAGGGGAAGCCCATAGGAAGGAAAGCTTCGAAAGAAGCGCTTTGTGCCAAACCCGATCGAAGGCCTTTGCTACGTACGACTAACCACCAAGGCCTCTCCCTTGGACTCGACTGCCTGCGCCCATCAATGGGTCAAGTAGACCAGAAGGTCACACACCGAGCTACCCCAACCTAAACCCTACTGGCAGTCGCTAATCAGCTCGTGTTCTTCTAGGTAACTCATAAGCTGACAGTTTACAATGGATTCCATTATGGCATCGACGTAGACTAGATAGATGTCCGAATGAGAGGTCAGGTCCAACAGAGAAGGTGTATGATCCTCCACGTCTAGAACCCGCGAAGGCGAAGTCACCAGTTGGGTGAAATCACATACAAAAGCAAAGTCATGATCAGATCTCCCCGCTTGATCGGTTCTACGCGATCCAAGCCATTCGGCGTGGTGAGCCTTAAAGTCGCCGAGTATCACGATCTTGGCAGATGGCATCTATTGTTGCACGGAGTCTATAGCCATAACGACATGATCGATGAGTCGGTCAGTGTCAGAATTACCGTTTTGGGATCTATAAAAGCACGCATAGACGCAGGGATGGTCGTCGCTGTCTACGCACAGCCAAAGGATGGAAGGTCCGTACCAGCAAGACTACCGAGGCGTCGAGAACAGATATCATCTCTGACGTTTACCCACACTCCGGCCCGCGTAACGAATATCATTGGTTACTTTGATTAAAGCGATAGTTATACTTTAACACGAACGAAAACCAGACTGATACGTACTCAGTGGTTTATGTTTAAAAATAAAGTTGAATATTTGATTATGCTTATTGCTTCCAGACCTTTCGGAAGAAAAAGAAGAAATGATATTAGGTGAAGATAATTAGGAATTGTTGGGTTGGATATTTTGGGTAAAGATCCTTGTATATGGGGAATTGAAAGAGAAATTGAACAAAGGTATAACTAACTAAAGACACACTAAGTAACTAAGAAAATTTAAACTTTGACATTCCCTCCTCGTTGTTTGACTGTTTTCTTCGTATACTTTGAATCCATTTCTTTATTCGGAGGATGTCTTACATTATGTTTTCCGTCAGAATGAATCATTGTAAGAGATTTTAATTTAATTCGTAAATAGCAATAAAATGCCATCACAATGCGCGTTCGGGAAATTTAGCAACAATCTATATTTGCTAGAACTGTTATAGCATGGCATTTTTTTTATAGCATAGGCACCAAACGAGCTTGAACCCTACTTGATGGTAAGTAATCACCACCACCCATGAACATCCGCAACATCAGAGGAGTCGCAAATGCGTTGCCGGCCTTTACGGAAGGTGTATGCTCTTTTCTTGAAGGTCCCTGAGTCGTATCAGTCGTAAGCTGGTACTGGGGTGCCCTGGCCCAGAGATTATTCCATGTGAGGCCGAATTTGCGCTTTGTAAAGTTGCAAACAGTGGGCCGACTTGAAACACTGTCTCGGTCTATTACGCACGCCCAGTTTTTTATAGGCCGATTTGGCCTTACCCTCCAAGTGACCGCGGAACTTAACGTCGCTCAATATATCAACGCCAAGGATTCCGATACCAGCTGAGGTAGCAAGGGGATTTCAAAATAAGGAGATGCGAAAAGGGAATCTCTTTAGCGGTAAACGCGCAAACTTATTTCTTCGTAGGTATTAGACTAGATTCTGTCGGAAAACTTTGTGTACAAAGTCTCGACTTCAAACACAGGTTTGTTCCGGCAGACGTTTTAGAAAACTGGTGGCCCACTTGCATAATTTCTAGGGGAAGCCCATAGGAAGGAAAGCTTCGAAAGAAGCGCTTTGTGCCAAACCCGATCGAAGGCCTTCGCTACGTACGACTAACCACCAAGGCCTCTCCCTTGGACTCGACTGCCTGCGCCCATCAATGGGTCAAGTAGACCAGAAGGTCACACACCGAGCTACCCCAACCTAAACCCTACTGGCAGTCGCTAATCAGCTCGTGTTCTTCTAGGTAACTCATAAGCTGACAGTTTACAATGGATTCCATTATGGCATCGACGTAGACTAGATAGATGTCCGAATGAGAGGTCAGGTCCAACAGAGAAGGTGTATGATCCTCCACGTCTAGAACCCGCGAAGGCGAAGTCACCAGTTGGGTGAAATCACATACAAAAGCAAAGTCATGATCAGATCTCCCCGCTTGATCGGTTCTACGCGATCCAAGCCATTCGGTGTGGTGAGCCTTAAAGTCGCCGAGTATCACGATCTTGGCAGATGGCATTTATTGTTGCACGGAGTCTATAGCCATAACGACATGATCGATGAGTCGGTCAGTGTCAGAATTACCGTTTTGGGATCTATAAAAGCATGCATAGACGCAGGGATGGTCGTCGCTGTCTACGCACAGCCAAAGGATGGAAGGTCCGTACCAGCAAGACTACCGAGGCGTCGAGAACAGATATCATCTCTGACGTTTACCCACACTCCGGCCCGCGTAACGAATATCATTGGTTACTTTGATTAAAGCGATAGTTATACTTTAACACGAACGAAAAACGATACGTACTCAGTGGTTTATGTTTAAAAATAAAGTTGAATATTTGATTATGCTTATTGCTTCCAGACCTTTCGGAAGAAAAAGAAGAAATGATATTAGGTGAAGATAATTAGGAATTGTTGGGTTGGATATTTTGGGTAAAGATCCTTGTATATGGGGAATTGAAAGAGAAATTGAACAAAGGTATAACTAACTAAAGACACACTAACTAAGAAAATTTAAACTTTGACATTCCCTCCTCGTTGTTTGACTGTTTTCTTCGTATACTTTGAATCCATTTCTTTATTCGGAGGATGTCTTACATTATGTTTTCCGTCAGAATGAATCATATTAATTTTAATTCATCCGAATATAGTAAATTTTACCACTCACATTACAAAGTTTATTTTTGTTTGCAAAACTCTAATCTAGCTTTAATATTTGCCTTCTTTAACGACGATTTCACCTGTTGGACATTTGGTATTATATGGTTGTCACTTTACTATCCTCTCTAACGTCTCATCAATTGCATGAGCTATGTATGATGATAGATGTATATAAACATTAATTGTTAGTCTATTGTGGATGTCAATCCTTAGGGCTTTTCCTAAGAAGTCCTTGAATATTACAAACAGCCCTTTATTAATAGTCACCAACCTGTGCGGTGACATGGGTCGCGGCGGTGAGCGTAGCTGTGGACGGTGCGGCGAGTGTGGCTGAGACCGCAACGGAGACCGGAGCGGAGACCGCAGTGGAGAACGAAGCGGGGACCGCAGTGGAGAACGAAGCGGGGACCGCAGTGGAGAACGAAGCGGGGACCGCAGTGGAGAACGAAGCGGGGACCGCAGTGGAGATCGCAGCGGTGACCGATAACGCATCGGCGATCGGTGTCGGCGGCGAGGTGACGGCGATCTAAGGGACATTATAATGCACAAACGATGCTGTTATGTACTGTTTTTAACTATAATTACCATTAACATCGAGCTTCGATCAGATCCCCAAAGGACATGGCACTTCAGGGTTCGAACTTGTGTACATGCTTTAAAGTTAAATGCAGAATGCAGAAATACAAAAAATCACCTATATGGTGATTTTTTGTATTTCTGCATTCAGCATATGGATATAAATATGGTGGTGGGCTGAAAAGTTCGTAGGCTGACACATAGATGGTGCTACTAGTATTAAATCCATATGAATTTTAGTTATCCCTAACCTTCTTTGAGTCCATAATTAAAAACCTGCGACCACGCAAGGCTCCCGGCCCCGACGGCATCACCAACAAGGTGATGAAACTCCTACCCCATGTCCATTTTACACCTACTGGTGATAATCTACAACGCGGCCATATCCAAAGGCACCTTCCCGAACACCTGGAAGAAGCCGATGTCATAGGGATTCTCGAGCCCTCAAAACATCCAACCGATCCATCAGCCTATCGACCTATAAGCCTACTCAAAGTCTTGGGTAAAGTATATGAAAGGCTCATCCACGCCCGCCTCAAGGACTTCTTGCTGTCCCGGGGGCTGCCAATCAATGAGCAGTTCGGGTTTCGCACCCAACACTCATGCATATCAAGTGCACCGCATCACGGAGCACATTCTCAGTAAATTTCTTCAGGGCTACCAAACTGGGGCACTTTTCCTCGACGTGGCGAAAGCTTTTGACAAGGTCTGGCACAACGGGCTCATATACAAACTAAATGAGCTCGGTGTGCCAGAGATCGACTCGTACTTATCATACGAGATTTTCTCCGAAATCGAACCTTTCGTTATCGCGTCGAGGGAACGCGTTCCGAGGTTCACCCCATTTGTGCCGGAGTACCAAGGATCCGTCCTAGGTGTAGGACCTTTATACACACCTCTACACTAACGACATACCGCGCACTCGCGGTGTAGAGCTAGCCCTTTCGCCGATGACACCGGCCTCTACATTATCTGGATTTATACCAGACGCTATTTGTAAACGCCTCCAATCTGCAGCCAACGCCTTAGGGAAATGGTTTCGGAAATGGAGGATCGAGATTAACCCCACCAAAAGTGCAGCCATGTACTTCTCTCGGCGCAACTAAACGCCGCATCTCCAAACTTTATAGTTATTTTATCGTCCAACTTCGGGAAAAGACAGTCAAATACTTAGGCGTCACATTAGATGAAAGACTCACCTTCGGTCCGCATTATCAACCGCGTACGGAATCGAGCAGTTGCTCAAAGTAGGTCGTTTGCACCTCTTGACCTCCAGCACCAAATACTTCCAAACGAATAAGCTCTGATCCATGGAACGGTTCTTTTTTGGCTAACAATTTTATTCTCAGGCCTTCACGTGGAGTTATCGGTTTACTCGGTTTGCTAAGTCCGTTTTCTGTTGTTTTAAACTTCTTGAAATGCTTGATAGATTCGTTACCACATCTTTAGCGCATCTTAACTGACCAACGTTTTTCATAAAATTCAGAATGAGCTTCCTTGTAGAGGATTCGTAGCTTTAGTTTTTTCCCATAGTAGCTCGTTGATCAAAATGATAACTAGTATTGAAATAACGATAAGCTAGTTATTGCTTTAAGCGCATTTCTTGTAAATGGATGGGAAAATGCAAAAAAAAAAAGAGGGCTGATTTAAATTTTAAATCAAGAACATGAAACATTAAATTCTTAATTAGGTGGCCAGCAGTAAGCATATTAAATAAGTTTTTAATTTATTTAAAAACGAATTAGGTATCAACTGTTACAATCATATCAATCATTGTCTTCATTAAAAATAATATGGCGTTAAAGTAATGATTAATAATAAATAAAGTATAAATAATAGAATTAATACCTATCTTCGCTATTGGTAATGTTATCAATAAAGTTTAAACTAGTGTTTTATACGGAAAAAGTAAAGAACGTTTTTTCATGATGATATATATGGATCATTATTATCTATGCACTTTCTCCATTTTATATCTCCATTGATTCCCTTGCTGAAAAAAAATTGGGAGCGAGAATCAATAAAATCTTTGAAAGCGGTTTGTGCTGTTTTATTGGAATTATTTTTTTTTCCTTGCAAGAAATCGTCCAAATTCCGAAATAAGTGGTAATCTGTTGGAGTAAGGCTGGGCAGCATGGCGGATGTTGGGGACATTCCAATCTTAGCTTCTCTATTTTAGCGACCATCTATCGCGAAGTATGGAGTCTAGCATTGCCATGAAGCAGCACTGGGCTAGAGCAATTGCTCGGTCTCGGTAGTTTAACGGTTAGCTTTTCCATCATGGTTTGCAATTTTTGACTAAACAGATCTGCTGTAATGGCCGTCTGGCCAGATCTTAGGAAGCTGTAGTGTATGACACCAGCACTGGTCCACCAAACACTCCAACAGTACTTCTTTCCGAGGCAACTTCCGTTTAGACAGGTTTGGTTTTTCGGTTCTCCTGAATTCAACCAGTGTGATGAGCGTTTCCGATTGTCGTACAGTATCCATTTTTCATCACAAGTAACGACACGTTTCAAATTTCATCGTTATTTTGACGGTTGATAAATGTAACGCAGAAATCAATGCGTGTTTGTTGGTGTGTTTCACTCAATTCATGCGTTACCCATTTTTCGCTTTTCTAATTTATTTATCCAAGTAAAATAAAATTGTTTTGTACTCATACCGAAGCCTGCCGCTTACTGTGACGTGGTTTGCGATGGATCCGCTTCCACGATCACCTTTAATTCTTCATTGTAAGCTCAATCTCTGAAAAATCTCCAGAACGAAAACCTTGTACCATAAACGTACCGTGCTTTCTTTAACAGTAGCTTCCCGATATACACCATTATTCCTTAGAGCTGTTTCTGCAGCGCTGGTGCCAAGGTTGAACTCATAATCGTAAATAACGCGATACTTTAATATTAAGTTTTCCATTTTGTTAACAGAACGATGTCAAAGAAAAAATAAATGGCGCGAAAACTATCACAAATCACTAAATTCAAAACACAAATACACAAGCCTAAATTTGAAATACACTTGAATTTAGATTTCCTAACCAAACGACAGATTATTTGAGATAAAAGTGGCCAGTTCGACAAAACGCCAATTTATTATGTAAGGACCTAATACATAGCTAAATAGAAGGTGTCTTTAATTGTGTGACCACCACTGCATGTATGTCATTATTTGTTTTTTTTATATTTGATTAACTATCCGTCAATAACGACGATTTCACCTGTTGGACATTTGGTATTATATGGTTGTCACTTTACTATCCTCTCTAACGTCTCATCAATTGCATGAGCTATGTATGATGATAGATGTATATAAACATTAATTGTTAGAGTCTATTGTGGATGTCAATCCTTAGGGCTTTTCCTAAGAAGTCCTTGAATATTACAAACAGCCCTTTAATAATAGTCACCAACCTGTGCGGTGACATGGGTCGCGGCGGTGAGCGTAGCTGTGGACGGTGCGGCGAGTGTGGCTGAGACCGCAACGGAGACCGGAGCGGAGACCGCAGTGGAGAACGAAGCGGGGACCGCAGTGGAGATCGCAGCGGTGACCGATAACGCATCGGCGATCGGTGTCGGCGGCGAGGTGACGGCGATCTAAGGGCAGGACATTATAATGCACAAACGATGCTGTTATGTACTGTTTTTAACTATAATTACCATTAACATCGAGCTTCGATCAGAACCCCAAAGGACATGGCACTTCAGGGTTTGAACTTGTGTACATGCTTTAAAGTTAAATGCAGAATGCAGAAATACAAAAAATCACCTCTTTATAAATATGGTGGTGGGCTGAAAAGTTCTTAGGCTGACACATAGATGGTGCTACTAGTATTAAATCCATATGAATTTTAGTTATCCCTAACCTTCTTTGAGTCCATAATTAAAAACCTGCGACCACGCAAGGCTCCCGGCCCCGACGGCATCACCAACAAGGTGATGAAACTCCTACCCATGTCCATTTTACACCTACTGGTGATAATCTACAACGCGGCCATATCCAAAGGCACCTTCCCGAACACCTGGAAGAAGCCGATGTCATAGGGATTCTCGAGCCCTCAAAACATCCAACCGATCCATCAGCCTATCGACCTATAAGCCTACTCAAAGTCTTGGGTAAAGTATATGAAAGGCTCATCCACGCCCGCCTCAAGGACTTCATGCTGTCCCGGGGGCTGCCAATCAATGAGCAGTTCGGGTTTCGCACCCAACACTCATGCACATATCAAGTGCACCGCATCACGGAGCACATTCTCAGTAAATTTCTTCAGGGCTACCAAACTGGGGCACTTTTCCTCGACGTGGCGAAAGCTTTTGACAAGGTCTGGCACAACGGGCTCATATACAAACTAAATGAGCTCGGTGTGCCAGATCGACTCGTACTTATCATACGAGATTTTCTCCGAAATCGAACCTTTCGTTATCGCGTCGAGGGAACGCGTTCCGAGGTTCACCCCATTTGTGCCGGAGTACCACAAGGATCCGTCCTAGGTGTAGGACCTTTATACACACTCTACACCAACGACATACCGCGCACTCGCGGTGTAGAGCTAGCCCTTTTCGCCGATGACACCGGCCTCTACGTGTCTGGATTTATACCAGACGCTATTTGTAAACGCCTCCAATCTGCAGCCAACACCTTAGGGAAATGGTTTCGGAAATGGAGGATCGAGATTAACCCCACCAAAAGTGCAGCCATGTACTTCTCTCGGCGCAACTAAACGCCGCATCTCCAAACTTTATAGTTATTTTATCGTCCAATCCCCTGGGAAAAGACAGTCAAATACTTAGGCGTCACATTAGATGAAAGACTCACCTTCGGTCCGCATATCAACCGCGTACGGAATCGAGCAGCGTTCGTGCTAGGTCGTTTGCACCGGTTACTCAATGAAAATAGCAAAATGTCGCTGCGTAATAAAATTACACTATACAAAGCGTGCATCCGACTCATAATGACATACGCAAGCCCCGTCTTTGTGCATGCCTACCCGCGTCACATTCACCGACTTCAGGTAATACAAAATCGTTTCATGCGCAAGGCCACCGGTGCGCCGTGGTTCTTGCGTAACGAAAATCTACACATAGATCTTGAGCTGCCGCCCATAGATCAGTACCTGAAGCAGGCTTCTCGCCGATATTTCGACTCTGCCGTCACACACCAAAACCCTTTGATTGTAAGTGCCGCCACTTACAATCCCATAGCGAATCACAGAATTACCCGCGTTCGAAGACCGAGGCACGCCCTCGACGACCCTGACGACGTGACCACCAGGGCCCAAGCCCTTCATAAAACACAACACACATACAGTGCACCCTCACATCGCCCCCGCCGACGGCGAGAGCGATATAGTCGCAAACAAAGTTATTCGCGATACCGCCATGTCACTGGCCGGTTCTCTCCAGTCCATACAGATAGAAGCGTTGCTGGAGTTTCTTGCGCCACTTCTCCAGCGCCCACGCATTCTGAAGTGGTGGTACAGGTAGTTAATAATAATAGTGATATTAATTAAGATAATCCTCTGTCAGAAGCAACTGACCGAGCCGAGGTTCGGCCCTCTCAGGCACCCTTGAGTCAGACGCTCTCGCGAAACAGGGTAACGGTCCAAGCCGAGGCTCCCTCTCGGGAGCCCTTGCGCTGGTTACCCATATATAGAGGTCTCGACTGAGAGCCATAAGCGCTCGGTCACCTCTCAACCCGGTGAAACTGTAAAAGCCCTGGGGCTAACAGCGGCCATCAGACCGAAAAAAACAAAAAAAAAACCTAACCTTCAATAGACACGTGTATAAATTTGACAGTTTTTGCACTATTAGTATGAAAAAATAGATAAAAAGGAATAACGTATGTTAATAAAGCATTGCTTTTTGACGAAAAAAAAATACTATTGAAGCCAAGGCTTGGCTGGACAAACATTATTCGGACTTTGCTCCAGGAAAATCAACCAACCAATCAACAATAGAGAAATGGTTTGCTATGTTTCAACGAGGCGAAATGAGCATCGAAGACGATGCACGCAGTGGACGCCCCAAAGAGGCTGTTATCGACGAAAACATCAAAAAAATTCCACAAAATAATTTCTGATTACCGTAAAGTTAAGTTGATTGAGATAGCTGAGACCCTAAAGATTTCAAAGGAACGTGTTGGACATATCGTGAATGAATATTTGGATATGCGAAAGCTCTGTTCAAATAGGGTGCCGCGCGAGTTCACAATCGACCAAAAACAACAACGAATTGATGATTCTAAGCAGTATTTCGAGCTGTTCAATCGTAATAAACCCGAATTTTTGCGTCGTTATGTGACAATGGATAAAACATGGCTCCATCGTTTCACACCGGAGTCTAATCGACAGTCTGCCGAGTGGACTGCACGTGATGAACCGACACCAAAGCGTAGAAAAAGGCAAAAGTCGGCTGGCAAGGTTATGGCATCAATATTTTGGGATACGCATGGTATAATATTCATTGACTGTATATTAAAAAGGGAAAAACCATAAACAGCGACTATTACGTAGCGTTATTGGAGCGTTTGAAAGACGAAATCGAAAACCGGCCTTATTTGAAGAAGAAGAAGAAAGTGCTGTTTCATCAGGACAAAGCACCGTGTCACAAATCAGTGAAAACGATGGCAAAATTGCATGAATTAGGCTTCGAATTGCTTCCGCATCCACCGTGTTCTCCAGATCTGGCCCTTGCGACTTCTTCCTGTACTCAGACCTCAAGAGGATTCTCTCTGGACACAAATTTCGCGCCGATGACGAGGTAATCGCCGAAACTGAAGCTTATTTTGAGGCTACTAACACAAATCGTAATATAAAAATGGTATCGAAAAATATACCGCTATAATCGTTTGTATCGCCCTCAAAGGCTAAAACTATATTGAATAATAAAATCAAATTCTATCAAAAAAAAAAATTTTCTATGATAACCTACGAACTTTTCAGCCCACCTAATACGAGGTATTGCCTAAAAATTTCATTTTATTACTAATAATGATTTAATTAATTTAATGACAACCGACTAAAATATACATCACCCAGTTACAACAACCAGCGTTGCCAGATTGCCGACTAATTCATTATAAGAAAATATTATGAAACGGCTGTATAACGCTAATTTAAGAGGCAATTTGACATAAACGGAATCACTTAGGTTTATGTCATGTGTTTGATGGTTATCGAACTCATATAGAAAACAAATTTATATAATACTATGTAATCTTGTCAAGTCTATACTTATCCGTAGGAACGAAATCGATATCAATCTTTTTGCATAAACAATACTACAAACGTATTGCACGGCGCTTCCTGGGTTGATGGAGCAACGGTCTCTTTTAGACGGTTGGGTTTAACAGAATACGTAAAGTTAAAGTGTACATCTTGGAAGAGGCCTATGTACGCAGTGGATTACTGCGTGCTGACGATGATGATATATATTGCAATTTTCAACATACCTCGTCAAGGACAGTGTCCTGTCACGTGTCCGTCTGCGTCGCGGAGACCACGAGGGACGACGCAGTCGGCCGCGAGAAGTCGACCGCGACCTACAATACAAACAAATGATTTACACATGTCGCAGTGTCATAAAAACTGAAGACTTATAAAGTGTAATCCACTTCCAATAGGTCTTAGTGAAATGTCAACAACAATCATACAAGAAATACGACGGTCAAAGATAAAATATACTCATATAAATATCAACAACAATCATACAAGAAATACGACGGTCAAAGATAAAATATACTCATATAAATACCAACAACAATCATACAAGAAATACGACGGTCAAAGATAAAATATACTCATATAAATATCAACAACAATCATACAAGAAATATGACGGTCAAAGATAAAATATACTCATATAAATATCAACAACAATCATGCAAGAAATACGACGGTCAAAGATAAAATATACTCATATAAATATCAACAACAATCATACAAGAAATACGACGGTCAAAGATAAAATATACTCATATAAATATCAACAACAATCATACAAGAAATACGACGGTCAAAGATAAAATATACTCATATAAATATCAACAACAATCATGCAAGAAATACGACGGTCAAAGATAAAATATACTCATATAAATATACTATTATTTCTATATTTGCATTTATAATTTCAACCTATCATTAGCGCACTTCTGAAAAGTTCTACACGAAATCCAACAATGCTCGAATCCTGACCCACCTGCTCCCATCAACGTCACAGAAACTTATAAAGATCGTCACTCCATCTTATATAACTTATATGGAATAGCGCGGGTACGTCGGCTAATACGAAGTTGCCATTATATTTCTATTTACATACAAAAATAAAAGAAGATGCTATTTAAAAAAATTATGAATGATATTTAACAACTACCCGTCACACGACACATACAAACGGCCTACGATTTCATATTTACGCGAGAGTGCGTGAGCTTTTTGTAGTAAAAATTTAAAGGAAGTATTCAAGGAATTGTAGCATACGCTCGGTAATGCGAAAGCTCGCTCAAACACAAAACACACTGCCTGCGCCTACCGCTACATGAACGTACACATTAAAAAAAATTCACGCGCGCTCTAGAATTGCAACAACTACCTTACTAATGGCATTAAAAAAAAGTTTTACACGTTTATACTGTGTTGCGAAGTGATTAAATTGGTTAGACGCGACAGCAATCGGTTTGTACGGATTAGGTTTTTCATTACGAACCGAAGTAACTATGTAGTCATCCTAAATATGAGATAGATATTTATCTCTTAGCTCCAGCACCTCTTAGCTTAAGCCATGAAAATGACGTGACTATCGTAGAAACTTCAGCTCATTTTGTTTGTAGTAACGTTGATGACTTTAAACGATAGTAGGATTGCCATCGCGCACAGTGCACAGTTAATCCTCTAATAGTATTGACACCAGAATTTTATTTTCATTTTCTTATCGACGTACCACAGAATGTTCTGGATAATGGACACACATCTTAACGTAAAATCAAGAGAAATACTAGAAATATTACCTAGCTTAGTTTAAACTATGAATCAACATCATCATCACCTAAAATTTCAAGTCTTAACAATTTTATACAGAACATTGGAACAAATCCTCTAAACTGAGAGTAGGTATACCTCAGCAGCCCGTAATCAGTTCGTTGCTGGATATATATCCTGCAGCGAATTGTTATGACGGGCT